>JAINUG010000270.1:527500-1156940 GCA_029706075.1 Aldrovandia affinis | reverse complement strand
AACTTTATTTTAAGCGCAAATGTTTCCACAAGCAATTTAAATTAATTCATCCCACATTTCTGCAAGCTAAAATCTGTTTACTATGTCTGCAACTATGAATGTCTCAGGCAGAGTCAATTTAAGTGCTTGGTCTGTCTGTAGACAACCAAGCTGTCATTCTGCATGGGGGTGTGCTAAAAGTAGACCATTTGCAAGGTTCTGCTCATATAAAAAAAACTGGTCCTAATTCTATTGATAAATTCCAAAACATTGTCCAGACATTGTCATGGCATCATGACACATTATATACAAAATGTTATACATTAATATAAGTATTAATATATATATATATATATATATACATATGATTTGTAAGGCTATTATTCTCAGTCTCAGTTGTTACTCTGAGAATTAAATTCGACCTTGTTCTGCCAGCAGGGCCTGGCTAATGGCTAAAAAGTCTTCAGAAAGATCAGGGGGTTTGCTTAGCAGGAGCTCTGGTAAAAAGTTCTGGAGGTCAAGTGCGGATTAGTGGTCTAACACCGTTACTGTGCAAGGGTCAGAGATTGAGGCCTCTGGCCTGGGGGTGAGTTACAGCCTGAATCACAACTGGAGCAGCAGCCTTGTTAGCCATATAGCTGCCCTGCTGACATCACTCTGTCATGTTTATGCAGTGAAATGAAATGAAATTTCCCTGACCTCTCCCTGAGTGAACATTTTAAACCGGCACACAATGTGATCCAGCTCTAAGGTTATCATTGGAAAAACAGTCATTCATTTTAACATGGTGCATTCTATATATATATGAATATCATAAGGTTGTTTATAATGTATGTATTATAGGATTCAAGTCTCCAGTGTACAAAACATTCTAGTGCATTTTCTTTTATTGCACAATGCATTTGGAACTATTTTAATTGCCAGACTAAATTAATCATATTGAACAATTAAGCAGACTGAACAAAAAAGTAGTAATGTACATTGATAGATCTGCAGCCCCATAATTTTACATTTGATCAGACGACATGTTACTACTGAAAACATTCTGTTTCATAATGCTGAATATATTTTTGAACTGTTCCCATATATATATATATATATTCTTGTTGGCATATTTGACTGAATAAAGATTTTTGGGGTTTTGCACATTTTTATATGCGCAGACATATGCAGCCTGATGTAAAATGTATGTTGGGAATTAAAGATAAGGGGTAGAGATCTCCAAATTAAGCCCAGTGGTTCAACAAATACCAGCATCAGATGAAAGTTTCTGGCAGACCTGTGAAGCTGCAGCACAAGTGGAAAGTAAGTTAATATTTTACTTTCGTCCTGGGAAACAAATTCGGCAAACATTTGTGATGTTTTGCAAGCAAGCATGCATTATCATTTTCAAAGAAATTACATGAACCTGTTGTTTGCAAAGTACATTTTTGAAATGCCCTGGAATAAATACAGTCATGAATATATCAGAACTCACATTTAACAAAATTAGACCTGAAAAGAAAAGAAAATTCATGTTGAATTATACCAGATGGCCAGCACTGTTTGATTTTAATTCTTTGATTTAAGGAGCGTTGCACAGGAATAACATTCCCCTTAGGCAGGTATGTAGCAGTGGCATGTTCTGCTTTTGGTCTACCATCTGCTGCTCTCCCATTCTGGAACAAATGCTTTGCTGCTTTGCTCCTTGGCAGTTATACAGTCAAAGCCAAAGTTACTCTGTGATGTATGAATTCAGCATATTTTCTGACTATGGTTATACAATAACAATGGGTATTGTTTCTAATGGTAATGGGTTAAGGAGGCTAATTCTTTTTTCAACTCCATTTAAAATAAATGTTAAGTAAATGACTTGATTATTATTGCAATGATTGCAAATCCATTTGAAATGCACAATGGAATTCTGTATTAAAAAGGTTGAATCAACCACTAAAGCAAATAATAATTTGATGTGTAAATTAAGACATAGCAATATGTGTATTTTATTTTTTTGTATTCTTATTTCATTTAGACATACTTGTTTTTGTTCATATGCAGGGTCAATAACTGAACCTGAACCGGCAAACAGTTTGAATATCTGCAAATTGTTTTGTGTTTATCAGTCCTTAAATCAGTTATAGTTTCTTGAGATAGCTGGATTCATTGGAAACATTTGAATTTTATGCACAATGTCGATCTGACTATTTATCTGACTAGGCAGTAGACGTTCGAGCTGGACTAAACTAAAATTCAGTCAGCTCAACAGAAGCCGTAAATTCACCCTGACGTGCAAGAGGTCTCTCCTCAATGTTGCCTCTCGCTGAGGAATTTAGCGGAGTCCGTTTCGAATGCAGATTAAAAGATTTAGGAATAAGCACCTTGCCATCCGAGCTCACTGTCTCTGAAACTGAATTAATTACCGGTTGATTGGAATTTCTTTGAACTGGTTGCCCAGGTGGACAGAGCCCGACCGTGGGTGGTTTTCATCGGTCTGGTTTAATGAGATATAGGATATGCACCGGACATGTCCGAGTTGAAAGCGTCAGTCACTGGTGGCCACAGTGCTGATACATCAAGGATAGCACCTTTACCCTGAAATTCTGCTAACTCAGGAGGCCAATTAACACTTCCACAATGAGGGTCAGAAATTAGTTTAAGATTTCTCCCCAGTGAACAAACACAAGCACACACACGCACACAAAACACCGGCATTGCTGATGCACAGAAGCGCATGGTCAAGAATTGTGAAATGAGAGAGGTTTGCAGGTAACGGTTTGCACTGAGAAATTATGCTTAACCACAAGCCAAGTTCTGTTTCTCCAGCTCAATCACACGAAAGACATCAGATTTACCCCAGAGCCACTGAGGCAATGCTTTTACAAACACCCCAATCTGCATTTTCAGTCAGTGTAAGCAAAAGACATTCCTACTTATACCTCAATGAATAGGCACTGATTTACAATTCAGTATTTGATTTTTAAAAAGATTGTACAATTCATGTTGAATTGCACAACTATTTGCATTTTCCCAGACAAATGACTGGGGTGTCACCATGATTTTTTTCTATTTAATTTGAACTCTCTTGGGGGATCAGTTAACATTTGGTCAAATCCTTCAGTGTTTTGGACACATTTTACTCATCAAAATGAAGGTGGAAAAAATGAAATTAAACATGAATATAAAATTATGATGCTGATTTTTTTTTACTATGCCAATGCAAGATCCTGCTGATCATTGTATTGACATCAGTTTATTTAGCTACAATGATCTCCATCTCCATTTAGAGCCATCAGGTTAACAATAGACAGACAAACCCCCTGCCCCCCATTTTTATTTTATAATACAAACTTAACATAACTAAGGAAGGAAACATTTTTTAAATAGTTTCAAATAGCAGAGACACACAGAACCTTGATAGATGATGGATTATACACAACGTCTTGTGTTTGCTGATTGTACCTTTCACGTTTCTCCTCTCTTGTACACCAGTTTACCAGACAATACTCTCTTAACAGAAAGCATATATTTTCATTGGGTAATTGACTCATTTGAAGTAACCATATTATTGGTTCAAATCAGTCAATTGTTTCTACTGTGTTGTGCTTTTGGTGGATACAGTATGTGTATTTAAAATTAATAGAAATGTTTGTACAAAAATGTCACACTGCATTTTACAATCAACAGCCTTTTAACAACACCTGCATTCATTTACTGGCTCGTTGATGGCTTTTCAGGCTGGAGTTATATTTTTCATTGCAGTCATTGGTCAATTGAAAGTAACCAGATTCAAATTGATCATTGCCGTTTTGTAATATTCACACAATACAAATGGCATGTTTGTATGCTACCATAAGGTTGGAGTAGCCCCTCCAGGCCTGGCATTGATTTTGTTTGAAGAATTATAGGTTGTTGGTAGAAATGTTATATTTTGGTTCCTTATCTATTTTTCAGTTACAGACAGAACATTTACACAGAGAAGTATGCATGACCATGCCTTCCTTATTTGCTGAGGTCACATGTCACAGTATTTGTTTACTCATTACTAGACCATAAAAATGCACAGCTTTGTTTATAATAAATGCTAATAAATAAATCTACTTATGATCTATATTGCTCTGTTTCTCATTCTCCAGCACTGTTAATTTAGTTGACAATAGAACTAGAATGTAACATTTACAAATGTGCCACTCAAGAAATTGAGTATATTGATCAATCAAATCAATTGTAGTGTACAGTGTCAACATGCTTAGGACTATATTGATCAAACGATGGATAATAATGTGCACAATATCCTTTTTCAACTCAGTCTCTTTTTTTAAAAATAATTTTTTTATGAATACTGGTGACAAAGGAGTTGTGATAAGACAATGCTTGATGCGACTTGTTAAAAGTGCCGATATGGTACATGAATGGGAATCTGGAAAACATACTGTACTGCAAATCTAGTTTATTCAGTCTCTTTATGGCTGACATTTTCTTCTGCGACAAGTACCACTTACGAAGTTATAGATTATGGATATCAGAGCTGGCACAGGAGCACTGAACATGAGACAAGCCAGGCCCAATAGTTTATAGTTGTTGATATCGTATTTACATCCCCCCCTTGACAGTGACTTAATTTAGGTACAACGAATATATGAAAATGACTGGGGGCTTCATGGCAGACTCATTGGGTCACATAAGAAGGTATCCAGAGAGATTATAAATACAATGTTGGGGAATGTGTGGAGAGGGGGCATCCGGGTGATCAGCGCCTGCCCGATTGCCATCAATCACTGCTCCTTCGCCCAGGAGTGGACAGGCCTGACGCTGGCCAGCACGGGGACAAGAAACCTGAGCTGTTACAAGACAAAACACATGCGCCTTCAAAAATAACAATGCGCTCCTCTGACATTCGCTGCCCCCTGACTATGCCGGCTCAGATGTGTAGCGTTTGACATTGTTATGCTGGGCAGGGGATACTGTTCCAGCGCTGCAGTCAGAACACCCAGCCTGTTTTAGGATGGCACAAACACCAAAGTTAATAGTGACCAACAACTTCAGGATCTTTCTTTGTCTTATGCAATGGCTGGAATTGATGCAATCTTGGACAGAATCAAAGTAACTGTATTGATAATGGTCTTTAAATCTGTGCGTCATATTGCCCACACATATTTAATAAAACTCTTTAGGTTGGCCCCACCACCTGCCCTTAACGGTCGCACAAGGTCAGCAACTAAGGCTTATGAGAAGTGGGATCAACACCTCCTGAAAATCCCTATGGCCAGAATTTCTGCATTTAAAGGCAGTCTACAGTACTATGGAGACACTATTTGGAATCAGCTAGACATGTCTACCAGGGAACAAACAAATCTTTCAAATATAAACTCAAAGCTGGACTTTAGCACACAGGATTGGATGCATAGAATGCCATGCTATTGATATGTTTTAATTGTTATTTTTGTCTTGAGTTGTTTTAGTAAATGTACCCAGGACTCCCTGGAAAACAGTATTATTACTGAGTGGACTATCCTGGTGAAATAAAGTTGAACTAAACTGTTTTATGTTGTGTGAGCCATATTTTGTCATAGTGGTATTTCTTTGGAAAGTCAACTGTTACAGTATTATTATTATTATAATGGTTACTACTGCTATTATTAATATGTTGCAGTTATTATTGTTGTACAACTTCAGTTAGCTGCTGCTTTCGGATCAATATATACTGAAAGTTACATTATTTAATACAAAACGAAAAGAATTTAATTTTGAATGTTTTCGTTTTTTTAATTCAAAGTCTTTGGTTGCAGGAGGAAACAGCCTTGCAGAGAACTGCTTCCTCACACCAAGGGCTGGTCTGGCAGTGGCTGAAATGGCAGCCGAGGTGGGTGCTGTAAATTCATGGCTGCAGAACTACTGTGAGGTCATTTTGGGAAGATGCTTAATTTCAATCTTTCTGCATGCCAACCTATGAAGTATTCCTGTAGTGTGAAGAAAATAATGTCATAACTACCTCCATAGTACTACTCTTATTTGTGTGTGTATGTGTGTTGTGTGTGTGCAGGTGAGTGTCTGCATGTTTGTGTGTGTGTGCGCGTGCGTGAATGTCTGAGTATGTGTTAATCTGTGTGTGTATGCGAGTGTCTGTGCATGTATGTGTCTGTGTGTGTGTGTGTGTGTGTGTGCATGTAAGGGGGAGGGGGGTTCTTTACCATCACAGAGTATTGTGTTCCTCTGAGCATGGTCTCTTTGATTTCTGATTCTGCAGATTCTTGGGCAGTCTACACACAGGACCATCTATTCTCCGGAAATACAGTATGGGTGAAGTGTATGTGCGTATGTGCATATGTGTGTGTGTGTGTGTGTGTGTGTGTGTGTGTGTGTGTGTATTCTCCCCTACTCCCTTTAGAGTAAGTGTCTCTCATCCCCCATCCCTCTGGTGTACAGGTTTTATAGAGCGGAGGGGCCCTGCGCCACTACATCCCCCCCAGCACAGACACACGGCAGTCTGCAGCTGCTCGCAGAAGCTGCAGATTTAGAGGTGCCAATGACCTTTTCATCAGAGGAAGTCTGTGCAACACACTGGGGATTTTTTTGTTTTTTGGGGGGGGGGGGTGATGACATCATTTGTTCAAACCCCAAAAGAAATCCAGCAGCTATGATAATTGGGTGTAAATTTAAAGGGGGGCACATGGGGGAACCCCTAGCGATTATCAGCAGGGTTTGGTGCTGTAGGTTTCTTGTTTGATTTGCAGATAGGATTCATTTTTCATGAAGAGCCTTAAATATTCCATGATTACTGCAGGTGTTAGGAATGCCTCTACAGAAATCTGAGGGGGTTTGTGTCGGCATATTGGCAGAGGCATGCTGCTCACACTGTATCAGTCGGTTAAGAACAAACAGCCAGGTACTGAATCACTCCTTAACCACCAACTGCACCAGAAACCATTATTGTCATTATTTCCTCATATCTCATCATTTTCTGGGTATTGCACATTATGCACTATCTCTTGATTTGCACATTATGTGGTGTCACCATTTCGAGAGAATATTTTTTTGCATTGATTCCAATGTGATGCATGTTAAAAAGCAGAATTTAAAAATCAAGCTTTTTTTTTTCTTTCCCAGTTATAACAATTACAGCCCCTTCTTGGGAATGGTAGTATCCAAATGCTGAAGTACATATTGATTTACCATCAGATCAGAAGTTTTATGCTTCTCTTTGAGCTTGTTCCTGCAATTATTAACAATGTATTGTTTGTTTTGAAGGAACATGAAATCCCATAGGCCCTCACTATTTTGTCAACAGATGTGCATCAGTTAAAGGTATGTACAGGTAACTGCCAAAATAAAGAAATGAGTGTGAGTAAATGAGAGATGGTGGTGGCTCTGTTATGGTGTGAGGTGAATTTCCATGGCATGATTTAGGTCCACTCAACCCCTTAGAGGGAAATGTAAATGCCAATAAATACAAAGCCATTCTGAGTGATCACCTTTATCATATGGTGAAGCATTTCTATCCTGATGGGAGTGGTCTCTTCCAGGATGAAAATTCCCCCATCCACAGGGCACGAGTGAATGGTTGAAACATGAAAGTTATGTAAACCATCTGCCATGGCCATCTCAGTCACCAGATCTCAACTCAATTGAATACTTACGTATGGGAGAATCTGGAGCGGCGCCTGTGGACAGATTTCCACCACTATCAACAAAACACCAAACACCAAAACACTAAATGATGGAATTTCTCATCACAGAATGGTGTTGCATCCCTCCAATAAAGTTCCAGACACTTGTAGAATTCATGCCAAGGCACATTGAAATTGTTCTGGCCAGTCATGGTTGCCCAAAACCCTATTAAGACACTATGTTGGTGTTTCCTTTATTTTGGCAGTTATCTGTCAATTTGAATTAACCACTCTGCTTGTTTTCAATACTTTTTGCAAAACACAGAGAATTTAGTGAGAAATAGTGGTTAAAAAAAGTTCATTGCTCGAAATTCAACGGAGTATTGTATTGAACATTTTCTACAATAAATGAATCAATATGCATACAGTTTTTTACCTCTTCTGGAAAAACCAATTACAGCTTAATGTTTGTAATAATGAACTCCTGAACTCTTTGTTGGAAAGGGTTGAGAGATTTAAATCAATAAAAAAACAACTTAAAAGTGAAAGGAGTGATTTCTGAACCAAATGTATCGCATTTAGTGATTTCACATTTTTTCCACTCCCACTCAGGTTTTAAAAAAGAAAATAGCTCGCCAACTGGTCTTGACAATTACCTGTGCTTGTAATGACAGAGATAGATAATTAAAAAGTTCAGAACATTGGAATTGATATACAAATACTCACTCCAAATACAGCACATAACCCTTCTATTAGCTCTTATTGATTGAACCCAAAAAGGGCATTACGAACTGAAGGAGAAAACGGAGGAGTAGATGGCACACTGACACATATGAAAAACGGTTAAGCCGTCCAAGGAGTGCTGATGGGAAATGGGATGTCGTAGCCTTTCCCTTTGATGGGACCAGGGCCCATTTACTCGCCGTCCATTTGAGAAAATTAATTTGTGGCATATTAAAACACTATTAGGGGAATGTTATTTGGAAGTGAGGCTGGGCCAAAACACTATTGATTGGAGGTCATGATGTTACTCCCGTTGATGTAGTGGTTTGCAGCAGGGAAAAGGAGAGTGTCATAAGATGATTTTTGGCAAGGTCTTGAGAACTCGTGTTTCTGGATGCTTTCACATTGATTTTGTGGGGTTTAAATCAATGACAAGAAAAGCCTTGTCAATTTTAATCATGTAGGTATGGCAAACACAATACTGATGAGTCACAACTAAAAGAAGCCAAGCCAAAGAACAAGTCTACATTATTAAACATTTCTGTGGTATTTTAAGTGCACAATAATGTGTGACCATTAATATCCATTCTTCCTTTCATTCAAATATGTAATCCTGTTTTCTCTTTGCAGTGCACAGATCAGGAGCATTAATCACACTCTAAAATGAGGTATAAGATTGGACAACAAGGCAGGTGAGTGACGCCTGTTTATGCCTGACAAGACGAGAAGATGACACAAAATGTTCATCGCAACTGGTGACAAAAATGAGTGTCATAGCCAATTAACGCCTGGCCAGGTGGAAGGAGAGGGGTTGATTGAGGTGTGAGTATAGTAGGCTGACCTTTAAATGATTGTCAGACTTGGTGAATGTAAACAGGGGAGAGGAAAGAGCTTTGGCTTATTAAAGAAGAGTCACATTTAATGAGTGGGAAAGAGTGCTGGAGCATATGAAATTCCAGCAGAGCTCGGGATGTTTCCGTTTTTAAATGTAAACCTAATGGAGAGTGTAAAAGTGGGATAACACTCAGGGGATAGAGATATAAATGAAGAGGCGTAACTGACTCCATTTTTATTTTTTATCTTGTGAATGTAAAGCACAGCCATTAATGACCTTAACTGCTGCTACAGGAGGAAAAGTGGTGATTTAGCGCGTGTTTATGACAGTCTATCAAAGCACGGCTCGTCTGTCACATATATAATTACCTTATAAAATGTCGCAATTTTAAATAGACGGGATGAAATTGCTCTTGAATGGCAACAGGCTCAAGGAGTGTGCATGCGCGCATGTGTGTGTGCGTCTGTGTGTGTGTGTGTGCAAGAAAGACACATACATTTTTTAAATCATTGAAGTTTTTAGAATATAAAGTTGCATAAATCAAAATTATCATACATGCTGGTTGTTGTACATCTTAATAAAATAGCACGTATTTGATTAGCAATGCCAGGAATATTAGTGAGCTCTGTGAGGCCTTAATCAATAAGTAATCTGTTTTAACATCAGACAAACATTCTTGAACTTTTACAATTGTGTTTTCTGTGCCTGGGGTACAGTGTGTGTAGAGGTGGATGGTGCTAGTAGGAAACAGAGTGGCCATACACATTTCATTCAATGCACTGGCACCAGGTTTTTTCCTCTCGCTCTCTCTGAACTTGCATAACCTCTCTTTTACCCTTTCCTGGCAAACAAAAAAGTTATGTATCCCTTCCTCCCTGTTGTAATGTCTCTTACAACAGTTGAGTAATAACAAAGGCTTCTCAGGGTGGGATGTTACTTTTCGGCATTTCCTCACGTTTCAGCCTCTGAAGCAGTGTCTGTGTTTTACTGCAGACCGTGGGTATGAAAACAAACTGACTCGCCGAGAGGCTTTGATCTTCGTTTCCTGCTAATTATTTATGTCCACTTCTCACGAACCTTCTTCTTTCTCTTTCTCTTGATTATTATTAGCTTCCTAAATATTTTGCCTGACAAAGACAATACATTGTTCTTTAATAGTTCTTGCAGGAAGTTATAAAAGCTTTCTAGTCACTGTGATTTTTTTTTGTGACAAATATGAACCTCTAGTACGATCAAAGCCATAACTGATTGTGTTTTAGAAGCAACAACAACACATTTGGTTAGTATCTTATATTTGAATATTTGAGCGAATAATGTTTGTACATGGAGTAATCTCCTCAAAGTTGCTAAAATGTAATGGTATGTGATATTGCAGTGAAATAGTCATACAATGCATGGTAAGGTTCTAATAAGGTCCCCAATCAAAGACCCACATCAAAAGGAAATGTAAAATGAATTGAAAAAAATACAGGAGCCAAAGAAAGCAAATCATGACATCATTTTCAAGTTTAAAGTGGATCATTTGGAATAAATACAAATCTGGAAAGGAGATGAAACAGGTTGCTTCCTTCCTTGCAGATCTTTTATCTCACTTAAATACTTCATTGTTACTACTGGCTTTTACTCTTGCTTTGAAGACATAGGGCATATTTAACATTTGAATTGAATATTTCATTGGTAACCTAATATCATTGAAGATTAGTGTGCACTGATCATTTCAATACAATTGTGTTCTTACTGACAAGCTAACCAATACATATTTAATACTGCATTTATTGAATTTCTTTCCTATTTTACCCATTTATGGAGTTATGTGTTAAATGTTGATGTTTTCCACCTCCATTAACCTGCTGTGCCTTCTGGCTGCAGTGGCTGATATGCACATAAGGTAGTCTCTGGAGATGAACATGGTTCATGAGTCCATTCAAATTGTGTGTGTGTGTGTGTGGGTCCAAATGTAGTTTTACATATGAAGGAAAGACATACAACTGCTGGTTGTTTAACACTCTCATGTGTGAATGTTAGACCCCATTGAAATGAATGGATGTGCTGTATCTACATGTTGAGTGCAAGTCCCTGGCCTCCTTGATATCTCAGCAAGACACAACTCATTTCTTCTGGATTTGGCCGGGGGCCTGTTTCGAGTCTTGACTCACGTAAAAAAAAGGGGGGGAGAAATAAAGTGAAATAAAATCAAGTGGAGTATGCTTTTTTTCCCTCAATCCCACGAGCAGCTGGGCAATTAATGTAAAACCAGAGGTCCACTGCATGTGTGGCCAATGCAACCACAGGCTTTTTCCTTGACCCTCATGCCAGACCAGTTCAGCGTCTGAAAAACTGAAAAAAATCCAAATTACTGCAGTTTCAGCAGAGAAGTGAGCATTCATGATTGGAGCAGTTTATCTGCACCGAGAAGGCGTGTGTCATTACTGCAATGGCTTCTGAGGGTCATTCTACTCTCCCTTTTATGACCTGCTTACATTTGATGTATGATAGTTCCTTGCTTTTTTTTCACTCTCACACCTGGAGAGAACTTTGGGGGGAAAGAGCAAGAGAAGTATTGAAACTGAAGGTGTATTCCGATTCCAAGCTGTGTGGAATATTACACTTTGCATACACATGAAAACAGAAATATTTTCTAGATCCAATATGAATGGAGGATTGATTTGAAATAAATGTTTTCTTGTCAGTTGATGTCTAAAGACACCCCTTCATTAGACCTTTTGTACAGCCCCATGATTCACACTTGCATGTTAAATTTTTGTCCTTAGGTTCTTTGTGATCTGGGCCCGTATTCACAAAGCATTTTAAGGGTAAAAGTTGGTCCTAACTGCGCAATATTATATATATTATATATAGATACCCGCTGATTGTTTACGAGATGCAGACATGTAACCAATTGACTAGTCAGTATTCTTGGTTTCATGTTAAATCAGTGACACGTAGCCTACATTTGTATTTTAGAATCTTTATTAGAATATAATAGGGGTGCATCGGATCATTTTTCGGATCAGCAAAAAAAATTATAACGGGACCAAAGGCGCGTTTCCACCAAAAATTGCCAGGAACTATTCTCAAGGAATTGAATGAATGATAATTTCAGTTTTTCAATTTAAGTTATTTCACTAAATCTTTATTCGAAAATTTCACAAAATACATTTTTAGATTCAGTATGCCTTAGGCGATTTAACTAGGGTGGTCTTATGCCTGAATTAATTTAATTAAAAAATAAAAGATCGCTAATGTTTCAATTCTATTTAATTCGGTCGCATTTCTAAAAACATGCCTCCCAGAAAGGCATTTAGTATGAAAAACAAAGCAAACCAAAACATACATGGTTGTCTATCTCTTCACTGTAACTCTGCATCGAGATTTAGGGAATTGTTACTGTAAAAACAGCAGCAGAAAAACTATTTCTCTATGATGACCCATCCCCTATATCAGCCAATCGCTGTGGGCATTCTGAGTAAGCTCGTTCATGAGAAACAACGTCATCCCTAGCAACGACGTCAACCCCACCCTCACTCTTAGCTTGAAAATTGTAGGAATTCCTTAGTATGAGTTTGTCTTTGCAGCTTTGTGAATAGGTTTTAAGGTGGGACTCCTAACTAAAATGTTTTAGTGCGATTTAGAAGTACTCCTAGTGGTAAGATAAAATGCTTTGTGAATACGGGCCCTGACCAGGATGGTCAGTGGTGGTTTGGGGTCCAGTGCCCCCTGCCCCTTATACAGTAAGTGCAGGAGACCCAGGTGGCCCCTCCTCCGGGACCGCATGAAAGAGGCTACCATGAGGAAGAAAGTGAGTCGCTCAGGCGCCTGTTTCCGGTCGTCTTCATCAACATTCTGCCCTGGGCTCAGCTTGCCTAATAATTCATGATTCACGTCTAGGACAGCACAAACACACATGCTGTATACACGCACGCACACGCGTACAGTCAGGACAACTTGCACTGTGACATAACAGGACTAGAATTACATCTCAGATGTGATCTGTGTAGTTTCCATTCATTAATATCCAGAAAATTACATGCAGTTTCACTCATGTAAATTTAGGGGGAAATGAGCTAATCTTACTTTTACATATGTAATTTTCTTCATACTACTGAAAATATAACTGATAAATATCTAGGCTTCCTAACAACAGGTTTTATTGTTTTACTAAAGATAAAACAACAAAATGGCATGCATTGTTTGCATCACAGAAATGATTACCCCAGTGCTAATGTTAGTGTGCATTCTGCTTGGTGTTTTGCATTTGTAAGATGAAAGTCAGTTAATGTAATTAGTGTGAATGTGGTGAGAGAACAAATGAAAGTGGTATGGTAAGAGAAGACTTCCGCTCTGCTTGGGCATTTTGGCAGACAAAACTACCATAGAGGCCGTACCCACAGTGCAGGGATGAAAGGGGAGAGGGCTATTTGCCGGGCGGGGTGGGTGGAGAAGAGAGATGGGTGATGGTGTGTTTAACAAGAGCAGTTGGGACTTGATGACAGAGCTGTCTTTGGGAATTTAAGAGAAGGTGGGAATACACTGTTCCCTCTGGATGTCAGCCTCAGGAAGGAAAGGCTTTTATTTTCAAAGACCTTCCTTTATTTATATTACATATTTTCATCAGTGGGATTTTCAAAGGGAAGAGGCTCTCAGATTCCGTACCTTTCATATTATCACCAGAAATGTGTTTGCTTCCGCACTAACCCCCCTTTTCTTTCAGTTTTTCACAGTTTTGCCCAAATTAAGAGACTTCAAAGTATAAATTCAGCATTGTGAGAGAGTGAGGTGTTACTGCTTTCCTGACTTCTTCCACATTATTTATGCTGGCTGTCCATGGAAATAAGACATAATAATATATTGAAATCATAGGCTTAGTGGTATGGTGAGCAATGGTCAGTCTGCAATGCTTTGACGAACCCACATGTTTTACAAGTATTTTCAATTAAATATAAAATGAGTCGAGATTTGAACAGTCAAGGTTATCATGAGCAAACATTCTTATTATTCTTATCTTGTGTTAATACAATTAGAAAGATCCTTAAATACAGTAGAATTATATACACATGTTTGTATTGTTAGTATTCATACAGCTAGTAATAAGAACAAAACTGCATAAAACTAAATCTGTGCTCCATGACCACTGGATTAATATCTGTGTAAATTAATCTGAACACCCCCCACCCCAGTCATTTGACAGATTTCTGACAATCAGGCTAGGCCATCAGAGGCCTCGTTAACAATCATTAGCTCTGGACAGCTGATGATGAATTGAAAATCTATGAAAGAGACCTGAGGATCTGGAGCAAACAGAGGTGTCAGGTGACTGCTGGTGTTCTGTGTGTTCTGGTCACTCCTGAAATTAAAAACGGTTTATTTCTCACCACAAACAAGGACTTTTTTACTATAATTACTAAGATGATTATTACTTGTGCTCTCAGTGGGAGTTGAGCATTAATTTAAATTTACTGTAACATCCAGCATTATGCCAGACAGTCTGGTTTTCAAGCGCTCTGTCCTCCGTCTGGCACGTTCCTCTGCCGGACACCCATTTGTCCTCCTTTTGAAGTCTAGACTAGAAAAACACTAAATTCTTCATTAAATCACATTTGAAGATTCGAATGTGCTTCTTATTGGTTTATGTATCTGTCCAATAACGAATCGCCTGTGTCGCCTGCAAATAAATGTCAGCAAATACCATGCTTTAATATGACGTTCCTACACTATGGGCGCGATCAGCAAGTCATGTGATTTTTCTTTAAGTGCTATCGGAGAGTGTTCGGTGCTATCGTAGCCAGCCCTGCAAAATGCCGAAACGGAAGGCTTCATACAACCCAGAGTGGTAAAAAGAGCAGCTATTGTGAGTACACATTTTCAATCTCAGTTAGTCTGTATAGGTTATGGTTTTAAATTGGTCATATAATTACATGTTAAATTGCCGCTGCCTGAAGTGTCCTCCGTTCTGAGGTTCTGGAAATGGCCACCCTAACTGTAAGGCAAGTGTTAGTTTTCTTACTGATGTGATGCACACTGGGAAAGGTAGGTTCCCAATGTCATTCAAATTTTTATAGAAATCCTCTCTGAGCTTTGAAGTCCATTTATTTCATAACTGTAAAGTTCTGCATTCAAATGTATCACATAGTTAGCACTAATAATTCTGGCAACATTGGATCCATAATCATTTTATGGTACACTAAGTAGCTAATATAATAATTTCAATAGCGAAGTTACTTTTCTTTAAAAGGTGATACTGTAAATGCATCGTGATTGCTCATTATTAAGAAGAACTGTAATAACTATAACATAATTGGTGAAAAAAAGGGGATAACTCAATCACCGTCTTCATTTCAGGCAGTTCTCATTCTCCCTGCAGGCTGATGTTTCATTATTTTCAAAAAAGAAACCATTTGTTCACGACTCAGGAGAAATCAGTCAAGGAGAATGGCATCTTGTTGTTTTGTTCCTCGCTTGATTATTTTTTTCCTGGCCATAGATCTAGACACAAGACTGCATGTGTAAAGCATGTGGGGACACGCCCATTCACCCCAGGGAATGGGGGAGAGGGGGGGCGGGTCTCCATAGGACACTCGAGGGGCAGGGGAGGGACTCCATGCCATGTAAACAAGACGCCAATGTCCATTGACAAATGGCTAATAACGGCTGGGGACCGGAGTGAACGAGGAAGCTTATTGATTAGCCCTATTACCTAAAACATCCGTCTGGGGAGTGCAGCGGGGAAATTAGCTGGCTCCACCCACAAGCTGGGGTTGATTGCTCCACGGGCATAGAGCTGGACAAATGGCCCCCAGCATCTGCTGTGTGTGAGTCACTCCCAAACTTCAGACTTAACCATTCACATAAGCCCCTCATAGCTTGCGTTGGCTAAATGCATATTCAGAAGAAGATTTCTTCTGAATATTTTTCAATGGTATTGCAGACAGGGCTTTCCTTCAGACTCAATGGCAGACTGTAGATATGTTAAATAAATAATGGTAGAATTAACCATAAACCCATACTGTACCAGACAAGCCACTGTCTCTTGACATAGTCTGAATTGATAGTGCAGATGAGATGGTAGAGGTTTCCAGCTGTGTGTAAGAGCCGTCAGTTGAATTCTCAGACGGGGAAATGTAAGGGAGGGTAAAAGTAAAGCGCAGCCTGTTTTATCTTTTGTTTAAGGAAGACCGCTCCACCCTTTGTGCCAAAGAAACATAAAAGCAAGCAGAGCATAACTGCAATAAAATAAAACATGAATGGATTGGTAAGAAAGCACAAGGTGAATTTAGTTTCAGGATGCTGATTCATTCAATAATTTTTATTGAGGTTTCTTTAAAAATAGAAATCCTCTTAATTGTTAAGCCAGCTTATTACATCTCATATATTAATGCAGCCATAGAGAAAAGTAATCCATGTTTTAATAAAACATTATTTATTAGCCTTGTGGAAAAGCCATATATTACCTGTTTATAGAGTGCAGTTTTTTAGACGTACACTACACATATGGTCATATTTAGCCTAACAAGACAGGGATGTTGATGGGTTCCTGTAACTCACAAGGCTAAGAGCTCTTCATAGCTTACAGTACGTAGAATTTACTGTTACCACTGTTGCTTCCCTATGATATCTCTTCTCATTGATGAGTCAGCTAAGCAATTTTGCAGGAATTTAATTATATTTCCCTTGCACCATCCATGTAATTTATGTTTACCCTAGTATATGATGTAATTTGTTTGTACACATGACAATCGCAGAAAAATCATTGGGAGAAAATGGAAAAAGTATGCCTATATTAAGATATTGAAAGGCAAAGGTTCAATTCCCTTATCAGCCCAAATTATAAAATGGGTAGATCTGGCCAAGCATTGTGATTGGCCGAAAGGCGTTCAAAGCCTTGAGTAAAGGTATATAAAGCCTATATTGTAAAGTTGTTACAATATAGTAACACCTATGACACATTTTACCTGTTCACCTGACTTTTTTATAATATCACTCCGCTACAATATTATTACAACAGCAACACAAAATACAGGGTATTACATTATAAAAAATACAGTAACACAATTGCCATCTCTGACAGTGTGGACAGTTTTAATGTTACTTTTAAACATAAAACACATTTAACTTGACACACAATGGCAGCAATGTGATAGCTGGTTGTTAGCTGGGTACATCCCCTGACAACATTGAAACTTACTAAAATGTACAGTTAATGGTAATTTAACATACAGATCAATATAAATGAAAGTGAAGCTATCTGACATTAGCTAGTTAGCCTTTTAGAAATGTATGCAATAAAGATCTATCCATATTAGATGTATGGATATCAGTGGCGGGCCGTGCATTTCACACCTAGGCCTTCAGTAGTGCTCTGCCCAGTGGCGTAGCACAGTAAAGGTGCCCAACCTTTCACCGGTTTCATTTTCCGCGGACGGGGGGTAGCACCCCCACGCTACGCCTATGGCTCCGTCTGAATCGATCCACCCCTCAACTATTTTATGGCTATAAAAACCATCTTATTCTTATTATGCAGAAATGCAGTATAAACATGGGGCTATGGGGACGGTGTAGGGACAGGACATAACAGAGGAAGACGGGGGGGGTCACTGTCCCCTCTCACAGACCCAGGCCTGCCTCATCACAGCGGGTGAGAATCTGTGCTTACAGAAAGACAACTCACTGCTGCCACCAGAGAGACACGGTTCTCTTCTCACCGCGAGACCAGATCGGCAGAACCAGAACCAGCCTGTGTTCAGTGTGGGATAGTTATGCTATCTATAACATTTTGTAATGCAGCCTGCCGTGCCATGTTATTATCTGCCTTGCATGCTGGCTAGCTTGTTATTAAAAATTGAATGATACAAAGTTAATGTTAAAGACTAAGGTGGTTAGCTATAATAAGTTAGCCACTTCATTAAATCATACAAACACACTGATCATAATAAGAAAAAGCGCTAGCTGACCTGTTTTATGATCGCTATTTTTATTCGAGTCACAGCTCATGTTTATTACATAAACTTAGCTGGTTAGATAGCTAGCTAAACCAGATCGTAACATGAAACATCAATAATAACCTCATAAAATTGCAATATTATTTAGGAAAATAGCAACATTTTACTCACCAAAAATCCTTATTATTTGTACACAAAATCCATCCTCCTTTCTTTCCTCAAAAAGAGTTCAATTACTCTGTCGTACAGATTATCCGTGTGTTTCAGTTCCATCAAGAAGCCCTTTTCCATCGCCATCGAAGCTAATGCTGAAAGTCGAGCCTGCCCTGATGTATTTCTGGCATAAGTTTTAATTTGCTTTAGGGCTGAAAATGTCCGCTCAAATGTCTGAATCACAGACTGATGTTAATTATATTTTGTCCATGAATACTTATTAAATAATTCCAAATGGTCTGTCCGCTTCCTTTCATAGCTTTTCCCCCGGTTGCTGCTTCCAGACGTGTATTTTCATATTAAAGCATTTAACCAATCACATTACATCATAGTCAGACACTCTCTGACTATCCAATCAAAGGGTGTGAATACGCTGATGTACCTAGGCCTTCTAGAAGGCCTTGGTGTCTCCAACTCAAAATTTGATTGGTTGAAGCAACAGTTTGATCAACACTTATTTTATGCTACAGGGCCTTCAGAATTGATTGTGAAGGCCTCCAGGCAGATTTCTTTGACCGTGGCAACAAATGATGGCTGAAATGTGATTGGTTAAATGCTTTAATATGAAAATACACGTCTGGATGCAGCGCAACCAGGGGAACAGCTATGAAAGGAAGCGGACAGACCGTTTGGAATTATTTAATAAGTATTCATGGACAAAATATAATATAATCAGTCTGTGATTCAGATATTTTTTAGGCCAGCAGAGAAGGCCTTGCAGGCCCTGACGGCCCACCACTGATGGATATATTAACATATACATAACACAGCAAGCTCTATTTAGATAGAGTAAATAGTTCTCTACTGGATAATCATTTTGGAGGAAAAGAAAAGATGGACTGATGTTCTCAACGGCAACACATGCTCTTCCAGCTAAAACATGTTAACGTTAACTTAACTGGTAGCAGTGTTTAATAATACCTTGGACCATAGGACAGTTAGCTATTTTGGACATTTCCAAGAAAATATAATTAACTATAACCTAGGTATTAGCTAGTTGCTATTGTAGAAGTGTTACAGTGTAAATAATTTAGCTAGCCATTGTTAGCTACTAGCCAAGCACCGAGTTAGTAAGTCAGCTCCACACTCACCTGTCAGTATGGAACTTTCTTCTTGTTACATAGCAACCATTTCATGTTTTCCCTATGGAGGTACTACATACTCTGGCAGAAGGATGAAATCAAAATAATGTACTTATTAAAATAAAGTTTTTAATTAAACAGAGTCCTTGTAATTGTTTTAATTGTGTAGTAATCATGTTATAAATGCAATAAGGCATTCGAGTCTGTGTTTTATCTTGAATAAAATCACAGCTAAGGGGCCAACCACACCCCTTGGCCATGACTTTATTCACAATAAAGCACGGCCTCTTGTGCCTTATTGCTTAAATATAGACCTTGCCGTTGTCCATGGGTAATGTCTGCACATTGATGCATTCTTATTAAATAAACGTCCAGTGAAGGTCATTGGCAGTTCATCTAGAGAATATTTAAACAATCATAAAGAGAATGTGACCATGTACAAATAAGAAGCTGTCCATAAAAAACAGAAAGTTTGATAATGCCCTGCTATTACATTCAAACAATGTACAATGACATATCTGTTGTACTAAGAGTTGCACATTTATATACAACACTGGAATGTTTTCTATCATTTTTCTGTCTTTGTAGAATTGGAGCAAGCCAAACAGAAAACATATATGGCTGAGCAAGTGTGTTTTTTAAATGATCCCCAACACATTTTTTCAAAAACATTCATATTTCAGGCAATCATCAGCACTCATCCCTTGTCAATGATTTAATATCCATATTTATTGGAAGACAACAATCGGACAGTATTTATCATTAAGTAATCATCAGATGTCCACAGGACCATCTTGGGGGTCATTTTGGGCTCAGAGTATAAACGACTTTCAAGTATTGCTGACTTGTACAAGCATGGATGTCCACTCAGGTCAAGATAGGGCTGCCCATCTCAGCAGAACAAAAATGAGGTCACTTTTTCTGCTGTTTCGTACAATATCTAAGAGTTCTTCCACAACTGCACCAGCGACCACAAAATCACACCTCCTTCAGTTTCAAGCTACAGCGAAAGCTACATTTTCAGAATCTGAGGCAGGAACCAAACTATTCCTTGATACAAAGCGCAGAAATAATTTAGAAGAATACAGAAATATTTCATTTGAACACATTTCCCAATATTCACTTTTTTTATTTTTATAAATGATTTACATGCTGTATAAGGTAATTAAAATCCTTTCATTGTTTTATGCCAACCATTTTTCATTAAAACCCAGAATCTATTAATCCACTCCTCTGTGCAAGCCACATTAGAACATTTTGTGAACCATTCATTAAAAACCATTCCTGATCAGTTAAATGTGTAAATACAGACTCTGTCTGTGCTTACCTAAGCTGTAGGTGTAGCCTTAAGCTTTGTCTTACTGTATGAAATTTGAATTTATATCCATTTTGGCAGATCACTAATTGTGTGCTAACTGACAAGATGTTCACTCTGCCTGTTAGACAGGAACAAAATGTGAAGGTACAAATATTTTCAACTACAATTTTAGATATAAAGACAATAGCTTAATTTAATTTAGGTTTAAAACAGTTGCCTGTACATGACTCGCAGTTTTTGCTCAGTGGACACAAATCAAGTGTCAATTCATCTCTCATGCACTAGGGAGGCTGGAATCAGAGACATTCTTGCAGAGAAATCTGAAATGAATCTCCTGTGAAATGGGTTCCTCGCTTTACCTTTATTACCTTTTAAATAACCCAATAGTGATCAATGATTCTGATCATCCTCCTGTTTGAAACCTGATCCTATTGTTTGCAACAACAACAAAAAACACTTCCGCATTTATCAACAAGTTGACCTGGAGTCTATGGAGTATTAATGGGAGCAATCAATACCCATCATACCTCTCTCTTACTGTAAATGTGGTTAAGTATTTATGAATTAATTGACTTCCTCCATCCAAATAAAAACTATTATCTCTGCTGTAATTCAGAGGTCACAAGTTCTCTATATAATAAATATGTCCTTTAACACAGTATTAAATCTAACCATACACTAAGCCTTGCCAAAGTGGAAAGTGCATTGGAGACCAAATCAATATTACTGCTTTATATCAAATAAACACAGTATGACGTAATAACCCAATATTGGTGTTCTGGGATATTGAAGTTTTTGCTTTCTACTGTAGGGTGAAGAGATGTTGGGTTTTTTCTTTCCATGACTTGCTCCCAGTAAAATGATCATGTCAATAGAAGCAAGGAAGCTCAAGTATATGGCATATAGGCTGCTCAGATAGATCTATTCTGATTCAGTGAAGGCCATCTTTATTGTGAAGAAAGCTGTATTAACTCCATTAACTGTATGAACCATTCCAGCAAAATCCAATCATTCTCCACCAATCCCCACCCCCAGCCCATTATTTGACACAGCCTCAACCCCCCACCAAAAATAAAATAATATTTTTCCAAGCTAAAAATGTTATCTTTTTTATTACTAGTTCCAGAAATGTCCAAGTATAGAAACTGGTTTGGCCATTTGATGAATAAGAATAAGCTTAAAACGGCATTTTGCTGTGATTGTAACATTCTATGAAGGAGTGTGTGAGATCAAAGACTACCCATTTGAGCCGAGTCTATACTTTAAGTAGTTAAATCATATGATGTCATATGTTTAATCGTATGCTGTCCAATGTTAAAAGGGCTGAAAACTTGGGAGGTATGGTAGCGTTGCATGAAGTGAAACATGTTGAACAAGCTTATTCCTCGCCATGGTATATCAAATAAGGGAGCAGAATGGGAAGCAAGCCACCCCATTAAAATGCTATGGTAAACCACCACTTAAAGAAAAACTATGGTGATCCTCTGAGTGGGCTTCCCTAGCTTTCCAAATGGAAGTTATAAACTCTCTCTGATGAATCAATACGTTTAAAAATAGATTTTTAATAAAGCATTGGTAATTTGCCCTAAATTAGAATAGAATATTGTAGTTTTGCATAGGAAAACTAGTTGAAAGATAAACATTTTCTTAAGCCATACAACCCACTGCCATCCAGATGTAATTTCAACTTAGACAGATTAAGGCGAGACCACACGTGAAGCATTCAAAACCAAAGTATTTTAAGGAAACTCGTCGGTGTGCTACAGATTTACGTCCTGTGAGTTAAACAAATAAAACAAAGCGTATATAAGACCAGCCACCTACATTGAATATTCATTTTGACATTTATATCATACATTTCTAAATGGGGAAGCAGAAGATGATTACTAAATTAAACCATTAGGAAACAGTTTTCCATCTATAAAAATATTTTCCACAAGAGTAGAATTGTCTTTGGCTTCACCATAGCTGTTACAACAGTTAAGACATAAAGTCAACCATAAACCATTTAGACCCATCAGAGTTCAGCACAAACTAACCACTCAACAACTCATACTGCACATACGTAAGTTATAACAACACAAGACGAGGAGAAAAAAGAAAATATCAATCTACCAATTAAGGCTTTGCAAACTTAAAATTACATTTTACAAAAGTGTGTTTGTTGTTAAGTATAATGGGTTTGCAAAGCTTTAACTGGCAGAGATTGCTTGTTTTTATCAATAACTGCACTCATATGTCTGAATATATAAATACATGATTTACAAAAAAAGATATTCACATAAGATGTAATAAAATATATACATGACATAGTCAAATAAAAGTCATAATATTTGAGTTCAGGAGAGTAAAAAGCATGGTTTAAAATGTTCCTGTGAGCAGTAAGCAGTCTAAACCTTCTTCCTGAGGGCACCCTTTTAGGCTGTGTTTGTGAATGCAGAGGTTGGGATGGTAATCATCAAGGCTTTTTTAGTGAGAAGAACTGTTGTACATGAGGTCCAACTGTTTCTGCTGCCTATGGTCTGGCTTAATGTCAATGGTCCGGCTGTTCATGGTCAGTGTTTGAAGTGTGCCTGACATGAAACTTGTTCACAACTAGATACAACTTCCTAACTTTGTATGCCTATATAGGGCTCTCAATCTACACCAGTTTTGCAGAACTATAATCTATTCTAAATAAATTATTTATATAGTGGTTTATCCTGCAAAATAAGGCTCACATTAAGCATGAATGCATTCATAATTTTGAGGAACTACTGATTCTTAGGTCACTGGCAGCTTCCTTCCAGCTTCCAGCTGAACAAAAGGACTGTGTTCAAAAATGAAACAACATTTTTACTCCTTATTCATATTTTTTGTCATCTTCGTTTATACCAGCAGGCGTGCACAGTAGCTTCTTTCCTGAGGGGTTGCTATGCAACACTCTGAGGCCTATCTGCATCCTCCTTGGGTCGCATCCCATTTCCGTTTGACGACACAAAAATAGCCAAGCCCTCTACGCCTCTACATGTTGTTTCTTCCTTTCTCCCGACTGTGACATCCATCAAGTGTGTTCCTGGGCTTCCTATCTCTTCCTGTGACAACCAACCAAGAGGAAAAAAAGTTTTGTCCTCGTTTGATTTTCCTCATCACTTCCTATTTACAGCGGTCCCAAGTGCTTTAACAGGGAAAACATTCAGAAATGCATCAGGCAGCTGTTAGACCACTAGAAAAATAAAATGTAGGGTCTCACTCACCCTCCACATACGCAGTCATTTCCCAGATGATAACAGAAAGACGTCAAACGAAGCATATCTAAAATCACGTTTCGTAGAGGCGCAATTTCCGATGAGATTGTTCTTAAGCAGGAACACACAGCACTGTGGCTGCATGCCTCTGTGAATATGATATTTTCTTCCAAATGTAATGAGTGGAATATTGTTTTTGAACCTCTACACGTGTGTAGGTTCATGCTCTTTAAGTGCACTGCTTCTCACTTCTGATTTATGTATTCGTGTACCACAAGATGAAGTTTCAGTCATGGTAATCCAGATGTAATCCTTATCCTAGTGTATTCAATATATGCTGTTTCTGGCACCCATCACCAAGCCTTGCATTTGGGTGGGAGCTCAGGGAGGCTCCAGATTAAGTCTAGCCAGGGACTCTGCTGGCCACACAGACTAGCATGTGTTATTTTTCTCAGACCATAGACTGTCCAGTCATCATTTATTAATTATTTATTCACTATTTTTAGGAGGGAACAGTTAATAAACTACAGGATGTTTCCTGCTTTCTTTTCAAAGGTCCTCAGTTCATCATTTAATAATCAAATCCATGTAGGTTCATAAACTACCTTTTTTCTATATTTCATATATATATATACATATCACAAATATTTAATATTTTTATCTACATTAAGACAGAAGTATAATTATAACACTCGCCTGTAGGAAAATATATATTTGCCTTATTAAAAGCATGATCAAATCAAGGCGTTTAAAATATGCACTCAATGGAAAATACTTTTCCCCAGTAAAATCCAAATAAGGGCAAAAGGTTTGTTCCTCAAATGTTATATAAGTACATATTTATCATAGAATATTAATTATTATATCATATTTACAAATTTAATTTGTACTTGTTCTATGTGATTATAGTTCCTATCAGATATAAATTGTCTACACCAATGTTTCCAAAGTCTGTTCGAGGGCCACATCATTTATGCTGGTGATTTTTCCAGCTGAGCTCTCAATTTTATTACACTTAAGGAGTTATTAATTGAATACCAATCTGGATTTTAATAGCCATTTATTGTTACTTCAGTTCTTTGTTACCATTGAGGGTTGTTATGCATTAATTCAAACAGAAGGATTAATGAACGTTTTTGTACATTTTCTATTAAATGTAGACAGGTTTTCTGCTGTAGCGATTTAGTTGTTCAATGGGGCCTGGACCAATTAATTGAAGAACCAATTACATTTCTGATCCAGCTGCCCCAAAGTTGTTCAGATACTGTATAAGCAGGGTATTCTGAAATAATGAATAATAATTGAATTTATATTAGCACAATCACACTTTCATTAGGTTTAAAAAATAATTTATAGCAGAATAAGAGGATTGGAACATACTTTGATTAAGGTTGAATAAGGTCCATATATGGGTAGATAATGGGAAAAATGTTCTACAAATTGGCAATAAGAATGTAAGGCACTCATATTTTGTGTGAGACAGAAAGGAAGAGTGTGACAACATGAAAAATGCTTAGCTGTTGTAGTAGATTACAATCCGTCAGGAACTAGATATTGCGCTGAACCATAATAATAGACAAACAGGATGCTGGACAATATAGCCAAAAGTACTGAGTGTAAATCAAAGGAGGTTGAGATAAACTATGCAATGCCTTATATTGACCACTTAGTCTACTTATTACCACACAATACAAATTATGTATAAGCCCAAGAAAGGTACAGGGAAGGGCAACAAGACTGGTCCCAATTCTTTAAAAAATGAATTGCAAAAATGGATTTAAAGCACTTACTGTATTCTATTTCTCAACAATAGTAGACACAGGAAGATCTGATCAAAATACGAGATTAAGAGATTAAATACATTAATAAGGTGGATCATGGAAGTTATTATAAAGTATAAATTACACGTAGTGAAACACAGTTATGTTCCAACAATTATTTTCATTTCATTCAAAGCCAATTGATTATTGTGTAGAAGGCAGGGAATGTGTACACTATTTTTATCAAAAAAGTCAATGATAACATGCTGTTTAAACAAATATTACTGTCAGGAACGGTGTCGGAAAACCAGGTGCAGACCCAGAAATGCAATAATGGCTTTTATTGCATAAACAGGCAATGGTCATACAGGAGCAATCAGGGCAATACAGGGATCCAAAGAGTGGTCGGGGACAGGCAAAGATCGTTCCAGGCTTCAGTTATATCAGAGGCAGGCAAGGCGTAGTTGTGGTTGGAGGTTGATAACGGGAAATCAGTCCAGGGAACACAGAGAGGAGCAGGGCAGGAACCACGAGGAGCACAAACAGGAGGATCGGGAACAAGACTGAGACAGGACTGAACACTGAAGCACGAACACGGGTAAATAACGAGACCGCTGGAAAGTTGCGTTGGCATAGGCATAGGCATAGGCATAGGCAAAAAGCACAAGACAATCTGGCAACGAACATGGGAAAACACACAGCTTAAATACATTTAGACATAACAAGAAACAATCAGGAATAAACATGAATGCAGCTGACTGCAATCAGACACATGAGGAATTAAGTGAAAACGATAATACAATAACGAGACAATCAGGAAATGAACATGGGAAACGAACAGCTAACTACATCAGACATAACGAGAAACAATCAGGAATTAAAATGAATGCAGCTAACTGCAATCAGACACATGAGGAACAGGTGAAAACGATAATACAATGACAAGACTGGGAACAGGTAAGTGAAAGTAAAAACAGGGACCGGACAACCAGGAAAACATGGAATAAACTACAAACACCTAATTACGGGGAACACGAACACGAGACGTGACAATTACAAAGGCAAAACAAACATGGAGTTATTCAAATGTGCACTGTTCATTTCACATCCTAAATGAATCAGAACATTGCTTTTTCAGCAACTTTGTACCATTAATAGTTGTATATGTACAGGTCAGATGAAGTATAACACTTAGACACTTACTGTCACGGCTGCAAAGTACTATTATGAAACATGTATTAGAATGAATGTGTAGCCCCTTTTATTAGGTCTCTAATCACGGAAATTGGCATGGATCCTCTTGGACACTATGGCCCTGCTCCTTCTTTTCACTTCACAGATATTTCCTGAGGAAAACACTTCACTGGAGGAGCACTTGCCATACTGAGGCGACAGCACACCATTTCAGCTCTTTCTCTTTCGTAACCAGTTTTTCAGTGCAAACAAATCAACCACTAATTAAATACCAGCAGGTATTGCTCTTACGTATGTGCTTACCAGATGAAAACTATTGAAAAATAGTAGCTGAGAAAATCAGAGACAATGTGTGGATTTTGGGAAAAAGAAAAAACACAATGTACAGGTATAAGCTGACTATCTGTGTGTGTGTGTGGGGGAGAATGTGTGGCTGTGTGTGTGAGTGTGTGGGTGGGTGGAGGGGTGTGTGGGTGTGCATGTCGTACCAACTGCACGAACAGGAACTTTGCTTTAAACACGAAGCAAAGGAAATGACTTATAAAGGGCCGACACATCATGAGTGGAGGAAGGAGGTAGCTCCACTGAGAGACACAGAGCAGGACCACTCTTTCTCTCTCTCTCTCTCTTTCTCTCTCTCTCTCTCTCTCTCTCTCTCTCTCTCTCTCTCTCTCTCTCCTCTCTCTCTCCCCTCTCTCTCCCCTCTCTCTCTCTCTCTCTCTCTCTCTCTCTCTCTCTCTCTCTCTCTCTGAAGATCCATCAACCTCTCGGCAAACTGCAGAGGAAGGACATGACGATATGTTTTATGTGGGGAGCTGGAGGGGAGCAGGGAGTCCTGCTGCCTGACAGTTAAACGGAGGACATGTTAAATGTATTGATACAGTCCGGTCGGGAAATCCCTTACCCACTGCATCTTTGGTCCCAGTTTCCATTTACGATAACAACGCACAGTCTATGGACCACGGTCTGTCCATCCACATTCCTTTTATGCATCCTCCCTCGCTTAAGTTCAGAGATACTCTGTTCATAATTTCAGTGAAGATATATGAGAATATATGCTAAAGCATTGATAAATGTGGTGTATGTAACTGTTATGTAAATTGTTATGCAGGAAACCATAAGAAATAAAGTATAAAGATCTGGTGGATTTCAAAAGTGTGACTTCATGTCTCGACTGCAGACTAATGAGCACAATATTTATGCTCATTTTACATTCAAGAATGTTTTTTTGCAAGGTAAATGTGCTATAACAATGGCCAGTCTAATATTGTTAAAGTTTTATCAATAATCATAGGGAAGTGTATTAAAATCTAAATTCTACAAAATACTTTGACGCAAAAAGACAATTGTTTTCAGAGAAGGAAAGTCAGCTTGACAAACTTCTTTTTTTTTGCTATTGATGAGAGTAGGCATTATGGAATTCTCTCTCTCCAGCCCTTGTGGGATTTAGATGCACTAAATCTCCCATGGCTCTACAGTGTCTTTGGTATATGTAGCATTCACAGGAAGCCAAGACTGCTGGGTTGGGCTGTTTCTGAGTGGATCTGATTTCCACATTCTTCCTTTTGCCACACCTAAATCCTTAATTGTCTGGCTACAGACAAAGTATTTAAGTACCACACTGCAGCCAATATTTAACTGCAGATCTGTGTGTTTGAATTGGTACAGCACCAGTCATTGTCAAAGATCTATGACTTGCATGTAGCACAGAGAACAACCTTCTCTCCAAATCCCAGATCCATACTGGCAACAGCAACTGTGAAAATAAATTCCAACGTGTTTTGTCATTGTTATAACTATGTGGAGACAAATGCTGGGAGTACGAATGTGTTAGGGAGAAAATATATTTTTATATAAATATTACCCAAGACTAAAATACTGAAATACTTTTTGTCTTTGAATACATTTTCAGTAATGTTTAGTTTTCATATTGACACATTTGGTTAGTTGTTTTTATCATACTAAAAGTCCTGGACATGGCCATAAAATATGGAGGCAGTTATATGAATTTGTTATCGTCATGAAGAGCTGTATGGATTTTGAAGTGTACACAATGTTATCTGCAGTATATTTTTGGTTAATGGCATCATTATCACACCATCTATTTAAAACTCGTCATGCCATTTGAATTTACAGCACAGATAGTCTATAAAAAATATCCTGGGAGAGCATCATTTTCCTGGACGTCTGTTTTTTTCCCAGTTGCTTCTGATCAATAAAAGTCTATTTTCTCCCACACAAGGTTTCCCATTCAATACAGCTGCCACAGGTTTTAAAAACATAGAAGCATGATCCATTTATTATTGGCTGTTACCATGATTTATCTGCTCAGATACTTGCCATTGAAAACAGGTTCTGTTTATTTCCTATATATGTTCTGTATTGACAACGATTGGTGTGTGTCCCATCTATCATGCTTTGGCAATGCAGAATGCATGGCTCTGCCGTGCATTGAGGGCTACTGCTGTTCCATCAGGCAAGTAGCCCTCAAAGTCCTCAATACTGTTTCAAGTGCAGCAACAGCAGTCAACCTAATTGGAATTTAATGTGTCTGATTTTGCATCAAAGTGGACACTAATCTTTAGTTAAATATGCTATTTGTATTTACAAAATATATGTATTTCATTATAGTGAAATAGTATTTTGTTGCATGCATCCCATTACTCTCATCATAATACATGTATTATGTTGGGCTATTCCCTGAAATATGTCATTGGAATATTTCACCAAGTAAAATATGCTGAGGCTATAAACAATAGATTTGTGCATTAGTGATACCTATGGGAGCTATTTTTTCTAGTAGAAGGAATTTTTGGATACTAATATATAACTTTTTTACTTTTTCATATGAAGCCTCTAATTTAATTACTGTAGCTCTAAATAAATATAGATACGTAAACCATAAAGTGATAAAAATATATAAAAGATATATAAAAGATACATTTTTTCTAAATAATGTCCAATAATGCTAAAATGTCTTTATTTGCCAGTTTGTTAATGTTAGTATTTGCTGAATTGGAACCAATTGTGAATTCATTATGAATGCTGACTTCTGTGTTTTACATGGGCAGTTTTTTTTTGACATATCATTTTCAGCTGCTTAAATCAGCTTGCATGCTTGAGTATGTGTATGTGTGCCCTTTACAGAAATCTGCTGACTGCACAATGCAAGCCGTAGACAAACCAATGTGTCCAGTTAGATAATTTGTGTGACCAGTCCAATTTGATGATCTCTAATATGAATAAGGTATTATAAACCAATGTTTACTGGTCAAGTAGAGTCATCTACCAGCCAGAACACATGGATATAAATATGTCACTTATTAGCCACATCATATTCTATAAATACCACGCAGATCCATACCACAGCTTGGATGACCTCATTTTGTGGGGTCTGCATAGTATGGTATATATATGTATATATACTGGTGCACATTCACCTACCGTAACCTCACAGGTGCAGTAGATGATGGTGAGTCGGAACAAAAGAGGCTTCCACTTTTGTCTGGGCAGATGCATGGTGCATTTTGGGAAGCTGACAGTTTTAGGCTGACTTGCAATTGCAAATCTGAAGAATATTGATCAGCTGAAAATATTTGGAGGCTTGCATCTTCTAAACTTGCTTACAGCAAAGGTTCTCCCTGGTCAGCTGAAAGGACCTGGGCCATTTTGTTCAGATGATAAATGGGACTCCCTGACAGGTCACTTCTTTTCCCCCGAAAGCCACAATTTGTTCCTTCCCCGAGGCAGGAGACAGATTTCTCCGGGTGACAGATTTATTGGTGTCTGCATGAGCAAAAAAGAAAGAAAAAAAACTCCCAATAAGGGCTTAGAATACAATCGTGGTATAGATTGAACCTTCATTTATATCCGGTTTGATTTGAGTGAAAATGTTTTATGTATTTTCGTAACTGGCCCCTGGGACCTAAAGGACCTAAAACAAGTAGACATTTGATCCTGCACTTATAGCAATTCTTGCACTGTGGTGCATGTGTGTATCTCCTGATTTGGTTTTCTGAATGTGACATTTTGTTGTGACAATGTGACAGAAGAGATTAACTGGTACACATCAGATCCATTATGTTTCACGCTCTCCTGAAAGAACAGCAATAGAAGCCTGAGCAGAACATTTCACTGTGTCTGCTTAGCCTGGGAGTCTTGGTCACAATGGCCCACTCCTGAGTGCACAGGTGTGCTTGCCACAAAACCACCACTGCAATAGGCTCTAATTAATATGGGTTGAGCTTTCAGAAAGTGGCTATGGGTGGTCTTAACACACTGAGTTGTGGCACACAGCTGCCATGTTCTGAAAATATACAAAGTTTTCTCAGTCTCTCAGGCCAAGCCCATTTGGTCGACTATGGTCTCCTCCTCCGCCAATTCAAACCCAAATCCTTAACCTCTGCAGTCCAAACTTCCATCAGGCCCAGATTCTTTCCGGCAACCTCCTCCATTCTTCTGGCAGTAAAAAGTAAAACTCAAATGTCAGGGTAGGGATTTTATTTTAAATACCCCCATCCCCACGAGTCCTTAATCAAAACAGCATGTACTGTAATGTACAAGAATATTTCCAGAAATATGAAAATGTACATGCAGCCAACCAAGAGCAGAAAGCTATAACATTATGAAGGAAACAGCCTGTCTATGTTTTGACACCTCCAATCAAAAATATCCCAAATAAACAAAAGCTCCATTAACCTACATTAAATGACAGTGTGTTGAATATATACCATGTTTAAGAATTTGCTTCATTATGCTGCATTACAAATGAGTACTGCCATTTCTGGAGGCATTAAAAAAAGATAACAGTGAAACTCTGCCTGCTATTTAACCACACATGATTAAATATAAGAGAAATGCAATGTTATATAATTACTGCATCTGTTTTTGCAAGAGTACTTAAAAGGATGACCAACATTCATGTGTGTTACAGTAAGAGCCACAGAACACAGAACAGAGTCGGCAAGGAGGGCTCTTTAAGGAGGGCCTTTATTTCTGATGGCCTCCTAAGAGAGAATTACGTGTACGAGACATATTGGTAGCATGGGCTGATGATTGCCTTTCAAGTTAGAGTGCAATTAAGTGGTTTGCAAACTATAGCTCACACACGTAGGTTCCCTCTTGGACACATAGGTTCCCTCTTTTTGCATTGTAATATTTATTACAACATTTCAAATGCAAAGTACATCAGCTGTATAATGTTCTCTCTTGGAGTTGTACCTACTTAGAAAAAAGTATGGTTTTTTTTTCATATTCCATGTACAGTCAGTGTCAAGAGAACATTTATTTGTATATTCCGTCTCACTGTCTATAGCAGACAATCTCTTTCACCTCCTCTCTCATCAATGGCTAAATTGTTTTCTTTCTGTCCTCGCACTCCCAATTGGTGGAATGAAATACCAGTCTCTTATTACCCTTTATGACCTCTTAAAGACACAACAAATAATGTCTGTATTCCCTCTGAGTTCTACCTTTACTAACACAACTTAGCAATATTTTCCCTCAAATGTATTGTATTATTTGGATTTTAACAAGTGAGATACATATGTTATGTGTCCTGTTATTTTCCTCACTGGATATTAATATAATATATGCCATTTAGCAGATGCTTTTATCCAAAGTGACTTACAGTAATGAATGCATAATTTCTTTCAGTATATGTGGGCCCCAATGGGAATCGAACCCACAGCCTAAGCTTTGTCAGTGCCATGCTCTACCTGCTGAGCCACACAGAACCACCATATTGTTTGATATTATGTCTATTGTAATTATATCTACCTATATATATATATATACATATATATATATATATACTGTATAAATGTATTATGAGTCACAGTTGATTTAGCATTTGCTAAAAGGAACTACATAAAGCATATCGTCAGAACAGTTTTGAACTAATTTATTTCTGCTTCCTTTTAGGTGTAAACGAATCATTACTGTCTTGTTAGGTCCTTATTAGCAGAATTTGTATCTGTTTTCTATTCCTTGCATCCTGGTTGTTACTTTTGTATTTGGATATACAAAATATAGAATAAGGTCTCTCCTGTTACATAGCACTCTACTCATGTTCATCGTAACCAAACCAAATTTGCAAAGTTGAAAAGGAACCATAAATGCCATTCCTGCGTGTTGCCCTGTTCAAATACGGCCACAATGTTAATGGTTAGGCAAAGTTATTTGCTCTGAATTTGTATTAGGTCAGTCAGCACAATGGTAACTCCTGATGGCGGTGAGGGTACACAAAGAAATGGCAAGCAAATGGTCTGCTGGTGGTTGAGAATCATTCTGTGGTGTCTGCCATGGAAAGCTCTGCAAACACAAAATATAGGTGAAGAACTAGTCAAACCTTTTTGACTATGTGCCCTGTCTGATAGACATTCATCCAGAGTTTATCTTGAAAAAACATTTGTCATCAAAGGTTGAAATGGTTCTGTGCTTATAAAGTCATAAAGGGAGACCTTGGAAGCAGCTTGTGGTAAGGAACATTTGCTGCAGCGTGTAATGATCCTGAATTAACCTGAAACAACAATTTGGAAAGCAACACAGAAAAAAACACTTGAAAGAAGAAAAAAACCATTTGCAAGACAAATTTAAAAAGGTTATAAAACGTGCTCGCAATGCAGTACTGTTTTTGTTTAATAATGGATTTGTATTAAGATCTGTGATAAAACAATATACTATTGCAGATTTACAAGCTCAGATAGTCATGGAATACCCCTTCCCCATTCCATATCATTATCATAGTTCATACACTGTGAGGAACTGGGTATGATGAAAGCCCTGTGCACCACTGAGTATTGCTCCTTCTCTGATTGTCAGAACATTAGAAAGAAAGGGCTTCAGTGTAAATGTTTATAATGTCACTGTATCTCAGATCATGGAGGGGAAAGATCCTGGCCGATACTACTTGGTCTGTTCTGTCTGAAAGGCCAGGTTTTTCTGGAGCTGCTTGATCAAATGGAGGCCTAACTACATGAATATGATGAGACAAAGGCAAAAGTATTGCAGGTATATATGACTCTACATGTGTATGTTTACATATGTGTGCATGAGAAACAGAAAGATACTCAATACAGCATGGTATCGAACTCACATCTTGGCATCACGTGTCACATACAATTTTTCTTATGGTCCAAAAAATGTTTGTTGTGCCCTCTTCCACGTATCTATGATGCAATGTAGTAGAACGGTTATGGAACATTTTACATTTACATTTTAGGCATTTAGCAGACGCTCTTATCCAGAGCGTCTGCTAAATCATATCAAGATGTGCATAAATACATGGTAGGAACAATCATAGTTTGCGCAAGAGATCAGTGCAGTAATACAGCAATCGACATCATTGCAGGCAGCTGCGTACCATACCTGTAACACTGGGAGAGAAAAAGTTAGTAAATTATTATTATTATAATTTTATTTAATGGAGTAAGCAGGGGTATATAGTGTTGAGCAAGTAGGCAGTGGTGATGACAACTAGCTAGATGTACAGAATTCAGTGGTAGTGAAGTCTGAAAAGGTGGGTTTTGAGTCTCTTGCGGAAGATCGCAAGTGATTCCGCGGTCCTGACTGATTGCGGAAGGTCGTTCCACCAGCGAGGGGTCAGGACAGAGAAGAGACGAGACCGCGAGGAGCGGCTGCCAGGCACCCGAAGGGATGGGGCAGTCAGTTTGCCAGAGGAAGCGGAGCGGAGGGGTCTGGAGGTATGGGGAAGCACTACCTCTAGTCGCTTGAAAAGCAAGCAGCAGTGATTTGAATCTGATGCGTGCTGTGATGGGGAGCCAGTGCAGAGAGGAAAGTAGAGGGGTGATGTGGGTGAACTTCGGCTGGTTGAACACCAGACGAGCGGCAGCATTCTGAACTAGTTGCAGTGGCTTGATGGCACAGGCCGGTAGGCCTGCCAGCAAGGAATTGCAGTAGTCCAGATGTGAGAACTGGGCTTGTACTGCAGAAGTTGCAGGTTTGAGTCCCAGGTGGGTCCAGTGCTGTTGTACAATTGAGCAAGATTTTGCTACAGGAAATGTATAGCTGCATGAATTGATTGTATGCAAAGAAATGTGAACTTTGTAAGTTGCTCTGGATAAGTGTCTGCTAAATACCTAAAATGCATAGATATTGAATAATGGAGTAATACAGACCCTTGGAATGATATTGTTCTTCCATACTTCCTAGTTGAAACATGTTAACAAAAGCATAATAGCAAAAAGCTATTATTTTGTGTCTTTTAAACTTTTTTTGTAGCAGACATACAAGTAGATCTGGGAGAAGCCACATCCAAAAGAACAATAAAAGGAGGACATGCCAAACTCCCAGAATAGATACTTGTCTGCACAACAATACCATATTAGATCCATTGCCATGCCCATTTATATCTTGAAGGGACTTTGCTTCAGGATAACACATACCCATCTGTCACTTTATTTGATTAATTGTTTCCTAATCCTTATCCAGGACAACAAGAAGAGCATCATTCAAACACGTCTATTTGTAATCTTTACTAAATACAATGTGCTGTATAAATATGAAATTCTTAACACATCTGTTTTCATATTTACATTCATCTTCATGCATGTGAGAAATCTATCATTAAGAAATCAGCACCCACGGCATTATACTAACACATGAGATGTAAACATACATTCCCATGTATTTGCCATGACACTGACTGCTAAATCCTGATAAGAAAAGGACGTAAGTCGTTCAGGGTTTTGAGGCGTTTTGTTTTCTCTGTGTTGACTAGTGGATTTGTTTGGGTTCAGCCCACACACCTGACAGCAACAAGTACTATTGTTTCTTAAAGCTCTTGAAAATAGAAGCATATAGGAAGCAATGAACAATGACTGTTGCTTGACCTGCTAATTGATATAACAGTTGTGCGAGGTTATTTTTTTGACTAATTTTTTATTTTTTTGGTTTGCATGAAGTCAGACTGAATGTGATACAGGAAAACATGTGGAGTTCAATTAAATGTGATGTGATGTAGAGGCCAGCCATTATTCACACTGCAGGCTGAGTAACACCAAAGGAATGAAAAGGGAAAGGCGAGCAGTGTATGAACCAAGGCGTACAGTAGGCTATCTGTTGCCATCTGAACCTGGTTAAGAATGAACACCAATGCATGACTAGAAACCGATGTGGGAGACATTCCTGTTTTTTTCCCAGGGCCTGATGTGTTTATTCTATTGCTCATTGGTGGTTTTGTTACAAGCACAAAGGATACAATGGAGGTCAGCTGAGCCATATCTTTCATGCTTTTTACTTCTGTGTCTACCTGGTGGTGTCCGTCACTCCCATCTCTCTGAGACACACAGTAAATTCTGAGGTATTAAACTGTAAATTAAGTAACCTGTTGAAGATTCAGCCCATCTTGGGCTACAAAAGGACTGTGGGAAAAATTTGTAAACTGAAATCTCCACAAAAGATTGAAGGACCACAAGAAGAATACAGAAAAAATTTGTATTCAAAATGACGTACCTATACTGATTCTCAGATACCCTACTTTCAAAAAGTATAAACCTTTAATAAAACTCATTTTTATATCTCACTTAAATGATGTCGTTTTTTTAACATGTCACAGTGGCCTGTTAGTTGCATAATTACTAATAATTATCTATGGAGTGCTTGAAGTCAAATTACATTAACCTCAATTCACAGATATGATAATCTATGAATTTGGACAAGCAATGCACAGCATATACCATTAATATATACATTTTATTATCACAATTTATTTTCATGGTTTACATTTACTCATATAATGTTGTCCACAATTCCCAACTATAGTGTTGCAATTTCACTCTTCCATCCATTCCGTTTCAGTGCAGTGAACCTTGACCCACAAATACTATATTTAATGATGCTTTATTCTTGTCTAAGCACCAGTACCAAGCATTGATAGATGTGTTTGGTCTGCATCATAAAGCTCCTTGTTTAAAAAAAAGGGGGTGATGGGGTGAAATCTCCTGCCATTGGTAGTGGAGGTGTATGTGTGTGTTTGTGTAGGGGGGGGGTCTAATCTCATTGGTAACAAAGGGCTTTCATGTACTCTTGTGTTATCTGTTGTGTGCCCACTTATGGTAGTCGAGACAGCGGCGGCCTGTTGTCTCTTGTATTTCTGGTAACTGCGCGGCTTTAGATCACAGGCATCACTCTCCAGTCAATAGGCCTCACTTCATTTGGCTACTTGTCCATTTGAAGGAAGCCTCACCTTTCATAGCATTGTTTGTTTCGGTGGGTCTAACGACAGGCCCTTGTAGCTCTGATTTTTCATACTAGTCAAGTCATGGATCACCTCATGAATGTTACATGAATTACTTTGAATGTTTACTCTGTCCAATGATGCCGGAGAGAGGAAAATGACCTTATATTGCAAACAGCAAGCTGTAAGATGTCCTTACATCCTTTAATGGTACTCAGAGATGTATTATTTGTAGCTGGGGATTGGGGTGGGGGAAGGGGTAGGCAGTGAGCTAATATGGCAGTGGGCTTACCTTGTGACTTGATGCAAAAGCAGTCCATTCTAATCTTGACACATTAAAGCTTATCAGGCCATTACGATCTCTGAATCCACCCAATGTAGTCAAAGCAGGTGTGGCTGCTTTCTGCTAGGTATGTACTGTAAGTGATGTGTCCCAGAAGTTTGTTGTGTTTGTTTGATTGTCATATTGGTAATGTGCTCTGTTTTAAGATCCAGAACTAAGGTTCAGGAGTATTAGATCAAAGTTTGTGGTTGTAGATCCTCGCACAGATGTGATCTTTTGACCTCTTTTTTTATCACCCTCTCACTGCAACACAGTCAATGGCCTGTATAGCAATTCTCCCTCTTTTCCTCTACTGGTTAATAATTCCTCCCGCATTATCTGCCAGAAACTTATCTTTCTCTCTGTCAGTTTATAACAGGGTGTTATCGACCTGTCCTGAATCATGTGACCACTGAAGACCTATCCTGGTCAAGCATTTTAAATACTTTTGATTAGTGCCCAAGAGATAAGACCACTGGTTTAACGCAGGTCACTATTTGGGGAATGGGGACAGTGTATGGGTGTGTGTATATGTGTGTGTGTGTGTGTGTGTGTGTGTGTGTGTGTGTGTGTGTGTGTGCATGTTTGCAGGGGTTGGGGGTTGGGGGGGTGCTTAGTCTATTGGGAGACTTTGCTTGTCTTCCAAGCTTTTGAATGGTATCTATTTAATTGTGTGCCAAAGATGGAAAAGTTATAAGGTCACATACCTTTCCACAGATATTTTTATATGTATGTTCTAATGAGGATTTCTGGTTAATAATGTCTTCAAGCCCCGAATGCATAAGAGAGGACCCCACCAAAGATGATTTGCCAGGGTTGGGTGAGTGGGGGCCAGGGTTGCGCGAGTGGGAGCCAGTATGTTGTAACTTGCATGTGTTAACTGCCCTTTGCTAAGGGTGACCTGTAGCCAATTATCAAACCAAATATTGTTTATATATTAATATTATTTAAAGGATATTTTGTTTCTATGGGATTAGTTGTATTGACTATTATTTAGAATGGATATTGGACTGGGTTATACAGTATATAGATCGGACGACTGAGACCTCAGGTCAAAAAGACCACAAGAACTTCGTCTCTGCAAGGTTTCAAAATGCAACCGCATAATTTTGTTAAATGCATGTATGAAATAATACATCCGCTTAATGCGGATAACGAAATACAATTCTTCGCAATAACAGTCCTTACTGGAGCAGAGGCCGTTTTTAACACGTAGGCTATTAAGTAGGCTACCTCCATTTAAACATGGCTTGTAAATGCCGGATTAAAGTTCGCGCTGGGACCGATTCGTTGGGTTTTTATTAAATGTTAGCTGTAAAGCCCGAAATGTAAGCGAGCGTTCACTCAACTTGGCAACTTATCTATAAAAATATAACAAACATACAGATGTTATTCTGAATCGGTCTAACAGAGAGCCGTGAGGCTTGTACACGCTGCCTCGTGTGTTGTGTGTTTGTTTGTGTGTGTGAGTGTGTTAATGCATGTGCATGTTCGCAGCTCCGTTAATAAAGATGTGATATTCACAATATTGCATGTAGGTTACAGTGTCTACAAGTGTTAAATTGTTCTCCCATTACCCTACTTGGATTGTGCAACTGGGTGAACTGTTTTGTTTAAGTTGTTCACTTTCATTAAAAAGTGTTTCCAACTATTTCCAGATATATCATAGCTAATACAATTCACTGAATTGCTGTTATATTATTATTATCATTAGCAGTAGTAGTAATATATACACAGGCTATATAAAATAATATACAAAAATAATAATAGTAGTAGTAGTAGCAGCCTGTTTCTGTTGTTGTATGGATGTGGCATAGCATGTATAACACCCTAAAACATTATAAGACGGAGGAAGTATTCATTTTTCATTATTATGTTATGCTAAATTCAATTTACGGGAATTTCATTTTCAAATTCCACTTATGAAATTTGAACATTGACGTAATTATTAACACGTCTTTCAATGTGTGCACCGCAAATAATTTCAACCCATCATGCATTTTTTCGTTTAAATAATGGCGTTATCGTTGTTGTAATGTATCTCGGAAAAATGGAACACAGCGTCATCGTGCGTTTTTACCATTGAGCGCTTAATTTCAATTTAGTATAGGTTGACATAAAATGATTGACTTGAATTGACCACTCGAAATGATGTAATATCATAAGAAAGAAATAACAGAAGAAAGCTGTGTTTATGGTGTCAAATGTTTTAGGTGTCCAATAATAATAGCCTATACAAGAGAATTTACATGCATGAAAAATATGGTTTGCGTGTGTGTGTTGCTCCTGTGTTTTCTTACTGTAAATGGAACAGAATCTTCACATCCGGAAGATTCTTCAGGTGTAGGCCACTAGCCAATCATGTTAAATTCAGAGTTACCTTAGTTTATAGTTGAGATGCCCGCTTAAACAAATTAGCTCCATATTCCTATATTACTTATATAGCTTTTGCGGCTCCTTCTCGTTATAAATCGTGTGTGTGTGTGTGTGTGTGTGTGTGTGTGTGTGTGAGAGAGAGAGAGAGAGAGAGAGAGAGAGAGAGAGAGAGAGAGAGAGAGAGAGAGAGAGAGAGAGAGAGAGAGAGAGAGAGAGTTTGGGTTGCGGGAAAATACTCACTTGCCTTTTGTTAAAGTAAAATAGTGTTAAAGATTGTCTACAGGTAGAGGTACATAAAAATACAATTTGTGGCTTACAATATTATTATATGATGTTTACCCTGTATCCGTTCCGTTCCATAGAACAAAACACAGTTCCAACGTGTGCGCAAATCCAGTAGCATCAATTTAGACATGTACAAAAATATTATGGCCATGTCCTTTTAAGCGCCTCTGCATTACTGTTTAACGCACGTACAAAATTGGATCAGTCTATGCAATGAAATATGTTACTGTCAAATTGCTAGGATGCATTTTACTTAGGCTACATAAAATGTTGTTTCCAAACACCGTTTGATAAGTACACTTAATAAGTATGTGATACATATTAAGTAAACGTAACTTGGATGATTAATTATACATTTTACTTCTGGCTTCCATTTATTTTCTACTTATAATGTAATGTTAGCTACTTCTTTGTGACCTAAACATCCCAGTGTAAAGTAAATCACATGATAAATACAAGATATTTGAAATGATAACGTGACATTTAATGTACCATTGCCAAATCAGATAAAGAACAGTTAGTCTATTACCATAAAGTACGTGCTGTCTATTACAAAAATAATCGTTTCCAACCGCTTAGTGGTGTTAGTGATGATGTAGTACCACATCAAACTTCCATACCTTCCTGGTACATCTGCACGCGCCTCTGTGTAAAACCACTAGCAGGATTTGTTTCTCTTTATATTCGGTTGCATCCAGTTCAGCTTGCCTCTTTGTCTCCCATATTTTAAAGTAGGCTATATAATTAGTTTTCTTCAACAGCTGTAATTAAGTGAATGAAACTGAAAAGTGATGCTGCTAGACTTTACACGTGATTGGCGAAAGAGCGTGATGTCAGACCACCCAGAGGCACCCTGATTGGCGAGAGCAGTGTCAGTGTAGAGTAAACAAGCCAGCTGGGAAAGGTTTGAACTTCAGATCTCAACACATCACAGATAGAGTCAGACATAGTACAGACGGGGCTGTTTTTTCTATATTCTAAAGTTCCTAACAGTTCGCTTACTCCAGTTTAAAGATCAATGTCCGAAATATCGAAGGGGCACTGGAGGATAAGAGAGCTGCCGCAACAACCGCAAGAGGCGTGATGATCTCCTAAACTAACGTGTCATTTTCTTAATTCATTGATGTCAGTGTAGACCGGTTAATTTTTACTGAGAAACAGAAGCGATACTAAAACGTGTTTCCCCTTCTGTTGTTTTGGGGCTCACGAGCTGCGTATTTTATTCATCCCGCCAGGGTAATTCTATTTTAGGTTTCGAAAGATCACTTCGAGAAATGAATTTATATTTCGATCGCTTTTCATTGAAAACTGTCGGGTATGTAGCAATCTTGCTATAGGTGAAAACCGACACACATTGAGTTGAGCCATACACGGGATTTGGGAAGACATAGTGAGAGTCTGTGGTATCCCTCTCGCGTCCAGGTGGCCTTCCGGACGGAGCGGAGACTCCAGCTGAGCTTTGCAGCGCTGTCATGCTGCCCAAAGTCGAGACGGAATCACTGGGACTCGCTCGATCGCATGGGGAACAGGGGCAAATGCCAAGAAACATGCAAGGTAATGCACATAAATCCTTTTGTTACAATTGGCGTGTAATTGTGTTTGAGCAGACAATGGGAAATACTGCCTGTATTCTTGATGGTACATTTAAACGTTGTGATGTATTTTCGTTGTTAAGTTTGTTGAGGGCAGATTACTGTGCTCATTTGACATCCCATTCAATGGACAGAGAGGAACGTGACATTTGCGAGCTATGGGCGATCCAAGCATAGGCAGAAGGCCAGTACTCGAAACTCGAAACTAGGTATGCCATGTGCAATCCGGGTGTTTTCACAGGACAGTTTCTAATGCAAACATTTATTCTTTCCAGACGAATGTATTAAAAGAAACATTGGTCAACCCAATGACTTGAGCGGTTTTGTTTCATTAAGAATGCACGCGCAATGTTTACTCATTTCTTTATATAATTATAGGTTGCACAAGAAATTAGACAAACTGAACAGAAATGCATTTGATGTGATAGATACCCAAATAGTACAATGACACGTTTTCTGCAATGGATTTATAATTCACAAAAGTTGTCATGCTATGATTTGTAACATTTTGCATTGCACGTCTTAAAGCCTTCCTTCCACTAACAATAAATTATCCTTCTACTAAATGAATCGCAACTTGTTTTGAGTATGTATTTGCGTGAATGTGTTTAGATGTGAGAGCATTAGTATTGTTATGATTAAAACCAGAGAAAATAATGTCAGAACGAAATGGGATTGTACGGTATCTGGAAGTGCTAAATAGTAGCCTAATATTTACAATAATCATCCCATGTCATTCAAGGTAAAACTACCATTTGATAAAAATGCAATAGCATTTATATCGATCTAATAAAACTTTGTTGTAGGCTACAAAATAAATCCGATAGGTTATGGCTGCAACACATGTGGAATTTGTAATTCTATTTAAATTGTACCCTATTCGAAATATTTGACGACGGTTTTGGATTATTTTATTATTCATTTGTAAACGTGAAAAATGCGGCCTTTTAACAGAGAAAGATATAAGATGCCATACAAATATATTTTCGGCTTCCCTGGAATATTATCGAAATTTAGAATATCGCATCTCTTTTTGCTGTCCTTCACGTGTTAGGGTTGTATGCTATTTCTACTATGTCTTGCTATTTCAATACTACACCCGTCTACCTGAACTACACGTCTTTATTGAGCATATTTATCAGATGTAGAATAGCCTACGTTCCTGAAACTCGGAATTACAAAAACTATAGGGTATAGGCTACATAATATATTCCCACTGTTGTAGCCTACCGTTGATCGGGACTACCCACTCAGAGTAGCCTATATGCATATCACCTAATTGAATGGGTGCATATTTCCCCATTACCTCCGTTTCAAAACTTCGAGGGAAAAGCTGTGTCCTTACACGTGTCTCTGGCCCCGTGGATAAAAAACCGATACTACCAATAAAACTACTTCCGTGACATATTTTAACTTGATTAGCCAAAGCATCTGAACCAAGATTCAGTGTCTCCATCTGTGATTTGTTTTGTTTTTATGGCTATATTTACGACTGTGCATAACCAAATTATTGTTTACCTTGGACACGCGTAGCCTACGTGTCCGTTTATTTGTGTAAAAAATATATAACCTATTGAAAGTTATTGTGAACGGTGGACAATGATAGGCTACTTTTTTCCTTCAATGGTGGTATCTTATTAAAATCTTTATCCATTTAACTTGCCCAAGGTAAGTGCATATTTGAATATTGTTTGTTAAAGGATTTCAAGAGAAATATCAAAACTATAATTCTGGAATACACTGCCGTTTTTAAACAGCCTACTTTTTAATTATGTGAATGGCACAAATCACACGAATATGTCATTGTATTGATTGAGATTCTCTATCTGAATACCACTTGTTGATTAACATTTGATGTTGCGCATTAACGCAGTGTGTTAAAGTGTCTATTAATTCTAAACGTGGTATGTAGCCAATTATCACTAATGTGTATAGAATACATAACATAAATAAAATACCCTTGTTATGATTTGAGTATCATACATTCTATACTTTTTATTTGTCTTGCGATTACATTTAGAACCCCAATTGGTTTGCATATTTTTATCCATATTATGATGATCATTTTACTTATAATTACACCTCTTTTACATGGGTTTATTGTACCCCTTACAATGGAGTTTAGTAGTGGTCTTAAAAAGACACTTTGGATTAAAAAGTAACTTATTATTTGTTACAAAGTCAAATCAATCTGGTGAAATGGTATTATCGTATTACACATTTGAGCCGGTTCTTTTAATTGGTTTTCTGTGTCAGGACCATTTCCCGTTATTTTCTGAAGTTTGCAATTGTTGTAAAATGCGGTCATGGTGTAACGGAATAAGTTGTTTACCTTCTGGTGTCAAGCGCATACAGCATGATCTGTTAACGCCACATCTCCTTGACCGTCTAAAGAGTTCAACTTGGAGAGAAAATTGTAGCGGTATGTTTAAGAATGTTTCAGTAGTTCAAGTAGCTACCATTTACATTTACTGTAGATGTCCATACTTTTTTAAATCACTTTAATTTGTATGTTTTTCTTTGTATGGCAACTGCAATATTTTCATTTAAGGCAAGTCTTTAGTGCTGTTTACTGACCAATTCACAAAGTGGATGAATACATGGGTGTTGTCAGTGTCTGCTTCTACTTTGATAGTACTTTGTACTTAAGTCCCTAAGTACTTTGATTGATTTGTACTTATTGCGCTGAATCATGTTTTTTTAGGATGTTCAACTTGTGACATAAATGTAGGTGTATGATGTGTAGGCAAACTCATGCATAAAAACTGCACGTGCTGAAGCTGTGGAAAAGTCGGGGTCATTAAAAGCAGGGTCACATCAGAGTGTACAGGCAACGCGTAGAGGCATTGTGTGCATATGGAGGCTCCTTTGGAAAGGCTTCCTGAATGTGAAGCCTGTGAATGTGCAGACTTCCACACTTTGATGGACATCAGCTAACACGCTGTGCCTTACAGCCCCACAGTTTAAAATGATGGACTACTCCTATGATGAAGACCTGGATGAGATGTGTCCTGTGTGTGGAGACAAAGTTTCTGGATACCACTATGGGCTACTGACCTGCGAGAGCTGCAAGGTGGGTTCTGCTTTTTCGTTGCCTTCCTCCTGTGTGAGTTCTAGTGCACTACTGCTGCTCTACTGCTTCTTTAATGATGCTAATTATGTTTGTGGGATGTTGACTACTTCCCAAAAAGTATTTTATTTCCTGCAGAAAAATGTCAAATCTTTACTGTGAATATAATATATTTTACATATATTTTGTATGAAGTTATTACACTTTTAAAAAGACGGAGAGAAGAATTATAGGTTTGAATTATATTTTTGAGCTCTTTATTTTCCTACCCGCATTCGCAATAGAAAGGATATGTTTAGAGTAAGGGGTAGAATTGGCGTTTAATGTAGAGGTCAGAGAATTGGACTCTTTCGAGGGGCGACAGGTCTCGACCTTGCGTGGGGCATTGTCTTGTCATACGCCTGTACCATCTGCAGTTTATGAACAGGTAACAACAGCTCTGTTAAATTGGATGTAAAATCTAGTAGGAATTTTCAATCAATGTGGATAAAGGTGTCCGCTAAGAATGAATGACATGATAATAGTAATAGAAATAATAATAATAATTTAAAAAGTTTCCCCAATATGTACGGAAACACTTTGGTGTAATGGAATCAGCGGTTATTTGATCATGGCATGACTGAATTTTTTCCACACATAACAGTTCACATGTGAATGGAATCTCTTTATCAGGAACAGATTTCACAGTGTAATTTTCTCAACAGTTCTTTCAACATAGCCACAGCTTTCTGATGGGAAAGAAAGATTTGTTTTACGCCAATGTACAGTTCACTAATGCTGCTCTTTCTCTGATGTGATGAAAGGTTGCACACTGTATCTGAATAAAACAATATCACATAGTGTCAGTCCGCATTGCAACCCTACTCTTCCTGTTTCAAAAGCATAGCCGCAAGTCTAATGCTCTGTCGACGGACCAAAGAATTGTAAGGTCAAGTTTGAGGTTGCCAGGTTATCTGGCTGAGGTTTCCCAATCTTTGAAGATTTACTTTTAGTTTTTAGCACACTTGTCTGTACTTAATCAGGAATATTTTCCATAGCCAATCTCTGACCATGACTTAAAATGCTATCCAAAAAACGCAGAATTCACCAGTGTAGAGGTCTCAATTGTGTGTCTAGCATATCACTTATTTATGTTGCACATGGAAGTGTTACCTCATGTGTACAAAGGAATGAAATCAATAAAGAAATATTTTTTGTTCTTAATTATTTTATGTTGTTTGTCATTTTAGTAATCATGGCAAAAACATTTCCTGTAATATCTTGGTCATCTATAATGAAGTGAATACAAATATGACATGTGCAGGCGTACATAATATTGATCATATTTCACAACTGAAACCAAGAAAATGAAAGAAATAGACAGAAATGTAATAGACCTTTAAAGTAAAACTGCAAAAAGTAATATTTTAAGATAAATATATAAATTCTTCTTTTTAAATGGGCCAGGTCTGCCTGTACTCCCATGGCATATATCTGAAGTAAGGTAATGACTGCCTAAATTTTTCTGCAGCGAAGAAAATAAATACATTCAACTATGTTGCAGGCAAAACCTTATAATCCTATAACTTTAAATTATGGATGTAATTTATTGGATTTTTTCACTGATATTTTTTTATATGAAGTGCATAAGGTTAGTGCTGGAGGAGACTTAATAGGAACACTTGGAAGACTTTTTAGGACTACTTTATATAGGCATGAATATATATATCTTTAATATATAATAGTATAGAGTGAGCATTTACCTTTATACACTGTTGCATTTACAGTATATATACATATATATTTGTTTGTGCATTTATACAGCATATTACAACATGGCATCCGATCTGTGAAGTATTGCAATTATGTCATTTATGAATAGTAATTATGAACTTTCACATAGTGAACTTTCTTGGTTACAACTTGTTGCCAGACAAATTCAATTGCAATATATAGAACATTACTGTAATAGGTGAAGTGTTTTCTAAAACACTTTTGTGATTGAGAAATAATTTAATGGTAGGTATTCCATATGGTATTAGTATATGATATGAATGTTAATTATTAATGTCATACTTATATCTACTGTGTTTATTCATTTTGAAATGTATAGGACTGTGATGTGTTGTAGCCTTTACTGCACTGAAATGTTTGATATTTCATACATTACATAATATTTGCACATTTATTATTTTGTAAAGCAAAAACACCTGTACACAAGGCTTTACTGTCTGGACACTTTTATGAAAATATGTTTACTTATAGTTTGTTATTGTTGCAGAGCAGTTCTGCAGACCATATGGAGTGTATTTTAAGTTAAAAGCCTACCTTGAAACTGCATGGGGATCTCCAGACATAAAAATATTAGATTTAATCAAATGTGACATTAGATATCCTTAAATTGTTTCTATTTTGAATTCAATCACAAATTTGATCAATTGTTTTTTCCTACATAGTGTGCACCACATATCTGAATGTGTACCATACTTAACATACAGTGTTATACGTGTATCAAGTTTCTGTGTTTGCGCCCACCTATGTGTGCTTGCTCGGGCATATGCGTGTATGCGTGTTTGGACATACTGTAGTGCACTGTGTAAACCTCCAAGGTAAATTTGACATCTTAATTTGTTGTTTTTCCCCAGGGCTTCTTCAAGCGCACAGTTCAGAACAATAAAAGGTACACGTGTATAGAGAACCAGAGCTGTCAGATTGACAAAACGCAGAGGAAGCGCTGTCCCTACTGTCGCTTTCAGAAGTGTCTCACGGTTGGCATGAAACTGGAAGGTAAGGATGTTTTTCACTAAACTGTTTGCTCCCTGTTGTGCCCCTGGCTGAACAAAACCTGCTACATTACAATAAAATATATGTTTAAAGAAAACTTAACTTAGCTAACACCGAGAATGAACCAACTCTTTTATTGAAATTAATTAATTAATTTTCTTTTTCTTTTTATGCATGCTTTCTGAAGTATTTGTCTATTTACCAACTAGAAATGGTGTTGTTGTAGTAGTAGATAAATTACTATTAATGGTGAATTGCTGGAGGGGAGAATTTCCCATTCTGTCATTTAAGGTCTTTTTTCTTTTGATTTGTTTTCAAATGTTAACAACAGGATGCCCTAGGCCCTGCAGTGGCTTGTCAGTTAAATCCAGGGATGTGGAATTTTGTTTTAGAGTGTTGCCACAATCTCTAAGGCAGGATAGAAAAACCTTTTGTGATTTCCTTGTGAGAGCCAAACATAAACGTATGTATTTATAGGTGAATGTGTGAACATCATAACCTTTCATTTCTGGCCAGAGAATGAAAGATGAATTCAAGGCAGGGTTTTCTTAAAATTAATTTCTGTTTTCGGATACACAGTTGAGTGAGTACAATAATTTAAGGAGAATAATGTTGTAGGAGCATATCAGTACAGATCTTATATGAAACGTATTAATTTGCTTTGTTATTTATATTTTCCCAAAACTCTTTCTCACGGCCTACACATTTAGGTTAAAGGACAATTTGTGAATACAAAGATTATATCTATGTTGTGTTTATTGATATATCTGTGGGCAAACAGATGATATTCAACTGGATAAGATGGTGAGGTCAACCCTGTACATGGTGAGGTCATAATATCTGAAGGACAAAAATGAGACATGTCTGCTTGAAAGATTAAGTCATATTATAAATGATGATAGTGCATGGGGATCCTTGTCTATACGGATACATTCACTGGTTTATCTAATTCCCCAGTTTAGGGGATAGGTATGGATTTGTTTTGTTTCTATTTTAAATAATTTGGGGGGGGATTGAGATTTTAATCTAAAAAAATTGAGAATATAATTTGTGAAGGGACATTTATAAAATGCACTTGAATGTCTTACATGTGATGTTCACTTAGATATTTGTCACTGTAGCATGTAAAGTTATTGAAATTGTATAGATTTTTATTTATTGTAATTATGTATAAAAGTAAAGCAAATCAGGTAAAAATTTTTACATGTAATGTTATGTAATTTAAAATGTGATGCCAAATCATATTTTGGGACCCCTGTTGTTGGGCTACATAAATACTGAATCATATTAGTTTAATGTTCCAATAAATGAAAACATAATGAATCATTGAATAATGTACTGGATGTAGTCAGCTACAATGTGAAAACAGGCAGAGAACTGGGAAAGAGAGATTAATTATTTATTTTACAGCTGCAGACGATTCTGTATGACACGCATGTAAATAACCTTGTTTAATTAGACACAAAAAAAATGTAACCAAAACGTGTATTCATGATCCGACTCCCAGGTCCAGACCTAATTGTGTTTTCCCAAAAGGGATAACTATTAGTTTTCAGCTCATTAATTACCTTGTTGCTTGGAATCATTAATAGTTAAAGTCCCTACAATAATGTATAATGGATGCACAGGGTTTTCTTTTTTGTGATACATTTTTAACGCTACGTTAATCACTGAGATAAAAAAAAACAGCTCCAAACTTCACCTCCAGCAGACAGCTGGGCGGCGCTGCTTGTGTCGCAGGGGCCGTCTGAGGTTCCTGAGTGGATGTACCTCTCCGTCGGTGTGGAGACGGGCTCTGATACCTCGCCGTCGGTGTGGAGACGGGCTCTGTGAGGACTCCTAGCAGGTCCCTTAGATCTGTGTGGCGATGACAGACGCCGCTGTGACAGAGACCATTAAAATGACTCCCAAGGCAGCTGTTTTGAGCTGGATTTGATTTCATTATTTTTATTCCTGAGACATTAGAAGCCATAATGTTAACCACGGGCGCCGCAACCAGTGCCCGGCGACCACTGGGGAGAAGGGCCTCTGGAACCCCCTCACTCGTCCACCTGCCAACCGTGCAGGAGAACATCAGCTCTTCTGCCAGCGCAAAAGAGAAATAATTAAACATGAATAATTAACATGTGCCCCCCGATACCAAGAAAGCAAAACACGGCCTCTGAATGGCACAGTTTGCAGATGATCTGCTGCACTACCTATTTAGATTTATTATCCGTTAGAATTGTTGCTCGATTTATTTATTTATTTATTGGTTCCATTTGGGATTTGAATATTAGTTTTATCCTCTTGTGTTTATTTTGTCTGTGTTCATTCTCAGGATTGACTCACTGTTTATTTTCCTCTGATATTTTTCAGTACAGTTCACTTTTCATATGGGTTCATGGAATTGATTGTCTGAGGTCAATCAGTAACTAGCACCCAGAACCATTTGTACAAATTACAGCTGTGTACACACATACTGTAATATTCATTAAGCCAGTTCACCATGTGTAAGCATTGGCATTTGAAAATTAATCTCAAATTAGCTTTCTGGTCTACAGGTCTTTTTAAACTATGTCTTTTTTTCCACCCTGAACAATGTACTGTAAGGTACAAGTTTGATGTTGTTTGTTTCTTCTATGGAAATCGATTACATATGTTTGTGTGTGTGTGTATTCTTCTTCTCCTGTTTCTACATCTGACAGCTGTGAGGGCGGACCGCATGCGAGGTGGCCGAAACAAGTTTGGCCCGATGTATAAGCGGGACCGTGCGCTTAAGCAGCAGAAGAAGGCATTGATCCGAGCAAATGGACTCAAAATCGAAGCCATGACTCAGGTGATGCAGACTGTGCCCACAGACCTGACAATATCCTCGGCCATCCAGAACATCCACTCTGCCTCCAAGGGCCTACCTCTAAGCCACGCTGCCTTGCCCCCGACAGACTACGACCGCAGCCCCTTCGTCACCTCGCCCATCAGCATGGCCATGCCCCCTCATGCGGGCCTGCAGAGCTACCAGGCCTACAGCCACTTTCAGAGTCGCACCATCAAGTCAGAGTACCCCGACCCCTACACCAGCTCCCCCGAGTCTCTCATGGGGTACCCCTACATGGACACGTACCAGACCAGCTCTCCACATAGCTTCCCCCACCTCATTGTGGAACTGTTGAAGTGCGAGCCTGACGAGCCCCAGGTACAGGCCAAGATCCTGGCCTACCTGCAGCAGGAGCAGGCCAGCCGAGGGAAGCACGAGAAACTCAACACCTTTGGTCTTATGTGCAAAATGGCCGACCAGACCTTGTTTTCCATCGTTGAATGGGCAAGGAGCAGCATATTCTTCAGAGAGCTTAAGGTATGTGCTAAATGTAAACCGATTACATGTTGTGTTATTGGCATAGTACACACAGTACTGTATGCTGAGTATTTTTTTTTAATGAAAATGAAAAAATGTGTTACTTCATGTAGTTCATATCTAGACTGCTTGTTGCACGTGTTACATCTTCATATTCACATTTATGAGATATTTAATGATTTAGTTTGCATTTGCATTTGCATTTGCAGAGTTTTAATATTTTATAAGAACATAGTGACAGTAAATACACATATGGGGACAGCTCTGCCTGTGTCAGTATAAGTTACTCTTTGCATTGCAGCTGGTTATATATTTAATTGTAAGGGGCTTGGGATAGAAGTCCCATCTTATTCTTTGTCAGAATGTGGTTGTCAGCATGTAGGCCTTATGTGACATATTTTGGTGTTGGTTGTGAGAAGTATTTCCTTGTACTGGACAGCTCTCTTTCACATTAGTAGTATGCCAATATTTCACTTATTAAGATTTCACATCTTAACATAAACATATATAAATATAAACAGTACAAATATCATACCATTATATATTATACAAGCTTTAGAAAGATTAAAAAGTACCCATAGAATCATAGCAATAATAATTAAGCAAAATATGCATATTTAAATCTCACGCACAATGTGGGGACAGCAGTTTGGAAAATTGTTAACATTGTTTGGGTTTGTTAGCTAAGAGTTTGCCCTAACAAGGTGAGCCAAAGTAAAGTTTGGCTGACATAATCTTCTTTATCTTCCCTTCTTTATGCTTTTTAATCAGATCGTCGACTGCCCCCTACCTAAACGGCAAAAAAAAAAAAAAACCTGAAATGTGAATGCAAGCTGTCCTGTGAAAACCTGATCATTCTCCCTGTTATTCCTCTGAGAACTGACAGTTTTTCCAACGCTCACAGGCATAAAATAATTTGTGCTGGGCGGTTTGTTTGTTCAGTGAAAAGGTTAGCATGGAGATCACCATTGAAATGGCCTGAGTGGAATAGTATGAATGTGAGTCGCCTGTTTGTCTGCAGCTTGGATGGGTTTCATCGCTCCACCTTTTTATCAATGTCGTCAGCGTCCACAAACCTTTCAGTGCCGCATTTTTCATTCAAATGCTACATACAGAGGGTTGCTTTTTTTTGTTATATTCCCCTTTCAGTATCAATTGTTTTCATTGAATAGCTTTTAAAAATGCACGTTGACATTTATCATGCCACAAATCCCTGTCTTACATTTTTCGTTTGTAAATTAGCATCAGCGCTACAGCACTTCAACACTTGTGAAATTAAGTGGGTGTGGTTGCAGAGACCAAGATGGCTTTTACAATTATTTTCAATGGCCATCCTGTAGTGTGACATACCACACTCACAAAGCTCATAACAATGTTATCACCCATATCCTCTTACAATTTTTGCCCACCCTCACTTCAGCTCAAAATGTCATTATGTTTCACTAATGATTAGTTCAATTAGCTTTATTTACATTGAACCTCATTGTTGAAATAATAAAACATTCCCCTTTATGCATGGAGTAATTCCAGCACCCATGTGGTTGTTTTCTGGAACAGGGGGTATATCTGTTGGAGGCAAGAACACAATGTGTCTGAAATGACTACATAATTGGAAGTACTTTTGCTCAGTCTCTTTAAACAAAATGGTCTGCAACAGCACAAGTCTGAAAACTGATCTACTAGCATCTGCAAGCTCTGGAGAGCCCCTGCTCTAATTAGTGAGTACTTGTACAGCTATTGTTAAGCTGAAAGCTTAGTGATGGTGATGGGAGAAAATCCAGAGTAAGCCCCTTCAGTTTAAACAAGGGAAGGTGAGGAAGATTCAGGGCGCATATTGGTACCGACTACCACAAATACAAACTAAAAGGCCAACAAACCACTGCATGTAAAGGGAACGGTGAAGGAAGCAGAGACATTTACACGCACATTAATGCAGTATCTCTGGTATAACACAGACCTAAAATTGAAGCGATTATTCAAATTTAAACCCCTGAGATAATACAGTATGAGTTTAGTACCAGTGAAATCTGTGGTATTAATGTTAAGTGTTAAGGCCAAATGCTGTGATGTAAATTGTTGTCTTGTAAACCACCCTGATGTCAATAGGCAAACATGATTGATGGGTGTAGGGTGCCAGAGCAGCGAAGTGGATTATGCTGCCACCTCACATGTCCAGGTCCAGGGGTCTGCTTTCTCAGAACACCACTGACTTTTCATACAAAACTGAAAACATCAACCCACAGATATCTCACGCAACTGAAAACCTCACCTAGGCTATTATTACATTGTGATTTATTCTTACAATCTTCAATCTTCAAGTACATAAAAGTGTCCCTAAAAAAATACCCTCAGTAAGGGTTTCACTGATGACGTGTATAGTGGGTTTACGGGACTGCGTTTGCAATTCTCCCCGAGCTGTGAGGTGGCAGTCACAGGCAGTGAATCAAATCAAAGCACAAATGCTAAAATTATATGTTTATGTTAGTGTTTAACTCATATATAGATACAGTCAAAATAGATAAAGTTATGACTTAAGGTGAAAAGTGATGCTGCTTAAAATGGAATATGAAATGTTTGAGCGCAACCATAGAGCTTTGATCAATATCCATGGTCCGTTACAGTTACTGACTGGTGTGTTTCGCTATTGTTATTGAAGTCTTTTAGCAATTTAATTTCCAACACAATGATTATTTCATTTCTAGACCCCACCCCCTGCCCCCAGCCTTCATTATTTGTCTGGTACAGTGGGATTCAGAGATGTTTCCTGCAGATGGGCACTGCTGAACATATTATATATTATTATACATTTATACTCGTGAAGTAAAACAGTGCTTTTTCATGTTACATGAATTCACCTTAAACGGGTGTCCTCCAACTCTCAAATCACCACAAGACAAAAGCCAGCGGTAATTTGTTTCTATTTATTAGTAGTAGTGTCCTTAACATGCTGCAGAGATTTAACATTTTTATAATTCAACTGAATACAGCTAATACCACTGATAGATAGACTGCTGACAGACATACATTGCTTTGTATTGTATTGTATTGCTTTGGGGAAAAATACAATAAGGTATAATACTGTTTTATTTTATTTGATCAAAAGTGAAATTAATCTCAGCCATTGCTTATGATGACATTAATTTTGTTTCTTTATTTGGTCCCACGGACCCAACAAGACTGTCCATGTCTCACCACATCAAACCAGAGGTAGCCAGAGGTTTCTGTTTCTGTGTGCTTACCACAGCCTGTGGAGATGACTGAATTCTTCAGCAGTGGTGACAGTTAAGGCCACTTTTTTTGGCCAAGTCCTTTTTAAAGCATTTTTCAGAGCTTGCCAGGGATCAGCGTGATCTTACATTTCCTGGGGGTTCTGCACGTACTGCAGCAGAACAATACTGTCATCACATTTTGTTTGGTTGTTTCTGCATTAATATCTGGATGAAGTTTGTGCAATGAAAAATGAGGGCCGTCAAGTATAAACACAGGAAATACAAGTGAGTAATAAGTTCTCAAAGGCTGAGCTCCTAAGTAGCTATAAATACACACGTGTCTACTAGCTATTATTAGCTTAGTGGAACAAAGGAATGTATCTGGTAAGAGACCTGTGTGTTAAAAATCTGTCAAAAGGGTTTAAAGATTTGGTTTCCATAAGTTGGAACTGGTTAGAAAAATCATAAACATCCAGACATTATGCGAATTGGGAAAGAAAAAGACCTTTCAGTTGTGTCCTGTGGAACATATCACATTTAAAAAAAATTAAAATGGCATGTTTCCTTGAAAGATGCATTCCAAAAGCTACCTCTCATATTTTGGATTTGACACTTGACCAAAAAACTTTCACCTTCCCAACCTCAGTCTCAATTAATTTCAGCTTTGAATAGTTGTTTATAGACTATTATCTAAACTTCATATACATATGGAGGAATAAAGGAATTAATACACCCTGATTCTGGAAGCATTGATATAGCTGTTAAATTAGTACACAGACAAGTATTTTCCTCAAGACATAACCATCCCAAAAGAGACGATGCTGCAAAAAAAACTATGTGCGCTTGTTATTTTCGACACACACGTTTTTTATCTTTTTTATCTGTCCCCTCTGAAAAAGGAGAAGAAGCGACAAACAAACACTGGGCTCTTTTCCGTCATTCTTGGAAACGCGTGTCAGTCGTACAGTAACACCTGGTCTGTTGTGTGTGGCTCGCCATGGAAGCAGGGAAACGGATGCATGTGGCACAATGCAGGAGCTGTCACTGAAGAGGTGGAGTGCAAGGAGCTCTTCCCATTGCTCAATTGTCCGGGGGTTCCAGGAGAATGCAGAGAGTGATTCATACCCAGAGAGATCACCCCTGCATTCAGCACACCACTATTGTTTACCACTTAGGACATATGCGGCAGAGTTTTCCCCAGGCCTCCAACACAATAGGACAGAATTAAGACATGCACCAGATATATATTTTTATTGTACTTTGCAGCATCTGTTGCTGCTTTTCTTTTTTTTAATGTTGTACTTTTCCATAACTCATTATGGACTTGTCAAAACAACTTCAACATGCAATTTTTACACACACACACACACACACACACACACACATATATATATATATGCCAATTAGCATACACCTTTATCCAAAGCAACTTACAGTAGTGAATGCATACATTTTTCAGTAAATGTGATCCCAGTAGGAATTGAACCCACAACCTAAGCATTGCCGATGTCATGCTCTACCTACTGAGCGACACAGAACCACAATTTACATTGTTCTTAACTGTGAATTACAAAGTGTTGTAATATTTGTATTCAAAGTTAAGGAAAATGAACATTGAAACATCTTTTTATTTATTACCAGCCCAAATCTGTCTTTTTCTAAATGATTCTCTACTGGTTTGTCTATGCACAAACACTCATTCTTTCTCTCGCTTTCTCTTGCTCTCTCTCACTCACACACACACACATGCTCACATGTACACTAACATGGGTGCACACCCACACATGCACACAGACACACACAGATATAGTGCTTAGACCTGATAAAGCTCAACAGTGCAAATCCTACAATGCTTTGACACATGGTTCTAATATGTATTTTCATCCTTTCACAGCTGTTAGGGGACAGTTTTGTAATTTTTTTACAAAGTAGCATGAATGACAATACCAGACCAGCCATTAAGTAAGGAGGACTGTATTAGGCCTTGTTCCTGAGTTTGCACCCAGCAGCGAGCCCAGGCCTTATTGAAAAAGCAGCTGGTGAAGAGAGGCACTTTACTGAGAACCAGGCCTACCATGCTAGGCTGTGCTCGTCCAAGCCGGCTATTCTGCACTGTGTTGTCCTGAACCAAGCCTGCTATTCAGAGCTGTGCTCCTGAACAAAGCTTGCTATTCAGAGCTGTGCTCTCCTGAAACAAGCCTGCTATTCAGAGCTGTGCTCCTGAACCAAGCCTACTATTCAGAAGTGTATCATTATGCACCTGCACACCCATCACTATTTTCTGTGTTGCCCTGCACTCTGCAATGTGCTGCATTGAGTTGTACCACTCTGCATTCTGCTACACCAGTACTTGCTTATGTTCCATTCTGGCATTTGGCAAATTTATATGAGACTTTATTTACTTACTGCTGGACAGGATGTTATTTTTTGAAAAATATATGTTCTCATATACAGATTTATAATATATGTTGAATATTTAACATGTATAGATTATTTTTAGTGAGTACAGTACTAAGCACAGCTCTGATATTCCAGCTGTGATTTATTTTCCACAACTGAACATGAATTTACCTTTATAAAATTACCTTTTTTTTCTTTCTTTCACATCAACCTTCTCCTTAAGCAGTCCAATTGCATGGTACGGGTTGCTGATTATGATTTTTACACCTCGTAGCCAAAGAAATGAATAAGGTGTTTTAGGTGTGATCTGTGAACTCGCCGGCCGTATATATTCCCCAGCGCTGTCAGTGAGGTCACCCCGCACACTTTTGACAAACTGCGCGTGTGAGTCACTGCATGGCTGGCAGAGATTTGTAACTGTGTCCCTGGTCCATTGCATTTGAATTATTCCGCAAGCCCCCTCTGCTTTACATTAGCACGCTCAGGGAAGATGAACAAGGGACCGGAGCAGTACCAAGGGCAGGGGCGCATCGTGAAGGACAGGGGGAAACAGGTGGGAGGTTAATGGCCCTGGACCGGATCCACCAGCCGCTCTGGCTTGATATATGGGCTTTGGGCCTACTGCGGGCATAGGCTTTCAAAGATATATTATTTCATTTGAGGAGCAGCATTCTCGTCCCCGCATTTGTCCACTGATAGATGATATCCCCCTTCCCCGGCAGCCACAATTGGAGATGCCGTGTGAGTTTTCGTAAGGCCTGCTCCTGTACATGTTTTTTTTCTTTTTGCTGAGCTCTCTTTAACCTCTCCCTCACACAGGCTGCGACCCAGGCTCCAGACGGGCCTTCTGGCATGCTGCTTTTTAAAGGCTGCTATTTCAGTGGTAACAGTATCCATTTGATCGGGGGGTGATCTAGCAGGAGGAGGCTCACAAAGGCTTCTTTTCATTCATAAATTATTCTTCAGCATTGGTGACAGGAAGCTTTGTTTTTTATTTTTGGTAAGAACAGTTTAGTAAGGTGTAGTGACTCACAGTTCTATGTCATTTAAAAAGATAATAATAATTATGGCATGAGTCACAGTGACTTCCATTTTTGGCAGTAAGGTAAACAGAGGTAAGGAGGTGGATTGGTTTGCAGCTTCCAATAAATTAAATGTAAAAAGTAAAAAATGGCCAAATAAATATACCAGTATTTTTTTTAAACAAGAAATGAATGTCCAGCATTCAAGAACGGCCAGTTAAGTGTTCAGATTGATTTAAACCAGATATGCAGAAAAATTTGTTTGATTTAAAACAGATATGCTGCAAACGTGTGTGATTTAACACAGATATACTACAAATGTGTGTGATTTAACACAGATATACTACAAACGTGTGTGATTTAACACAGATATGGACATGTATTGCAAATGTGGGATTGAATTAATTACATTACCATTCATTTTCTGTTGATCCCCTTGGATTTTACAGCAACAGTGGCGTGCATAGCATAGTGCTAAATGGTCCTGATCATCTGACCATCGAAGACCGCTTGCTGCCTGGTCTGTCTGGACAGCCATCTATCACCCCATGCCCCTGTCTGTCTCCTGCCCCAGCCCCACCCGGAGGAGTGTCCCAGAATGCCTTGCCCCGTTCTCCTGGGACTGGAGTGGCTGGAGGAAGGAAACGTGTGCACTTGTTAAAAGGAAAGATTTAGGGTCTGAAATCCTACAGAGAGACATGAAGACATGAAGGAGGAGTGTTAGCCAGAGAGTCTGTTCATCCACTTGTTGCTTTGATGAGGGATAAAAGGCTGTCATGAACTACAAGTTCCGAGCCGAGAGCTGATAGACTCATCCGGCCAGAGTCTTCTTGCTGGAGATACGTGGCTTTCTTTAACTGCTTCTGAAAGTTGTAATAGAAACGGCTTGTTATTTTCCCCCCTCCCTTTGCAGCTCAAAAGTTTGCACTGTGGAATTCACATTTATGAGCAGTCTCACTGGTCTTGGGAAAACACAGTAAATGTAAGCTCATTTATTGATGATTAGGGTAAAAGCCTTTTTTGATTGGCAGTTCAAGAGCCTCTTAAAACCAGGATGCAGGAAGGAGCTGTTAATGGTGTCCTGTTCTATGCGTGGCCATGATTCTGCAGTGACATTCTGAAGTGAGAAATCAGCAGGGCGAAGGGAAAAATTTGTAAACAAAGTTGATATTTCAACATGATTTAGAGGACAGCCTCAAACATAAAACATGCATTTACTTTACTTTCTTTCCAAGACTACCCTTGCAAAGCAGGTATAAAAATGAAAGCTTGTCAAGAGCCTATTTTATTAAATGAAGAACAGTCACACACAATGCATTCATAACACAAAATTGTGTCAGATTAATAGAAATGTATAGTAATGATAATCTCAGGTCAGCACTGTTAGTTACATGTAGGGTGACTTAGATGGAAATACGTTATCAAAGGCAGTAAAGATAAGCAGCAGTGCTGTGCAGTATGTACTGTAAGTTCCCTTTAGGTCATGTGGTAAAGGTGGGCTCATTCCAGCCTTATTCAGATCAGGGCAGTTTTAAAGTAAATGCGCAGCAATGCACTTACCTTTCAGGTTTGGTCCTTTCACTCCCAAGACCAGAAGGTTGTTCAATGGGATCATTTCTAGTTGTCTGTGCTGCTCAAGAATTTGATGTCATACATTTTATTGCTCTGTGATTTTACATAGAAATTCAAAAAGAAGCACCTGGTCTACTTCTTCTGTGTTCCCCAGGCTTTGTTTCCTGTGTTTAATCTATCATTGCTGCCCGTAACCATAGTCCGTCCATAATTGTCAGCAGTTGTCTTTATGTCTATTTATGCCACTTATTTACAGCTGTCTATTTTGGACAGAGGCTCGCCGAAAGAGTCAAAAGACAATAGATAACCAGCAGACCGTGGGAGACAGACAGTGTGCAGTATAAGCTTACTTGGGATTTATATTTAGTCAACGTGTGTGATTAGATTTGCACTTTGATGACTGACACGTGTGTTTCAGATGGGTAACGTTATATGCAAGGAGTTACGATGGGCAAAATTCACGAGGCCCTTCACCAGAAAATGTCTTTAGCACGGTTGCTAAAATAGGATAAAGCCACCTGTTCGTTAGCCCATTTTACATCTTTCCTTTTTTTCTGAAGGACTGCCCAGAACACCAGTTGGCATGGCCCACTGATAAACGTTTCCATGCGCAGATATTTTTTAATAATATGTATTACAAAGGTGTTCTATTATTGCACACCCTCCTGGAGGGGATGAAAGGAACGTTTTCATGATCTCTGAAACAATGATTAAGAGAATTATTCCACGTCAGCTCAAGGTTCAAACTTTAACAGCCACGGAACCACCTGAGGAGACGTGTTGACAGTGGATGTGGAAAAGTGAAAATAGGAGGGGTATAACACATTCAATATTAGGGTGCTTTTCTAATTAGGAGCCAGACTATATCACATATTTAAGAAAGACAACATTGTTATAGAAGTGTGTAGCTGCCTCCAGTCTTTTTCTCAAACCTTTTATGTGATCTGGCATAATGGATAATATTCTGTTTCGCTCCCAGGAATCACAGTTCATCGGGGCTGCAGTTGAGGTTGTTTCCATGGAATGCGTAACCATCTATTTGTTGAATGCTGACTATTGTTTACACAATACTGAAACATACTATGCCAACCTGTTCTCATCCCTGATGCGTATATTGTCGTACTCAAAGTAATACACTCAGATTTCGTAAAAGGGTGTACGTATGACCTTCTCGGGAACCCGTGCGGACATGAAATTGTACAAAATGTGCGTATTCATCCAGCGTATTTTTGCACCTCCAATGAGCCTTGTCCTGCATACAGAAGCTGTTTTTTATAAAGCTTAATATTGATGAACATGCATGTTTTTATCAACCTTTTCCCAGTCCTCTAGTGGTCCATCCGGTACCGATCAAAGAATTATGACTTGTCACAAATCCATAATGCGTAAAATCATATCCGACAAACCCACCACAATTTTGCATTCACAGCCTTCGCTTGACTATCCTACAGCTAACAACACCATTTTAAGCCCTATCAGCTCCTCCTCCAACTCAGGACTATAACAAACGTGTCCCCTCCCCCACTCCCAGCCCTCATTACACCCTGTACCGCATCATAAACTTTTTTTCTCCCAATTTCTACAGTCACCGCATCTCATATATCTTTCCAAAAATCAGATACCCTTTCAGCTTTCAGGACAGCGTGTTTAAATGCTTCAGAGCGTCCAATAAAACATGTTCTTCAATGTACCTACATTTTCACTTCCGGTATGTCCAAAACATCAAGCTTCACATGGTTGTTGTATTGAGAAACATGATTATTATCCACATCAAACTGCTGCAAAATCAAACCATTGAAACCACAAGGCTTTTTACTCACGCCCATCAGTGCTGGTCTGAAGTCAGTATTGTTTTTTTCTTCCATATGGTTAAGGTTAGAGTTCATTAGTTAACTGGTCCTGTGTCATTGCTTAGGGGCAACTTCTCCCTTGAGAATGAAGGACTTGTCATGGATGAGTACCAATCAGGTTGCTAGGGGTAGGGTATGTGTTCTGTACTTTTGTTTGGCAAGGATTGGTTAAATTGCATTTCAATTCAGGTTGTTTGATGAATCTGACACTCATAGAAACAACACCCCACAGGAGTATGTTTGATTGACCCCTTCAATTGAAGGCCCCAATGGCCACCCAATCCTTGAGAAGGATTTGTATGGAGGAAATTATCTGTAATGTTTATATAAATATATTTTCATTGAATATATATTTTTTCATTGAACATCACAGCACCTCTGATGTAACAGTTTTTTTTACATTGAACGACATTGCAAAACCTAGAGATACTTTTGATGCAAAATGCTTTTCATATTGAACAGCAGCACTGTCCATCAGAGTTTGTGGGTGGGTTCAAGAAATTGATTGGATAATCTCAATAATCTGTTTTACCCAATTACTTTGTCCTGGGCATTGATACCATGTGGCTGCACAGAATTTAACCCATAACTGCTGATCTGGGACCAAAAAAAAAAACTATCCTTCCCCAGTTTTGATCACTACGATTACTACCACTAGGAGAAAACTCCAAACTGGTCCTGGATCCGTAACTTTTGCAAATCAGAGACGCACTACTCTTGGAAGTGGCAAAATTGAGGAGAAACACCCAAATTAATTCAATCAGAGACAATACTTAACAGGACCCAGCACTGTTTACATTTTCAATCAGAAACACATGAGACAGGGCATGCTAACTTTCTTGGGTATGTGCAAATGCCAAAGGATAAGGCTAAGTTACCTGGCTAGCTTCTTAAAATTATTCTAGCTGCACAAACACACACTAATAATATTTTTGTGTGATTTTATTTTCTTAAACATTTCAGTCATTTTCAATCCATTGGCAATGAAAAAGTAGATTAGAGTATTAACAGTTTCCATCTCTGATGGTAGCTAGTGAATTCAGGGTGTACGGTAGAAGAGCCCAGACTCCAGGGGGCGGTCTGGAAGGATTGGATCCTGCCCACAACAAAGTGCCCTCTGTACATGCCTAATATATAAATAAATGTTTACATATTTAATTGAATATGTATTTATGCATTCATTTATTTATGTCAACATTACACAATTTATTAATATATTTATATATTCATATAAATATGACAGACAATGTGTGTGTTATGTGATAATATGTTTGATTAACCCCTTCCATTCACAACCTATTGTGCACACGCAGCCTGTTTCAAAAACTGTGTTTGACAGACATCTGTAGGGAAAAAGCTATGGAGGAAATAATCTCGATGTTAACTTCCAAGAGTAGTGTGTCTCTGGTTAGCAGAATTTGACCTCTAGTTGCAGATCCAGGACCAGTTTGGAGGACCACTCCTTTTACATCAAAGTACCCAGTGTCACACAAAATAAATAAATAAAAATAAATGTTTGCATATTTAGTTTTATATTTATGTATTTACAGGGGGTGGATAAAAGGATGGAAACAACAAATAATATATGAATATGTGTTAACGAATAAGGAGTTGGGGTGCCCTTTTCCATTAGAACAGCTTCAATACTTTTGGAGTTTTTGATGAAGGCAGTGGAAACCTACTCCATACTCTACACTTCCCATAAAGGTTCAATTATGTTTAGGTCAGGTGATTGGGGGGGCCATGGAAGGTGTTTGACTTCAACCAAAGTCATAAAACCACTCTTGTATCCATCAATGTGTATGGGGGCATTATCGTCTTGGAATATGGAAAATAAATTATTAAACTATGACATATATGTTAGTATAAAGTATAATAATTTCCTACATACAAATTGTTTCCGGGGGATTGGGTAAGGGTTGCAAAGGGGTCAATCGAACATACGTGTATGGGGTGTTGTTTTAAATCTACGAGAGTGTCGGACTCTTCCAACAACCTGAATTAACATGCAATTGAACCAATCATTGCCCAGAGTATAAAACACTGCTGTTAGCTGTAGGTTAGTCAATGAAGGCTGCAAATGTGAAATTGCAGCGGGTTTGACGGATATGAGTTTTTGCTTTATGGATTTGTGTCATAATTCTTTGACTGGTACCGGATAAACCACTAGGGGCCTAGGAATAAAAGTTTGTTAAATACAAACCATAACAACATCAATATTAGGCTTTATAAAAACAGCCTCTGTATGCAATGTTCAGACTTGGCTCATTGGAGACATAAGCGTATCCAGCACAGCATAATTACACTAGATGAATACGTACATTGTGTACAATTTTACGTCCACACAGGTTTTTTGAGGCGGTCATACCTACACCCCTTTAAAAAATCTGGGTGTACCGTTTTGGGTACAATAATATACGCATCAGGGATGAGAACAGCTTGACTATGCGTGACTACATGTGGTGCATTTAAGTATCATAATGCTCTGTAGAAATAATTATGCTCATTCCAGCCATTCAGGTGTAGTCAAAGCCTAGCTACTGTATATCCCACCTCCCAATGGGCTGTCTCAGGCTGAAGTACATCCACACCTTGATATTTTATACAGACAAGTCTCCTGCCTCTGCATCTTTAAAAGCACTTTGTGGGGGGCTGAAGTTGTATCTCTCAAGGTGAAGAGTGCAGGATAGAGGGATGGAGGACGTACAGCGTATTCCCAGTGACCACTACTTCACTGGTGGTGCAACCGAATTTCAGAGAATAAGAATAATTTCTTCACATTTATCAATGTGTCAAACAAACACATAAATACCACCGGCATTTTATAATGAAGAGGCACATAAATCCCAGAATCGCGTAAAACAAATGCATAAAATAAAGAATTTGAGAAATCACTCAAAGCCCTGCTAATGCAGAGCAGTGCCTTGCAGATTGTGCATTGCTGAAAGATCAATACTCTCAGTCTACAGTAAGAACTCATTTCAGATTTGGAAAGCATTATTTTCTCACTGTATTTTAGGTTTGGGGGTACTTCGGGGAAATATCGCTCCCATGGCTTCATGTATATTAGGAGCCTAATGTTCATCTGAATAATTGATTAGGCTGCTCTGTTTTTTGATAATTAGTTGATAGCTTCTTAGCTTTAAGCCCTCAAATCCCATGGTGGAAGCCCAGAGACCATTTTCCAATTATCATGAGCATGTATCTGAAGAACTACAATACTTAACACCAACGATGTAATGGGTTAAGCTACATTTGCATCTGGTTTACCTATACCATTTTATTTTAAGAGGGGAAAGATCTGCATATTACACATCATATACACAGACATGATGTTGTTAAGAAATAAGTGATGTTGTTGCTGGAGATGCTGAGATCCTCTCAAATTGAATATTTCTTTCTTTACATTTCATCGGGTGAAAGAATGCAGTTTTCACAGAGACAGCTGGAGTAAAAAGTAACTTGTGGAATGGAAATGACTGTTTACAATTTAAACAAATTGTCTTTGAAGGTTTTCCTGTCAATAGATAATGTCAGCTTCACTTTCAAATTAATGAACAGGTGTACTGCAATATTTAGTATTGTGTTCGAAAAAAATACACACATTTTTCCCCCATTGAAGCATATGGATTCAGATGCGTTCAGGTACAGTATTTAGCCTGTGAGTGTTTGTCTCTTACTGAGATGACCTTGAAAACAGAAGATTATTACACACATTTTTATGTCACTGTATATAACCTAAATTATATATATTAGATTATAATCTATAATCTAAAACAGGTGTTTAAAAGTACATTACTTAATTTGCATGTCAATCATCAGTTTGTCTGTATATTTATCAAAGTCAGACCAGTGCTTGTACCAGTTGCATGTGACTGTACAGTACAAACACAAATGTTTGTCACAGATATTATTATTGGCTAAAACGAAAGCAGTTGTATATGGGCCAAAATCTATGAGAAGCTATAGCTTAAGATGATACATATTAGGGGTGAAACTGACAGCAGAGCTATACAGGAAATTGTTATTAGAATTGTGGCGAAAGCAGGTGGGGGGGTTTCGGACTGGACTCCGTTGCACAGGTCAGGGGGTTACACTCTGGAGTCAGTTAATGTGGTCACCGTGGGAACTGATCAATCTCTATGCTTCAGCACTATCGATTGGGCAGTCCATCAGGCCGGCCCTCCTAGCGTCCACACGCCCGGCACGCAAAAGCAGATTGATGTCTGCTGACCCTGTGGAGCCAATCAGGGCCTCCCGCAGAGAGGACTTGCTTATTCTCATTCACCGCAGCTGCCGGCCGTCCCAATGCCTGCATTTGCTAATCTGCCACCGCACGTACCTGTGTAGTGAATTATGAGGACTCCTAAATCTTCCCAGTTGTAGAGCTGAATACCATTTGCTTTTATTTCACTGAAAGAAAAGGATCCATCTGCCTCAGCTGTAGATGAGAGAAAACTTTGTGAAAGAAAGTTATTCCTAATGGCAGTGTAAATGTAGCTTTCGTAAACTAGTTCTGTTAGTTCAGTTCACTATCATAGAGTAGACAATTTCTGCCTGATTTCAGCATGACATGAGTGAGGAAGTCTGATCAACACTCTTAATAATATCTGACTGGGAAATTTAAAAGAAACTTGATTTTCGTTTTTGTCTTCTGCATTAGTTAAACCTGTGTGTTAAACCTGTACCAGAGAGCAGACCTTCAGTTTGTCTTATGTTACATTGCATGAGGGCAGATTAACAGGCAGAATGAAATGCGAGCAGTCAGAGCTCCAGTAAGGCAGGGTTCAGAGTGCTGGTGGGCCACCTGCTTGAAATTTCAGCATGCTTATTAGTACAGCAGTCAGAAATGCCAGAGGTGCAGATAGAGACAGTGGCATGTTAAAATAAGGAGCAAGGTTTCCAGACGATCAGAAATAAATCAAATGCATAACGATCTGAAGTGAGCATGGTTTCGCAGGTCTTTCAGTGGAAGGGGCGGGGGACCAGGGAGAGGTCACTTTAGCACTTCAGGCCGAGTATGCATCCTATCCTGGGAATTAGAACCGACAACACTGCATGTTCTCATCTAATGCACCCATCTTACACCAGTGTAATGGAAACCCCAGTATTTGCCACCAGAACTCCGAAAAACGAGCGTAATTACCTAAATTTGCAGCAGAGCACAATTTCCTAAAGTGGGTTCTTGTTCTTTTTCACGCAAGGAAGTGAATTTGGTCAAAGGAAAAAAAATGTGTTCGTCAAATACTGACTATAGAAAATAATGTATATTATTTTCACAGCAGTGAAAAGTGTAACAACTCATCTCTTTTATTCTCCTAAGCGAAGACTGATTTGGTGTGGTAGCAGGGAGTGGGATTTTAGTGGAGCACTTAATTTTTGTTTTGAAAAGTGACATGGATTTTTGTTTAGCCAGAAAATAATGTGTGCTTTTATGCAAATTCCATTTGGAGATGAACTTTTTTGAGGGTAAATATTATTTTCCATTCAGTTCATTAAGAACCACTGAAAGGGGTCCATTAATCTGTTCATTATGGAACATCAAAAATGAACCTTCTTATTAAAAATAGGTCCAGCTGTGTACCCTCATTATGCATTTGAGAGATACTGAGATTGCTTAACAATGCTTGTGGCAATCTACCAATAGAAGCAACTCAAGACCAATAAAGGAGCTTATCCTAGAAAGAGATAATGAATAAATATAATATTTAGGTGCCGTTTGCTCTCAATTTCATTTTTCTGTATATTTCTATGTATTGTGTGTTTATTTATTTTATATTTATTTATTTATTTTAACTTTTCACTTTGAGATTGATAAGAACTTCAATATATAGTCAAAATTAGTTCTGAACAGGAGAGGCTCTGTGTGGCTCAGTTGGTAGAGCACAGCGTTGGCAACGCTTAGGTTGTGGGTTCAATCCCCACTGGGGCCACATATGCTGAAAATGTATGCATTCACTACTGTAAGTCGCTTTGGATAAAAGCGTCTGCTAAATGGCGTATATGATATGATATGATAAAGCAAATTGATCTGTTTTTTGATCTGTCCTGCTTGGATTGTTATAAAGGTGTCAAATTGGTATCTTGGAGGATAATTCATTATACATTTTGGAAGGAGATCCTTGTAAAAAAAAACAGGGATAGTTATAAACATTGAGAAGCACATTTTGAAATTGGTCTTAGTAAACGAGAGAAGTATAACAATCTGATGTTTGTGAGATATTACAAATTCCTTATATGAGCCAGTTCTGAAATATGTGTATGGAATGGCTAAAACAATGCATTGACTAAGCCATGATCTCAGGGTCTGATATGCAGTCAACTGAGTCACACAGAATACTGATTGACTGTGAGTTTGCCTCTGCTTCTTGGACTAACATCCGATTATTTTTTTGTTTCATTGAGAATCATTGAGGTTTTGTCTTTATATTTTATATTTAACTTCTGCTTCTTCGTATTATGCGGTAAACATTAACAAGCCTTCGTAAGTACACTTGTCCTGTTTCCTATATCATTTTAATAACCTCTGCTTTGCACTTTGAACACTGGGGTAACCTCCAATCTCCATATTAAATGTAGTTATGAGGATCACATATAATTTTTTTTCACAAGCCATTATCTGTTTCACGAATAGAGCCATAAACAACATAATGAAGTAAGAAATAAGTTACCTTTAATGTTGTCTTGATACAATAGCAGTTTATTGTTCTGTTTTTCTGACACACATTCCCATGTCCTCCCCCCGCCCACTTGGTGTCATGCTGAGCTTGACACCAAGAATTTCAGAGGATGGCACATTTTTGTGATAAAAGTGCTGTCTGGCTGTGAGTCCTGTGATGTTATGCAGGAAGGGCTCGACAGGGAAACATGAGTGTCTTGTCGCGCTTAAAAAAGCTCAGCTCCGTCTCGCTGTTCCCCTCGTTCTCTCTCGTCCCCACCGCCCTGCTTGGCCAGGTGGGACCTCTTCCCCCTCGTTGCACGCTTGTCCCTTTTTTGACAGCTGTGAGGGGCATAAGGGAAAAAAAGCCCTTTGATTCCCACTCAATCCTCAATCCTTGTCCAGTGACATGTGGCTTTGAAGGCCGACCATATCTTTGCCTTTGCCTTTGCTCTCTGACAATTTAATCGGTGGCAGTTCGGCATTATAAACAGTGGGTGCTGAGTTTCTCCAGTGAGTTTAATGACCACATCTGCATTTTGCATCAGTACATGTCTCTAGATGCATCTCAAAAATATCGAATGGTCCCAACCATCATCAGAAAGCAGTAAAGGTCAGAGGGTAAAGGTCAAAGTACTGACTTTTCGCCACTGTCACTAATAGTGGACTTGCATACGGTACAGAGCTGGTGGTTGATATTTCACTGAGGTGCATCATTAGGCTCTTGAGTGTATGCCATCAATAAGTTCTGTAATAATTTAAAATCATTAATATTACCATGTTAATTAACAGCAAATGGCCTCTATAAGCCGGGCAAACCACTAATAGTTCCTAATGCATTTCTCCAGAGATTTCAGCTTATATTTTAAGATAGGATTTATAATTGACTAGACCAACAATCTCGTGAAAAAAATCATGGAAAATTCAAAACCTAATTTATGATAGCTGTTGATATATTAATAGTGAAAATCACAGTCATGGGGAATACTGTCGTACCTTTCCTTACATTGATAAGTTTCCTTATGTTGGACATTTCCTTGTTGGTTTAATGGAAGCCCTTGTGACCCTGTGTTTTTTTGGAATCCATCATGTATGCAATCAGGCAGAATTTCTCATTTGTAAGGATTTTGTGCAAGGACAAACTGTTTTAATCGTAAACGTTTTCTGAATCACTCTCATTGTACAGTAGATTAAGCCAAAGCCATCTTCAGTCTTTCCATCCTGTCTAGACCAAATAACTCAAGCTACACATGTTTTGACTGCACATCAGATAGACAGAATTCCATCAGCCAAAACAGTACATGTAACAAAGGAAAAGTGAAAAGTGCAAATTGCAAGTAAAACATGGCCCCCATTCAAGGTAATGATTTGCCTTCCGTATAAAGTTGTTAGCTCTTTGATAATGTGGTTTGCCTTCAGATAATATTTCAAAACAAATACGAATTTTTTTCTCTCTCTACCAGACCCGTGGGTTTTGTTTGGGCTCACCCCTGCACTGACTGTCAACCTGAAATCTCTCTTAGACAAATGTTCTTAACAAAGAGTCCAGTTCATTTGTCTGTCCAGTCTGGTCCATGTGAGACAATAGTATCAACAGAAGGATGTTTATGGAGGAAAAGGGGGGGGATTAAATGATTCTCTTTCCCTTTCAGCTCCTCCTCTCTCAATGTGCCCTTTTTTACTCTGGGAACAACTCATTGTATCATGTAATCATTAACACAGCGAGGTGTGAGAAACGGCACTGATGACAATGGCCGGGTTGTTTTAGGGTTCCGACATCAGCGATCCCTCTCCCTCCGCATGGGAGCCAAGCTTTTTTCTTATTTTTTTGCTGATAATTTGAAACTTTGTCATTATAAGTAATGAATGATGTCACAGCCCGGTGTCATTGGGCAAACAGATAAATTAGCAACTTTCTTGCACACGGTTGGATGTGTGTCTGGATTCGCGTGAGAAAAGTCCCTTCTTCATTGCCTTAATCGATATCATGTTGTTGTACTTGTGTGGCAGATAAAGCTTTCCAACACCGATGAATTGGGAATAAATCTTAGTTTTGCTGCCAGCCCTGATGACCTCAACAGATACAAACTGAATTACCAGATATGAGTCTCGTCTACAAATTTGTTTAAATGATACTGGCATTAAGAGGCTCTGAAAGAGTGCAACATGTCATACACAATCCAAAGATTATGAGTAATACACTTATTGCTTTATTAGCATAGACTTGAGTTGGAATGGGGAAAAAGTGATAGAAATTTTAAATGGGCTAATTTAAAAAACAAATGGGGACAGAAGGTATCTGAAACTGTTTATTATGCCATTACATTAACTCTTTGATCCCAGTCTTTACAGTTTTGTTCAGTTTATTTTTAATCATAACATTCAAATTCCCTAGCAGAATACTTCTTGTAGAAAAATCAATTGACCAAATGATACTGTAATTTCACACTTTAGCCTGCTTTTGAAATATTCAGTGTAATGAGTTCATTACAATCATATGGGAGTCTTGTTCCTGGAGACATACATATGAATGCATGCATAACTAAAAGATGAGTTTATTTTTCTTTGCTTTTTATTTTTCACGACAGGTTGACGACCAAATGAAGCTCCTTCAGAACTGCTGGAGTGAACTTTTAATTCTTGATCACATTTTCCGACAAGTGGTGCACGCGAAAGAGGGCTCTATCCTTCTTGTTACTGGTCAACAGGTAAGTCACCTGACCGCGTGTGCACGTTGCACCGCTCTGATTCTCCCGCAAGATCTCATCAGCCACTCAGTATGGGGATCAGCTTGCTTTAAAGTGCTATCGACTGCCCATGCAGTCAGTACCCCATTAAAAATAGATTATACTTATAGGTATAACTTAATGTGACCGGAATAATCAATTGTGATTTTTAATTTTTTAATTTTTTAATCAAGACTCCATGAGAATAAATAAGGCAGTGAAATAAGCATGCAACATTCAGTGTAATAAAATGTATATGATTTACCTTCCTAGGCTCAGAGGACCTCCTTCTTTGCTGGCTTGGTGCCTTAGGCCCAGTCAATGCATTCATCACGGCAGGACCTTTAGCGTCTCAGTCAATCTGTTCTTAGCGCCGCTTTCAAAGAAGTTTAAATATGTTAAATGCGGCAAGCCATGCAAATTGGAACTTTTCATTACTAATATGGTCTTTCAAAATGTGCACCAAAATTTGGACCAGACCAGCAGACTAAAGATGGAGCATACAGTAAGGATGTGTTGTGTGGTGATTTTTGTGGCAGAGAGATTGATTATGCTGCACACTTAAGTTGGTGGGACAAAATATATCATAGAGTTCTGCTGGGGCGATGACAAAAGATTCAGGGTTAAACATTTCCGTCTTAAACGGAAAGAGATTCGCCATGTCGCTTGTATGCATTAATGCGCTGCTTAATCATATTTCCTCTGACAGTATTATTGAGAGAGAGAGTAAGAGATAGAGAGAGAGAGAGAGAGAGAGAGAGAGAGAGAGAGAGAGAGAGAGAGAGAGAGAGAGAGAGAGAGAGAGAGGACAGGGTTCATCTAAGGATGACAGTAAGCTGATTTTCATCTTGCCATTCTTCACACGACGAGAGACAACTGAGGTCCCTAAATTGTGGTCTGTCATCCTTCTTGTCTCCGCTGGTGTGGAGTGGGGGAGTCCAGGGCCACGGGTTCTTGAGAGAGCCTCCCCTCTATCCGTTGTTCCTGATTTGCGTTGGATAAGAGGGGGCTGGCTGTGAGGGTGGGAGAGGCATGGGGTAGCAGGGGGAATAGAGCCCCGCCTGGTTTGCATATTTTGGTTAATGAACAGCTGGTGTGGGGTCTGTGGGGAGACTGGGCATACGCAAAGCATTCATTATCCCCCATTATTCTCCACTGGCCAAGGAGTGACAGCCACCTTATTCCTGTACCAACCCACCCTAGCATTGAACCAGCATTGCCAGGAACTGGGAAAGGTAGCAGTGTTGTTTACAGAACACCGGGGCAATTAATTAGGCTGCGATAAGCTTGCCGTTTTACAGCCTTTATCACACAGTGTCAGGGAAGGACCGGCCACTATCAGCTATCAGAGGTGCGACTGCCAATTCACCCCCAACCCCCCCCACGCTCATGTGTGTAAATATTATGAGATTCCTGGAAAGTGCTCGGTCAGGGAGATGCCGGGGGGCAAGTCGCCTTTGTGACGCCGTGTGTCCTCCCAATGTGCAGTGGAATTGATCCGCTCGCCAAGCGGCAAATGTTTAGAAATGGAGCGACACATGACACCGGGTGGCCGGCTTTCAACTATGCCAGCAACAGACTTCTCCCGTCACACGGCTAGGAACAAGAGCCCTCAAAACCCCTCGTCAGCACCCGTGTTTATCTGACCTTCTGAGCAATGTAAATACTGAAAAGAATACATTTCTACAAAACACCAGAGATTTCTTTTCTTCAAATATTTGCCAAATACAAAACAATTAGCTGTGTTAGCCTGCAGTGCTAGAATACAGTTGTGTAAACTGGGCTTTACTAGTGCTCAGTTTACCAGAACTCTAACATTGTGTCTTTTCCATGTGGCTATTTTATTGTATGCAATCTATTTTTAGATATAAGTCTGTGTTTACAACTTTCGGTCAAGCCATGAACACCCACCCAGAATAACACCCTTCACAATTAAACACGGTAGATACCGTATTTAATTTAGCTTGATTCATTACTTTGCATCCATTTTTTCACATTGGTTATTGATTATATCTTAACACATTGAAACTGATGAGAAGCTGAAACTGCTTCTCATCATAAAAGATAACTTAGTAAGAGAAATTGTGATCCTTTTGTGAGAACATTTAATTTACCAATATGCATCATGGCCAATTTTCTTCCCGGAACATGGAAAATATATGTGACAGACATGTTTGTTGTCATTTCTCCACAGTGGGGCTTTTTTATTGCAGGTAAGGCTGTAATGCAAGAGGAAGCAGCCAGCGTCCTGGTCTTTTTTCATTGAAGTTATTTCATGCACAGTTGATTTTATGTAAATTGATTGACACCTTTGGGGGCGTATGCTTTTCACTGACTCATAATTTTTTACTGGCTTAAAAAAGGGAGAGGGAGGGGGAGGGGGAGGGAGAGGAGGATGGGGGCTGGTGGTGGGTTGGGGGAAAGCCGATGTGCATCTGGAATTCTCCAGCTCAAGCTAAAAAATTCTACTCATCATATTTACACAATAAATAAATTCCAATCTGCCTGGTTTTTAATTGCAAATCCTGCTCGGGGGACCCCTTCCTGTGCTTAGGAGGCTGCCGTCTACCTTCTTCCAGAAACCCTAGTGCAGTCAATTATGGTAATGAATTGTCAATAAATATAAAAATTTAATATGGCCTGCTTACAGTGAGTGGCAGCTAAGGACTTGCCTCCCAGTCAGATTTTGCTGTTGCTGCAGATATTAAGTGCACCTGAAAGACTAGCTATGGGCCGCAGGGCCCGCGCGAGACCCTCCAGGGGCCCACGTGCACCACCCCCCCACCCCCTGCCTGGCGGCCAGCGCCAGTGTCCAGGAGCAGGGGAAGGGTAAACGCAAAGCCTCTGTTCATTTGATCTTGATTATCATGCTACTTTCGCCCTCGTTCCCTCTCCCTGCTGTGCAGATAAGATATACAGTGTGGCGTGCAGGCCAGCTTTAACAGGAGCCAAGGGGGGGGAGTGTGTGTGTGTGTCGGGGGGTGAAAGCATATCTGCCATACCAAACCAAAGACAGAAATGAGTATTTTCATGAGGCTATTTTTTGTTTGTTTGTCTGATACCCAAAAACAAGAACCATGTGCAGGCTGTGAGTATAGACAAACAGAATGACAAAAAGGTATAAATGCACACACACACACACAGACACACACACAGGCATGCAGGATTTGATGAGATAACTCCAACAGGATCCCTTTAATGATTGGGAGGTGGGACTCCTAACTAAAAGGTTTTAGAGCAATTTAGAAATACTCCTAGTGGTAAGATAAAATGCTTTGTGAATACGGGCCTAGAATGCCATCTTCATTTAATCTTCAATTAATATATTTGATAGAGAGAGATATTGGATATAGGGCAGTCTCACTCTGGCGCAGGACAACCGTCATTCCAGTGATCAGCAGTTCTGTTGATCTGTGACTCTCAAACAACTTTTCTAGACCATGGCAAACCTAATACTGTATTTAATGTAGCGAAACAGAATAAACAAGCCCTGCAGAGTTTAGAGTTTAGCCTTAAGCAATGTACAGTAAGTATAATAAGAAATAAGAAATATTGGCATAAAATATAATGTAAATCAATAGGAATTATAAATACATGTGCGATTTTGGATTATAGGTATGAGTCCAACAACAGATGCCCACATAACTGTCTCAGTAAATGTGCAATCACATATAGATTACTGACATGAATTATGTGTTGTGGCATATAAAGTGTAATCTGACAGGAAGCAGCGGGACTCTGCATGCGATAACATTAAGTATGATCGAAGGCCAATCCCAAGCAGTTGTGACTTGTGAGTTCCCCACAGCTTGAAACCGATGGTATATGAGCCACGGAGGGGGCGAGTGGTTGAGGTCCTGTGAGATTCGTTCTGTGGGGTTTGTGGGCCTGCTTTAACGGATGTGATGCGCTCTGTTCTTCCCCCTTGTTTAGGTGGATTACTCTGTAATTGCCTCCCAAGCTGGAGCCACTCTGAACAACCTCATGAGCCACTCGCAGGATCTGGTGGGGAAGCTGCGTTCCTTGCAGTTTGACCAGAGGGAGTTTGTCTGCCTGAAGTTCCTGGTTCTCTTCAGCCTGGGTGAGTGCGTTGCAGGATGGGGGCCGGGGGAAAGAAAAGTGAGGCTCTCTTCCACAGATTTACATTCACAGTTTCCCCCAAGGTTATCTGAGAACCTTGGAATCTGCCAGGAGCCTCTAACCGCTACTTCACACTGATAAAAAAGACAACTCCGCAGTTGTTATGTGTGCAACAATTTCATGCCCATGTTCGGAGACTCGGAAAGACTCGGCTTAATGGAGCATTATTGCTCCCGGAAAAAAGAAAATAGCAGGAAAACGACTATTCGTCCATGTTGTGTTATTGATGCCATTTCCCTGGTACTGTGGCACAACTGTTCATAAGGAAGCTAGAGCAGTGACGATGTTGTTCGGCACTGTTTTGGTTTGCGATTAAAACTGCACTAAACTGTCAGGCGTGAGGTTTGTTCATGTTCAGTGGCCCACCAATACAGCCAGAGACATGAGCTGTGGGGTAAGATGAACCGTTGGGTGTTTGTCACACACCACTAGCCCAGTCCACACACTGACATGATGCCTTCCTGCATCAGTTGATGTTTGAAATGGCAATCTTTGAGTTTAAATCCCAGTACTGTTTTAGTTTATGCAAAAGCAGCCACCAGCCAGGGAGCTCATTGTGGCATAATATAAATGTGCTTACCTGTTTATCTTCATATATCTTCAGTGTGGACACCTTCAGCACCTAAAATATTTCCCTTTCCCTGATTGCTTCGACACTGTTTTTGTTAAGACGTCACAGGGTTATTGTCTGCAGTTCCTTCACTTCTTCAGAACGACTCCAACATTGTAGAAGTCAAGGTAACCTGATCAGCAAAGCCTGCGTGGACATTAGTTTTAAGAGTTCAAAGAGTTGTTTGAATTCATCATGCATCCATGAGAGTTCTTGAGTTGTAACAAGCTGCCTTGTTTATTAGCAATCTGTAATCTCTGTTGCATCTCTTCATTTGATCTGAGATGAAAGACCGTGTTTTGGCCCCTTCTTCATGATTATTGACCACACGGAACTGCTGGAGAACAGCAGGTTTAAAAAATCTCATTGTCGGTGCACCAAGAGACACATATTATTTTTTTTCCCTGGTAGAAGAACTTCCTTCTCTTGCACAGATTAAACAAAGGATGAGGCTGAGTCTAATGAAGTGTTTGCCTGAGTGGGCCAGCCTGCGCTTGGTGATCTAGCGGGATTAGTGCTTGCGTTATTTTGTTTTACGGGGGGTTGATTATCTAAATTATTTCTCGGAAACATCATCTATAATGAAAGGCTCACCTGAGGGATGTTGCATAGCCTGTGGCGATGTTCGGGCCTCAGCCGCAGAGACGCACAACGGGAAGTGCTAAAGCCAGGAGATTAGACTCACACTGTTTAATATTACTTTCACCTGCATTTTCATTCATCAGTCTGACTGCGGTGCCAATTAATAATGGGTTAATGAAATGAGCCATGAAAGCACGATAATGTGCTTGATGAATATGTAAAGCAACGTGCAAGGAGGCAGCATACTTCAATTCTAAAGCGGCTCAATATGGCACCCTATTAACAAAGAAGAACAACATACTTCAGTTCTGATGCTGCTCAGTGTGGACATGCCACCCTTGCCATCCCTGTCCTCATTCCTAGTGTCTGGAGGACAGGTATGGTCAGAAAACAATAGCCACCTACCAAGTTTAGGTCATTGCATGGGAGTTTGAGAGTTTTTTTTCCAGAAGTAGAATGGCCCTTAAGCATGAAAATGATTATCTTGGCATGGCAGGTTTGCATTTAATCATCAACACACAGCAACCTACCTGCTGAGGCAGCATTCCCACAGATTCAAATTAAACTGCAATTGTATTTCCATGCATTTCATAGCTTTTTTGGGGGGGTTTTGTTTGAGAAGCGTTTCCTGGTGCCAGCAATATTCTGATCATTCAAACCTAAAATCAATGTGACATTAAAACGCTGGTCAGCTCAAGGCCAGATTGAAACAAGCAAACCCTCATCCAACACACGTCCCGCGTCAGTTCTCACACCCGCAAGGTCAACTGCGGCCCCGCATCCCACATAAATTCTCATTCACCTACTTCCAAGCGTGACCCTTCCTCATTCCTGAGCTTTACAAATTAGGCCTTTTAAAGGAAATCAAAGACACATTTCCTCCGCCTGACGTGCACTCTGCTGCTCGGCTCTAACTTAGTGTTTCCTATCAGCCCCAGAGAGCCGACATGATCCGTCAATGTCCACCACTGAGGGGCCCTTTGTAAAACCAAGTGTCGATAAAGAGGAAGAGTGACATCACTTGACCCGGGAGAAGTCACTTGTCTTTGCAGGTTTCAGGGGTTCAGAACAGACAGCATGTGGCCTGGCATCTTCTCCCCCGTCAGATTCTCTGGTGAAACGGATGTTCTCACTCTGTCACACTGAAGGCTTTATCAATGGGTAAATAATGGCACAGCCATCATTGATTCCCCCCCCGCCCACTTCTCCACGGCAGGCCTGAGGTATGCGGGTGACACACAGGTGCGCAGGGAGTCAGCTGGTGCCCTTCTTACCCACAGCTGTGTCATGGTGCTATTATCGGCTAAGGGATTCGCATTGTCCCTGTGCCTGCATTATGCAAGAGGATGTGTCCTTGTGTCACACGACACAGGAAGAGTGCTGCCTATATGTGACTGGATTCATGTCTGTTGTTTGAGTGTTTCTCACAAAGGCATGTATGTGTGTGTCTGCATGTGTGTGTGCGTGTGTGTGTTTGTGTGCACGTTTTTCTTGGTTGTGTGTGTTTGTCTGTGCCGAGAGTGGTGTTTGTCCATATATGTATGTGTATCTGTGTATGTGTGAGTGTGCGCGTTCATGCACATGTGTATACGCGCGTGTGTGTATGCATTTGTGCATTTGAGTGTGTGTGTGTGTGTGTGTGTGTGTGTTTGGATATGTGTGTGCCTGCACGTGTATAAGTGTGAGTGTATATGTGCAAGTTTATGTTCAAATGCAAGATGCAGGACAAGGTTAAAAATACAGTCTTGGGAACTTGATGTAACCCCACAGCTAAGGTCAGGACTTCTTATGTGTAATTGTAAGTAAAGCAGCCTGTCATGACTTGTTGGAAAGAAGTAAGCTGAAGAGAGCCAGGCCTATGTCATAAGTGATCCTGACGGAGGGGAGATTTGTGGGCAGGGTACTAAATAACCTCACCTTTGCTTTTACTGGCCCAGGCAGAAAATGGCAAGAATCATTGAATGTCTTTGGGATATTCATCCTATTACATTCACATTTAATATTTCTCCTTCAGTGGAACTTCAATTCCTGTTCTAGAGAAGCCTGCGTTCCTCTTATCTCTCTCTCAGCCTTTGTAGCTGTGCCACAGATGTTAGGACTTGCGGGTGTGTTGATGTGAATTTGCAATAAAACAAATAGCGCTGTTTGCATTGTGCATCTGCCTGCCTTTCTAAAGCCCATAAACGATGGGTAAAGAGTGACAGATTTGCAACCTTCAGCCCTCCTCGGATGGGTCTTAATTTGAAGGAGAGGTGATTAGTCGGGCCAGGCGTGTCAACTGGCCGCCCCTCCACATAATAAGCAGTGTTTTCTCATTAGCGATTTCACCTCGCTCCTCTGAGGCCCCTGCCCTGGTGTGATGGGGTCACCTGCCAATCTGCTGAAACAACAAACTGGAAATGTGTTGATTCCATTTAAATAAAATGTATTTTTCTCCAACCCCCTACCCCCTTCTAAAAATGTCACATTCCCAGATAGGGAGGCCTTAATGAAGAAGGCAAGGCATGGCTTATTTCACTTGTCAGAATCAATGCACTTATCCCCATCAAGTGTGGTGGAGTTAAGCAATGCATGCATCAGAGAATAATACAGGCAAATATTCATTTCCTGAAATGTATGAAATCATTTTGGAATTCGGTCAGGATTGATTAACATTCAGACCCTGCGACGGTTCAATATTTACGCCTCTGAGACCCGGCCAGGGCAAATAATGGTGCATAAAACTGCAGCTATGTCTTAATTAAATGCAAGATAATAGGGGAAGGTTTTTCTAGTGAGCCAAGCAGTTTGTCAGTGACGGGCAGTAAGTCATTTGGAAGTTGCACGCTTCAGGCTGATCAATACACGTATAAAACCAGGAGGACAGGGCGAGGGCCGTGGTGGGAGAACGAGGGGCTAGCTGAGGGTCAGCGGAAGCCAGACAGCCCCAAGAACTTAGAGAAATTAAATGAAATAAAAATAAAAATGAAATAAAGGAAAACTGGTGACGACTCAGTTGGGATCAGCTAAAATAAGAAAACCTCTCCTCTTGGTTCACGGGTTCCCATGCCGACCCATAGTGCACACAATTTTGTCCATTTTTATTTATTAAGATAAACATACTTTGTCATGTATCATCTTGATATCTTCTTGAATAATCTCTGATGTTATATGTACAAAATCTATGTACAAAATACATCCTTGCTTTATGTATTCTTCATCAATCTTAATCAAAGTATTTTTTTTGTTTCCTTGTCAGTGCATTTATTCTAAATGAATAAGACCTCTGTGGGAAATGATACATCTCAAATGTATCATTCATATTTGCAATGGGAGCATGAATACAGGTTGTTTTTTTAATTTAAAAATAACAGTATATTTATTTGTATGAAACCTACTGATGTTATCTGATGTGCCTCTACCTCAGATTTAGTGCTGATGCGGAAGAGCCTGATAGGGAAGTGTGATTTAATATATTTTCCGGTGCCAGAAATCTACAGCAACCTGAAGACGTTCGTTGAAACCACTTCAAAACCAGGTCTTTAATGAGATCCTAAAAGGTTTTCAGATTTGATCAAGCTTTAAAAGCTCCAGATTTTTCCCAGGAATGCCACTATTATGGAACATTGCGCCAGGCTGTTGTGATTAAATATGAGTCTCCTTGAATTACAGCAGTTCACCTTTGACCTCATCCCTTCCTTACCTCACATGAGGACATCAGATTTATTTAATAAAATCCACATCTTCATGTGGTCTGTAGAAAAAACGATGAAGACTATAGGATTGTCTCAATACTGTAATTTTATATCACAGTGGAATATATCTTTAGTGCTTTAATAGTCAATACTCCCATACCGTGGCAAATAATTATGATTTGTGTTCAGGAGGATTTTCATGAACACAAATTACAAGTGACAGAACATTCCATTTATCTGGAAAATATTTTTTTATGAGCTACATAGTGCCTTGTAACATATATTAAAATATTTAAAGTATGTAAATGTGTGCCAAGTTACACACAGCTGTTCATTACATCTGACTGGTTAGTAAGTACATCAACAATCATTTCCAGCAATATTGTCATTAGTGTTCAATTGAGTTGAGAGCTGGACACTGAGATGGCCATGGAATGTGGTTTACATTGTTTTCATGCTCAACACACCCTTCAGTACCCTGTCGATGGGGGCATTGTCATGCTGAAAGAGACCACTGACGTCAGGACAGAAATGCATAGAATGAAGATGATCACCCAGAATGGCTTTGTATTTATTGGCGTTTACCTTGCCTCTAAGGGGTTGAGTGGACCTAAGCCATGCCAGGAAAATGCACCCCACACCATAACCGAGCCCCCAGAACCTTTCATTTGCTCAAATGCTTCCTTTATTTTGGCAGTTATCTGTATATTACGTATATTAACCTACTCAACTTATCCTAGATAATTATCTACCTATCTCGTCTTCCAAAATATCACTTCTCACCAGATTGTACACCTTGTGCATCAGTGTACCATAACCCTGCCCCCTCCCCTCACACACATTGACTATTTTCAGCTTCACCTGGGTCACACAAGTAATGATGACACTTCAGCCTCCCTCTGCTGACAGGATTGCGATTTGCCTGACGGGATTGCTCTTGTCATTTGTACAGAGAATTTTAGCAGTTTGTTTGTTACTATTTTTGGTCATCAAGATTATTGGGATTGTATTTTGTATTCTTGATTATATTTTGACGTTTATCATCAAAAAGGGTAAGTGGGTTTGCTCTTAAGATTAACTTTTGTTGCCGTTAGAGGACAGAGAGGGAATTTTCAATGATTTCCCCCGTCAAGCTTTATCAAGCTTGGGAAAAAACGAACTGATTACCAAATTTGGCATTACACCTAGCTGACGTGAGTTTTTTGTGGGTTTTCACCCTCAGGAGCAAATCCAAGAGCAGGAGAATATTCTATAGCTAACTAGCTTTTGTTTGTTTAATTTTAAGCATTTAACTTTAAGCATTGAGATATAGCCATTTCGGTTTGCTGCTGGTAGCTCGCTCGCTACAGGCAACTGGACCTAAAGTTTGTTAGATAGCTAAAAGGAGGGGTTTTGTTGCCATTTTTAATTTTCTGCACCTGACTGTTTGGAACCTCCTCGGTTGTATTTTTATCGACTTGGTATCTCTGTTTTGGCAGTAATTTGTTCAATTGCAGGGAGAGTCAGACTAATCTTTAGGGGTTGAAATGTGGCCATCGGAAACGCAGTGCAAGTGTTGCAGAATGATTGAGTTTCTGGAGGGACACTTCCAGGAGGCTTTCTTTTGCGACCGTTGTCAGCTTGTGAAGCATCTCGAGAGCAAGATTCTTGATCTTGAAACCCAACTTGCTAGTCTCGACTGCCTTGCAGAGTTCCAGGAACTTATTAGTACACCCTTTAGAAAGTTAGCATGCATGCCGAAGCTGGGTAGGGGGGAGACTCTAGAGCAGGTAGGGAGAGAGAGTTAGGTGATGGTAAGGCACAATCATAGAAAAGGGCACACACATACAGGGGCGGCATCTCCAGAGTTTGTAGTGTCCGACTGATTCCAGCCCTTGCAGTAAGAGGAGCTGGCCCATTCCTCTGTGAGTGGAAGGACTGATGAGCTCCAGGGCACCATGGCGGCCATGCCACCCAGGAAAAGGGAGTTAGTAGTATTGGGGAATCAGTTATTAGAGGTGTAGACAGTATAGTCTGTTCACAGGAAAAGGAGTCTTGAATGGCATGCTGTCTGCCTGGTGCCCAGGTTGGAGACCTCCTGGAAATATGCGGACAAGCTCCTGGCCAGAGCAGGGGTGTATCCAGTGGTCATGGTCCATGTAGGAGCCAGTGACATAGGTAAGGTTAGGTTTGAGGTTCTGCAGGACAAATTTATAGAATTAGGATCAAAGTTAAGGAGCAGAACCTCCAAGGTGGTTTTCTGTGGAATTCTGCCAGTACCACATGCTAATAAAGGGAAGCAGAATTTTATATGGAGATTTAACACATGGCTACAAACCTGGTGTAGGAAAAAGGGGCTTTGAGGGGGTTGGTTTATGGGCCACTGGGACTCCTTTGGAACAGGGGTGACCTGTACAAGCGGGACTCCACCTGAACTGGAGGGGTACAGCTGCATTGGGCCAGCGTCTGCTTAGAGTAGCGGAGGAATATTTAAACTAGGGACTGGGGGGGCAGGGAGGGAAGTTAGTAGCAGTATTAAGGATAGGGAGGTACAGATTACCCAGATGGAAGATACCAGGGCGGAGTATAATAATAAATGTGAGGATATAATTAACAAAGATTATTTAGACCATAATGTGAATAGAGGTGGTTTGGCACAGTTATGTGTGGAGGGGAAGGACAACATAAGTGTGAGTAAGGCTCTGAAGTTACTGTGTTTCAATACTAGAAGCATAAAAATAAAAATAAATGGAACTGGAGGCTGTTATGTTGAATGGGGGTTATGACATTGTTGGGATTACTGAAACATGGCTTGGGGCAGCCAAGTGGAGGGGTACAAATTGTTTAGGAAGGATAGCACTAATAAAAGAGGAGGGGGAGTGGCCCTTTATGTGAAAGACGGTATTAATATGCAGGAAATTCCAGGTATTAACTCATTCATTCATTGTGATCGCATCTGGATTAGATTACTGGGAGATCATGAGAAGGGCCTTAATATTGGAGTATGCTATAGACCTCCAGCTTCAGACAGTAACATAAATGCTATGCTCAATGGTAACCTAAAACACAGCCTGTGCAGAAGGAAAGACATTAATATTTGGCAATGGCCTATTAAGACGGCTTCCTCTAACTCTAGAATTACTTCAGAGGAGCTGACTTTAATAAAATGAGAAAGAATTTAAGTAATATAGTTTGGGTAAAACTTCTAGATTGCAGAACTGTGAATGAAAAATGGACTAACTTTAAAAGGGTTATTGTACTGTAGATGTACAGTGTAAAAGTAAGGAAAAATAGGATGAAAAAACTGTCTCTACAGCGGGTGACTAAATCTTTACGGAAGATTTTGAGGCAAAAGAAGTGACTGTACAAAGTATATAAAAAGGACAACTCAGAGAGAAACAAGGAAGATTATTGTAATATGCAGGTTAAGGCTAAAAAGGAAATAAGAGCAGCTAAAAGGCGGTTTGAAATTAAAATTTCCCAAGATGCAAAAAGTAATCCTAAGAAAGTTTTTCAATATTGTAGTAGAAAAGGGAAAGCTAATGACAAAGTTAAGGGCATTAAGAATATGGAAGGAACTTTGGTTTATAATAATAAGGATATTGCTAACTAACACACTAAACAGTTACTTTGATGAGAGCTTTACTAGAGAAGGTTATAAATATGCCTAAATGTATAGCCAATATACAGAATGTTTTGGAGGACTTTGAGATAAGGGACGTAGAAGTACTACAAAAACTACAAAAACTTAAGACAAATAAGGCAGCAGGCCCTGATGGCATATATCCCAGAGTACTCAAAGATCTTGATGAAATTATATATAAACAATTGACAGATATTTTTATGCAATCCATAAACACTGGAGAAATACCACGACTGGAAGCAGGGTAGTATAATTCCAATATATAAGAAGGGGGACCGTACTGACCCAGGGAACTATAGGCATGTCAGTTTAACTTGCATCTCATGTAAAATACTGGAATGTATCATTAGGGCCAAGTCGGAATCATTCTTGAAAAATAATAGTATTTTAAGGGATAGCCAACATGGTTTTCTCAAGGGGAGGTCATGCCTAACAAACCTCCTGGACTTTTTTGAAGAGGCAACAAAGTGTGTTGACCTGAACACGGGTATACCTGACAAGGTACCACATGAGAGGTTCATTGTTAAAATGAATTCAGTAGGAATTTCAGGAGTTGTTTCAGAGTGGGCTCATAATTAGCTGCAAGGGCGAATACAAACAGTAACAGTAGGTGGGGTCGTATCTGACCTAGTTGCTGTGGGCAGTGGAGTCCCACAGGGATCGGTCCTGGGACCTCTGCTCTTCCTTATTTTTCTCAAGCTAGTCTAAATGATGATAATAAAATAGAAAAAACTCAATATCTTGTACAAATGTCTGAAAAAAGTGACATTGCCCATCGCTGTTGAGGCTAACATCCCCCATCTGTCTAGCATGCGGCTAGCTGCCAAGTTAACAAATATTTAATCATATTAAGCACTGTGTCATGGTTGTTCCCCAGACTCACCGCCGGGTGGTGGTGTTGCGCCTTCCTTGTGAGAGGTGCACAGGTGGGGTTCAATTTGTAATCACCCTCCTATTTAAACCCGCACCTGGTGTTTGATCGGGGCGAAATCATAAGCCATCTTTGCGATTTAGCCGGTAAGGTAGTTGTGTCTTTTTAAAGACGTAACATAAAGACTTACTATAGAAAAGACTCTTTCTGTCCGAAACCAACTTCAAATAAGAACATCTTTATTTGTACCTTCGATAGGACCCTTGCTCTCTAATAGGAGCTTCCGTTTGGTTTCTTTTGTTCAGTCGGTTTGACTGTGTTAGGTAGTTGTGTCTTTTTAAAGACGTGACATAAAGACTTACTATAGAAAAGACTCTTTCTGCCCGAAACCAACTTCAAATAAGAACATCTTTATTTGTACCTTCAATAGGAACCTTGCTCTCTAATAGGAGCTTCCGTTTGGTTTATTTTGTTCAGTCGGTTCGACTGTGTTAGGTAGTTGTGTCTGTTTAAAGATGTGACATAAAACACTTACTTTAGAAAAGACTATCTCTGTCCGAAACCTTCTCCAAATAAGAACACCTATATTGTACCTTCTATAGGAACCTTGCTCTCTTTTAGGAGCCTCCGTTTGGTTTCTTTTGTTCAGTCGGTTCGACTGTGTTTGGGTTACATTCTCGTTCTTTTGGCTCTTCTAGCTCTTTCTCGTTTTCGGACACTCGGTGTCTTTGGTTTAGTTGTTTATTACCATTGGGTAATCCGGTGGAAGTACTTCTACCACCGTGTGTTTTGTTACTGATTATAAATTGTATAAGGTATTTTGTTTGTCGGGTGTTTTCGCTACCCTTACCTTATTAACTCTGCAGAGTTTTCTTCAATTCTTTTGTTTGTGTCAGTGTGACACTTAGCCACCCGTTGGGTGATATTTTTCGTCCCTTCCCTATTTCGCTGTTTTATCAGAGCTAGTGGTTAGACTGTAGGGCAGTACAGTTTAACTTATTGATCCCCTGGGGTTCTGCGAGTGGCGCCTATCACCATCCACCCTTACACACTGTCACTTTTTAATATCATTAAATCAAGACTATCAATAATCCTAACAAGCAAAGCAAGCAAACTTAAACTGAATGGTGTTCCCTGAACTTTTCTCTTAAAAAAAACACCTTTCCTGCATGGTGTGATATAAGAGATGGGGGGGTTATTGCTGTTGGTGCCTCTCCTCTCTCCCCTACCCTTATTACATGCTGTCAGTTTATTATAAAACATTAGGAAAGCAGGGGAACACTTGCAGTTACTGTCGTATCGATTCCTGAGATAGATTCTGTGATTTAGTGTCAGGCCTTCCTGTATGTACACATTCTTGGACTCCTATTAAGGTCTGTGCTTTCCTTTGGCTATTGATGTATCAACATTAACAGTTACAAGCAGCTACAGAAAATCAATGCTCAACTTTTATTACCAGGCGTATAACGTGTACAGCGGCCTGTACCCAGGTTACTTAGCAGTCCAGGAGAGCCAGCAGCATGCTGCCTGCATGTCAGGTGTCTCCTAAGTGATACCTGCACTGGAAATATCAATCATGTTTATGGGAGCATATCTTGTATGGTTTCTCAAAAATGTTTTTTGTTGGAGACAGCTGTGCAAAAATGTGTCAAATTTTAAATGCAGGTGCAGATTTTTCTCTGTCAAACATTTATCTGTGTGAAAGTACTATTTTATCTATTTTGTTACATTTTCTGTATGTGTTACAAATAACTCAATATTTACTGACTCATTTTCTCATTATTGGATATGAAAATTATTACAGTCAAGACAACATCTATGAGTAAGTATGCGGCATAGTTTCCAGCTGTCCTGGTGGGACAAACATACCTGTTTTTTTGGTTGATACATTTTTATTGTGCATGAAAAAAAAACTGAGACAAGTGCGGAAAAGAGCCACAGACGGAAGTGGTCATTTTTCAAAATAAAACACCCTGCAGACTGCGATAGTCAATCAAATTAAAATTAAATTAAAATTAAAACGTTTTTATTATTTCTGTGCGGCCCGGTACCAAATGCCTCACGGACCGGTACCGGGCCGTGGCCCGGTGGTTGGGGACCCCTGGTGTAGGAAACTACTCACTGCCAAAAAATTTACATTATTTTTCAGTTTTTTAAAACTTTTTTTAAACCTCTTGCAGTTTACCACTTACCTTTGTACCATTTCAGGTTATTCACTGGGCTTGAACTGCTTAAATTTCAGTAAAAACTGGAAAATGGGGGTGTTCTAAAACTTTTGACCAGTACTGTACATACTGTACATACATACATACAGACACACACACATACATACATATATGGGCCATTCTGGAAATTGGAAATATTTTGAAATTTTGTATGTTTTATTCCCAAAACTTTGTCCGTATATATATTGTACCATATCTAAAGTACATATATCTAGTAAAAGTACCGTCAATTTTTATATTGTATTTTCAGACTCTTTTGGAATGTTTTTCCTCTCCCAAAAATGGTCACTACCGAAACATAGTAATACACTATAGTAAAAAAGTATTATATGAATCTGTTAAGATTGTGTTTCCTTCCCTTCTCTAAAGAGTATTTTTATACATTTTTCTTGAAGGTTTTCACAATTAAATCAATAAAAATGACATTTTTACCAAATTTCAAAGTTCAATTTATACAATTCATCAAAATCTAAATGCAATCTTTCTCTGTAAAATGCATAACACTGATCATATTGATTTCAGAGTTAATGATTGATGAAATTGAACATACATTTAACCAATCAGTATCATAACATTTTAGTTTATAACTCAATATACTTGATTTTTTACAAAACACCCAGTGTTTCGGTCGTGACTGCACTGTTTCGGTAGTGACCACAGTATTTTGTTTGCAAGGTTGTATCATATTCCCTCAACCTTATTGCTTAATCTTAACTCATAACATGCCTTATGTTGGGAATATTACAAACACAAATGTTTTGTGGTCAATAAAATAATTTTATTTTTGAAGACATAACAATTGTTCATCCATAACCATTTAAAGTACAAACATGACATATCAATGGAAAATAATTACCCAAGTGTGTTCAGTAAAAGAGAAGAAGAAGAAAACATTGACAAATAACATTGATATTATGCTGTTGCTGTCAGGCTTCTGAACGCTAACTAATGTATCCTCGAAAGGTCTGTAACAAATAGATTCCGCTAGCCGCGATGCTAATTTTCGCTATGTTAAACTCAATTGACTTATGCTAAAAATGTTAGCGATCTAAAAGTCCGCTATTTTTTGCTTTTAGGGTCTTTCAGGATGGACGGGAGGTCCCTCCAAGGCAATGGTGAGGGAAATACTGAAAATAAATGATTGAACATTCCAAGCACATGGCTAGCAAAACAGCTTTTAAAACATCATATTTTGCATAAAACCCCAAAAAGTTTACTTTATTGAAGAGAATGTGTTCCATTCTTAAAGTTACACACTGATTTTAAGACTTTGGAACACATCTATTTCAAAATGATGGAATTTAACTACTTTACCATTACATTTTGTCACTACCGAAACTCTACCATAGGTTTCGGTAGTGACGGTTTCGGTAGTGACAATTCTAGCTAACTTTGAGCATAACTAAAGAATGCTAGCAAGCACATGGCTAGCATACACATCTTTGAAGAGGTGTACACACATAAAAACATAATATTTTGCATAAAACCCCCAAAAGTTTACTTAATTGAAGAGAATATGTGTTCAGTGGTGACGATTCTTAAAGTTACACACCGATTTTCTGACTTTGGAACACATTTATTTCAAAAGTATGGGATTTAGCTACTTACCATGCAGTGTTGGATTGCTGTTGTTAAAGTGCATCAGAGAGGTCCTATGCTAGACTATAAGTCCCTCAATTTATGTCTTGAGGTTTTCATTATATACTGTGTTATGTGAATGAGGTGCTGTTTCACATCAGTGCAGCATTGATGTACACTATGGTATCCTTTCTCAGTTAAATGTGCAACATCTTAAGGCTCACAGAAACAACACGGGCCAGGCCAGGTCCCTGTGGTAGTGCATGTGTCCCAACTGAACAACAGCGTGAATGATCGAAAAAGAAAAAGAGAAACCACACTAGCCACACTCGGGATCTGTATTGATCAATCCACAGCCCGGCTTATTTAAGCATGGCACAAAAACACAGATAAGGAGTTCCACGACCTCGGCATAAGCACCTGTCATTTCTGTATTGATTCCACGGAGAGGCTTCTTTGCTGTGGCCATCTATAAACCTGTCCCCGGTCACACAGGGAGAAAATGGACAATGGAGCCAGGATAGACTCTCCCGCAGAACAAATACCGGCACGTGGAACAAGTGCACATAAAATACACGCCTTTTTTGAAGCTCTGGCCCAAAATCTGCAAGCTCCAAGGCTTTCATTAGCCTTTCTCTGAAACCATGGTGTGGGGCAGATATAATTTACTGGTGCTGACTTTGTTACTGGACTTGTAAAGGGGTCATTTATTGGAAATGTGTGACATCTTGTGGGTCACTGTCAATCTGCTTCCTGACAGAAAAACCGAGCATTTGTCCAGCACTTGCTGTGGTAGACCTCTTGTCTATAGTATAAATAGATGTAAATATATTTCCCTCACCTCTGGAGAATGCCGAGTGCCTCTCAGATAGTATTTGTAACAAGAAGGGTTTGTCTGAGCTTCTCTTGTTTATTTTATCATACCTAAGGCACTTTTTCCCCCCTTCATTCGAATTTCTGAACGAGCAGACCTGTCCTTGGGCAACTGGGCCGATTCCACTACCTGCTTAGCACAACAACTGGAGCTTAAATTTGACTTAATATATCCTCAACTGGATGGTCCTGTTTAATTGTTTCATAGCAGCCAGGCACTTTGCCCACCGTTCCAAGCTGACTAGGTGAGTCATCGGACAGGTGCTCTGCTCATGGCTCTTGTTTCTTACTGCACCACTCCTCCAAGCAAAACAAGTGTTGTTTATTTAAAGAAACAATGTCTTCTGATGCCTGGACTGTTTTCCTGTTGAAAACATGTCTCATCATCACTCCCAAGCTACTGTAACTTAAACCCATAAGCAGCAGCAACTGCCGTAAACACCACAACATGAGCCATGTGCGTGTCACATGCCTGTGGCAGATTTAGCGATGTCAGAATCGGGACGGTGGGCTGTATGTACTTTTTTAGCGTTCCGAGAGAGGACAGTAATGCACCCTGATTGAAACATTTCCTCAAAGTGAGAGCCTCATTGAGTACAAAGGGAAGCTTTTTCATTAGTTAGAGTTGAATGGTTGCATTAAGAAAGCAATTTCTGCCAGCAGTAGACAATTGCACTTTTCTCCCGTGTTGTATCCTTCAACAAAATCAATGAAATCCAAACAGAAGAAGACATCTGCTTTACATAAAGCCAATGGATTGTGTTTTTCGAAATAAATTGTCTCTCCATAATTATACTCAGGACTCCTAAACAGCCTTCCCCCTCTCCCCGCTTGTGGGGCTTTCAGTACAAGCAAGATAATGTTGTGAGAAAGTGCTTTACTGCATCACCTGTAGCCAGTCTGCGAAAGGCAACATGTGCACAGTCACAAGCCTGTCAAGTTCCATTACCCCCGTGGTAGAGGACAATGTTTCAGGTTATTTAGCCGTATAAATTAAACATAACCAAAAACCCCAAAAAACAATGGCAGTTTGCCTCAGTGTCACAGGACCAAAGGATTGGGAGAGGGATATGCAAATGACATTTGTTTCTTTAGTCAGCACTATGCTTATTCATTGTCGAGAGAGAGAGAAAAAGAGAAAGTTGAATATGTATATTTAAAAAAATTACACTATGGATTAACTGTCCTTCATACAGAAAATATACATCCCCAGGCACTCTGTTGAATTATTAATTCAAATTTGTCAAAAAAAGAAAGAAAAAACATATTGATGGGAACTTGGCTTTAATGACCTCATTAAGGGTGTGCTTTCCATTACGTGGGGATTTCTGCTGTACTAGGATTTTAAGAAGAAGGGATACTTGACCCCTGAATGATTTTCTGTCACTTTATCATAAACAAGAGTCTCGATGTGTTTCATGCTCTCACTATCTCATACACATACACACACACACACACACACACACACACACACACACACACACACACACACACACACACACAAAGTATTTGTGTAAAACAGTGCTGAGTGCACCCCAGTTTGTCCAAAAGCGCTCAGAGACATTACGAGCAGGGAGGAGGACAAGTGTAAGGACCCCACGTTTGTTATATCTGTGTAGGTCTCTGGGTCTCCCCTTTGACAAACATTTCTGTCTGTTAAGATGCTACTATAAGATTCATATATGTCAGAGGTCTTCCCCTAGATAGCTGCATAAAAGCAAAACCATTCTAGCCTTGAAAATGTATTGCATTCCAGTACATATTCTAACAGGCAGGTATTTCATTAATGCTGCATTGCATTTATTTTGTATAATTTTACATTTGTTTCAGTCTTATATTCTGTGATACAAGTTGCTTTCTCGACTGAAGTGCTTAATTTATTAAAACATTTTAGTGTCTCTTTTTTTAACATGCTATTGCCCGAGTGAGAGTGGGAATTTAATTGAAAATTCATTTTTCAAAATGCCATTCTTGTTTTCAATGAGATAATTTTTGTTTGTTTTTTTGCATGTGTCTTAGTATGTGCCTCTGACATCCCACATGTGTGTGTGTCTGGGGGTCAATGAAACAGCCCATTGAGTTCTGACAGCATTAAAAGGTGAGAGGGCACAGGCTCTGGAGAGGGACGAGGCCCTCGGACATGGACGTATTGAAGGGCGTTTGTAGCTGCCTGAGGGGCCTGTTGATTTTCACCGTGAGCCCCATGGCTCCTGTTCTCCCAGAGCTAGGCAGTGTTCTCTTTGTTTGAGTGTGGCCCTGGCATTTCTCCTCCACAGTGGCAGGGTACCGCAGAGAAGGATTCGGACTTGGGGTCCGTACGCCCCCTTCATCTCCTGGCCTCAAACATCCCAGTGTGTCCAACAGTGGGCTGTTGTTCATTCTCTGTCAGGGTTATCTGTCACTGGCTGAGGAAAGAAAGTGTACTGGAAAACAAGACCAGGGGTGAGGAACACTGAACCACTCACCCATTGCAAAGGTCACAAATTACAAGCACATCAAGGGTTGTACATAACCACTTGAGTAGGCTAGCAGTGACACATTAAAAAATAAATGCATAAATTTTACTCCATCTATGGAATGGTTTAATTTAATCACAGTCTAAAATGGCAGAAGGTTTATGGATTTGTTTAAGACAAAATAAATAAATAATGTCAGCTTAAATGAGAGGTGCAAAACAGACAGCAATCTAGATGGAAGCACATGTACAGTATATGTTTTCCTACTCATCTTCCGACAGATAGATTTATGCCATAAGGTTGTTAGGAGGGCTTTTGTAGCGATTATTCCTGGTGATATAATACTCTGCTTATCGGTGCAGGCCTCATAGCTCTTAATAATGTTGGTGTTGGCCACAAAAGAATAAATAGATGTAAATATATTTCCCTCGCCTCTGGAGAATGCTGAGTGCCTCTCAGCCAGTATTTGTAACAAGAAGGGTTTGTCTGAGCTTCTCTTGTTTATTTTATCATACCTAAGGCACTTTTTCCCCCCTTCATTCGAATTGCTGAACGAGCAGACCTGTCCTTGGGCAACTGGGCCGATTCCACTACCTGCTTAGCACAACAACTGGAGCTTAAATTTGACTTAATATATCCCCAACTGGATGGTCCTGTTTAATTCTGTTTCATAGCAGCCAGGCACTTTGCCCACTGGTCCAGGTTGACTAGGTGAGTAAATTAAGCCTTCATGCTTTATTCTGACACACTGGCAAAGCCTGTCCCCGCTGGCTCATCACAATCAAATCACAAGGCATTGCGTGGCCCCGAGACTCCTCGAAGAAATTAATGCAACGGTAGAGTCATTTACATGCATTAGGAACACGGGGCCTTATATCTGGAACACAATGATAACACTGCAGTTAGCCCCCTTCAACCCCAAATGAAAAGATTTGGCGAGGAATAGGCTTTTCTTCCTGATCTTCCCTGCCTAGTACTCATTTAGTTGCCAGGGAGTCACCTGTTTCCTTTTGTTTCTGTCTATGTATATATATATACAGTATACATACATACATACATACACACTCTATATGTACAGTCATCTTCAAAATTATTCACACCCATAAAGATGATCAAAAAAGGCTGTATAGAATAAACAATATAGGTATTGAGCTATATTGTATGGTAAAAAAAGAGGGGGATTTCTTTATATACTAATTGCTGTGAGAATTTTTTTAGCAGTAGTAATAGAAGTCATTTAAAAAAATCCCCAAAACATATGTGTCAGCCTTTTTTGTTAATCTTTAGCAAGGGTGTGAACAATTTTGGAGTTGACTGTATATATGCGTGCGTGTGTGTGTGTGTGTGTGTATATATATATATATATATATATATATACATATATACAGAGAGGGAGTTCTGTATCTTGAGAAAGATCAAATCTTGTATCAGAGATCAACTGAGTTTGGTACTGCTCCAGTGTGACCCCCAATAAACTGTTCTATACTTCAGTGTGGCATTGTGCTGTTCAGTTATCTTGTACTTGGTGGTGTATGCCTTCAAAGACCATATTAAATGTTAAGAACTACATAGTTCAGACTTCCCTGTTTTACAAATATAAGTGAAATCCCAGCGATAATCCACCAGGGGATTGTGGAAACGAGGATGTAGTGAGCTTTGGGGAGGAAGGCAATTTTGAAAAGATTTCTAAAATAAAAAAGTCAAAGCAGTGTTAATACAATATTAATCAGACATATTGCAGCATAGAGCACACAGAGCAAAAGTGGATTCTTTAGTCAGTCAAACCACATGTGCTATTAATTTCAGACACAAAATCTGACAAATTTGGACTACTGCACTCTAGGACATGGTTATTTTCAGCTAATCCAAGATGGCATCAATATGTTCTTCCTATTTCTTCTAGTTTTTCTTTTCATTTTAAATGTAGTGGTTCTCTGTGGCTCAGTTGGTAGAGCACAGCGTTGGCAACGCTTAGGTTGTGGGTTCAATCCCCACTGGGGCCACATATACTGAAAATGTATGCATTCACTACTGTAAGTCGCTTTGGATAAAAGCATCTGCTAAATGGCATATATATTATAAATGGCAAGGTGTTTTGGTCCACAGGGGGTGTCCAGGAATGTAAATATTGTGGAATTCTTATGAAGCATCAGGCAGTGGCCAGGTGGACGTTACCCCCTCTGTGATAAGGCAGCCCCGGCACTTGGCTCTGGGCTCAATTACTTTTATGGGTAGTGTAAAAAGTTGGACAGTGTCCCCTCACTGATTGCTTGCTGTTGACCAGGAACCAGTTAATCAGGAGGAAAGCTCTATTTGCAGCACTGATGATAACGGCGCATCATAAAAGTGCTGCTCTACCAGGGAGGTCTGTACACACAACTTTACCCCAAAACACCTCCCTGCCCTCCGTAGAGTGGCTGTAAGCCTTAAAAGCCATATAGGAACATTATAGCCCTTAGTGGAGCATGTTCACTCGCTAAACGTTGCCTTCTCAGGCATGTCACCCGATTGCTCCCTCACATACTTAATTGACTTTCAGCCCAATGGTTTTTTTTGTTTTGTTGTTGTTGCATCAGGCTCACACTACCAAACCCGAAGTCATTCATAAGTGAATGAGAATTTAAGTTCTAAACAAGTAACAATGGCATGGAAATTTGAAATGCTTTCATTGTGTTTACTCCCATACATATGAGAAAATGCTATCCATTTTCAAAAATGTGTCAAAAATGATTTCAGTCAAGGAACATTGAATGAGAGTATATGATTTTGTGTTATTGAAGGAATGGGCCATTATTTATTTAAAAAGGACAACAAAGTAAAAATGTGGAGCCTCACTATATTTCAGTTTGTATGTAAGTATCTGTCTGACTGACTGTCTGCAATTTGTATTAGAAAAAAATAATCTTCACTGAAGTTGATAAAATGAAATTTTATCATTTTTGAAATGTATTTTTTATGAATGTATTTTCCAACTCCACTCAATAAATGAGCATATAAATAAATTGTAGAACAACACATTCTCTGTAATGGTTTCCGGAGGAGAAAGGGGTCGCACAGCCCTCTACTTTTGAATGAAATGTGTTGGATATATAGAAATTCTTTCTAATTAAAGAGAAAACCACAACCAGCATATTGATGCAGTGGGTGAGTGTACAGGGTCGCCTGGTGTGATCGCTAGACAAATGAACAATATATTCCACAAGACCTAAGGGTTTAGTGTCGGCACAGAGTGTGCGCAGCAAGGCTGTTTCATGTAAAAAAAAGTTGATAATTAGTCCCTCAGTGGATAATGTAGAAAGGGAAGATAAGAGGATGTACCGCACTGAGCTTCAACCTGACTCTCTCACTGGATGGCGTTGATGATAATACAATTTTCACTCTTTATCAGTGGGGCATGATCAAGCTGGGTGTCCTCGCCCCTGATAAATTAAAAAAACACTCACTACACAATGTAAACGCATTGCCAGCGACCCGTCTGGAATGCTGGCTTATGTGGCTAGAGATCAAGCTACGCCATCAATCATTTTAGGTCTTTTTGCCTCCCCTTTTTCTCTCTTTTTTTTCAAAAGGAGCCTCATAATAATTAGCAATTAAAATGGAGCTTTTTTTGCATCATTTTTTTCCTAATTAGTTTGACAGAGCTATTCGGCTTTAAATCTCAGTAGTTTTAAGTTTCCCCCCTTCCTCATTCCCAGATAGCCCCAGAAATTCTTGCCATGAAACCATGGTAACATCTGATATCATGGCTAATGATCCTGTCACACATACAGTATCCTAGTAAGTGAATTAGCAAAACATGTGGTGGAATATGCATTAAACAACTGAAATAAGTGGGTCGCAAGCCAGCAGTGTGAGTACATCATTTTAAAATGCATCAACAGCATACAGTATCGCCCATACAGTACAGGAGCAAGTGCAGAAGGTACCGATGCACACAAAACTGTCCATCCTCCCAGTCATGCATATATAAAAGTGATCTGTGAAAATATTTGCATTTATCACACTAACTCAGAAGTGAAGGATTGACAAGATGCAAATGTCTTATTTATATAACTGTGTGTATGCATGTGCATGCATGTGCGTGCGTGTGTGTGTGTTTGTGTGTGCGTGTGTGTGTGTGTGTGTGTCTTGGGGGGCATCAGGTGCACCGCCCAGTCTTGGCCTGAGTTTGCCTCTGAGTGTCACGGAGGGGTCAGGGAGAACAGCCTCCCGTACACGGGGCTGTGAAGGACTCACCAATCGTTCTACAGACCTCATTAGTCACTGATGTATTTTCTTTTTCCAGGCACGGCAGTCACAGGGCAGATTATTTTAGGAAGCAGTGGAGTGTGCCAGCTGGTTCATTAGTGATGGCCGGGCAGGTCAGAGTCTCTCAGAATCATTTGGAGGTGTCAAACAGACACAGGGACCCTGTCAGTTTCCATTAGAATGAACTGCACAGGGGTCCCCACTCCACATTCAACCTCGGGTCAAAGGAATTAATAAAAGATCGCATGCAGTAGTCTTTACGCCAGATTAAATGCAGGAGTACACCAGGGATTCATTAGTTAGTCATATATTACACTGTGAGCAATTTAGCCAGCTGTACATTGTTTTATTTTTCTTAGTACACATAACCCACATTCCCTTATCCCTGTGATGTTCCTTTAACTATCGGTCTTGTGTAAAAAGCACTTCCGTATCAAATATTTACAGAATTTGTGTATGTACAAAGCATAAGAATTGTGTGTCACGGTTTCAACCAATGGTGAATACATACACTTGGTCTGCTGTTTAATTGGTTGCAAAATAAATAGAATTTTTTTGTCAATAAGAGAAAACAAATTATATGAATATATTTTCCCCAGTATTAATATTCAAAATATACTTTACACACAACCACAGAGAAACCTTATACTGTAGTTTTATGGTGTGTAATCTGAATGCACAGCACTTAAATGTGTACAAATCTCCTTTGGTTACAGTTCTGACCTGTATAATTCATATATTTCTGTGCAGGAAGAATCAGACTCTCATAAGGGAGATTCTTTTTTAATTTTCTGGAGAAGGTCCAGAAAGTGTAGCTGTGAGTTAGGGCCTGTTGAAAGGTGTGTTTTTTTTATTCAGCTATGAGTTCAGCGAAGTGACGTCCTTTCCCTCTGGCTTTTCTCTCAGACGTGAAGAACCTGGAGAACTTCCACCTGGTGGAGAGCGTCCAGGAGCAGGTCAACGCGGCACTGCTGGACTACACCATGTGCAACTACCCCCAGCAGTCGGACAAGTTCGGCCAGCTCCTGCTGAGGCTCCCGGAGATCCGCGCCATCAGCATGCAGGCGGAGGAGTACCTTTACTACAAGCACCTGAATGGAGACGTGCCCTGCAACAACCTGCTCATCGAGATGCTGCACGCCAAGCGTGCCTGAGACCCCGCCCACTCCCACCAACGTCTCTGCCCATCAAACACACCCCCTCTCCACCCTGTCCCCCTTAAGTCTCATCACCCCATGACAATTTGTTCATCTCACCCCACCAACCCCCCACCTTGTCGAGAAGCAACAGACATTTTTGAGGAACGTCCACGTGGTTGTGTTGACCAGCATATTGGTGGATCAATCAGAGAGAGAAAAAAAGACGTTTTTAGGACGGTGGCATCGTACTGAAATGATGAAACGAGACTCTTTTTTTTCTTTTCTTTTTTACGGCGGTCATTGTAATGTGCAAAAAGACTTGCAGACTGTAACCAACAAATGGTAACAAACGAGGAAAGCTGTGCACTTATTAGAGCGAGAGAGGGGATCGCGGCCCCTCTTTTAACGCATAAGATGCAGGTTGGCTGAGTGGTGGAATTTCTATTGAATTGACTGTCAGTGTTGGTACTCTGTCAGGTCTCAAGTCACAAAAGCGTGAAAAACACCGTAACGAACACTAAAGACGGACTGGGTTTGGTATGATGTCATACCTGAATTTGTGCCCCAATACAGAGACTTGTTTGTAGCCTCTCACCAAAAAACGAACAAAACAAAAAATAAAAAAATACAAAAACTATTAATTTTAAAAAAGGCAGTAAATTTCATCCTCTTTGTCATTCTGAGGTGCCACTTTGTCAAAAAAATGAAGAAAAAAAAGAAAACTGTTCACAATTTAATTCATATGATATTGAAGTTTTTACCCAAAGTAAGATATTTTGTTTGCGGTTATAGCATGTGGATTAAGGGAACACCCATCAACCTCAAAAAAGAGCTATTATTTCATTACAAATGATTTCTATTATTTAAAATACATACAAATATTGATATGGAACAAAGGAAGGTTCCGGGAGACAGGAAGGAGAAATTCTGCCTCTGTCAATACTAGACCAAAGCCTGCTGCAGAACAAAGTGTGGTGATAAAAAAAAAAAAAAAACTTAAATATCAGTATTATGAATTTGTGATGTCACAGTTATGTGAGTCTTGCCTTATTTCATTACCATGCTAGCTAACCGTGCAGATGTGAATTAAAATATGTACAAAATATATATAAAGTATTAATGTTGTAAAATTAAAAAAAGAAAGAAAAAAAAAGAAATACAAGAGGTGTTTACATTTATTAGGTCCTGTGGGAGAGAACTGTGATGAAGCAAATTGCAAAGCAATGATTTCCTTAAAATATTCCTGTTTTGCTTTCTTTAGTGTGTACAGTATGTTTTGTTTTGACCAGTACTTAATTATGTCGTGAGACACTAAAATCAAAAAAAGGAATCTCACTTAAATTTTTATTTGTAGCTGTTTCTGTTGGCCTCAAGATCACATTTGCATATTGAACAAAGGTTTTTATTTCAGTTTCTGCCACTTTCTTTGTAGAACCTTTTTTTATGTTCTACTTTCTTTGTATATCACTGGTGCCGCTTGAAAAAATTAAGTTAATTTATTGCTTCTTGGTTTCATCCTTGTGTATGCTATAAGCAAGGAGTGTCATAGCCAAATATATTTGTTTACTGTAGCATGTTTAAAAACTAGTGTTGAAATGCAGTTCAGGGACAAAATAATGATCTTAAAAATTATCACAGTCATTTTGATTAATGTCTATGGAATTCACAGCTGTAAAATTAAAAGAAAAAAAAGTATTGTATTTAAGTTTATGGATGTGACTGGTTGTTGCATCGCTTTTCTACATAGAATTTAAACGTTTAATTCTGACATTTAAGACGTACCACAAGCATTGTTTATTCTATACCAAAGACTGCATTTGTCATGTTTAGTATCATCATAAATGAATAACAGTTCTGAAATCATACGTGTTTCTGAAAGAACACGGTCTTTCAGTCATTGGTAAGGTTTTCTGCATTCCTAACTGTCAGCTTGTGAATTCTATAGTTGTCTTTCATAACATTGTGAAACATTATAATATGCATCAATGAGGGTAGAAATATTTCAGTATCACATTATTCTAAGAAGAAAAGCTATAGAAATGTGGTCTGCCTGTTTTGTTTTTGTCCAGTGACATCGTTGTTTTGACCAAACATCTTTTGATGCAGTGTTCACTAGCATGTCCAATAATTGAAACCCTGTCCTGCCAGCCATAATTTTATCATGGATATATAATGCAGGTGCTCAAAAACATGTTTTACACAACCAAGCTCCATTTCACATGCTGTCTGAACATTGATCTGTTCACTTTTGTATTTTTTATACATCAATCACATCACCCCCTCTTGTGTTTAAAGTGTTACTATAGGTCATTACTCAATATTCACTCTGAACAGGATTTTTATTATTATTGTTGTTATTATTTTTAATACTGTAAGAGCGAAAAAGAAAAGATCCCTTTCTGCTAAATTTTTTGGCTTTGGCTGATCCATTTCTGTGACTTCATTTTCTCCTATCCAGTGTGTGATCAGACAATCTGTACTGTCCCCCTTCCCTATACCCTGCCCTCACCCCCCATTGTGTGTGTTATGAACGTTCTGCAGCTGCCTTGGATGTCCAGCTCACCTCAGCAAACTGATCCTCAGCTCCTCTCCAACTCTGCAGCCAGAATGACACTGTCACGCCACCTCCTGCCTCGGAGTTTCCTTAAGCTGATGGATTTTTTCCTCATATTTCAAATAAATAATTATATGCCATTTCCTTGCTCTTCTTCTCTTTCTCTATTCTGCTTCGCTTGGTCCCTTTTTTTAGTCTGATGGAATAAACAATGGTAGAAGGTGTAGACCTTTTTCTGGGTTTATTAACATAGAAGCGACTTTCTTTTGTCAATTAATGTCCAGCGATATCAGGTATAACCATGCAGTTTTCCTATAAATTCCGATATAATGTCATTTCAACAACATGACAAAGTGAAGGTATTAATGGGATTAGATGTTGGAGCACAACTCTAGGGTGCAGATTGAAAATATGTCCTACCCTGTAGACTAGCTGCAGCAGACCTTACGGTTGTGTTTGAACAACTAACCAAAAGTAATTTTAATCATGTGAAGTCAGTTACTTTTGCTGGTGAACAAAGAAAAAAAGACAACAGAAACAATCAAAGCAAAATCACTCATTCACATGTAAAACCTGCTAATGCACACACCAACATTTTGGGAGATTTAAATCTGAAATGTTACTTGCCTAATTTGAGTTAAATTTTTCTGAATGTTTTTGTTTTCTTTTTATTTATTACATAAGCTGTTTACCCAGGTGTTACTAACTTAATTGTTGTCAAGCAAAACGTTTTTCTTTTTTTAATAAAATCATAAAATTATATTTTAATGCAGATAATACACAATTTCTGCAATGCAAGCATTTCAACTTAAAATGCAAAGGAGCTCCCATTTCAATCATATTACATTTAATTTGTGCATTCCTACATTTATAGATAATGTTGTAGACATTTTTAAAACACAGGTATACATTGTACCCATGTACAATGATGAAAATAACTTTTATGCCTTGTAGCTAATTTACTTAGATATTGTATTTCTACTGTTATTATAAAACATTTTCATTAAAAATAAAATAAAACAAGAGACACGTGTTCTTTCAAATATATCAAGAGATTATGATGCAGTCACTGCTAAAACATGATTCAAAAACTTCACAAGGACAAAGGACACATCATTAATAATAATAATAATTAGAAATGTTAGTATCAAGGAACAGCTATAAGTTACAAACAGCAAGTCCTCAGTCCAAATATAAGCCACTGCAAACATTTTGAGGCTTAGGGCTTAGGAAGCAGGAAGTCAACTCAACCTCCATTGGCACATGAAGACTACATCCTCCTAGTTCGCCATCCAGAGTTTTGGAAAGTGTGTCCTATGAGGGGAAACAAATGGGGACAGCATTGAGGGTTACTTAGTCATTTGGAGAGATCAATTCATTTACTAAACTAGACTTCAATCCTCATGTTGTTTGTGCATAAAAAGGGTAGTAAATTATTTCGATTATTATTTATTTATTTATTTAATTTCTTTCCCTGTTTTCTCCCTATTTGGTAGCCAATTATACCCTCTATTTCTTTCGATTCACCCTCCCCCACAAACTCACCACCCATCACTACAGGGCAAGCTAATTTCTCAGAGACGGAACACACCCACCTACTTTCTAGAGACACCCTTTGCGCTTCTCGGCAAGCTCGTGCCGGCTCACCCTCATCCCCTCCCCTTGGGGCCAATCACTGCGCCCCTGATCGGGGCTCTCGACCAGGGCCAGACTGGCGCAGTCGGGTTTCAAATCGTGGCTCCAGTAGGCAACTTGCATTCTGGGCGAATTGCGCTACCCAAGGCTCCATCAATTAGTTGTTTAAGGCTGCCCTGCTATTCAATCTCATAATATGAAAGGCAGGGATACATTTCAAAGGATGGTAAAAGGATTTATTTAAAGAAGCTATGTCGTTCTTTTTAAATACACTTCTAAAACAAATACACCCACTCGGACAGTGCATAATACACCACGCACAATAAATACATTCTTAATGTGTAATACAGACTTCTTATCCTTAGCCACTAAAATCACAACTCCCTTTCAAAATAATATGGTGGCCAAGCAGCTGCCAGTTTTGTTTTTTTATACAACAATCGTGATTATAAAACAAAAGTAGCCATTGTCTTGATAGGTGTCAAAGCAAAGTACTATACTAAATACAGTGGGTATAATAAGTATTCACCCCCTTTGGCATTTTTCAAATTTTATTTTCTTACTTAATGGAATCAAAATGGATTTAATTGGGATTTCTTGCCACTGATCAACACAAAATACTCTAAAAAAACATAATTCCATAAGTATTAATCCCCCTTGACTTAATACTTGGCAGAAGCACCTTTAGCTGCAATTACAGCTGTAAGTCTTTTTGGGTAAGTCTCTACCAGCTTTGTATATCTGGACATTGCAATTTTTGCCAATTCGTCTTTATAAAATTGCTCAAGCTTGGATGGGGACTGGTGGTGAACAGCAATTTTCAAATCTTTCCAAAGATTATCAATGGGGGCCTCCCACGTGGTCTAGTGGTTTCAACGTCCGATGCTGGCCATGGTGACCAGGGTTCAATTCCCCGTCGCGCCAGAGTCAGCTCTGGCCGGGAGTGCCATCAGGGCGGTAATTGGCTGTCCGCCCCAGGGAGGGGGGAGGGAAGCCGACACATTTCGCTGCGCACAGGAGTGGTTCTGGGGTACCGGAATTACAGTCGACAGCTTGGCGAGTGCTGTCTTGGAGGAGGTCACAGGACTACGACAGCGAACTATGAGGGAGGGGATTGAACTAAGCACAGCAGGAGTAATTGGCTACCAAATCCATCCATTTTGCCCTCTATTTTGACAAGTTTTCCTGTCCCTGCAGCAGAGAAGCATCCTCATAGCATTAGGCTCCCGCCACCATGTTTCACAGTAGGGATAGTGTTCTTGGTATGATGTGCAGTATTAGGCTTGCTCCAAACATAGCGCCTAACGTTGATGCCAAAAACTTCAATCTTGGTCTCATCAGACCATAGAATCTTCCTCCACTTGGTTTGAGAGTCTCCCACATGCCTTCTGGCAAACTCTAAGTGAGATTTCACATATTTTCTTCAACAATGGTTTTCTTTTTCTTTTTTCACTCCCTAAAGTGCTGACTTGTGAAGCGCCTGGGCTATTATTGTCACATGGAAAGTTTCCCCAATCCATGGAAGACCATACCTCCGTCAGAGTTGCCATAGGCCTCTTGGTGCCCTCCCTAACAAGTACCCTTCCCGCACAGATGCTCAGTATTGGAGGACGGCCTGTTCTAGGCAAATTCACAGTTGTGCCATATTCTTTCCATTTCTATATGATGGACTTAACGGTGCTCTGGGGGATGTTCAAAGGCTTTGAAATATTTGTATACCTTTCCCCTGATTGGTGCTTTTGAAAAACATTTTCTTGGATTTGCTTTGAATGTTCTTTTCGTCTTCACAATGAATCTCTTCAGATTCACAGACAGGTGTATTTAATTTGAAATAATTTGAAACACCTTAAGTGTATACAGGTGGACTCCAATCAAATAATTATGGGACCTCTGATTGCACCTCTGACAATTGATTGCACCAGTTTAGGTGTGTCTTAGAAAAAAATCTGTGAATACTTATGGAATCAATTATTGTGTTTTGTATTTGTAATTAATTAATAAAAAGCTTTATTTATTTATTTTTACATCATAGGAGTATTTTGTGTTGATCAGTGGCAAGAAATCCCAATTAAATCCATTTTGATTCCATAAAGTAAGAAAATATAATAAGGGGTGAATACTTATTATGCTCACTGTATATATATATGAAGAATATTTTGCCAATTGTGGGGGGAAAAAATTGTAACAGACAATTGTAGTGACAATTTTGTGTCACTATGTGACAGATCTAGTTTTAAGCAGCAGAGCTGAATATAGAGCAGGTTACTTTACATGTCTGACAATCTGACATGTTGATTCTGAGGCCCATGCAATGTAATCATTTATTTTAGTAAGGTACAGACATAAAAACATGTAAAAAGTTCATTACAATTTTTATCAGACCTACTCAACAGTGTACATTATTTGATTAAAACATTACTGTAAAGTAGTTTATATACACATGATAATAGGTAGTGCACTGGCAACAGATATACTGTACTGATCACTCAAATAAAAAACAATCTGACAATACCTGATTCATCTATCCCTTTTATTGTTTAATATAGAAGAGTGAGATTTGTGAATCAATAGACACATAATAATGAAGTACATCATGGGTTAGTTTGTTTTGCAAAATATGCCAACAGGGGAGCAAGAATGTAACATATAGCTATAGAATGCCAGAATTTTATTGAAAAAAATACATACTCAATTTGCTATGTTTGTGAAGCATAATACACATTTTACTTTAAAAATCTATGTGCATTTAGGTGCCGTAGATAAACATATTTGTACAATTGACTTCCACATTCAGAAATTAATTATGACCATTGATTATGTACATTTTGTTGCACAGAAAATGAAATATTCTAATAATTTCTTGATCGTGTCATATAAATGAAATAATAGAGAACACATAACGGGGGGGGAAACTCAGAGAGAAAGAACATATATCAGAGAGACAGTAGATAAGATCCAGAAGCTTTTGTTATACCCGTTATGATGACATATATGGCATATTTGCAGACAGTAAACAGTGATGTTGTATGCTTTGTCCACAATGTTTGGTTAAATGTGGTGTAGATGTTTCACACACACACACACACACGCACATAAATATCCAGAAACAACATGGTTTGAAAGTAGTGGAAATGAGCAAAGAATGTCACACACCTTGACTGACCATATAATCTGGTCCTGTGTTACTACCATCAAGGTGGAAAATACCAGAGAACTGTCACTATATAGTCCATGAGCCAAGACCCGAAAATTCACCTACGGGGCTCATCTGGGTGGGCAAATTCTAGTTGTGTTTTTTGACTTACTATACATCTCTAGTTCACAGTTTGGCATGATAACCATTGCGGACTGGTAGCTTAGTGGTAGTTATCATGCGTTGAATATGTGGACCCCTATATTGTCCCACGCAAATTGTCGCGGCAAATATATCAACAACTTTTGAACCTTATATTGTACAGAGACCTATGAACCCACTTTTCTGCATAATTCAAGGATGGGGAATTGATTGGAATGGTTATTTTAATGATTCAAAACTTCCATATAAGCTTAAATGGCCTTTTATTGCAAGATTTTGCAAAAAAAGCTCAACGAAAACAAAAACGTCTAGTAAATATCCCCAATTTGTAAGTATGTGCTGAAAAACAACATGCTTCTAATGGCTATAGAAAACTGCCCAACATTCTAAGCTTTAATTTGAGTGGTAATATATGGTTGTAGCTCTAAAGATAAAGTCAGGAACGTCATTAACCCTTTGAGGAGTACGTTTTTTGAGAGTTCTAGTTCCAATTCATAGTGTTCTATTCTGGAATAGTCCATTTTGCATTGATAAGCCTTTATGATGTCATCAATTAGAATTAATTAGAATTCTAGATTGCATTTTAGAATGATCACACATTTGTGACCGTATGCCTCAAAGGGTTAAGGCTATGTCTATGATGCAGGTAAAAATTGGAGATAACTCTTACAGTCAGACAGACTGAGGTGTGAATTGGTGGATACTATAGTACCAGTCAGACAGACTGAGGTGGTGGTGTGTATTGATAGAGACCACACCAGGAACTTAAAGGAATAACAAAGATACAGTATATCACCCTTGTATTATGTTTCAATGTTTACCCAATGAATAGTGTTTCGGCCAAAAATAGCCGGTGCTATACAAGTCACCTCAAAATTGTATGATATATATATTTAACCTCCTCAAAAACTAATTATTTCAAATTATCATCATGTCACTGACCATCATTACAAACTTGACCAGATATTTCAGTTTTTTGTCCATATAGGACAGGTTTCCCTTGATATTACACCACTCGTTTTTCATTACAAAGCACACAAAATGTACTAATTATTCATTAAACTGGCCATGATGGTCATAATGTGCTTTAAAAAAGAATTGCTGGCATGTTTTTAGTATCTTACACATGTAATGTTTGTCTTGCATTTAATGAGGGGCAGATTTGGCACAATAATATCCATTATGACCTGTAACTCACATAATATATATAATATAATATATGTCATTTAGCAGATGCTTTTATCCAAAGCGACTTACAGTAGTGAATGCATAGATTTTTCAGTATAGGTGGTCCCAGTGGGGATTGAACCCACAACCTAAGCGTTGCCAACGCCATGCTCTACCTACTGAGCCACACAGAACCACATCAACGGATTGACGGACTACAATGAATCAGAGGATGATTCATTGTAGTCCGAATTACACTACCGGTCAACACCCCCATTTTCCAGTTTTTACAGAAATTTAAGCAGTTCAAGTCCAGTGGATAACCTGAAATGGTACAAAGGTTTTACCTTTGTACCATTTTAGGTTATCCACTGGACTTGAACTGCTTAAATGTCAATAAAAAATGGAAAAAGGGGCTGTTCTAAAACTTTTGACTGGTAGTGTATATTCAACATTGTCCTCAGTTTCAGACACTTCCTCCTCTATTTCACTGTCATTATCATTGTCTAAGAGTACAGCGAGGCCTTCACTGGCTGTACATGAGTCTTCTGCTCATGTTCCTCTTCTGACAATTGCTTCTGAGTGATCGAGTGAGTAAATGGTGAGTGGGACCTTTTTTATATCAGTGTTGCCCCTCTCAGACAGCAACAGAGTGGATTCCCACAACTTACATCTGCATCTGTCTCATGTTATGTCTATGAGGCATTGGTAAGCTTTTTGAACATAAAATATATTTATAAATATGCCTTTAGTTCAAATAAAAGTAAGAAAAATATTTGCATCTATTTGGGATAGTCTTTATGCTTGTGGTGAGAACAGTGTGTGTGTGTGTGTGTGTGTGTGTGTGTGTGTGTGTGTGTGTGTGTGTGTGTGTGTGTGTGTGTGTGTGTGTGTGTGTGTGTGTGTGTGAGTGTGTGAGAGAGAGTGAGAGTGAGAGAAAAACAAAGTGTCCTTCTTATTTATACTAGCTGCTACTTCATAAAGGCCTATTCTCCTTGCGGCTAAAAATGGCCGAAACATAAAAATGGGGTGCAAAGTGCATATAGAAATAAACAATCAAGATGTCAATATTCTGTATAGAAGTTGATGACCCCAAATTAGGCAAAGTCACCTGGCCTCAGGCTAAAAACAAGTATGTTAACCAGCCTTTTTGTGATGATAAACACCTAAATTCAGGTCAAATCTGTCTGACACAATACAAGGGTATGAATATTTAATGAAATAATGGACCAATACAAACTAAGCAAACAAAATACATGTGCTTAGGGAGAGGGATCTTCCAGAACAATGGAGATTGGAGTCTTTGTTAGCGAGGGTCACACAAGTGTGAGGGGTCCCTCCTTAAGATCAGTCCCCTGTTTCAGAGTCAGTCAAGTCTGCCGCTGTGATCATCATGCCAAGGCCCTCCTCTTGGGGTTGATTGTCACATGTTTGCAACTTGCACAGGTTTGTACATTTCAAGCCGCTGCTCATGCACTGGCATTCCAGGAGCTTGCATCTACGGCTGCAGTTGCAGGACAGCAGCTGCAGCACTGCCTCAGGGGCTGGAGATCCCCGCATCCATTCCACGGTGAGCTGGCCATCGTCATTTCTGGCCCAGCCATGCTCGACTGGGCTTAGGATATGCAGATGTTCCTGAAGACTCGCATGGTGGCAGCTGGCTAGACTCGAGCTCCCCACACTGTGTGCAGAAAAGCTGGTGGTGGGCTGTGTTGATGTCCTCTGTTGTCGTGGACACTGTGTACAGTTTGCATGTGAATGCTTGCAGCTTCTTGAATAGGTCCATGGATAGTTCCCCGGACTGTCCCAGCTTGCGAAACACTTCTTGGAAATGCTCTGATCTCATGATGAGCTTCAAGGCTCTGAGCTTCCCACGACCTGCGAAGGCACTCAATGTGTCACATCCAGTGTATGCGTACATGCCAATCACAGCATTACAGACACAGTCTCCCAGGGCCTGGCGTAGCTTGGTGATGTCAAGATACCTTACCCGGTTCTTAGTTCCGCAGTTCTGGAACAAGGGACAGGAGATATCGGCATAGAACGCAAGGCAGAGCAACAACACATCGGTGTCATCAGCTGTTACTACAACAGCGCTGTAGCCTTCCTCTGCAGCATGAGCTGCATTCAAAATCATTCTAGTGTCAGCCTCTTCTTGGTTCGACTGTAGACTTGCAACCTCAGCCCACTGATCCTTGGTGATGTGCAAGCAGCTTTCCTCACTGGCGACGTAGAGCTGCTTGTCGTTCAGCCTGTCCCTCAGCTTGGGTGTTTTCCACTCGGCCACCAGGAACCTTATGAGGTTGGCCTTGTTAGCTGAACTGCTGAGAAACTTTCTCCATTGCTAGATCCGGTGACCTGGTGCAATGTTTCGGAACTGTATTCCTGTGGTGCACCCCCTGTTCGCTCTCTCTGCATTCTTGATCGAGTCCTCCTGATATACATCGAAGACCACATCGATTCTCTGGCTCCTGGCTCCTTCATGTAGGATTTGAGTCAGTGCTGAGGCTGCACGTTGAGAGAATGTCTGGTCATTGCCCTTCATCTTCTGAACCAGACTCATCCCATCAAGGATGGTAGCAGACAGCCCAGGGATGGTCTCTGCTGGTAAGACCTGCTTCTCCAGCCCCCTGGCCAGAACAGCTTTGTTTGTCTTTCTCAGTGTCCCATCTCCATTGGCGAGTGCCCATGGCAATGGCCCTAGTGAGTGGGAAAGGACATCACTCATCTGGAGATGGCGGCTCTCTGCCACCAGGACCATGTGGGCGAAGAGCTTCCTGTCAGCCTGCAGAATGACCTTGTTTGGGTTGCTTGCAGAAGGTTTCTTTCATATATCTGAAAACATCTTCAGCCTCTTCTTCGTCATCTTATCATGGAACTGGGTCTTTGGTTTTTCGTCTTCAAGCCGGTCCCGCTTGAATCCCTCGTATGCTTCCATGCCAATTTTGTGGGCATCAAGAACGTCCCTTGCTACATCTGGAGGGGGAAAGGTACCTGTCGAAATGCTGACAAACTCACTTTCATTGGGTCGAAAGGGTTTGTCCAGTCATCTTCAAGAAGCTTCACAATGGACTGTACATCTGCTTCATCCCTGGTGATTCTAGGCATCTGCAGGTCTGGGTGGCTGAAGTGGGACATTCCGCGTCCCACCATCCTTCTGAGCTGCTAAAGGTAGTTGCTGCGGTACCCAGAAGTCAGGTAGTACATCTCCACAGCAGCCTGTTTCAGGCTGAATCCCTTTGTGCCTCCTGCTGTCTGGGTATCTCGGTTGACTGTTTCCTCAATGGTTTGATCCACAGGGATCCGGCCGTAGGGATTCTAGCTACCAAGCTGGACACTGAAGCCACCATGCATGAACTGCTGGTGCACCTCTGGGTGATCAATGGGCAGACATGACATTGTGGCATAGTAGTGTGGCAGGAAGCGTGGATAATTCAGCTTGTCATAAGCTAATATTAGCTAGCATTAGCTGTTAATGTTTACGTTAACGTTACACATATATTTTGCACATATATTTGATGTCCAGCGTGATGATGGAGACTCCGGGGCATCCACGGCAACCAGCTCGCGCTACTGTTGATGTCCAGCGTGATGATGGAGACTCCGGGGCATCCACGGCACTGGCCGTGGTATAATTCATGCCCTGAAAGAGAAATCCACAACTAAACCACGCCCCGAAACGCAGACTGGCCAATCACAGCGCAGAATAGGACAGGCTCTGACAGAGGTCTGACAGTTTATGGCGGCACTCCGTTGACTCTGACGGAAAAGTTTGAGATTTTCTTCATTTTCGAGCTGGTTTTGTGGACTTTTAGCGAGTTATGGTTAAACGTTGTGCCTGGGGCACTTGTAACAGTGCCACTCGTTACCCGGAGAGGTTGGAAGGAGATATATGTTTTTTTCCCCTTTCCAAAACCAAAATCAAATCCTGAAAAGTGTTAGCCAGCTAAGCTAACGTGGCTACGGTCTGGATATACAGCTCCAGGTTGCAACTTTGGTGAAGTTAGACTAAATGTTAGCTTTGCTATTTGTGATCCAGCCAGCTTGCTAACGTTAAGATGTTACAGTCAAGCTCTAGAAAACCTCTAGTGGGTAACGTTACCTTGATGTCAAAATGTAATACTATTTTTTAATTACTATTTCAGCACTTTGTCAATGGGAAGCCCAGTCCCGAGTACCCAAATCTTGTGGAGGACTGGGCTGACATACTGCTGATATTTTTTTGCTTTACAGAGGTCCAGGGTATGGATAAGTCCGATGAGATGGGCGCAGAAACCTGTGGAGCTAACCAGAGTAATGTCGTTACAGCACACTATAGGCTACTAATGTTACATTAGTTAGCTAATGCTAGCTAACTTACTACTGAATATAACGTTATATAGGCCTACTGCTTTTGCTTTTTAATGATTGCAATAGTGAATAGAGACCTACCCAGCTTTACAGGAACAGTGTTGCTCCTTAATGTCATTGTCCTCTGTCTCAATCGCCAGGTGATGTGGTGGTTCACTTTTACTCTGTGATCTGTAGGCTTTCGCTTCTATCTTAATTTTTTTTACGTCATTTTGTTGCTGAGTCAGTGTGATATCTTGAATATAACCTTCAAATGCATATTGTAGACCCTTCTGTCTGCTTCTATCTGAAATCGCTTTTTCTATTTTCCAAAAATTGGACAATATTTCTCCAGGGAGTGCAGTTAGCGACAGTGGGAGCACCATGCTGGCTCCGAAAGCTTGACGGACTTAGCAACAGTAACTAAGGGGGCGGGTTTAGCGAAGGGTCAATTCCCTCTGTAAAAACCTTTGACTCTAATATGTCAACAAAATGAAACAAGAATTTTGAATCTGGCTTGATCCAATGTTCAGATTTATCTTCTGGAATGTTATGCAAATGAGGACATATTTAATTAGATAATGCCTCATTTGCATATTTAAACATACAATTTTAGAAAACTTGTAATACAATACATAATTGTCTTAATGTAAGTAATCAACTGGGGAAGTCTCATGGTGATATCTATTAGTTAATATTTTTACCCTATACCCCTATAGTGTCCTGCACCCATAATAGGGGAAAATAACAAAATGTCCAATAAATATGAAAAGCTACTCCTGTGGAAAGGTTATCATATATTAATTTACTTATATTGACCCTATAAACAATTTAGTATAGGTAAGGTTTTGCCCACTCAGATGAGCCCGATATCTCGTCTGGCTCATGGACTAATAGAAGCATTGACAAAATATATATACACAAAATCATAATACCCATTTTGGAACCAATTATATTGTACAGTATCTAGTTATTCTCATATGGTCTCTGTGCCTCGCCCACTTCTCCCAAAAGAGAGGGCTTGGCCCACGTCCACGAATCAAAGAAGATGCCACTCAGCAAAGATGGATCTGAAAAAATAGACAAAAAGTAGGCATATGCATCTGTTTCTATTTTATTCAGTCTGGAGTCCAGACCAGCAAACCCACAAGGTTTACTGAAATGTTCTGCTGCAAACGTTTCCTGTGCGTCTTGCGGGTGGTATTGGTAATGAAAATGGGTAAGTTCTTATACATTATCATCCTGGAGTTATCCGATATCTTCCAACTGTGGCAATTTCCGCTCTCAGTTTTGTAGTGTGAAAAGCACATTGTTAATTTGGGTTAAATGTATTTTTTTCTCCACTGTTACATGCATTCATATTTCTAAGAATACAATTACGGGTTTGTACAGTTAGCAGATAATTAAAATAATAATAATAATAACATCAATGACTGAGAACGCGAAGTGTAATTAGCAGAGTTTCTCGCCATTTAGGAATAATGGTGTTCATAGCATGTAACCTTGTTAGGGGCCTTAACACAAACTCAGCATTGGGGGGGTGAACATAAAATACGAATATTCTGCCCTCATAAAACGAAACCTAACCTTAACATGAAAACAAATACAGACGGTTTTAAATCAAATGAACTGAAGGCCACAGTCATTTCATTTAAATGTTTGCATTATACATAAGTAGGTATAAAAAACCTCAAAGCATTCATCCTTTTTTTCCACCCCCTTATTAGTCATTAAAAACTTTAAAGCACCTAGGCCTCATTCCCAGCATTCCATTACCTGCACAATGGCAAAGCTTTAGAAACTGATTTTTCAATTTAAAAAAATGAAAAGTATGCATTCAGCCTCTTCATGTTAAAAAAATCGAGGTTATGTCCAATTGAAATCCCACAAACAAGTACTTCAGACATCCATTTAGAGTAGGCGACAGAACATCTAATTAAAACAAGTCCTCCTGTTCAAAATAGTCTGACTTGGTCGTCTTCTTGTTTGTCTGTCTCTTTTGTAGAAGAGATGAGTTCATGTTTCAAGCACTAAGAAATAACCATACACGACATATTTTTGGTTGTGAAAATTGTAAACACGATCCCCTTTTCTAATGGAAGTTTATACGGAGTATGAACTGTAATCATAAAATAACAGACAATAAAAACAACCTGAAAATGTGGTTTAGTTTTGAGTGTTCCCCAAAAAACTGAACAAATGATCATTTGATTAAAAACCAACAAACTTAAAAATGAAAAACATGAACATGAATCTCATGAATATTTCTCGTGTAATAATTTTATACACATAATGAAGAATTTTAAAAATATATCCTCTGTCCAAAAGCCTTTGAACAGACAAAATATTTTTGTTCCTTCAATATACTGCAATTTCATAAAGCTAAGACTATATTTTCAAGTCACTGATCTGCTTTAATTCCAGAATAAACAAGTCATGTTCCTTTTCAGTCATAGCACTGTGTTCAGACTGACAGTCTGTCCTCACGTTAAAAAACTATTTCATTGTAGGAAATGCTGGACAGCAAAGAAGACCTCAATACTTTGCCCACATCTTTGCATCTTTTACAGTATGGGGCCAGATACAGAAGTTAAATGGTTCTCTGTCAATTACAGACTATAAATAAGTGTCAGGAAGACAGTACATTTGATAAGTCAGCACGAAAATGCCATTCAAGGTCATTTCTGCCAGCTGGGGGGGTTAGTGGGGGTGGGGGTCAGGCAGTTAAGGGAGTACAACTGCGAAAACACACGCACACACATAATATATGTGTATAGTGGAAATTATGAATGAACTCTGCAGGACCGCAGTGCTCAGAGACAGGCCAGAGTGTAGCCTCCTCCAGTGAATTTCAGCAGCCTTGAATTGTTAACCCCCCTGATGGAGAGCTGAGGAAATAACACAGAACAGGGACACAACCAGGGTTCACGAGGAAACCAAAATCAAATCAAGCGCAATTAAAGAGCTGTCCATGAAAGAAGCCCATGTTTCGGCTGCAGTGCCAGACACAAGAGCGCTGTGCACTTATTTCTGCATGGTGGAATCATTTTGGCGAAGTTCTACAAGTGTTGTTTTAAAAACGATCAGTTCTTGTGTATGGCAATATCCTTTATTAAAGAGACCAATTCCTACAATCCCTTCCACACAGGCACAGCTACCTGTTTAAATAGACAACTTTTCTAATTTGTGGAAATCCAGGAATCAACTAAGGCTACTAGACTAAAGCTGACTTTCCGCCAAAACAAAATGCTGAATTTTTGATATTTCTGACAGCAATCCACAAGCATCCACAATCCCACAATGCTGAGTTTCACACATTTTATGAGGTGCCGTTTACTGTAGTCCTTGAAGCAGAGGTGATGCATTTGACGTCGGGCTGCAGGACAAGCCTGTAATCTGCATAAGGATCACTTCACGTGGAGGGGGGGCTGATGATCAATAAGGAACCCTTGAGGTCCGGGGGAAAAGGAATCTCGCTTTCATTCCCTTCCTTTATTCAAAAAAGAAGAATCTTGGCAGCTCTCAGATAAACAGCTGCTCACAACATGAGATAGGTAATGGGAAACATCATTTATTTTGTCTGCTGCCGGCTCCTGAGAGACTAGCAGTTCCTATGTACTCTGGAGCCAAGACTGGGTCTCGACAGGAGCCACTTGATATCAGAGGCCGCCTCTCTCTTAAATGAAAATGACATGCTTACAGCGAGAACACATCATAAGCAAGCATGTTGCCATCAAAGGGAATGGGGAAAGCACCCAGGGGAATACTCGTTTGCATCTGTTAGGTCGCGGAGAGCTGCTTCTTGTCACCCAGAATGCCAGGCTGTCAAGATGCCATTGACCTGTAGCAGCTTCTCGGAAAAGGGGCCTAGCCATCGCAGGCTGCTGCTGCTATGAATAAGGGGACATTAGAGAACCATGAAGAACGCACGTGCCATTCGCTCTGGTTTCGACCCAGATTGGTTAAAGCGATTTAGAATCAAATCTAGAATGTCAGATAATTTGTCACATAAGTTTGGGCTTTTATCGTAAAATGTTGTATGTTGAAAAGAGGGAGGTTTTGTGTGAAGAAGAATGTGCACAAATTGCAGTGTCCAGAAGCTGGTAGAGACTTACCCAAATAGACTCAGAGCTGTAATTGTAGGTAAAGGTGCTTCTACCAAGTTTTAAGTCAAGGGGGGTGAATACTTATGGAATCAATGATGGTCTGTTTTTTATTTGTAATTAATTAAGAAAAAGCTTTAGAGTCGGTTTTTTTTAAAATTTGAGATTATAAAGTATTTTGTGTTGATCAGTGGCAATAAATCCCAATTACATTCATTACAAAGGGGGTGAATACTTTTTATAACCACTGTGTGTATTTTGTAGAATATGTTAAAAAAAATTACATGAAAGATAAAGAGGGTATAGGACAAAACAACTTTTTAAAATGTACACTACCGTTCAAAAGTTTGGGGTCACCTTCCATCTGGACTATGGCTAATCGGGCACTCCTTCATTCTTCAGCAAGATAACGACCCGAAACACACCTTGAAGTTGTGCAAGAACTATCTGGTGAAGGAGGAATGTGAACAACAACTCAAACTAAAGACCTGGCCTGCCCAGTGTCCAGACCTCAATCCCATAGAACTTGTATGGGACAAACTGGAAAGGAAGTGTCAAAGCAAAGCAACCCACAAGTTTCTCTGGGAATTGCTGCAGGATAGCTGGGAAAACATGTCGGGTGATTTCCTGCTAAAACTTATTAACCGAATGGCCACTGTTTGTGAGGCTATTCTCACGCCAAAGGGTGACTATTTAGAGGAATCCAAGATTCAATTTTCAATATAATTTTCTTGAACATTTCTTTGATGTTCATTTTGTTCATTGTTACATGTGTTTTTTGTCATTTTAAAGTATTTACAGAAATGTATACGGTGTAAAGCATTGTCAATTATGAGATAAAAATATTTTCCAGCAGGTGACCACAAACTTTTGAACGGTAGTGTATAACCAAAGAAAACATGCAGGTACACTTTCCTTATTACACTGGGGGAAATCCTACCCATAGTGCTGTAATATGCAGTCATAAAGAGTCATAATATCTAGCACCTATAGCCAATTACCATAACTCCTCCCATAAAAAATGTGCCTAGTGCAACATCCAAACTCTACTTCAGATCTGGACCAGTAAAATAAGGTTAAACCAAAAGTAATTTCCCTAGGTGTAATGGAATCAATCTCACTGATAATGAACCAGCAGTGAATGATTCACTGAAAGAGTCATGCAAACTGAAATTTTGCTAGTGAAGTCGGTCAAGGCCCACCGAAATCCCAGTTTTTTTATGCTCATCAGCATTAGAGGAATATGGCTCGATGATCGATGAACAGGGAGCCCACAAAAGCAACCTACAAAATGTGATAGTTTAAAATAGTTTGAATGTAGTTATAAAATGTAAAATGATCAGCACATTCTTTCAGTGGGATGACGTAAATAACAGGAAGACTTATTATCTGTACTACCCTTACAATAGTCTTTGCCGTAAAATATCCAACAGGCCTGGCATTGTTATGACAATGACTCACAGAACTGGAATTTCCAAAATGCTGAAAAGGAGGCTTTTCAGGGCTTGGAGCTGGTTTCTGTGTGAATGCAGGAATGCCATGTGGTTTCCTTATCCGTACAGAGAGCCCTGAAAAGAGCACGGCCACCAACCGTCCACCACATGGGGCGTGCGCAGGGATGGGATTGAGCGTGCACCGGTGGGACCAAAGGGAAGCAGCAGGTGTATAAGATCAAAATTAAGGGCAATCAGGGGCGCTGTGAGTGCAAGCAGCATCCCACGGAGGCTGAAACTGGAACCCCAGAAAGGGCAGAGGCAGCGTTGTGAGGAAGTTCCCCTCAGTGCTGACACTGGGCCCGAGGGGGCCACACAGCCCTTTTTACTGAGGCCACCGGTCTGTCATCATGCATATCCCTCACTTCTGTTTTCACTGGAGGGGTCCTTCACCAACATTAGCAGGTCCCCCACCCCCCCTTTTTTTTTTAAGTCAACTCTCAGTAAAAATATTGTGAAATCCTGAAACCTGGTAAATGATTGAAGAGGAAGAATAGCCAAGCCGAGCCTTTGGAGGATGTTGTACGAATGGTTCTCTGATTTACACCTTCGTGCCGTGTGCGTCAAAACAGCTGAGCACACTTCTGACACTGCTACTGCAAGACTGTACTGTATGTTGACTTAAATGAACATTTGGCAAACACAGCTAAAACATTTCTGCTACACATTATGGGGAAATAATATGCAGATGCATGCCGATAACGTTTCTATATGTGCAATATAACTGCATGGCAGAAAGTGCAAAATGGAATGGGTATGTTGTTTAAAGGGTATGTTATATATACATATATACATATATACAGTGCTCCTTTAAAGTCAACATGCCGTCTCAAAAAAATCACATTTTGTTGCCTTACAGCCTGAAATTAAAACATATGAAATCAGCATTTTCCACCCTTATTTACTTTCCACCTTCATCAACTTCCAAGTGAAAGAAAAATTCTCTAAATTTCTTGAAATTTCTAAATTCTCAAAATGTTTGCTTCAGCAGCTTCTGGGCATGCAGAAGTAAACCAGACTGTAATACATTGCTGATATATGTGTCAGTTCGAATTTTGGAATTCATAAATAATAAATGCACATAGAGCAGGCCAGCATCTTCAATGAGCCCAGAGTACAGAGCTCCTTTCTAATCTATGAACCAGCAAGCCACTCTAATGACTTCACCCAGAGACCAACAACTCCTCAGTGCTTTCCCCCTAAAATCCAGCATTACTGTACATTGGGATCACAAACTATTAAACATTTACAACCCTCTTTTAGGACAATAAATAAATTGGAGGATTGTAGTTGTGCCTTCCATTGTAGCCAGGGTGCTCACCTCCGTAACATAACGTGAAACTGTCCAATGTTTTTCTTCCCTGCCAGTACTTTTGTTGTGATTTCTAGCAATTATATTACACAGAACACCATGCACAGGTTGACAGGGTCATGTTCACACTAGTGTAAGTGCAAACCTTCACATTATTTCGGATTTCTGACCTGCATTCAGAGGTAAACATGAAGATGCGGAAGGGAAGGAAGTCATATTTTTTATTGCTTTGTTGAAGACAACATCGTGAAAAGCAATCCAAGGAAAAGCAATTTTTGTCATTGTGGAATGGAATATTCCCCCTTTGTGCAAAAGCAGGGCTAGAATGACACATGCTGCACTATAGAAGATCTTTCAGAATTTCAATAATCTATGATTGAGGTATGGCAATTAACAATTTTACCAAGATTACACACATGCACACGCACACACACACACACACACAGTTAAGTTGAGTTCTGCTGAATATTTTCAACCAACCCATTTTTTAAATGACATTTATACACAGAAGAATGGTTGACTGACAGCCTATGACAGCCTTGCTATTGTGCGTACATATGGTCATGGTTCTGTGTACATTTTGGTACAATCTCAAATAACCGTCTAAATAGATAAATAGCACACTTTGCATATAAGTGTTCCCACGAACAATTTAGAATCAAATCTGTGTGTACGTACAGTTGATAAATAACCCCGCCAGGTGTCCTACTACATTGTCCTAGTTATGTGGCCATTGGACATTGCTATGATGTACAGTATCATTACATTTATTATATTACTAGTGGTTAAAACATCACAGTGCACATGTACACTACCGGTCAAAAGTTTTAGAACACCCCCATTTTCCAGTTTTTACTGAAATGTAATCAGTTCAAGTCCAGTGAATAACCTGAAATGGTACAAAGGTAAGCGGTAAACTGCCAGACGTTAAAAAAAAAAGTTTAGGTTACCAAAAACATATGGGTTAACAATAAAGTACCACTATGTGATTGGATGTTGGTGTGTAGGACAGGCAGCTGTTTGATATTCCTTGTATTCTGGGAGGTAGGTCGGGTGATTGAATATTTGACGACTCACTCTTAAGGGTCATAGACCATTCAACTTGAATTTTTTCCTTGTCATTCACATTCCTATTTGTAGTCCACCTCTTCACGCCCGTCACGTGTTTGGGTTTCACATTATGAAATTTGAATCAAATGTTGATGGAATATGCTCATTCTCAGTCACAAATTGTCCTTTGCTAAACTCTGTGTTTAAGGTGAAACTATTTGAAAAATGCAGCTACCAAGACAAAATTCAGCCTTTATCCCTAACCTGGTATGGCCATACACACAGAGCGGTTAACCCTCACTGTACATACCCTTCCTCCTCTAGTGGAAGCCACTTGTCAAAAGGAAATTCTTCCTTCTGTGAATTCAATAGAATTCTATACATTCTATTTATTGTATAAGGTGAGAATTCAATTAAAAGGAAATTCCAGCAGTATGCGTCTTTCATTCCCCCCAGAACGATTTCTACATAAATTGACAAAGACATAATATCAACAATATAGTGTTCCTTCAAAGAAAACGTGAAAAGGTTTTGTAGCCTTTTTCATTTCCAGTGAATATCCAGATTTTTGGAAATGTAAAAGAACGAAATGATTTCTCTGCCTTCTCCTTCAACATCCTACAAATTCAATGTCCTCTCTTAAGTTGAATGACTGATTGACAACAGAGATACAGATTCTGAGGACAGACATAGCTATGTCAATGTATCAAGGCAATGTACGTGATTTGAGACTAACGTTTGCCTGGAAATCAATCAATCACAGGACTGGGCTGCCACACTTACCTCTGCTTACACCTGTGAACCAATTCATAATTACACATTTAACTACACAATTACATAATTACACAATTTTACTACATGATTTGCAAAGCCTTACCTTAACATAACACAAACTTTGTCCTATTAGATTTATTAGTGGAAATCAATGGTAGTCAACCATGCAACGGAGCATCTTCAGTCTCATGCACACACACTCTGTGTGTACGTGATAATTTAGGTGTGCATCAAGGGTGGAAACAAGTGAGGAACATCCTGGATATAAGGTGATTGCATTCCGCAAAACAGCAGTTCACAACACATTAATAAATGCTCTCAGTTCACAGATGTATTTACAACCTTAAAAGTAACTTTACAAACTTGTAAAAGACATACTATGAAATAACAGTTTGGCTGTTGAACTGTCCTGGGGTGAATGTCCATTGACTCTCCAGCTCACAAAATAAAGCTCATAGGATCAAGCTGAGACCACTGCGTATTGTTACACAACTGTGCCCGTAACGAAACCCCAGCCAGGTCAAAGCACAGGCCTCTAGGAAGTGATTTCATGTGCATAGAGATGTCAGGTTGTTGGTTTTTTTTTAACTTTCCTGTTGTGTTCTGATTGTTACTTCCTCTCTAGTGGGGGTGGATGTGGGTGTCATCCTCCATAACCCCCCCCACACCCCACCCTTCCCCCATTGCAGGAAAATGTCACTAACATTCTCACACAGCTAACCGCTGCAGCAAGCATCACTGAGAGGGAAGTAATTCCTTCAGTTCAGTCATGGAGAGTTGGAGTTCCAACAAAGAGAGTTGGAATCGGTCATTGTTGCTTTATGACGATACGTCTGTGTTGTTATTTAAGCAATATCAAACAGCTGCCTGTCCTACACACCAACATCCATTCACATAGTGGTACTCTATTGTTAACCATGTTAACCCATGTGTAAGGTAGCCCCACGCCCACAGACAGAAACCAACTGGCCTGCAGCATGCCTCCATTTGAACTAACAAGCTAACAAGTTCCTCTACCTTCGCTCACTTCTCTAGCAACCATGAGTATTAATGACCTTTACCTGTCATACATATAGTGTTCACATTTGGTCAAGCGTACAGGTGTTTTCTATGGTTTCTTGTTTTCAAAGTTGCTTTTTACCAAAGCACCTCATTTTATTATTACTAACAATTTTGGTACCTCAGTTCAAAGGTGTGATCTCTGCATTCTCCCTACTAGAGCACTGCAAAGCAACCGAATTCTCAGATGACACTGGTAGGATATAACAACACCGTGCTGCTGTGGTCTTCCTTTCTTGGTGATAGATTAGTTGAGCGGAGTGTCCGGCAGAGCCGTGGATGTGATGCGACATCCACAGGAAATAACATCAGTCTGGTGTCTAATGAGGATATTAACTGAGGTGATGGCACATTCATGACTGGCTCTGACAGCCAGAGTCATCTGCAGAACAAAAGGCAGCATATTTTTATTCAATGAGAACAGATTTTGAAAACAATAAGCCACATTGGTGAGAAAAATCAAATTGTTTCTCATGGAGGGGTTTTTCATTGGGGGGTCTGGAAAGATCAGTACTTTGCTTTTCTAAAAAAGTGCCCCCTTGACACTTGGTTAAAATACCCTTTTATTGTCTGTGAGAAAAATGCTTTTCAAAAGTTCCACGTGACAATTCCTACAAAAGTTCATCAACATGTTTTACCCACGTACGTCACATTTTTCCACATCACATCATATAAATTTAACGCACAAAAACTGATGTGACGATAACTAGCAAACTGTACAATGCAATTCTCAACCTTTCAATTTGTACATTGAAGTAAATGTAAAACAATAATCTCCACTGTGAACTGTGCTAAGAAGATTGTGTCAACAGCAAGAGACCTCATTGATTACAAAGAAGGCACCCCTAAGCAAAGCTAACTGATCTGTTAATGTGCTGGATTAAAAGAAGCATGAGTGACTCCAGTAGTAGTCTCTAGTGGGAGAGGCTGTGGAGATATTGACAGGTGGCTGAAGAGAGCAGGGCTAAAGACACAAAGTGCCCCAAAGCATGTGTGCTGCTGCACAGGCACATCACTTAACTACCGTCAATTCGGGGTCAGAGGTCAGATCCTCAGGCTCAAAGTCACAGTCGAAAAACCCCTCACCATCCCTTCACCATCCTCTGAGGTCTTCGGCCCACTCACCTCAGCACTAAAACGGCTGTGAATTAGCTTTGATTGCAGAGGCTGTGACATTTGGAGCAGTGCTGGGGAGAGCGACAGTGGCGTGCAGGTGTTAGTGGCATGGCTGCACTCTGCTCTGCTGGTGAGTAATAAGCCTTGCTGGGAGGCGAGCCCCCCCCAGGGAAGGGGGAAAATCCTGCAGCTGACGGCAGCCCCGGACAGGATGTGCAACAGCACACGGGCAAAACAGGAAGCCCGGCGGCTCGCCTTGCAATTGACACACTGGCTCACGAGTGACGGCCTCGGGCGGACACCCAGACGCCCAGACCCTGTCAAATCTCACGGCAGAGAGGGGGGGGGAGTTTGGCCTCAGAGGGGCCGGCATCGCGTGTAATGCCTCCATGGAGGTGCTGCCATGTTTCTCCATGCTCTTGTGCAGGAACACACTTTTGGCAGCGCCCCAACACTGTGCTGTTCCCAGGGCACTACAAGAGTACATCTCCATCACATCAGAGGAAACTCTGCCAGGACAGCACCAGCAGCCTGAGGATAGCTTATCCTATTGCAAATAAGTTTCTGGTTTCAAAATATCGTGTATATGTTTGTCATGCTCTCAAAGGAACAACGTGGTGAACTGTATTTAAACTGTCTGGTATCTGTAAGTCACGCTTGTTAATAAAATAGATAAATACTTCATAACAATAAATAATTCCAGATGTAAATATTGAAATGTGCACATGGGCAAAATATGACAGAAAGTTCTAAACATGCATTTAGGAAAAATATCATTGGTAACCACTTAACTTAACACAGCTTAACTACTTGGTCTCAGGCAAACCTTACAGTAACAAAATCAATGGAAAGGCTCTACAACCGTGCTCTAAAAATACTGGACAGAAAACAATTAAGATTTCACCACTGCCATATTTTAAATAAACATAACATTATAAGCTTTGATAACTTTGTTAAGGTTGCCAATGCTAAGCTTTTTTTCAAATGCATACATGGCCCAGCTCCCTCCTCACTCTGTGACCTAGTCACATCCTGGCAAGGTGTTAGCCTTTTACTTCTTGTATTTGTTTTGTCTTGTTCAACATCTATGTGTAGTCTTATTCACTTTTAAAAGCTCTACTAGGGACGAACATTGAAAATTAGCACAAGCTACAAATGTTTTGATACAGGGCATCAGCATGTTGTTAATGCAATGTGTCTATGTTTTTTGTATCTGTCCCTACTCAGATAAACATTAAATAAATAAATAAATAAACCAAAAGATTTTCTTTAAATTGTCTTTACTTCATTTGCACATCTGAAGTTTCCACATGTCAGATCTGGCTGGATGAGTAAAACTGAGATGTTCCTTGTAACATATTTAGTATAAAAAATTCCAAGCACCTATAAAATACCTAATACAGCAACTACACTATGCACAAGATTGTGAACAAGTAAAATCCTAAAATTAGTAAATGTCTGGAATGTAGAATTATTTTCCTTAAGTGTTTCAGAAGGAATTAAACATGAAAACATTCAAATAATACTCCAAATGTAAGGACCTTTCAATCCCTAAAAAATATAATAGCAGCAATGAGCATGTATATTGTACAACAGTGTATTTTGGCACAAGCCTGCATTTTGTATATTCTTCTCCTTGTAAGGAAAGCAAATACTCCTGACTGACTCCAATGGTTTCATAATCCAATTTAAATTCTTGCCAAAAATAAATTAAAATCTGCAAACACTGTAGTTCCCAATCACATATACAATAATTATAATATCTAATAGAAATTATACCATATATACAAAAGTATTTAATAAACTGTAAATCCAGTCTGCTGTAACAGTTTTTTTTAAATCTCAAAAGTGAATATTGTGTATTGGTCTGGATAAGGGTGTCTACACCGTAAATTAGTAATACAAATGCTGCATTCATCATGCAAGGCAGGATACAAATCGAAGGACATACAGAATTAAATAAACGCCAAAACTCATCTATATGAAACTCATGCAGTAAACCCCTGGATCAATGTCTACATATTTCAGTATTGGATGTCAATGTCTTGAAACACCGCCAGTCGGTACAGTAAAAGGAATCAGTGAAGAGGTTTCCATACATTTTTGAAAATGTTCAGATCTGTTATCCTGGCTTCAGGGTTCTGGGACTTGCGGTCTGACACAGGCAGTAAGTGCGATTCTGGTCGTTTGTTCTGAACAGAACACCTTTGCATTCGAGGAGCCAGGCAATCAGCTCTCAGCCCCACCCCCTGCCCCCTGGGGGCCCCCCGGGGACAAGGCTCCACCCACGCCGTGACCCTGACCGCCATGGAAAGCCTTTGCTCAGTGTACAGGTTAAATTGATTCACAGCTTGGGGAATTTTCTCATTTCCATGTACCTTCCATCGCCCATGCGTGTAAATTTAATTATGTGTACTTTAGTGTTACATTTTGTACAGTGTCATTCTAAACCTCCCAGTGCTCCAAGTCATACACTTAAATATGATGTGGACCACCCAACTGAAAAAATAAATCTTTGTTGTGAAGTCAGCAGCAACCGTGTAATCACATAACAAGTTGCCAGTAACTGTATAAACACTGCATGGAGGGTAATGATAGACTGTGCAGGGAAGAGTCACACGAGAATGACATGAATCCTAATGCTCTTAATTTGGTGTCCACTAGAGGGCTCATGCCTTTGAAGTCATGCTTGGCTTTCTTTAATCGTAGTTTTTTTGTTTGATTGGGGTTTTTTTTTTGCACTTTGAGCTGTAAAATTGAGTCGTCATGATTACGCATAATTTCACAGCTGTCAGCATTTTTAATGCGCGTGTAACTAATGATAGCATAATATCGCTGTGCCCTACTACTGAAATTCTGCAATTACATTTCCTGTCACGATGGAAGCCTTCCAGCTAAGGAGACCTGCTCCACTGAAAGGGAATTGTGAATCAGCTGTTTGCAGCCTCCCTTGTTCGCATCAGCGCTGCGCGGCTCAACTCAAAGTGATGTTCCTGCTCCACACTTTGGCCCGGCCGAGCCTCATTTATTCCCTTTCATTAGACCTTGCACTGACTGCTGAGATCCCAGAGGCAGGGTTAGGCTAAGGGTGTGCCTAGTGGCTGCCCAGGCTCTGAGGATTGCCTGGGCTGACAGTGTTTTGTGTGTGTTAGCATTCATCTACGATTACGTGGAAACAGGGGAAAAAGCTTTACTGGGGAATGGGGGACGGGGGGATCAAGTTTTTTCCCGGTCAGATGTCAAACAAAACACCCCTGCTCCCGTGTCAACCCACCTACTACAAACCAAACACCTGAAAGTGGCAGTTAAGATACTGAGCCTTGACAGACCTGCCAGTGAAGCTGCAGTAGTACATAGGAGGGGGTGTCACAGAGAGATGGGCCCATGGCTGTTACCTGTTTGGGAGGGAAAACACCAGCAGCAGAGCAGGGAGATTCATCCTCCTGGCTCCCATCAACACTAGGTAGTGACAGCTGTCCTGCAGGAAAACACATGACAGACACAGTCAAGCAAGGTTTCTTTAACCATCACTATCACAAGGTTATTTTTTTAAGCCAAATTCTATGCCCCATTTTACTCCCCCTCCCCATTTTGAATGCCCCAATCATATTTGCAGGCCCGTTCCATATCACATTCCAATATCCTCTGTCAATTTGGGACAGCGCAGACAAGTATGTGTGACCTCAAAAACACACACTGTGTGGATGCTGCTTGAAATTATCGGGAGACTGTAAAACATTATTCTTGAAAATCTTTTGACACCTGTATGTGTTCTCTGAATATAATGATACAATGCCGTTTAATGTAAATTGTTCATCTTGATGTAATATAACAATATAATGAAGAACATTATTCAATTGAACAAGGTAAGTGATGTTGCTAGTTCTTTAGAAAAGTCATGATGCATATGCCCACACCCCCTCCCTCTTAAATGCACTGTATATTTTTTATTCTTCTGTAGTGCATTTTGTTGTATAGCCTAACAATGAAAGGGCAGCAGTGCAACCTCTCAAAAAAAGATACTCCTGTTTCCAATCCCAAATTGATGGTACTCTTTCTGTATCCATAAATCACATGCAAGCCTCTGGAATGTGAGTTCAGGTGCTACCATCCCCAAACGAATCTGTGTTGGGTTCAGAAAAACACAACCAAAAAAATTATTTGTGTTATAGGGAATGCATTTTTTTATATTGTTGTATTTTTGATTGTCAGATGCCTTGCCCTGGCATCAGAAACTGCAGCCGGTGGCACAGTGAAGTGAGATGAATGCCACAGGCAGCAGGTGAATGGCTTTTACTTATGTGGGACACACCTAATATATATAATATAATATAATATATGCCATTTAGCAGACGCTTTTATCTAAAGCGACTTACAGTAGTGAATGGATACATTTTCAGTATATGTGGCCCCAGTGGGGATTGAACCCACAACCTAAGCATTGCCAACGCTGTGCTCTACCAACTGAGCCACAGAGAACCACCTACCCTTCCAATAACAACCATCTGTCAATAGAATACCCTGCTGGCACTAATTCGTTTCCAGACATAAGGGATTTTAGCTAACCAAATACCAAGTCACAAAAGTGGAAAAAGTGCAACCCATATACACCATAGCCAATGTGCATGAATAATCAAATACAGTGCATATAAAAGGTATTCACCCGGTATTCACAGGCTGTCCCGTTTATTCTTAGTCTTAACTATGCTATGCTAATGCTGTTATGTTAATTAGATGTGTAACGAGTGGGGTATGGGTCACAAAGGGTCACTCCTATCCTGGTTTAATTGATTGATCGTTTTATTTTTTTTAATGATCTCTACACCGCATATCGTATATTTTTGTTGGTTTTGAAAAGGAATGCATCTCAATTAGTTTAAAGTTAAAGTGACCGCTTTTTCATTTAACGCATTGCTCTGGTTGCATGCATCCCCATGTGTTAAATGGGGTATATCTGTACAGAGAATACAGTAGAAGTCACAAACTCAAGGCACCAGTAAGTGCTGATGGTTTGTATTTATCATAACATTTTATTAACTTATGCTGTTCACACTACACCACCAAGGCTGTGGTATGAGAGTTACTGAGGTGTTTACTGATTCATAATCAAAATTACCCCAGTGTCCAAAAATTAAACCAAATGAATGCTGCAGTTTAGGTAACTGAAACATGGAAACAATACTAGATGAATATCTCAAAGCTTTGCTTTTTATTGACACATGGCTCACAGTGCTGGGATAACACAACCTGTGAGTCATACAGTCAACCTGAGCACAGCCGGACATATCCTGACTAAAATAAACAGTGCTTTAACACAGTACGCAATGAGAGAAATACAAGCATGCCATAAGGGTCTGTTTGGTTATTTATCTTAAAGCAAGTGCTACAGTTCCTGATGGCAGTGAGTTTTGAATGCGTTTTGCATCAAGCCAGAGCCCAAGGCTACCAGATCTGTTACAGTATCCCTCCAAATGTATGAGCAAACATTTTTTCACTGACCGATTAAAGTTGCCAATGATATCCAATGATAGTCTGGAAGGATCTGAAGGAGCACAAAGGGGCTACTTGCAGAAACAATGTGTTTCTCTACTAGCAGGGAACCCAAAGGCACCGTTTCTGTGCCAGAAAACCTTTGCCGTGTGGTACTGCGGATGGCGTGACCAGGCCAAACCTCTGCCGGTATTGAGATTATCACCGGCAATACCTTTTGCACAGGTTTGCCGGCCTGTCACAGCTTTCACAGTCGGCAGTGCCCCGTGTCAGGGGTCATTTCTCACACGAGAAGATGGGGCCGGGGGACTGCCGGTGCTCATTTCGCTCTTTTCCGTAAAAAAAGGCACCCCATCAGAAATGTCTTCATCTGTCTCTGTCTCATCTGCATGGGAGGCTCCAGTCTGGAGGAGAAAGGTCAGCCCATTCAAGGAGTCCATCTATCTGCAGTGTCAGGCCTTTCTACTGCACGAGGGATAAAATGGCACTTCCTCCTATCAGGGGGGCTGAGAGAAAGTCTTCCTTGAGTGGTACTACATACACATCCAATCCCAAAAGAGACCAGCAGAACATTGCACGCACAATATTGGCTCCTCACAAAGAGGAGCGTGCTCATTAGCGAGGACAAGCATCCCTTTTTTTCCGTCCACATTTTACGATTCCCTAATGTGACACGTGATCACAGAACAGGACAATGGCCTGACAATGGACAAAAAGTGCGGTGGACAAAACAGTGGAGTCTAATGTAAACAGCTTTTAATAGCATCAAACCAGTTACGTGGTTTGTTTTAGACCATCTGTCGGTTCCATTGTGTTTGCTCTGATTTTGAGTGCCCATGGGTGACAGCTGATATATGTATAGTACAAAGTGCCTGGACTGGCTCTGGGGACATCTGCAGAATTTTGCAGATTTCTTTTTCTCTTCTCCTAGTTTTTTTTTTTTTTATTGGTGTGTGTGTGCAAGGTGGAATATTCCGTCAGATCACAGCACAGTCGCTTGTATCCTTAGTGGCATGGTGCCAGTGTTCTTAGACATTTTTATCAAAGGGAATTGGGGCTTTTTCTGTTTGGAAGGTTCGCAAAACTGTGCCAAAGTTCTTGTAGGCAACACGGAACGAATCGGCTGTGCAAAGAGAGTGGAAACTAAAGGAGTGTGAAAATTCCCAATTTCCAATTGCTTTACAGTCAATATATAAGATGTTTAATGTGATGGTGTGCCATTAATTTAATGTGTTTTTAAATGTGCCATTGCATTTTTACACTTGTCAAATGATTTCAAAGGATCTAGTTACAGCCTTCTGGAGATTGTATTAAAGCTTAACATATAAACATACAGCATAATGGTTAAATTGCTTCCAGTAATAATTTTGGTAGTTTTGTCTGTTATTATGTTATGAAAATCATATTAAATAAAAATTCCTATTTCACATAAAGGCAACTAACCAACAGAACAGGTTCCATTATTTTTTTTCTCCGATAAAACAAAATTCTCAGAGACAAAGTTATGACTGCTTTATAGGCAACATTCAGCCAGTATATCACCAAATTAAATAGCAAGGACACTGTAAGAGAATGCTGTACATAGGTTTACAGCCTCAAAGGAAAACTAATTACCTACAGACAAGAAGCTTATTCATCTGAATTTTATGCATCTTACTCACTTTACTCAAGTCTGGACAGCCGAGGGTTTACTGAAAGCAAGGTAGTCTGAATAATAAAATAGTATTTATCTCATCCAGTATATGAAATTAAATGAATAATTACCATTATATAAGAATAACTTACCATTTTTCTCATTCTGAATCTCATTTAGACATACTGGATAAATTGCAGTTATGTATTTTGCTCAAAGGCACAATACCACTGGTAGAGCTTTAGTTTTGAATCCATAGTTGTAACCACTTAACTACCTGCTTCAAATAATGCATTAGACATGGTTAATAGTCTAGAAAACACTGTGCGTTTCCATTTTTATTAATCACATCACGTTCATGATACAACGGTGGTAATTTCGTCACTTTGTACACACATGGGTATACATTTAAATAGGTCATGTCTAAACGTGTAGGTTAACCAATCTTTAATTGTGTCTGGATTGCCCGTCAGCCTACTCGGCTGCTGCACATTGATTGTCCCACAGGTTTTATGGATACTAGTTAACACTTGGAATTTGTAGTGGGGCTCTACTGCGCAACTAAGTTTTATGCGAACAAATACGTACGCAAGTGCGAAAATGAAAGAAGTCCGCAATGAGAAGTGAAAACCAAACGTTGTCAGGAAGTTGTTACTTTTCTACCAGAATATTCCAGCCTCTCCTGGTCTCTGAACCCCCCGGTTTTGAGTGAAGCCAGGCCCACCAGGATAATCACAGCCTAATAAGAGTGAATATTGAAAGCAGCAGTGCAGGGGCCACGTCCTTTTCCCTTGCTCTTCTGAGTCCCAGAAAAATGTTTGCACATGGCCACATACGATATCAATAATTTCATAATATATCAATTGACAGTTTTAAGGAAAAAAATTAAAAAATCAGGACCCCTCAGCTCATGAACGTATTTGATTTGGAAGCGCCTCCTAACGTGTGCAGGTATCTGCTAGTCTGTGCCTCAGCAGAATTCTCCCAGCCGTGCTGGCGGTAAGAAAAGTGATCCAAGAGGGAAATTATATAAATACATGGACGGAGCTTGTGTTTCGTCTCCCCTAACAGCATGTCTGAAAAATAACTAACACTAAGAGCTTTGTATCATCACACATTTCACTTGGAGCTTATTTTTTATGAAAAAAAAAAAAAAAAAAATTTGTGAGCTTTTATTCAGGTTACTGATCTTTCAGACATGATTCACATGATTACTCCAAATGAGTCCCGAATCGAAATGCGAGTCTTGTCCGAATTTATTTTGTTTGCACACGCGAATGTACGGGCATGTGTGCAAACATCTCTGTTGCGTTTTGATGTGTTGTTTTGTTTTTGTTTTTTGCTGATAAAGTTATAAGCCTTCCTCCTCTCAAGTGTCCTATTTGCCATGCAAGGCGGCAGAAACCGAGATGCGGATGTGTAAATGGGGCCTGTTCTAATGATCTCCCACACCTGCGCATCTGCTACGCTTTTAATTAACACTCCAAGGAGGTTCGTCAGGAGTAATCAAAAAACATTGTCACTTATAAAGCCATGGCAAAAAATCAATATTTTTTCATCAGCAAAAGGTAGGGCCTATTTATAACCAGGACCATTTAATTGCCTCACTCCAATAAACAAACAAAAAATGGCACTTTTTAATGACTTGATTCCATAAGATCAATACCCAGGCATGCATTTTTATTAAACAGCAACATGTGGTGAGGTGCTCAGAGTCATTTCTATGCAGAACCCAACATTCCTCTTCTTTTTCATTTCGTCAGGAGCAGGCAATAGGTTTTGCAGCCCGTGCAGCGCACTGATTTATGAACGGGGGGCTGACCTCTGAGGCCGTAACACAGTGATGGGTGACTGGTTCTCAACGGTAAGCTACTGGCACTTGACAAAGTGCCTGAAGCAGAATGAATTTACTTCTCTTTTCCTCAATCATCAACAGGCACTGCCCTGACCCCCATCCTGACTGCTATAACAAGATCTCCCATCTCGGGGCTGAAAAATTTACTGTCACATCTACTTTTCAATGAGCTCAAGTGAGCACTTCTTTCACCTTCAGTAGAGCACGGCTTGCTAACTGTTGGTCACACGGAGCACACGCAGCCAGGGGGGTACCCGGGACACGGGGCACACTGACGCCGCAGACAACTTTGGCTTTTATCACGAGTCAATCTTCCTAATCTTATTATACACAGGCTGTTTTTTCAGGCATTTGGCAGACCTATCTGTGTTTGCCTTCATCAACTTGATGACAGTGCCTTGAGGCGAGTTAAATTTAATAACCCAGTTTTTTTTACTGCCAATAAATCTACACGCACACTCAAATTTAACCTTCCTCTGCTCTGGATGGTGACCACAGCAATTGAAAATCACACGGCAATGTCATAAAGGAATTTTACCCTTGTGTAAATGTAAAAATACAAAAAACATGCTGAATTCGACTAATCGCATCGTTTTCACGCTGTTTTCGCTGAACAAGAATTTCACACGATTATTATACTTCACTGCTTACTTGCCAAACTGTATTCTGATACGCCTGAATTATTTCTAGCAGTTCAACAGCATGCAGCTGTATCAAAATAATAATAATAATAACTTGATTGGAAGAAATTTTTTTATTAAATACAGTTTAAAATGAACCTGTATTATGGCAATCCTCACAACAGATGCAACATTGTAAGTTATAATTGAGAATAAAAAAGCCATTAACAGACATTCAATAAGCCACTCCAAAATTGATCAAACTATAAAAGCAATTCCCTGGGGATGTGGCAGAACATGGCAATGGTCTTGAAGTCCGAAAAAACAGGGCTGAGAGCTCTGAGCTCTGACCCAGTACTCGCCCTCCCCACAACACTAAACACAATCACCAACACATTTGACCACTCTTCCCTCTCCATTTGTTTGCATTACTCTCTCCAGAAAAAACACATTGTAAACATCGAGCACTTATGTTGATTCTGATCAAATAAAAGCAGCGAGAGCAGAAAGTAGGGAGAGAAAAAAAGGCTACCAACACAAATTTTCAGGGAGCGTGCTGCATCTAAAAGGGTAAGATTTCTCTGGACGGGGGTAAAATTCTCAAGTGGCGAATACAGTATGTGCGCCGCAAGATTTATTGTTTGATAGTTTATCCTGACAATTTTTTCAAGTTTCCCCCAAACCCCCCCCCCCCCAATTTTTTTTTCCAACCGTGCTTCTTTAACTTTCAATTCTACAAAGCATCCCTGGTTCACAGCCCTGGGCTATTGCCTTTCTCAATCTGTCCCTGGAGACGCAGGAGTTATTACCCCTGTCGATTGAGGAGAAAGGGATGTTATTCCCTTGTCACCCAGAGCCAGCCCGCCATCCTCCCTGCCCTGATCTATAGCCGCTTGCTGGAGAGGAGTGCCTGACACGCCATTGGTTTAGAGTCCTGTCAGCTCCCGCTACCTGTACCCCAGACACCCGCTCACGGAGAGCCAGAGTGACACGGCGCATCAGAGGACTCAGGCCTGGCGAGACGGCTTGTTGCTGATTGATGGGCTTGATTACACGAAAACAGGGTTAAATGTTAGCGACCTGGAGTAAAAGTTTACCTGAGACAAAGCGCACCAACCTCTTTCAGTCATTTAGTGTCAAGAGCTCCAGGCTCTCTCCTGACAAAGGCTGTATAATATGTCTTCTTGTGCTACACTGGATGTACTATGGCCCACACATAAAGGAGAATATTGCTGTAAAAGCACAAATATAATTTCATACATGAAGAATAATACATTTGTAATGTGTGAGTAATAACTCTATACACACACATATATATATATACTATATATCTTTAATTTTCTCTGGTCTTTCCTTGTAGCTATACTGTACATAGAGGAGCAAAAATACATTAAAATATTGAAATATTATTCACAGCTTACATAATGATAAAATGACAACAACTGAGATTACATGGTTGAAGTAATGTACAGCAAGGATTTCTCTTTCCTATTTCCTCTTACATGTATATTAACTGCATGATCTTTGAAGAGAGGTACAAGGTTGTTTGTCTCAGGGTTTAGCATTCACTGCAATTTCTCTAACATACTTCAGCCATAATACTCTGCTAGGTTAATGAAAGGACATGCCTCAGCCTGCACTTTTGAAAGGCTTTAAAGTTTCATTTTCAATTTCAATATTTACCTTACTATAATTCTGCCATAAAACAGTTTGTCACAAAATTGCTTGCAGGCTCTGGATTCATCCAACATGTGGGCTAATCCAGGGAAGGCTCTAACTCCTCACCAGCTGACACATCAGGTCCTGGAGTGATAAATTGTATTCAAATTGTGATACTGCCAAAACATTTGCTAGCTTTTATGACAATGATTCACAGTTACTCAGTAAATTTTGTCCCTATGGATAGAGTATTACTTTGTTGACATTTGTAGTGAAACAAATTTCAACATAGTAATACTGTGAAATGGCTAGCTAAGTTATGACACTGTCCTTCTGATTATCCAAGGAGAAACATTTTTTAAATATTTTGAGACTCTAGCTAGTGTTTGCTAATGCTTCTGTGGTAACAGTGACTTTTTCCACAAATATTGAAAATTGTAAAAATGTTACAGTATTACCCCAATGACATTAACATACACAAATCTCCTTGATATTCACCAAACAGTCCATGCTTACATTAAGGGGTGTTATTTTACCATGCCAGAGCTGGTAAAATGTTTTCCTGATGTTCTTTATTTCAAACTGGCCTGCATCCTGACCCGTATTATGGTGGTCAAAAACATTATTTGTTTTCTGTAACACGATATTAAAATTATAGATGCACCAACCCACTACCACTAAGTCAATAGAAACACTCATTTAATTTCCACAAACACATTGACATGCATTTTGAGAGACCCTTGGTACAATTATTTCAAGCATTTGGGTGTCTTTGCCCAGTTTACCATGAAATGATTATTTAATGAGAATGGAATGGGTTCTTCATTTCCTGTTCGAGAAAGCAGAAATGGCAAGAAAAAATTCTCATTATGCCACCACAGCATTGAAATGTGGCATGTCTTGATGTCTTGATCCAAAACCTGCTTCTGCCACAGCAGGCATCAGGAAGCACTCACAGTATATATATACAGTAGAAGCAACATATACAAGCAACTAGAGGGTTCAGGCAACCACAAAGTTTTCAAGTCAAGTCTAGTGATGGTTTGAGAAACATGACAAATGCTGACAGAGTGAATGCAATGTGATAGTTTATTCATTTACACAGTTATGCAAGAATCTTGTTTAGAAAATTAAATTAGATCAAGAGACAACAGTAGTTGAGCCATGACTAGCAGTTTGCATATATCCACAGTACAGTCTGATGGATTTGGCAAATGTCAGATGACCCTAGTTGAGGGGAAGATGGGAGACCAGTGGTGAAAAGACCGAGACAGGCTTTCCAGAAGTGAGAGAGGATTAGGGTTAGAGATATGTTTCACACCAAATTAGCTAGCTAGTTAACTAGCTAAACTACTGTGTCAAGCAAGCTAGCCTGCCTTAACACCACTAACGTTACACCAATGAACTGTCCAAGATGCCACAAACTAGCTAGCTCCAAATGCTGACAGATAACAGCCGGTTACTTATTCAGCCAGCCAGCTAGCTAGTTAGCTAGCCTGGCTATCTTTCTACACACACAGCTATGCTTCTTTCCTGTCTGCATATGGGTGCTCACAAACTAAAGCAAATGCTAAATAAGTTTAGTAGTAATGAATGTTGGCTTAGCCACATCGTATGCTTGATGGCTGCCATTGTTGTTGTTATGTGTTCAGTCTCCCATGATTCCTTGTGTGCCAATTTCCCATCACCCATCACTTAAATCAATAAATTCCTGTAAATTACATCCTGCTTTTTAATTTGAGTTGGTAGCTAATTACTCTCACTCTGTGAAGTGACTAGTTAGCTAGCTTAGTTTGCTTGCTACACTCACTCACTGACTTACAACGGAGCTGACTAATAACAGTATGGTCAAACAAAGAGATTTGTCCTTAACTCTGAACAACAATGATCTGATTTCAGACTTTAGTTACTAATACAAAATGATGTGTTGGACAGTCATTGAAATGGATGAAAACACTTTTTGTAACTGAACTTTGTAATATGGAACTTTGAACACCCAAACTGGCTTTTCAGAGGACAACCCACCACCCCAGGATAAAAAAGTATGTTTCATCATGTTTTTGAGGTGAAAAGCCAGTTAAACCTGGATCTGGGCAGTTAGTAGCTCCACATGACAAGCTATTGAAACCCTTTCATATTATATACGCTGTGTGTTATGTACAGACGTTAGATACCCACAGGGCGCAAGCCTGTTTATTTAACATCTGTCAGGAATTAGCAGAAAGGGTGAGAGCACACACTCTAGACAGCATCCAGAAGGCTGGAACGTGGTCATGTCATTTCTCACAAAGCTGTCTCAGGCTCATGGGCTCAGGGCATTCCAATCAAATTTGATTTTGAACGGGACATGCTGTACCTCAATGCCATCAGCACTATATCAATCAGAATGTACAGGAAGGAGCGGCGTCCTTTCCATGTACGTATGTCCGTTGCCCTGCTCCGCTCAAGAGTGTGGCCCCCGAAGTGTATCTTACAGGAGACAGCGGCGCGATCTTTAGATGCCTATGGAAAACAGTGGCAGTGGCACTGCCTGGCCATAGGACCACATGAATAAATAAATAAATAAACAAAAGTGGGGGAGACAATGCAGGGAGGCCATCCATCATGTATCCCATTACCAGAAAGCCAGAGCCATCTGTATAATGCAGTCAGCGTCCAAAGCAGATAAAAATTCCACTTTCTCTTCGATTTGTTATATCTGACAACTTGCCATGCTCCATTTTTGAATTATAAATAGATTTTAAAAAACAAAGCAAAAAAAAAAAAAAACTTTGCCAAAGCGTATGTACAATACATGATTACAGGCAAACATAACACACAGACTTAGCACTCCTGTGCACTTGAATCAAGAAGGAGCAACTTTCATGGAACACTGTAACCAAAACAGCTTTTTTCATTTTGTACCTTTGCATGCGTTACAAATTTCTGTTACGCATACTCAAAAACAGCATTCCAGTGCACCAATCAGCCTGAGCAGCTACAATTGAATTAAACAGAACTAAATACCAGAATGAACAATGGGTTTAACTCTCTCCAAATGATTTCCATTCTTCCGTGCTTTTCTGGCCAGCAGATATGTGCCACTCAGCAAGAGAAAGAACTAGGGAAGAGTGCTTGGAATGATGGGAATGTAAATAAAAATCAAACCAATAACACATTTGCTTGCTGTTTATTTGGGTATTTACACTGTCAGCTACAATCAGAGTGTGCCCATGGTCATATGACATGCCCCTGATCTGCTGCCACACATTTACTAAACAACACCACTGTAACACAAAGCTTTATACAACTCTGAAGGTCAAGCCCAGTTATTTGTCAGTCAGGGTGGAAGGAAAATAAATACACTGTGATGCACAAATTGCTTCAAATGTAGAAAAAAAGAAACAGAAAATGTGTTTTGTATTGGCTGAACTTGCAATGCAATTCAACCTGACTTATATTTGGCCAGATGTGTAATTATTCCACATCACTTCTCATCACCAAGACAGTAAACTTTAAAAATCCACTACTTATCCTGCAGGTTTAATAGCCTCTGCCCTGTTCATTGTAATAATGATCAGTGTATGACCTCAATGTTAATAAAAAACATTTAATTTTTAAATAAATATTGGTTCTGTTGATTCATTCTTAACCATGTGGGAAGCTCATGGTTGGATGATAAGTTATTTAACCCAACAAAAGAAAATCCGAAGCCAAAAAATCTAATAATTGACTAAACTTGTATCAGATTTGGAAAGACAGCATAAAATCTCTCCTAAAAATGAAACATTGGTTATGGAAGTAACGAAAGCAAAAACTAATTTAAACCTATTAAATAAAAAACTAGAAACTGCATTATTCCAACAAAAAAGTAAAAACTATGAATTTGGTGATAAAGCAGGAAAATGGCTTGCTTATAGATTAGAGAAAAGACATCCAGACTGATACCAGCAATAACTTAATTTGATCACACAATATTAACAAAACCTGATGATATTAACAAAAGATTTAAATAATTTTACAAAGCTTGTACAAAAGTAAAATCTACCAAAATAAAGCTGATTTAGATGTTTTCTTCAGCAAAGTTAACCTGCAAAAAATATCAGAAGAAGAAAGAATATCTTTAGATGCAGATATCACCATTAATTAAGTTATTAAGGCAACTAGTTCAATCGCTAGTTACAAATCACCTGAAGAAGATGGTTTTACAACAAATTTCTATAAAACATTTGTGGACATTTTGGCAGATAAACTGCACAAATTATATATTGAGGCAAGAAAAGGAAATACTCTTCCCAATTCTATGAAAACATCAATCATAATTTTATAACTTATTACAATCATAATTTTCTTAACTTTATTAATAAAACCAAACAAAGATTCCCTTGATTGTGGAAGCTACAGGCCCATATTACTACTAAATGTAGTCAATAAAATACTTGGTAAAACTATAGCAGGTATATTAGACACTATTCTACTAAAAATAATAGACAAAGACCAAATAGCTTATGTCAAAAATGAGTGAGTGAGTAGTGATAACATGAGAAAACTCATGCAAAGCATTCACTATGCTAATGAATTTGTTATAGCCTCTCTAGTTGTTTCCCTAGATGCAGAGAAAGCTTTCAATCGCATCAAATGGACATATCTGTTTAGAACATTACAAGAATTTGTAACAGGACCCAATATTATTAACTATATACTTTTATTATATAATTACCTTACAGCTAAAGTTTACACAAACAACACAATATCTCAATAATTTTATTTATATAGAGGGACTAGACAAGGGTGTCCTCTTTCACCTTTTTAATTTATTTTATCATTAGAACCCCTAGCTTGTCTCATTCGATTAGAGGAGAATATCCGAGACATACAAGTAAAAAATACAACAGTTAAAATCTCCCTCTATGCCATATTAATAATGGTTCAAAAACCTCAAAACTTCTTTAAAATATGGACTGGAAATAATTAGCATGGTTGGCAAGCTGCCTATCAGGGATGCAGTTCGAAACCCGTCTCTGCCAGACCAGCCCTGGCTGTTGCGGCATTTGGCTGTCCTCTCCCGAGCAAGGGGGGAGGGTGGTCGGCACAAACTCGCTGTGAAGCACGTAAGGGTGTCTCCAGAAAGGGGGTCGGTGAGTTCCGTCTCAAAGGAGGCGGATCATCGCCGGTCATCAGAGAGTAGCTTGCCCCGTGGAGATGGGCAGCAAGTTTGTGGGGGAGGGTTAATTGAAATAAATAGAGGGTATAATTGGCTTCCAAATTGGAGAAAAAAATGGGGAAAAATCTGAAACAAAATAAAAAATAAAAATATATATATACAGTACTGTGCAAAAGAAACACTGTAAAATAAGAATGCTTTCAAAAATATACATTTTAATTGTTTATTTTTATCAATTTAAAAAATGCAAAGTGAGCGAACAGAAGAAAAATCTAAATCAAATAAATATTTGGTGTGACTACCCTTTGCCTTCAAACCAGCATCAATTCTTATAGGTACACTTGCACAAAGTCAGGGATTTTGTAGGATTATAGTCAGGTGTATAATTAACCAATTATACCAAACAGGTGCTAATGATCATCAATTTCATATGTAGGTTGAAACACAGTCATTAACTGAAACTGAAACAGAAACAGCTGTGTAGGAGGCTTAAAACTGGGTGAGGAACAGCCAAACTCTGCTACTAAGGTGAGGTTGTGGAAGACAGCTTCATGTCACAGGTCATACACCATGGCAAGACTGAGCACAGCAACAAGACACAAGGTAGTTATACTGCATCAGCAAGGTCTCTCCCAGGCAAAAATTTCAAAGCAGACTGGGGTTTCAAGATGTGCTGTTCAAGCTCTTTTGAAGAAGCACAAAGAAACGGGCAACGTTGAGGACCGTAGACACAGTGGTCAGCCAAGGAAACAATGCAGTAGATGAAAGACACATCGTGCTTACTTCCCTTCGAAATCGGAAGATGTCCAGCAGTGCCATCAGCTCAGAACTGGCAGAAACCAGTGGGACCCAGGTACACCCATCTACTGTCCGGAGAAGTCTGGCCAGAAGTGGTCTTCATGGAAGAATTGCGGCCAAAAAGCAATACCTCCGACGTGGAAACAAGGCTAAGCGACTCAACTATGCACGAAAACATAGGAACTGTGGTGCAGAAAAATGGCAGCAGATGCTCTGGACTGATGAGTCAAAATGTAAAATATTTGGCTGGAGCAGAAGGCAGTTTGTTCCCTGAAGGGCTGGAGAGCAGTACAATAATGAGTGTCTGCAGGCAACAGTGAAGCATGGTGGAGGTTCCTTGCAAGTTTGGGGCTGCATTTCTGCAAATGGAGTTGGGGATTTGGTCAGGATTAATGGTGTCCTCAATGCTGAGAAATACAGGCAGATACTTATCCATCATGCAATACCATCAGGGAGGCATCTGATTGGCCCCAAATGTATTCAATCAATCAATCAATCTTTATTTTTGTATAGCGCCATTTACAAGCAGGTTGTCACACAGCGCACAATTGGCATTTTCCAGAGGGAATAAAAAAACCAGAAAACCATTGGAGCCAATGTGGGAGACTGGAAAAGTATTCCCTGACCCCTTAAAAGGTGGTCGAAATGAACTCCTGGAAAATGGTGGGATACAAAGAAAAACAATACAAATAGTCCTTGAGGCTCATGAGGCTTAACAGACCACCGGAAGGGCATTCTAAGTGTAGGGGTGGGGTGGACCTCATCCCTCCAGATACCAGGGCAGGGCGGGGGATGGAACCAGCAGCTAGGGTCCGGGCCAGCGGCATCCGGCTAACACATGGCAGGGGTGGGGGGTTGACTCTGGGGCAGGTGAGCTCCGGGCAGGTGCCACGAAGCCGGGGAGAAAAGAGGAAAGGTGCAATTATGACTATGATAAATATCACACCGGATCAGGGGAAAGAGTAGAGTGATAGCACTTTTGCACCAGCAGAAGTAATCTAGGGCAGCATAACTAATTAGGTGAGTGGCACAGGGATCACGCAGCCATGAGGGCACTCAGAGACCATCCCACCACATCATCAGCAGTCCTGATAGGGGCGGATCATCACTTATGATTGGTGACAGTAAGGATAGCTCATTGCACCAGAAGGCTCTATTGCTACGCCCCCTCCACATCTGCACCTAATGACTATAAGAGAGATTAAAGAGATGCGTTTTTAACCTAGACTTGAAAATTGAGACCGTGTCTGACTCCTTCACAGAGACTGTTCCACAGTAAAGGAGCTCTATAGGAGAAAGCTCTGCCACCTGCTGTATTTTTTGATATTCTAGGGACTACCTAGTTGCCTGCATCTTGTGAACGAAGCAAACGTGGGGGATTGTAGGGATAAAGTAGATCCGTCAAATAAGAGGGTGCAAGTCCCTGCAAAACCTTATAAGTTAAGAGGAGTACCTTATAGTCTACCCGATAGTTTATAGGAAGCCAGTGAAGTGACGCTAACACAGGACTAATGTGCTCATACTTCTTTCTTCTAGTCAGGATCGTTGCAGCAGCATTCTGTACGAGTTCTAGGCTCCTGAGTGAGGTATTGGAACAGCCAGACAGTAATGCATTGCAATAATCTAATCTAGATGTAACAAAGGCATGTACCAATATTTCTGCATCTATTAATGACCCTAATTTTGGCAATATTCCTAAAGTGAAAAAAGGCTGCTCTGGAAAGGTTTTTGATGTGACTATCAAATGAGAGACCAGGATCTGTAGTAACACCAAGGTCTTTTACCACCAAACTTGCAGCAACAGAGCAATCATCCATATTAATAGATAAATCAGATAACCCTCTTCTGAGGTTTTTGGGCCCCAAGACCAACATCTCTGTTTTATCAGTATTCAACAATAGAAAATTATCTGACATCCAGTCTTTTATGTCTTTAAAACAGGCCTCCAACTGTTCGAATTGTCCTTCGCCAGGTTTCATTGATAGGTATAATTGTGTGTCATCTGCGTAGCAGTGAAAATGTACGCCATGTTTACGAATGACATCACCAAGTGGCAACATGTAAAGAGAGAACAATAATGGCCCCAAAACAGAACCTTGAGGGACACCATATTCCACCTTGATGAGAGCAGAGGGCTCATCATTTAACTGCACAAATTGATACCTATCTGACAGGTAGGATTTAAACCAGGAGAGTGCCTGTCCATGCAGTCCAACTAGGTTTTCAAGTCTGCTCCAGAAGAGTTTGGTGGTCTATTGTGTCAAACGCAGCACTTATGTCCAAAAGCACAAGATTAGAGACACATCCACGGTCAGCTGATATCAGTAAGTCATTGACAACTTTAATAAGAGCAGTCTCAGTGCTATAGTGTTGCCTAAATCCTGACTGATAAGTTTCATAGATGTCATTTGATATCAGGAATGAAGTCAGTCTCTGAGCTACAGCTTTCTCTAGAATTTTTGAAAGAAAAGAAAGATTAGAAATTGGCCTGTAGTTCCTGAGATTTTCTGGGTCAAGGTTTGGTTTCTTTAATTGTATTCTGCAGTAGGACAACGACCCCAAACATACAGCCAATGTCATTAAGAAGTATCTTCAGCGTAAAGAAGAATAAGGAGTGCTGGAAGTGATGGTTTGGCCCCCACAGAGCCCTGATCTCAACATCATCGAGTCTGTCTGGGATTACATGAAGAGACAGAAGGATTTGAGGCAGCCTACATCCACAGAAGATCTGTGGTTAGTTCTCCAAGATGTTTGGAACAACCTACCTGCCAAGTTCCTTCAAAAACTGTGTGCAAGTGTACCTAGAAGAATTGATGCTGTTTTGAAGGCAAAGGGTGGTCACACCAAATATTGATTTGATTTAATTTTCTCTTCTGTTTCCTTTCATAGCTTTTCCCCTGGTTGCGCTGCTTCCAGACGTGTATTTTCATATTAAAGCATTTAACCAATCACATTACATCATAGTCAGACACTCTCTGACTATCCAATCAAAGGGTGTGAATACGCTGACGTTACCTAGGCCTTCTAGAAGGCCTTCGTGTCCCCAACTCAAAATCTGATTGGTTGAAGCAACAGTTTGATCAACACTTCTTTTATGCTACAGGGCCTGCAGAATTGATTGTGAAGGCCTCCAGGCAGATTTCTTTGACCCTGGCAACAAATGATGGCTGAAATGTGATTGGTTAAATGCTTTAATATGAAAATACACATCTGGAATCAGCGCAACCAGGGGAAAAGCTATGAAAGGAAGCGGACAGACCATTTGGAATTATTTAATAAGTATTCATGGAAAAAATATAATTAACATCAGTCTGTGATTCAGATATTTTTTAGGCCAGCAGAGAAGGCCTTGCAGGCCCTGACGGCCCACCACTGTCTAAACTTCTGAGAAAAATAACAGAGGACCTAGATAGATGGAAACATCTACCTCTTTCCCTTTGGGGAAAGATAGATACTATTAAAACATATGTACTGTAATTATGTTAATTAAGTGCTATCCCTCTTCCATTCCAAAAAGACTGGTTTATAAAAATAAACACCCTTTTTTATTAACTTCCTTTGAAATGGGAAACCAGCACAAATAGGTCTCGCTAAATTATTTCTTGATATAGAAAGAGGATGTTTGGGGCTCCCAGATATCTACAAATATTACATATCTTTAAATACAAGATATCCATTAAAATGGACATACAACCCAGAGACTGATGTCACAGCCTGGGAAATCATAGAACAAGATTTCCTAAAAACAAATAAAAATAATCCCTCACTATGGTTCAATCCCCAAAAATGTGTAATGTCAGATAGCTTACCTTCATAAGGTCTTAGATTTTAAAGGTACTATATCACCCAATTCCCCCCTATGGCACAGTGGCAGTATTATAGTTAATGGCAAACAATTAGAAAACAAAGAATGGGCAAGGAAGGGCATTTTCAAGGTGACAACATCATGTCATTCAACTGTCAACCAAATTTGAAATGTCAAAAAAAGATTTCTGACATTATGGGAGGGAGGAAACATATATATACATATATAAACAAAATATATACAATCTTAAATAATACAAATTCATCAATACGCAATTCAATAGAAAGAATACGGGAAAGAGATCTACAGGAAAACATAACACCCCAGAATTGGGGTGTTATGGGATGTACCATGAAAGGAAGGTTTTCACTATTGGAATTTCTTAATGTGGATATTTATTTCATTTATCTGACCTGCCTGTGTACTTCCCTGTATTATTATTTTTTGTTGCAAAAAAGACTTAATAAAATGTAAAACAAAAACAATTATCATATAATTTGCACTCTTGTAACCCTGAATAAAAAAACTACAAATCTTTATGTCATAGTCAACGTGACTAATTTGTGCTGAGTAATATCTAAATCTTTAGATACTTTAGATTTAAAGCCTGCACTTTAAATTAAAACTGTACTGTGTGGAAAGGTAGTGGTTCTACCCATGTTTTTCTGCTGCTTGGCCCACGGTCAAGACACATCTCTAAACGGTTGCCCTTCCCCCAGATCCTAGTTTGAGACAGTGTTTCCTCTCGGATTCTCAACACACTTCAGACTACACAAAGCTCTAGCAAGGCTTGAACATCTAAATAAAGATACAGAATAAAAAAATAAAAAAATAGTAATAGTCAAATAGTCTACCTTCACTGAACTGCGGAAAAGCGTTAGGGAAATCAAAAGCATGGAGACAGTCCATAAGTGTAGACCACTCATCCATATCATATACATGTAGACCTGGGGCCGTATTCACAAAGCATTTTAAGGGTAAAAGTTGGTCCTAACTCCGCAATTTAGGAGCAACTCCGACAAATAATGGGCGTGTCACTCATAAATTTAGGACTCCTACATTTTTGGGATAAGAGTATTTCACAAAGGGTTTGAGAGCTAAAAACAGCTCCTAAGTGCAGGAGAAGTTAGAAGCAGGCAAGAGGACTTCTAAGTCGCTAAAGACCTACTCACGGCGATCCGAAAATATGCTGCTGCCGGCAATCGTTGTCGCAATCGCGTCAACACTGGAGATATTGAATGATACAGAGCTCATAAAAAGGTACCGCCTCAATCGTGAGGGTATTATATATATAATATTATATATATTATATATAGATACCCGCTGATTGTTTACGAGATGCAGACATGTAACCAATTGACTAGTCAGTATTCTTGGTTTCATGTTAAATCAGTGACACGTAGCCTACATTTGTATTTTAGAATCTTTATTAGAATATAATAGGGGTGCATCGGATCATTTTTCGGATCAGCAGCAAAAAAAATAATGGGGACCAAAGGCGCGTTTCCACCAAAAATTACCAGGAACTATTCTCAAGGAATTGAATGAATGATAATTTCAGTTTTTCAATTTAAGTTATTTCACTAAATCTTTATTAGAAAATTTCACAAAATACATTTTTAGATTCAGTACGCCTTAGGCGATTTAACTAGGGTGGTCTTATGCCTGAATTAATTTAATAAAAAATTAAAAGATCGCTAATGTTTCAATTTTATTTAATTCGGTCGCGTTTCTAAAAACCTGCACTCCCAGAAAGGCATTTAGTATGAAAAACAAAGCAAACCAAAACATACATGGTTGTCTATCTCTTTGCTGTAACTCTGCATCGAGATTTAGGGAATTGTTACTTTAAAACGTAACAGCAGCAGAAAAACTGTATTTCTTTATGATGGTTCAATTTAGCTAATAATCCGCGGATCATATGCATGCCGAACCGTGGGGGTTGATCCGTACAGATCACGGATCAACTGCGATCCGTTACACCACTAGAATATAACAGGAACAGGTAGGCCTACATACACTTTTACAGTAGCATATAATTTATTTGCTAGGTTGAAATCGCGGGCAGAGACCCATCCCCTATATCAGCCAATCGCTGTGGGCATTCTGAGTAAGCTCGTTCATGAGAAACAACGTCATCCATAGCAACGACGTCAACCCCGCCCTCACTCTTAGCTTGAAAATTCTAGGAATTCCTTAGTATGAGTTTGTCTTTGCAGCTTTGTGAATAGGTTTTAAGGTGGGACTCCTAACTAAAAGGTTTTAGTGCGATTTAGAAGTACTCCTAGTGGTAAGATACAATTCTTTGTGAATACGGCCCCAGGGGTGTACAGCACATGCAAGTAAATAAGTAGGAAGCGGAAATTAAGTTTGCACAGATGCTATGAGTATCTAAATTGCAGCTGGGGCCTAAAGAGAAGAACTGGAGCATTGTTAGTAGCGCTCTCAGACCTGACTTCAGTAATTGTTGAATGTTTTCTCCCCTTAACCCTGACAGAATTCTGGACATCCTCATGATCAATGTGCTCTATTTGGGCTTAAAGGGCTCAAAGTAATATCAGACATATATATATATATTTTTTTTTTTAATAATCACATCATTAGAAGACAATTCACCCATTTCTAAACAGACAGCTGGCCTCTTACTAAAATACTATTATATTTCAGAAATGAGCCTGGGAGTGATGTAATAATCTCTCTTGGGTGTCTGCACAGAAATCACGCAGCACTTGAGTGACTCATGGTAAACATGCGTGACAACTGCTAGCGGAGGAAAAATCACTCTTCCAGGGGGAGAAACCTGTGTATAATCTACAGTTGCATGTGAGATAGTAAAGCCAATTTATTTAGACTTACTGACCCCCTAAATACGCTCAATACGGGGGGGAACATCTGTTAAATTTCTGACAAAGAGGGGAAGTCAAATGCCAGGATAGGCACACATTTTACATTTCCATTAGGAATCCAGCTCAAAGGAATGGGCATATTTGAATGATTTAGAGGAATTGTTTTTCGTCCCTTTTAACTCTACCTCTTGTTTGCGCCAAATCTTTTTTTAGAAGTACAGTACCCTCCAAAATTATTCACACACTTGATAAAGAAGGCTGTATGAAATAAGCAATACAGGTATATTGCTCAATTTTTTTAATATATATACATATTTCATACCAATACATTTGCTCAGAGAAAAATATTTAGTTTAACAAAGTCATATTTATTTCCCAAAAAGGTATGTATTAAAATTATTCGCACACATAATAATTATTTTAAATAAACTCCGACAAAAATAAATCTGCATTTAATCTTCACTTTTCCATTAAATTAATCTCAATCTTAGTAACCTGTGTAAAATCTATGTATTCAACCTATGTAAAATTCACATGTAAAATCCATTTGTCATCCATCACCATGGGGAAAGGCAAAGAACTCTCAGAAGAAACAAGACAAAAGGGTGTTGACCTTCAAAAGTCAGGAGATGGTTACAAATGAATAAAAAGCCCTAAAGATACCACTTTTCCACTATTAGGTCAATAATTAAGTTTAAAACCACTGGAACAGTGGTAACCCTACCTGGTAGAGGACGCAAGTCCATCTTGCCCCCATGCACAGTGGTTTGTGTGCAATGAAAAATCCAAGGGCAACAGTTGGAGATCTACAAAACTTGGTTGCATCTTGGGGATACAGTCTCCAAGCCCCTCTCTTTAGGGCTATCAACAAACATAAGCACCTGGAATTCCAATTGGAAACAGGTATTATGGTCAGATGAGACAAAGATTCATATTTTTGGTCATGCACACCAGCAGTGGGTTCGTTGTCAAAATAATGGCACTTATGTTGAAAAGAACGTCATACCTATGGTGAAATATGGAGGTGGATCTTTGATATTATGGGTTTGTTTTGCATCTACTGATCCTGTGGCTCTTGTTAAGGTCAGTGGAACTCAGACATGTAAGACATTTGGGCAAAAAATCTGGTTTCTTCTTCCAGGAAGCTGAAACTTAATTCGATTTTTCAGCAAGACCTCTGGCAGTTTACCGCTTTGTACCATTTCAGGTTATTCACTGGACTTGAACTGCTTAAATTTCAGTAAAAACTGGAAAATGGGGGTGTTCTAAAACTTTTGACCGGTAGTGTACGTACAGTATACGTACAGTTAATCGTCTGTGTGCTCAGACATCCACCTAAAAAAGTGAGTCAGCAGATAAAAATCTGGGATATAGTATCCATGCAAATATTTTATCCAAATACAAAATCTTGTATGTTTAATACACTATTTTGAAATTAAAGAATAAACCCCTGTAGGTTAAGTTGGTCATATTTACCAAACAGGTATTATTAACAGAGTGAATTGTTTGAAAATTGTAAATGATACGTAACAGTGAATGAGCTTAAGCATGGGAATATTAACAATGTTTTGTTTCTGAGGCGTGGGACACATTAAAAAGAAAATATAAATTCCAGGACAAATACAGACCGTATGCGGTATACCCCTGTACACAAAAGAGACACAGCAGATGTGACCTCGAGACTTTGTGTTAAAAAGGTTATTTGAACCCCATCACTGAAAGGTACAGATCTACCATCTCTTGACATTAATAAATGTCCCTTTTCTATTGTTGTCCTTTCAATTTCATATACAAAGCTTTAACTTTTTTCCATTCGCCCCCCATATATTTCTGCTGTGAATTTCTATGCCTTTGCTTTATAATTAGCCTCTGTAAACGAAGGTCCCGTGAGAGTCAAAGGTAGAAATGTATTAAAGGCATACATAAATGCAGCAGATCTTTTCCAAATGACTTGACCTTGGATATTAGAGACACTGCAATCAGTTGTGAATTGTTGCCGTGTCTCCTGTGAGTAAAAGCCATTTGTTATGATGCAAAGCCCCTCACTGCATTTGCCTCAATATGCATATAGTGCTGCTGCACCACCCTCTGATTGCAGGTGCTATGAGGCTCCTTCTTTGTCATATTATTTATAGTTCTGCGGCTCCCCTTGTTATAGAGGTACTCATGCTGACAGTTTTTACAAATAGCTCAATGTTCAAAACAAATATTCAATCATGGCCCTGTTGCATTTCACTATTGCATGGTGTCTACCCAGGATGATTAGTTACAGTATTTGTGCTCAGGATGTTTCGGTGGTAATATGCATACGGGTGTGGGGGTTCTGTGAACACAGTGCTTTACACAATGCGCCAATGAAGGTTGTCAGGCTTTGTGAGTCGGTATCCAGCTGACAATATTTATCCACCCAAGTAATGATGCGGATAACGACAGCCAGCAATCAATATGCGGGTATTTACATTTCGCCTCAACAAGGTTTAATGCATCATGCTTGACATAGTTTTGTTGATAGAGATGCACATTAAGACAGGATCTGGGGCAGACTCAATATTATTCTAATAGTGAGAAGAAACACAACAAATATGAAAAATAGCATGTCTGTGTCTAGACAGTGCATGAATGTGAAGGTGTGTTATTAATAAAGTTTATATAATACTAAAAGGGTTTGCCACAACTGTAATGTACAATGTTACAATGACCTATACTATATACAATTTTAATTTATTTGAAAGCAGCTGGGAAAACCTGCTACAAGCCTTTTTAAACTGGATCATTGCCTGTGACATCAAGCCAGGGTTCCTTCCTTTTAAACTTCCCTTCCTCCCTCCAATTTCCTTCATCCAACACAATAATCTTCAGGTCAAAAAGTAGATTGAAACTATTCAGTTGGGCCTGGCTTATGTTAAAATGTAACAGGGTTGTCATATTTGAGTTTGGTTTCCTCGCCAATCGCTACTCCTCCTTCTGAGCATAATGCATTACAGATTCATATCCAGAGTGTACACCCATGATATATATATTTTTTTACAGCCAAATAATCTATATTTACCTCTCAGTATAAATATCAGAACATCAGAACAAGCTTGAATGAAAACTGGTAACGTGCTAAGCAAGGTGTTTGGATGTACTCACTCTCGCTTGCATGGGCCGAGCTCTCATACAGCACGCTGGCTGTGTCCAGGGGGGCGGAGTACGAGCTCAGGTGGCTCGTAGAGGGCCTGTCCCCTCCCTCCTCCTGGCTGTGGCCATGGAGTCCAGGCACCGGGGAGCTGGCGGGCCGGGAACTGGTCACCGAGCTGGAGGGCCTGGAGCTGGCGCAATTCTGGATTGGACAAGGGTAGAGGGTCAAGGCCAGGAGGGACACTGGTGATCCAAACATCCACTACAATTACTCCTGTAAGCTGTTACTTATTAAGTACCGAAAAATCTTTCCCCGAGATTTGTTTTTCTCCTCGTCAAAACTGTGGTCATAATGTGCTCAAGGATTGGAGCTGCCCTTCTAGGCTATGCAGATCAACAGCAGTGAAGACCAAAATCGCCATCTCATTCAAACTTGCCTTGTACTCTCATCTATTCAGCATGAAGAAATTATAATAATAATCAAACAATCACTGAATTTAACATATATTCATAGCTATTACCATAGTTACAGAAATCGTTTAGGTTCCTGTACAATTCAGTTCAATATGACATTCTGTCATATTGTAATGTGTATCTCGGGCCTGAACAAGTCTACAGAATTATACCAGTGAGGCCTTTTTACAATATAGCCTACCTGCACATACCCAGGAAATATACGTAATATACGAAATCACATATATAGTATATGTGATTGCTCCCTGGCCTATGTGTATATCGTGTCATAACCTGAATTTAGATCAAAAACTAATCCCCTTCCAATTTAAATCTATATTTCAGCCCTGTCACAGTACTGAACTCCAAGTAGTAAAGGGAGACTTTTTTTTGGTAGGTGCAACTGACAGCTTTATTTCACAAAGCAATCTTGCACTGTGTGTACACATAGAAGGTCATAGGGGTCAGCATGCAGTTGTTAAACCTTTTAGTGCTACCGGAAAGTGGTCTGCATGATTCCATGAGCCATATCAATTTTCCCTATTTTGTTGTGGTCAACAACAAAAACAAACAAAGGGAGTGCATCATTCATCATTTTTTATTGATATTCACCACTGTCCTTCACAAAGCTTAATGGAAAGTTTGTATTTTGAAAATACTGTCAATACTTTCTGTTAGTATTTTCTATTTACTGTATAGCATTTATCTAATATTATATTTTTGTAGGAAAACAAAAAATGTAACAATTATATATATTTTAAGAAAGTATTTTTGACATAGGTTCTTTATTGTGTGTAATGAACGAGAATATGGTCATTAATGGTTTGTATTTCCATCGATTTTACCGGTATGTATTTTTCCATGTATTAATTTAAACTGCATGTTTTTCTTTTAATACTTCCACTACAAAAACACCTTTAGAACTAGACATACCTGCACACATGTAGAACAAGACAATGTGCACTATACATAGAGATAGACAGGTAGATACAGTACATAGGTTGATTTATGGTGCAAAAATGACATTAGCTAAAACATCCACTGCATGGGCAAACTCAATGTGGACTTTGAAATTGGAAAATTGCAAGAGACCACGAAAGGGCCCAATGACAATACGGCCCCACAATATATCAGTAACCTGGGCGCATTTGGTTCAGTCATTTTTTACAAGTCCCAATCTTTACAGTGTCAACTTGTCAAGGGGTCAAAGGGAAGAACGGGCGATATTCTCAAATCAATCTGCCTTTAGAAATGGTCTCATTTCTTTTTAAATTACCTTATGTTGCGGTGGCGGGCTGGGACAAACTGCGATATCCCATAAACCATGACAACCCAGGAGGGAGTTAATGTGATCATTCATAAGGGACAAGTTACAACGGGGGTGCTATTAACTACTTTTAAACCACTTTGCAGGGCTAAGTGATCCCAGGGATCGGTGGCCGGAATAAATACTGGCCTGACAGTTTAATGTCTGGGGACAGCTCATCTAGGATTACAAGAGTGTAGCACATAGTACAGTTGTCACTGTTGGGATTAAGGTGCTCTAGTGGTGCTGGAGAAGTCACCACAATTGTGCCTGCTTGATGTGTAAAAACATTTCTAGTTTTGCAGAGGTTAGATTTGACATGTTACATTGAATACACTATTCAGATGAGTAAAAAAATTAATAAACCGCATTCTACCACTAAACAACTGTGATGTGCTCACGTGAAAACTATAACTATAGCACTATAACTGCTAGCACCCAATTGAAACCACAGTCATTAAACCATCTATGGCTTTGGGTTAGTTCTATACAATTTGGGACTTGGGGACACAACTTACTGTGCCACTAGGCAAAGGTCATTGCAAAGATACACATTCAAGTAGCATTTATGCACAACAATCTGTGTGACCAATTACAGACAAATGTGTGCATAAAATATGTGAACATATTCACAAATCAAAAGGGAAACCGTTTGTCTGGCTTCTGGTAGCCATAGTATGTATCACATTGAGCGCATAGCCAGGCTTGGTATTGTACCTTTCTCCCCTACAATTCATGAAGACAAGTCATAAGAACATTTAAATTAAATTCCACCATGACACATTTTTTTCAAATGAACAAAATCATAATCTTCCAAGAAAGCGAAGCATATAAAAAAGATTCTGTGCTAATTGTTTTTTGGATTGGATTTGTGGAATTAAATATTAAACATTTAAAAATATGTTACAGCAATCTTCTGTTCTGGATGAGAGCATGTGAAATGCAAACAAATAAACAAACAATAAACAATCAATCAATAAATAAATAAATATTTTTTGTTTATGGGAAATGCTACACATGTCCCCACAAACTCAGGGACAGTACATACCGAAAAGTTCAGAGCTCTTCTCCTTTCTTTGATTCTGTTGATCGTGCTTCGGACCTACAACAGCAGAGGAAAATGTGTGGAATTTACACTTTGCAAGATGAAATGCCTGAACCGGGAACAACTGTGTTCCCTACATCTGATCTCAGCCAAACCGTGAAATTCAGAATAAAGAATAGGAAATGAGGAACCAATAACACCATACACTGCTTTAAATCAATAAGCGCTGCAAAATGGAAAACTGAAATGTTACAGTGTGTCAAGGCTAATGGGACTTGAAAGTGACACATAGTCCTAGCAAACTAAGGAGACTACTTTAAGCTATCATCTGTCACATTGCAGAGTGGCCTAGAAATGAAGCTATTGAAAAAAAGACTGCCCTAGCAGAACAGATTGCAGTTTCACCTAGTAAAGCCAAGGCAGCCTGTGTACGATAGTGGGACAGCATACACGGTACAGCCCATCCTTTTATCTGCAATCCATTTATAACCCGTGTGCACTCCAAGCTTGCAGCTTTAAAGAGTGGTTTCATTGTATTACTTTTTTCATAATAGTGCATTTAAACTGATAATGAAAACGATATATATTGTTTGGTTGCCTGGCTGTAAATGTGATTGTCTCTCTTCACTGATAATGTAAATCAGGAGAACCTACCTTTGACAGGATGGCAGGAATTTCACCTGGAATTTAAAAATATATCCTTATTCTAACATTCTCCTTCATTGTATTTGGAAACCAAAAGCCTAATTACTTTGTCTCCACATCACTATCAGACTAACTCAAGGCATGCCATACACAGTGCATACATTATTATGGCATACAAAAAAGGTTAGATTCAAATGAAATCTACCACATTAAGCTGATGCTAAAAATGTATTTTCTAAATATACTGTGTGGTCATGCTTTATGGGTGGCTGCCCTCAATCTCTCCAGACAAAATGAAGATCAGTTGATGTTTTCAACGCAAGTTGAACCCACAGACAGGCACACCAATAACGGTGTGACTTGTTACAGAAACAGTTGACAGTCCCAAGGTTATCCCCTGAAAAACTGCACTGAGCCGCAGGTTACAATCCGATACATCTGCAATGGTCTCAAAACACCCCGGCAATTTATTATTTTAAAGTGTATTTTCCTTCTTCAAAAGAACGTCAAATTTTGAACACAATTTTTTGTGCCCAATTAAGCAGTCTTATTTTCCTATGAGAAGTGTCGGGTAGTGTTGGTATAGAACTTGTGAGGGTGTGTTGTTTCCAATGAGAATAAGGATGTTTCTTGTTTTAGCTTAGTTTATCAATTAGGCTGTCAGCCCTTCAAGCCAACACTCCATCCACCATATTAGTGAATATGCATGTCTCGCTGCTTCATTAGCCTCAGGCATGTCATATAAGTTCTGCCCCTAATAGAAATATAAAGAGGATGTCTCATACATACACCATAGCTGAGTAAGAAGGTAATGAAGAGGACAGAGAGCTTTGACAACTAAGCTAAGAAATTATGCCTGGCTTCAAATGGAAACATTATAAATAGAGACAAATACTGCAATGCAGGATTTTACTGCATGGGAGCAGATAGAATCTCACTCCTGACATGAAATCCTGTTGTGTTGTGGATGCTTTTGTTTTGGGTTATTTTGATGTGGTTAAATCCTTGTTGCTTTCAAGGTTTAAAATGATGCAATCACCGCTTTCAGTGTAAAAGCTTTCATGATCATAATTTCCATATGGAAGTAATGCTTATTCTAACACCTGCTGACATCCTTGGAATACCGAGAAGAAAGGTCACCAAAACAGAGAAATAGCAAGGAGAGAGGAGAAAAGCTAACTGAAATCAACAATGAAAAATAACACCTTAAAATGGAGCTTGAATCTGCAATGACCAGAAATACTGTATCAAATAAAGTATAGTGATGTACTGTACATACATAATTTGGAACATTTTATAGAATAAAAACACAATTGAACACAATGTATTTAAATGTAATAATAATATAATCAAATGTGTTTGATGTATATAATCATCTACAAAATGTAAATATGTCCTTTCAAACTTGAACATTACATTACATTAAAGTATTTATGTGTTCAGGGGGACAAGAAACAGCCCTTATCTTCACATCACAGGATGCCCTGTGTATCTAACACATTATGTTGATATGTAGACTTATTTCTTTTCTACCAGTATAATTTAAATAAATTCCCATTTTGTGTATAGTGCATAGTCAAATGCTCCTGGGCACTATAATAGCACATTATTCAACACTATCAAACTGAGTACACATTTATATAATGTAAACATAAATGGGCGATTTAGTCTGCTTGATTCGTTTGTGATCATATGCTTCTTCTGTTGCTTGCTCTGCCTACAAAAATAATAGGTTCGTTTAATTATTGGGATGGCAGGTATACCATCCGCCAAGCTGGCGGGGCATACCCCATACCTATATAACACTGAGAATTCTCCCACAGAAATAACTACTATATGGCCTCTGACCTCATGTAAACACACAGAATTCAGATAGAATTTCACAAGGCTACACAAGAAAGCCCCAAACTTGGCTTATCTTTCTTCCAATTTCTGTGTAAGGGAGTCAAATGAAGATTGACTCCATTATTGAGTAGTCAATAAAAAAATTCAAATCCCCTTATTGGGATTTTGAGTAATAGCTTGAGGGGACAAAATTCACGCATCTGGAAACACTGAAAAGGATATGCACTTGTGATGATGTTTCAGCCAATACAACATGAAAGACTTGAAAAAACTTGAAAGATGATATATTGCTTTGTAAGAAGTAGCTTGCTTGCCATCTAATACTATACAAAAGATTAATAGGATTGCTTTTAAATATGTATAATTTCTATGGCCAACAAAAATAAATTTCTATACAATATTCCTTATCATTTTACATGTAAACCCTGCATCATATTGTTTCATGGCTTAGATAGCTATGGTGAATACAATGTATGCCCTAAATCCCCGGACTTAAACTAATAAGACGTAGTAAGATGTGCTTCATTCAGACAGCTGGCTACCTAGCTTCACAGTCACATATTGCTTAATCAAAATGTGCAGCTATTTAGCTTGCTAACTTCTGGCAGTTGACTTACTATGTAAGTGTAGTTAGATAGCCAGTGATATATGCCATCATTAACCTTAGCAACATGGCTACTTACTTTAGCTGCCTGGTTGACTACGTAGCCAGCTAGCTACGCTTTAGGTGATTCATCAACAACAGACTATCTAGCTTTGCAGTGACATAACTGTACTGTTAGCTGGTTATCTACTGCTCTCTATATTCCCTCCCCACCAATGGAGCTTGGGTAGCTCATGACATGCACTGCTAACATATACATAGTAGACTAAAAGTGAGAAGGATGTATTTCCATGTCAGAGTTTAAAAGAACAATGCTCACCTCAAAGCTGCATATTTATTTGAAGGATACGACTGTATAACACGTGGATAGAATCACCAGTTGCATTCTCTGCACGTAAAGATAACATTCTCTAACATTACCACAATCAATGCATTACTTTTAGATGATCTGTACTGCATTGATACAGTCTTGCAGGACTGTAATGTATATGTTGTATTATGACCACATGTCAGTCATAGCTATTCAACAAAATAGGAGCAGCCAGCACGCAAGCGACATACTCGCTCCAGACTGTCACACAGTGAATTTCATATTTTAGTGACATTACCATATACAGTATTATACACATTTGTTAATTTCATGAATGTCAGTACAACATCGCTATGAAATGTTGAGGGCCGTTCTGAAATGTGAAATGTTGTGAAATGTACAGCGCCAAGTTACTTGAACAAAAGGTGGAAAATATGAGAAGCATTGCTTTGGAACAGTGCTTGTTTAGTTCCTGTGAAATATATGAAAGTTTAGTTGTAAATTGTCATCAATAATTTTGTATGCAGACCGAATTTAGGAATTGTAATTTACAGATGTAAAGAGTATATGCTTTGTATATGTGAGTACATTTCCATTGAAAACATTTTTGTTCAGATTTTATTTACCAAATTAAAACTTTCATCATCTCCATTCCGCTTTTTGCCATTTTTCTATTATAATAATTTCCTTTCGGTGTCAGAGGTGAAACCTAAGCTTCCAGTGTTTTTTTGTCACACATTAACCTGTGCAGAGCAATGAAACAAAAAAGCAAGTCTAGAAAAAAAGATTATTACATTTTATATTTACAAAACCCTTTTCAAAAGCATAAAGCGTACATGGGTTGCTCACAAATTGTGAAGACCCATGGGTCAAGGAGAACTTGGAATAAAAAAGCCACTTAAGCAAGAATGTGGCGATGATTTATTTTACAATATAGAGGGTCAGCTACGAGGCCTCTGCTGTGTCAATGTAGTGCAGTGACTCAGGGACACCTCTTCACACTCTGTGGTGGAGGGTGTAAAACCGCTGTGCAACGCTACTTCAGAGAGACGACGAAGCATGCTGGCCCCTATTTGCTGGGATATGTGCAAACCTATGGGTGGAGAGGGACAGGGGTGGAATGTTTTCTGTGCCTGGGTCACTCCGACCTTACTGAGTCTGTCACAACATAGCAGGCATTCAAAAGAGATGCCTTCCATTTGCTCAGCAATAATTCTACAACTTCATTTTTTTTAAATCACACCAAAAAAAAAAGAATTAAAATCCTTGTCTAGTCAAACCATGTTTTTTCGTACAACCATGTATTTTGTTTACAAACCTTCGCTCAGCAAAAATGTTTCAAAAGTAGCTTTACATTTTTAGCATTCTAACCAGACATTAAGTGCAGTGTGACATTAAACATGAATGTTCCCTCTAAAGTATATTTCCATTTTAGTTTTCAAACAAATGTGTTTCACCAAACAGTCTGAATTAGCTACAACCTGTTCAAATCTAAAATAAAAATCAGGCAGCCCCTTATCAGAAGTTAGTAGCACTAATCTTCATCTCACATTGAAACAGACTGCCCACTAGGATAAAGTTTTTTATTTACTGAACTGCTGTATTTGGTCTTACTATATTACATTCAACCGTTAATTTGGATGTCTCATACAATTAATTTGCATCTATATTACAATTTCTTTAAAAAACTGGAATGTGTCTTTAATAGTGGTCCTTTAGTTGTATGAACACTAATGCATAAATGGTCATTAATCCTTAATTTATCATTGAAACACATGGTAGTATTTTTAGCATAATGTTTGTAACCGCTAAAAAGAGTGGTTATATATTTGGTACTCCAGTAAGAAGAAGCTACAGTGACAATTATACCTTTCCACCTTCAGACAGTCAGAAAATACTGCTAGCAAGCAAACATTTTATCTTATTTGTAAGTATGTTATATGATAATAATAATAATGTCTTGTTAGGGCAATAGCCGCAGCCTCACCGGTATTGTGGTTGGACAGAAGACATTTCAGATGAAATTATGTCATTTAAGTTCAGAGAATTCTAGACAGACCTTCAGTGTCTCATTATATATAGTATCTATTATTTATTGTGAAGTACATCTAAGACTGTACTCCCATAAAGAAAGGGTTAATCAACCTACTGACGTACAAGTTAGGTTGGCTATGTGGTTAACTTACTGTATGCATTCAGATTGATTTACAGTCCTGTGCATTTTTATTGTTGGCACAGTACCTAATCAAAATATGTTTACTTTCTGAATTGCACATGAAGCTCCAATCAGATAATACACTGATTTAATATTAATACTAGTTATTTATTAGTATTAGTTTTAATAGTTTGTCTTCAAGCAGGCACAAAGAAAGACACAGAGGCAAATCATGAATCATGCATCTGTAATGTATAGTTTAGACATTAAAAGTAATATCCAAAAAATGTTTATTATTTGTAATGTATTCAGGAGCAGTTCTAATAAACATTTGACAAAAAATGGTCCCTATCTAATATTGACCATTAATCTTATGTAATGTCACTGCAACAAAGGAATTCAGGGCTAAATTACATGAAGAGGACTGGAAAACTAAATTGAAGCAAAATAGAGCTCCATTGTCTCTGCAACTTGTCAGTTCAAAAATGCATTTCCAAATGCTTTTTCCTCTGCACAGCAATTCTTACAATTGCAGCTTTAAGGAGAAATGTATTTTCATACTGAATATACACTGTGTATATGACACATAAAAATAAAAAGACAATGCTGAGTTTATAAATGTATAGGTAGATAAATATGAATAAAACAATCAAATGATAAGATCCCCAAAACAGCACGGGCTAAGCCCTATAGCCTAGATATTACTAGTTCAAGTTTGGGCTATGTCATTTGCCAACTTTGAAGTGAACAGCACAGAGGGACAAAATACCTATACCTAAGTGCCCCCTTTTTACAGTACTCTCCACTGAGAGATACACCTCACCTCCAGTCAGCACTCCCCCTCCTGTAGTATGCTGTGTGGCTTGCAGTGGCTTCTAGCTTTAATCATGGAATTGTGGTGACTACACACCCACTGAGTGAATAGGGCCGAATTCACTACATTACCCAGGTGCACTAGCACCGTGATGAGGTGTATTTAAGGCGACCAGGAAGTGTGAATGAGAGAGTGAATGCAGAGTGTGCAATAAACACAGCTGCTGTTTGCAACTTAACCATGTGCTCCTAGTGCTTCTTGATATCCCTCAAACAAACAACTACATTGGTGACCCCGACAAGTGAGTTTTTGGACGTTTTCTAAAACCTTTTGAACATGGCTAATGCAGTTGCTCTCAAGTTGCCTGAGTTTTGGGAGCAAAATGTTAGTGCTTGGTTTGTACAAGCTGAAGCTCAGTTTGCTATCAGGGATATAACTTCAGAAGACACAAAGTATTACTATGTGGTGGCATCTCTGAAGGGTTCAACTGCTGCACGGGTGATAAACCTGATAGAAAATCCACCAGCTGGGGGCAAATATACCACTCTTAAAAGGCACCTGAAAGGGGTTTTGGATTGTCAGAACCAGAAAGAGCTCGGCAGCTCCTGTCTCTCCCTGGGCTTGGAGACTCAAAGCCCTCTGAGTTAATGGACCATATGCTGGCTCTGCTTGGCGATCATCAACCATGTTTCCTTTTAAGGAGCTTTTTCTGCAGCAACTCCCAGACCAGATTTGTTTGCCTTTAACCAGTTCTGTAAAGGTAGACCTTCGGGAATTGGCCAAAGAAGCTGATGGTTTTTTTTCAGCTGGGAGAAAGACTTTTTCAGTCACGCCCCTTACCAACACCAGCACTGCCTGTGAGGAATGCATGCATCAACCGCACACACACTCTGTCTCCGCCAACCGCCGTAAGAAGTCAACTCTCTGCTTCTATCACGGCAAGTTCGGCGACAAAGCAAAGAAGTGCCTGCCACCTTGTAGCTGGTCGGGAAACGCATTGGCCGCCGCTCGTTAGCAGCCCTGAGTGTCGGCCCTTCCAGCGGCTTGCTGTTCATTACTGACTCTATATCTGGCCGCAGATTTCTTTGTGACACTGGAGCTCAGGTCAGCATTCTGCCTGTGTCAGCCTTGGATATCCGAACAGCCAAGCTGGGCCCCAACCTTGAAGCAGCTAATGGCACCCCCATCCCCACGTTTGGCACACGCTCCTTAACACTGTGCTTTGCTGGACAACGTTTTTCCTGGGACTTTGTGTTGGCGAAGGTGTCCACCCCGCTCCTGGGTGCTGATTTTCTCTGCGCTAATGGGCTGCTGGTGGATGTGGGTAACCGTCAGCTTGTCAACGCTGAGACTTTCTGCTCACTGGCTTGTGAGCATAGCACCGCTACATCAACAAGACTGGCCGCTGCCCTTTCACCGGCTGATGATGTCGCCCGACTCCTGCTGGAGTTTTCAGACATCACAACGCCAACGTTTTCGGCTAGCTCCATAAAACACAACGTGACACACTTCATACCTACCAGTGGTCCGCCTGTACATGCTCGAGCCCGCCGGCTGGACCCACAAAAGTTGGCGATAGCAAAGGAGGAGTTCAGCTCCATGGAGAGATTGGGCATCATTCTGCAGTCCATCCTCAAGACATCCCCAAAACGGCAGTCATCACACCGTTTGGCCTTTTTGAATATTTGCGAATGCCTTTCGGTCTGAAGAATGCCGCCCAAACCTTTCAGCGGTTGATGGACTCAGTGTTGCGTGATCTGCCTTTTCTTTTTGTTTACCTTGATGATATCCTGGTGGCCAGCACATCCAAGGCAGCACACATGTCACACCTCCGCCTCCTTTTTGCTCATTTGCAGCAGCACGGCTTGATTGTCAATCCAGCAAAATGCCAGTTTGGGGTGCCCTCCATTGATTTTCTCGGCCATCACATCACTTCTGCCGGTGCAACCCCACTGCCCTTAAAGGTGAAGGCGGTGCTGCAGTTCCCACGCCCCACAACGGTGAAGGCCCTACAGGAGTTCCTGGGTATGGTAAATTTTTATCATCGCTTTATTCCACAAGCATCCTGCCTCATGCGCCCCCTGTATGGGGCCCTCAAGGACAAGCCTCCCAAGCACATCGTTGACTGGTCTAGTGAAATGTCAGGATCATTCTCTGCCACCAAGGAAGCTCTTGCAAATGCAACCATGCTAGCACATCCAGTGCCAGATGCCCCCATTGCCTTGACATCTGATGCCTCAGACCGCGGGGTTGGTGCTGTTTTGGAGCAGCAGATTGATGGGGTTTGGCAGCCTCTTGCTTTTTTAGCCGGCAGCTCCGTGCTAGTGAGCAGAAGTACAGCACGTTTGACCGTGAGCTACTCGCCCTCTATCTGGCAGTCAGACATTTCCGTTTCCTCCTAGAGGCTCGACCATTCACTGCTTTTGTGGACCACAAGCCTTTAACTTTTGTCATGGCTAAGCTGTCGGAGCCATGGTCAGCCAGGCAACAGCGTCATCTGTCCTACGTTTCTGAATTTACTACAGACATACAACATGTAGCAGGAAAGCAGAACACCGTGGCTGACTGCCTTTCTCGCACCCTTACAAGCACCGTCCACCTCGGCATCGATTATGCCCGCATGGCTGTGGACCAAGACGCAGACCCTGACATTCAGGCCTTTCGGACGGCGACTACAGGGCTTCAGTTGGTGGATGTCCCTTTTGACGATAAGGGTACGACACTGCTATGCGATGTCTCTACTGGCCAGCCCCGTCCTCTGGCACCCAAGATGTGGAGACGGAAGGCTTTCGATGTCATACATGGCTTGTCACACCCAGGCCGGAAGCCATCACGGCGTCTGGTGACAGAAAAATTTGTCTGGCATGGCATGAAGAAGGACATTCGCGACTGGGTTAAAACATGCATTGCATGCCAGCGCACAAAAGTCCATAGACATGTGAAGGCACCATTGGAGCAGTTCACAGTCCCAGAAAGGCGTTTTGACCACGTCAACGTGGACTTAGTTGGACCTCTTCCTCCTTCCGGAGGGTTCACCCATCTCTTGACAATGGTGGACAGAACGACACGGTGGCCAGAGGTGGTTCCACTGTCGGGAACAACGACAGCTGAGGTGGCCCGCGGATTCATTAGTACTTGGATCGCCCGGTTCGGGGTTCCTTCTGACCTCTCCTCAGACCGGGGACCACAATTCACCTCACAACTGTGGACCTCTATCACCCAACAGTTGGGTATTTCACTCCATCGGACTGCAGCATATCATCCCCAGGCCAATGGCCTGTGTGAGCGTTTTCACCGTTCCATGAAGGCAGCCCTGAAAGTGGACCTCCAGGGCAATAGCTGGATCGACAGGCTACCCTGGGTGATGCTGGGACTTCGTACTGCACCTAAGGAGGATCTCCTCTCTTCATCAGCAGAGCTTGTCTATGGCCAGGCCCTTAGAGTACCGGGTGATTTTTTCCCCTCTGTTACCGTTCCCTGGTCGGCACCAGAGCAACTTCGTAATTTATGGGACAAGGCAAGTGCCTTTATGCCGACCCCTACTTCAAATCACAGCCTGCCACGTATCCATGTCCCTCAGGATCTCCAATCAGCAAGATATGTGTTCATCCGCCATGACGCACATAGGAACCCTCTACAGCCGCCTTATGATGGCCCCTACAGAGTCGTGGAGACAGGCGACAAAACCTTTATCATTGACATAGGGGAAGTATGGAGCATATCTCAGTGGACCGCCTGAAGACAGCTCATCTAGATGGAGAACGGGCTGTGGAGTTGGCCCCGTCCACCACGTCGTGGCCGCCCTCCTGCAAGCACAACAAAAAACCCTCCTAGTGGTTCCGGGCCAGGCTGTCAGCAGCCGATAGACTTCCGTCCATCCCAAGTTCGGGAGTCCCGTAACCGCTTTGGGCGAGTCATCCGAGCCCCGGCACGTTACGGGAAGTCGGTGTTTGTGAATTCTGGGGGGGACCTGTGTGGTGACTACACACCCACTGAGTGAATAGGGCCGAATTCACTACATTACCCAGGTGCACTAGCACCGTGATGAGGTGTATTTAAGGCGACCAGGAAGTGTGAATGAGAGAGTGAATGCAGAGTGTGCAATAAACACAGCTGCTGTTTGCAACTTAACCATGTGCTCCTAGTGCTTCTTGATATCCCTCAAACAAACAACTACAGAATAAACAGCAATGATTGTTCAAAGCCAAAGAACGCACAGAAATGTGCATTGGGTAATGGAGATATGGCTGAAACTAAATTTAATTTATATGAGGACCTACATGGGTATAAAAAGTATTAACACCCTTTGGCATTTTTCACATTTTATTTTCTTACTTCATGGAATCAAAATTGATTTAATTGGGACTTCTTGCCACTGACCAACACAAAATACCCTATTATGTCAAATAAAAAACAACCCTTTTTCTTAATTAATTACAAATAAATAACAGGCAAAAATTGATTCCATGAGATTGATTCCATATTCCCCCTTGACTTAATATTTGGTAGAAGCACCTTTAGCTGCAATTACAGCTGTGAGACTATTTGTGTAAGTCTCAACCAGCTTGGTACATCCGGACACTGCAATTTTCACCCATTCTTTCTTACAAAATTGCTTGCTTGAACAGAAATGTTCAAATCTTTCCACAGATTCTCAATGGGATTGAGGTCTGGGCTTTGACTGGGCCACTCCAGGACATAGATTATAATTATTTTTTTAAACCACTCCAATGTGGCTTTTGCTGTATGCTTTGGGTCATCTGGAATATAAACCTTCTCCCAACTCCCAGGTCTCTTGCAGACTACAGCAGGTTTTCCTCCAAGATTTGTCTATATCTTGCTCCATCCATTTTGCCCTCTATTTTGACAAGTTTTCCTGTTTCTGAAGCAGAGATACATCCCCTTACCACTAGTCTCTCGTGACCATGTTTCACGGTAGGGATAGCGTTCTTGGGAAGATGCAGTGTTAGACCTGTGCCAAACATACACAAAAAGTTAAATCGTGGTCTCATCAGACCATATAATCTTCCTCCACTTAGTTTGCTAGTCTCCCACATTCTTTCTGGCAAACTCTAAGCGAGATTTCACGTTTTCTTCAACAATGGTTTTCTTTTTGCCATCCTTCCGCAAAGGCCAGATTTGTGAAGTGCCCAGGGTAATTGTTTCTCCCATTTCTGCCATGGATGACTGTAACTCCACCAGAGTTGCCATAGGTCTCTTGGTGGCCTCCCTAACAAGTGCCCTTCTTGCACGGATGCAAGTTTTGGAGGATGGCCTGTTCATAGTTTCCCTATTCTCTCCATTTCTTTATGATGGACTTAACGGTGCTCTGGAGGACATTTTGGTGCTTTTGAAGAACCTGTTTTTCTTTGAATGTTCTGTGGTCTTCATGATTAAGCTCTCGTTTGGAAATGCAGTAACTGGGACCTCTCGCAGACAGGTGTATTTCATTTGAAATCATTTTAAACACCTTATTTGTGGACTCCAATCAAATAATTATGTGACCACTGAAGACAATTGATTGCAGAGTTTATTTAGGTGTGAATACTTTTGGTAAGACGCACCTTAATCCCAATTAAATAAATTTGTATTCCATGTTGTAACAAAATTAAATGTGGAAAGATTCCAAGGGGGTGAATATATATTTATATATATATTCCTGTTTATGCTTTTATTCCCTATTTTTTCTCACTATTTTTAGTTGCCAATTATACCCTCTCTTTTTCATGTCAATTATCCCCACCCTCGTATGAGAGGTCGCTCCCGTAGTCCTGAGACTGGTAGTGAGCGCTGTACCGCCTCCTCTGCCTGGCCCCTGCCACGGTCACCGTAGGACACAGGACCACTCATATCGGTGTGCCTAGTGCCTAGGCACTCCCTGCCAGAGCCGAATTGGCGCGACCTAGGTGGAATCCGCAGTGGGCAGCGTCAAACATTCTTACCGCTACACCACCAGGGAGGTCGGGGGTGAATACTTTTTATACCCACTGTGTGTGTGTGTGTGTGTGTGTGTGTGTGTGTGTGTGTATATATATACACAGAATATATGAAAATATATGCTTTACCTCTTTCAAAGAAAAGCATAAGCAAACATGCTTGTTTTTGTTTAACATTTATTTAGCCAGGAGGGTCAACTGAGAACGAATTTCTTGTTTTACATTAACATCTTGAGGGAAGAGAGGAAGGTGCAGAACACAAGAGATTGTGTAGCTAATTAACTGTAGAGGAGTTGTTTTGACACAGAAACAGGTTCTTTACGTCAGGACCTTGGTTTATTATTCCCTAGGAAAGACATCACCTCTTACTCTATGTTCCCATCACTTTCCAGAGGAAAGAGTGGCCTAATTCCATTCCAAAAATGTTCATTCATTTTGCTCACCTCACTCACTGTCCTCACCTGACGGAATCCCCTGTAAGACCAGGATGTGTCAACGGCCATATTTTGAGTCGGTTTTGTTGACATTGCTGTCCACTTATGCTCGCTTTCACGCTCTCCAATCGAGTCTGCTCAGGTGTACACTCACTTGTTCAGATCTCCCATAATTATTTTCAATCAATCAAGATAAAAATTCATCCGTAGAACAAAGGGTAAAATTAAAATGATAAATGTCAGTGGATTTAAACAACTTTGACCTGTGCCATGCTGCAGCTAAGCACAATATCAGTTGCATTCAACTAGAATATTATTATCCATTTCATATTAATCCAAAATTCATATTACATTGGGATTTTACTATTAGTGATTATATGTCATTCTTCTTTTCCAGTATAGCATACCCTGGTTAATATAATAAGATATAAGATAATATATGTTTTTAAACCTGAAAATATTATGATATTAATATTATTTCCCTTAGAGGGATTATGTTGGACTCCTTCAGGCTAAATAGAAAGGAATATTTTCAAGTGAACAAGGTTAATTTTCTTGCCATACATGGGAAAAAAAACTTCAGATGCGCAATAAGGTCATTTATGTATGAGCTATTTCTATGAACATTTATTCAATGTCGTAAAACCACTCTAACATGTGAGAAGGATTAAATTATTTTCATCCATTAAACCAGAGAGAAGTTTCAGCCACAGCTGTTTTTTCTAAGAGAATCTAAATGGTAATAACAACCATTTTAATGTTAAATATTCTCTGCTTCACCCTTGCAGCCCTTCATTTTTTGCTATATTCTAAGAAAAAAACCTCCTGGACCAGTAAAGACTAATGTCAAAATGTTAAATGGAGGGCCATGAGTTTAAAAACTTAAAGAGGCAGTGAAATATTAGTCAATGTTGGTGAGAAATGACTGGCTCTTTACTCAGGGTGTCAGTGTTTAATGGCGAAGCTGGATGCATATAAGTTAGTCCAAGCATGAAGGGCAGTGAGACGCTTGTGTGGAAAGCCACTTCGTCCCTTTAGTTACTGCGATCAGAAACTTGTCATTTCTCTCATTCACTCTGTCAGCCTTGAGACATTGTGCAGACTTACCTCTGTGTTGTACACCCCATATATCAGGAAGATGAAGAGACCCTGCAAAACAAAACGGAGGAAAAAAGCTGTTACCGTTATGTTTCATCATTCCAGCTGTATATGAATATATATATATATATATATATATAAAATTAAAAATATAAATCTTGAATATATGAAACTTCATCCCAAATATATAAATGTCTGAATATATAAATATAACTTTATGCTCAGGCATATGAAAAGACAGCTGCTTCTTTTATTTTGATGGAACAATTGGTCATGTAAATCTGCCTTGTTGAGCTAATAAATGTATCAATGTTTCATTTTTCTACTAATAAGCTGCCTTGTTTGTGTATCACCACTTTGAATTACCTAAGCTATCATAGACTGGCACAATGAACCAGCAGATGGGAAGGACCCAGAAAATATAAGGACCCCTTTATGCAGTCTAAACTATTGCCATTCAAAAATAATGTTAAAATGTTAATTAATGTATTTTTGATTGTACTCTAATGTCTGAATAATTACAATTACAAATAATATGTGCCTACTTTATACAACAAAGGAATTGTTTCATCACAATAAATTACAAAGAGACCAAAGCAGCTGTCTTTTGATACACCTGATCATAAAGTTAAATTTATATATTCAGGATTTCTATTTGTATGACCTATTTGGCCCTCCAATATATATACATTATATATATATATATACACACAAAACCAAGTTGTTCATCCAAGTGGCACAAAAAAATAAATTGAAACATATATTTTTGGTGGATAAAACATGGTCCAGGCTGGCGCACAACTGCCAAAGGCATCTGGAACATGTTGTTCATCCTCAAGCAATCGAGGACTTAATCCAAGGTTCCTTGGGCTTTATAAAAGAGAAATCTTTCAGTTTCAAGTGCTTAAACTCAATATATCTTCCCTCAGAAACAGAGGACACTGCACAAAGGTAGGAGTGGACCAACTGTTGGCCTAAAGAAGAATAATGAGGAGGAGATGAGGGAAAGAATACTGACAGAAAAGGTACATAAAGGAAGACATTTCAGGTTCACAAAACACCATGGCTAGTACTGAAAGAGCAAGAATGTAATGTCCTTCGCAGCACATTTGGTGGCAAAAAATAGCAATTTTCCATTCTTTTTATTATTGTTGTTATTGAATGTACAAGCTCTGAATTCACCTTCATCCACAATGCAATCCTCCATTTTTAATAGATAGGTTATGGATGGTTTTGACAAAAAACAAGTTTGAGACCATTTTAATTCTGGCTCTCAAGTTCAGGGAAGAGTTCATGGAGCCGAGACGGTAGCAAGGCAGATCACGAGACGGTAGCAAGGCAGATCACGAGACGGTAGCAAGGCAGATCACACTCGGGTCAGCTTCGCAAACTCTAATCTGCATACTACATGCAAAATAGAGAGAGCATCCTTTTTGTCCACTTTACCTTCTCCTCATGTAACAATGAGGTGACATGGACCTCAATCAGTCGAGAGAATTTGGAACATCAAATTTGCTAAAGATCTCAATGCATCACCATTGACAACATGATTTGGGGGCCCAATCTGAATGTCAACCCCATTCTCCGCAAAAAGCACCTCTCTACCTTCCCAAATCTCACACTTATAAATACGTCTCCCATGGCTGCTTAGCAGTTCTAATAATCTTCAATTTGCAGTTCTGTTTAATTTTACATAAAAAATGTAATCAATTAAAATGTTCCTTGAAATAAATCTAAAAAAAGGTTTCTAAAAGAACTGACACAATGCATTTATAATAGTGTAATGAATAGCAGTCTTCAAATAAATCACAAACTAATTTTATTTAGTATCATAGTAGAACTTCCAGTTAGCTTAATTATTGCCTAATAAATATTCAATTTAAAGGTCAGTGTTTTAGTAATACAGAGAGAAAATAAATATTAGTTGCACATAAATTAAATCAATAGACAGTGGGTGGTAATTTGCAACGTATGTCTTATTGTTTTGCATTAAATTAGCAATTTCCTATTTAGTATTGCAAATTAAATTATCATATGTTTGATCATTTCTGTTATTTGTAATTAATCTTTTGTTGTGTTGTGTGAACAAAGTGGACAAACATCTACCTAGCGAAAAGAAAAATGATCAATTATAATGTAATTGAGTTAAAAATAAATTGCATCAAAACATGATGGATTGTTTAAAATAGTTCATTAATTTTGTGTTAGAGCATATTATTTAAATGTATTGTGTGTTTTCCTAAATACATCCAATTCTTTTTGAACTCAGTAAAATGGTACAAATTTATGCAAGGGTTGGCACAGTTGTTTTCAAAGTCTCATATACAGTCTTGTTATACATCAAACAAAATGCATAAATTAATTACAAGCAAACTAATTAGGAAAACAATTGTATGTTTAGAAAAAGTTAAAGTCAAGAAACATTGTGTTGAGAAAACATATATCACCCTTGAGGAATCTACCATAGTACAATGAGGGGAAAGGAGCCTGTGTAGCATACACAGCAGGAGCTAGTGAACATTTTCATTGTTGTTCACATACTAAAATGAAAAGATCAAATTCATAATGACCAAAAAATTGCAGTGGCTTATCGAAGTTAAGAAAAAACTTCCACTGGCAACAGATATGCAAAGCTGTATCCACACAAGAAGTGAGTGGGAGGTCCTGTGCAATGCATTCAGGTGAAAACAATTTTAGAAAAAAGAAGGACAAAAAATAATTAACCAGCAAGAAAGTACTACTATAAACCTTCCCCTCACCCACTCTCCCTATACCATTGAGCACAGATATTTCTTTTAAAATCTGAGGCTATACATCAGGGAAGCGTTTACGGCTGAGCCTCGATTGAGAGTGAATGCATTGTACACTACAATGAATAAGAGCCCTAGGTCCTCATTACTTTGTGACAAGATACAGAAATTCACTTTACTTTTCATTTAGGGTCCTCTGCTCCAGTTTATGGATGTGTGCCTTCATGCTTTTACTTACTTCCCTGCTCCAGCCCTATGTAATAAATGATTATAAATTTTCACAGATGACCACCTCTCTTCTTCTCTTACCCCCTTAATGCACAAAGTTAGGGAGCCGCAGGTAAAAATTTCACAAACCCTTTTATTTATGATGTTGTCCTTGGTAACGGAAATTTCAATGTACTGAAATGAAAACTATGATTAAGGGGACTCAGTGTCTCGGCAAGGAGAGTGGAGGGCAGCTTTCTATCCCCCCCCAGAAAATATATAAGGCTTTCTGACACCACTTCTGTACCAAATGGACCTCACCAGAAGCTGAAGGGGTAGGTTCCATCAGGTTTATCCCACTGTCTTACCAACGCACACAGGCAAACCACGTACTGCGCACAGCTCCCCAAAATGAGACATTACTGCTAAATGTCCTAAACCCCAAATAAGAGCCTGTGGCCTTATGTCATCTCAGTTCCGTTTGCAGAACATCTGTGAAATATGGCCATCTGCCATACATGTATACATACCTGTATATATAGTATGTACACCATGTACATACACAATACACACCTGTCCTGCTTTCCCATGAGGGTATTTCCATGATATTGTTCATGTTCAACTACCTGAGAGTTTGAAAAAGCAGTAACAAAAATCATTATCCTTTTATAAACAGAACAAGATGTGATGTAATGGAGCTGCAAGGTATGGTAACTTGATATCTAACTACATTTGGTGGCTATCTATGGCTGGGAATGTTCATTTTTGGCTGCCATAGCAACAATCGATTTAATAAAACTTCTGCTATAATTGAATCTCTTACTATTTGATGTAACAATTTCCTATTGATTCAAACTGCATGTTGTGTGGATATACTCACTCTCTTCATATCCAAGGGGCACTGCAGCTGAGGTGTGCACTTACCTATAGATCAATTACTATTTTCATCACTAAAGAACACATATAGCTCTACAGGAGGGCTAACGTATCCCTCACTATGTCGGCTGCATTGTTGGGAGGAGCTCATTCAGCGTTAACCTGAGGCCCAACCTATCCCTTATGGGACAAGGTCAATTCTATCTTGCTGTGGAACCCCTGTCATAGACAGCTAATGACAGAGCCCAGGTTTGAACCTGCAACAGGCCCAGCTTAGCCCTATGCTTGTGGCAAGTACCTTTACCGACTCAGCTGCTCAGGAGTCCTTATTATGAGCATGCCTGCATATGTAAAATAAACTGATTAGATCTAATTACAACAGAAACGCAATAATAAAGTTCACACATAGGCAACTGCCAGAATAAAGGAAACACTTGAGCAAATGAAGGGTTCTGGTGGCTCGGTTATGGTGTGGGGTGCATTTTCCTGGCATGGTTTAGATCCATTCAAGGCCTTAGAGGGCAAGTTAAATGCCAATGAACACAAAGTGATAACCTTCATTCTATATCCTGATGGGAGTGGTCTCTTCCAGCATGACAATGCCCTATCCACATGGCACGAGTGGTCACTGAATGGCTTGATGAGCATGAAAATGATGTAAACCATATGCCATGGCCATCTCAGTTGCCAGAATTTCTCATAGAAGACTGGAGGTGCATCCCTCGAACAGAGCTCCACATACTTGTAGAATCTATGCCCAAGGCGCATTGAGGCTGTTCTGGCGGCTTTTGGTGTCCCAACGCCCTATTAAGAAAGTTGGTGTTTCCTTTTCATTTTTCCAATTACCTGTACCTTTTCAATATTTTCATTTCTAAAGTTTCCCTGCAGCCTGCTATCATGCCATGGATACAGAGTCCCTTAACTGTTTAGATACTGTATCATTGAACAGATCTTCATGAACAACAGCATACTGCATCTTTTTGAGAACAAATGCATACTCAGATACAGCAGGGACATGCACTGTACATTCCACTGCAACTAATCCATGTATTACTCACTTCATAAAACTGTAACACTTTACATAACATGAACCCTACTCGTCTTACTGAATAGTATGCTGAAGAAAAGGGTTACTTAGGTGTACTATTATAACTAAGCTTAAAAAAACCTACAGAGCCAGTTATAAAGCAAATAATCAAAAAGACTATTGTTGGAAATATATTATATAGATTTGTAAAACACATTTATGCAGTGCTATAGGTAAATAAGCATACAACCGTATTTGTTCATAACTGAAAGGCGAAAGCACAGCATTCACAGACTTCTTTCATCCACAACTCTCCAAGACTAACAGCAGGGAAAATGGACCAAAACCTCTGATGGTGACTAAACATTATGCTCACAAAAAGATTTTGAGTCCTCAAAACAGACAGACTGCATGTATATTCATGGCACTCTAGGAAACTTGTGTGTTCACTGCTTGTTTTGTCTCATTTCAAACTCCACCAGGGTAAGAGAATGAGGGAAAATGAAATACCTACTTGGTAATCACTGCTGTCAATGCTCACGTTTAGCACAGCTTAACGACTGAGTTTTGTTTTCAGACAGACAGTCACTGCTGAACATCTTAGATGAGAAAATGAATAGAAAAATATGCATTAGCATGTGCTCCATTCTCTCCAACTAAGGAGGTTTCTGAGACAGCAACAGAGATAAATGAATCTTTGATTCCTGTGCAACCCAATCTAGCCAAGGAATACTAAGTCACCTGACTTAATTAACAAAAGATAATGCACAGTAGAGATGTATGAAAAGTGAATTGAGCCATTTTTAAAAATGGGAGTCAATACAACATATAACTGAAGATGGAAGGTCTATCCTCACATACAAGCCATACACATTTGAATGGTGCCATTTGCAGATTCCTTGTTGTAGACAGCAGAAATGTGGACATGTGGAAGCCATTACAGAAATAAGACACAAAGAGGTTAAAATGCTATGAAAAAGTTCACACTTTTTTTTATAAAAAGACCTGCTAATGTCTCTGACCCCTTTACACAGAAACACTTTAATTAGCTTGTATACATAACGTTCACTTTAACTGCTCGCCGCCTTTCAAATAAATCTGGATGTCAGCTACAGCTTTATGGTTGATAGATCACAGACCCTCAAATTAGATCAAATTTGAAACTTTTCCAAGAGTGATGCCGTGGGTCACTATGTCAGAACAGAAAATAAGCTTCCCTTAGCATAAATAATTTTTGTATGTGTATGAATTTTACTGAGGAACGTACACAACAGATGAACCTTTCCTATGCAGCTATACCCCATTTGAAATGTTTAGAAGGTTATTAATAAACATATACGATAAGCAAGTAAAGCATATATAAGTGTGGATTAATATAATAAATGTGTTTTTTGGTGACAAATGCATGCATGCATTCTAAGATCACTCTGATATGTAAAGTTAATGTTATTGTAATTTTACTTATACTCAGCCATTGTACCTAAGTTGTATGGTCCCTTCTCCATAAATCGAATTAAAAGATAACCAGTTGTACATTATGAACAACCACAGTTGTATATATATATATACATTCAAATTTTCAAATACATTTTTTTCCCCGTTCTTCTCCCAATTTGGTTGTCAATTATACCCTCTATTTATCTCAATTCACCCTCCCCCACAAGTCCGCCACCCGTCCTCCGGGTCGAGACACTATTTTCCAGGCCGATTTTATCCGCCTCTTCCGAGACAGAATTCTACCACGGACGCCTTTTCCTGCTCACCCTACCCCCTCCCCCAGAGGCGGACAGCCAAACGCCGCCTCCGATCGGGCTGACAACCAGGCTGGTCTGGTAGAGACGCGGGTTTCAAAACCCATAGTTGTTTTATGTTTCCGAGTTCTTAAGCTTTATTCTTATCACTTTCCATTGTGATCTCAAATCACAGTGACCAAATTACTCTCCAAACTTTTGTTGGAAATATAAATTAAATTAAATTCATATTCCATTAACTGTGTTTATTCCTTTGGAGGAAATCCCCAGGGTATCCAAAAAAAAGGTGGCCAACATAAATTGAGCACAGGATTATGAATTGATACAAAGGTCAATGCATCAACAGTAAATAGTGAATATATGCAAATGCTAAATAAATTCAGTGTTCATGAAAATTCAGTATTCATTTAAACATAAAATGTTTGTAATAGATAAACACAACTCTGAGTGGATACAACTGGTTTTAACAAATAAAAAGGAAATATGGCAGTTCTACTTAATACTGTAAATACAGCTTATGGACTATTTAGGTTGCATTGTGTATATACACTACCGTTCAAAAGTTTGGGGTCACTTAGAAATTTCCTTATTTTTGAAAGAAAAGCACTGTTTTTTTCAATGAAGATAACATTAAATTAATCAGAAATACACTCTATACATTGTTAATGTGGTAAATGACTATTCTAGCTGCAAACGTCTGGTTTTTAATGGAATATCTACATAGGTGTATAGAGGCCCATTTCCAGCAACCATCACTCCAGTGTTCTAATGGTACATTGTGTTTGCTAATCGCGTTAGAAAGCTAATGGATGATTAGAAACACCTTGAAAACCCTTGTGCAATTATGTTAGCACAGCTGAAAACGGTTTTGCTGGTTAGAGAAACTATAAAACTGGCCTTCCTTTGAGCTAGTTGAGTATCTGGAGCATCACATTTGTGGGTTTGATTATACTCTCAAAATGGCCAGAAAAAGAGAACTTTCATATGAAACTCGACAGTCTATTCTTGTTCTTAGAAATGAAGGCTATTCCATGTGAGAAATTGCCAAGAAACTGAACATTTCCTACAACTGTGTGTACTACTCCCTTCAGAGAACACCACAAACAGGCTCTAACCAGAGTAGAAAGAGAAGTGGGAGGCCCCGGTGCACAACTGAGCAAGAAGACAAGTACATTAGAGTCTCTAGTTTGAGAAATAGATGCCTCACAGGTCCTGAACTGGAAGCTTCATTAAATGGTACCCGCAAAATGCCAGTGTCAACGTCTACAGTGAAGAGGCGACTCCGGGATGCTGGCCTTCTAGGCAGAGTGGCAAAGAAAAAGCCATATCTGAGACTGGCCAATAAAAGGAAAAGATTAATATGGGCAAAAGAACACAGACATTGGACAGAGGAAGATTGGAAAAAAAGTGTTATGGACAGACGAATTGAAGTTTGAGGTGTTTGGATCACACAGAAGAACATTTGTGAGATGCAGAACAAGTGAAAAGATGCTGGAAGAGTGCCTGACGCCATCTGTCAAGCATGGTGGAGGTAATGTGATGGTCTGGGGCTGCTTTGGTGCTGGTAAAGTGGGAGATTTGTACAAGATAAAAGGGATTTTGAATAAGGAAGGCTATCACTCAATTTTGCAACGCCATGCCATACCCTGTGGACAGCGCTTGATTGGAGCCAATTTCCTCCTACAACAGGACAATGCACTCCTCCAAATTATGCAAGAACTATTTAGGGAAGAAGCAGGCAGCTGGTATTCTGTCTGTAATGGAGTGGCCAGCACAGTCACCAGATCTCAACCCCATTGAGCTGTTGTGGGAGCAGCTTGACCGTATGGTACGCAAGAAGTGCCCATCAAGCCAATCCAACTTGTGGGAGGTGCTTCAGGAAGCGTGGGGTGAAATTTCTTCAGATTCCCTCAACAAATTAACAGCTAGAATGCCAAAGGTCTGCAATGCTGTAATTGCTGCAAAGGGAGCATTCTTTGATGAAAGCAAAGTTTTAAGGACAAAATTATTATTTCAAATAAAAATCATTATTTCTAACCTTGTCAATGTCTTGACTATATTTTCTATTCATTTTGCAACTCATTTGATAAATAAAAGTGTGAGTTTTCATGGAAAACATGAAATTGTCTAGGTGACCCCAAACTTTTGAACGGTAGTGTACACTCAGTGGCCACTTTAGTAGGTACACCTTTCTAGTACTGGGTTGCACCCCCCTTTGCCCCCAGAACAGCCTGTATTCTTCATGGCATGGATTCAACAAGGTGCTGGAAACATTCCTCAGAGATTCTGGTCCATGATGACATGATAGCATCACAGTTGCTGCAGTTTTTATGGGTGCACATTCATGTTGCGAATCTCCCATTCCACCACACCCCAAAGGAGATCTGGTGACTGTGGAGGCCATTGGGAGTACACTGAACTCATTGTCATGTTCGTGGAACCAGATTGAGATGACCAGATTGCTGGAGAACCATTAGAAGATGGGTAGACTGTGGCAATAAAGGGATGCACATGGTCAGCAACAAGCAGGGCTGGACTGGGAGAAAAAATCGGCCCTGCCATTTCGCTACCAGACCGCCCGGCACCCGGTGCGAGCCTTTTCTGCTGGAAGTAACCATTAGAAGATGGGTATAATATGTATAAAATGACTGTGGCAAAAACTAAACCGGGATTTGCCCGCAGACTATATAGCCAGTCCAGCCCTGGCAACAAGACTCAGATAGGCTGTGGTATTAAAACGATGCTCATTTGGTATTAAGGGGCCTAATGTGTGCCAAGAAAACATTCCCCACACCATTACACGACCACCACCAGCCTGAACCGTTGACACAAGGCAGGATGGATGCATAGATTCATGTTGTTTATGCCAAATTCTGACCCTACCATCTGCATGTCGCAGCAGAAATCGAGATTCGTCAGACCAGACGACGTTTTCCCAATCTTCAACAGTGCAGTTTTGGTGAACCTGTGTCCACTGTAGCCTCACCTTCCTGTTCTTAGCGTACAGGAGTGGAACCTGGTCTTCTGCTGCTGTAGCCCATCAACTTCAAGGTTCAACGTGTTGTGCGTTTAGAGATGCTCTTCTGCATACCACTGTTGTAATGCGTGATTATTTGAGTTACTGTCGCCTTCCTGTCAGCTTGACAGGAAGGCCATTCTCCTCTGACCTCTCATTAACAAGGTGTTTTTGCCCACAGAACTGCCACTCACTGGATGTTTTTGTTTTTCACACCATTCTCTGTAAACTCTAGCGACTGTTGTGTGTGAAAATCCCATGAGACCAGCAGTTTCTGAGATACTCACACCGCCCCATCTGGCACCAACAATCATTCCACGGTCAAAGTCACATAGATCACATTTCTTCCCCATTCTGATTTTTGGCCTGAACAACAACTGAACCTCTTGACCATGTCTGCATGCTTTTATGCACTGAGTTGCTGCCACTTGATTGGCTGATTAGATAATTGCATTAACGAGCAGGTGTACCTAATAAAGTGGCCACTGAGTGTACGTGTACTCCAAAATATTTCACTCAGTATTTGTAATAGCATTCAATATGTTTATAGCTCTAAATACACCACAATGATTCGTAGTGATGAAAAATAACAATACAGGACTCTTTCGAGGCCCTGTAATTGGAATGAGTACACTTGGACATGACGAGCCTAGATGGGCTGAACGGCCCATTGTGTATTCTCATGTTCTTATGATTCAATATACATTATGTCTATTCAATTATGTACCTGATTAGACTACAAGGTAGACACCCAACTGGATATAAAGTCAGAAGCCATTATCCTTTAGTCATTATCCTCGTATGCGAGTGCCACTGGGTGGAGCAATGGTAAAGCACTTGCCCAGTGTGCAGGTTGCCCACTGCAGTCGGGGTTTGAGCCCCGGCTGCGCCACCCCAGCTCTGGCCAGAGGGAGGGAAACCAACGGTTGACGGCTTGGCAAGATCTGTCTCTGAGGAGGCGGGTCACTGCTGGTCACAGAATTACAGAAGCAAGCTCACAGTACGAGGGGGGATAGTTGACATGAAAAGAGCGTACAATTGGCTACTAAATAGGGAAATGGGGAAAATTCGGAAACAAACACTTACACTTAAACAGAAAGGCATCCTGTCCCTAGGCTGCAAATGACTCGCAACAACCATTCAACAAAGCAATGTATGCAGAGGTCAGAGAGAGTAGGTGCCAGCAGCTTTAGTCAGCCGCCTACATAAGGCCACCAAGCTTTATAGATTTGATCAGGCCATAAGAGAAAGGAGAGACAACCAGCCACTGGAGGATGTCACAGTGGGCCAAACACCACACACACGGGGGGCCCGGCCTATAACAGCACCCCACTCCTGAGGATGGGTAAGCAGTACAGATAGGTGCAATACTGACTGTGCTCAGTCAGAGAAGCAGGAGTTATTAACTTAGCCCTGAAACACCTACTTAATATAGGGCCAGCGATGATAGCTAACAGAGCCTGGCTGAGGTGACAGCTTTTGGACCTGCTTGAAGAAATCCAATTGAAAAGCAGCCAAGAGGAACAACAAGCTCGAAACAGATGTTCCTGCTACCACTGGTGCAGCGGTGTATACAACAGAAACGCTGGCAAATTTGACAAAAAATTGTATCCTTTGGACATTACATATTTATATCTTATAAGCAGTTACAAGTTACCCAACTCATTTAATTCTAATATTTCAAAGGGCATTTTTCCCCCTTCAGGTGAGTAGCAATTAAAATAAACTATTCATATGTAGTCTTTTTTTATTGGCCATTCATTTCACAGGATTATTTCATTAAAAAATCGAATTAAAACATTTGTTATAGAAGTACATTAAAAGATGCAGTAGGTTTTGCTAGTATCTATGGTCATACAATGAATACATACTGTATATTACTACATTTGAATCAGGAAAATAAATATATACCCTAAAAACAACATGCATTCAGGCAGTGTTGTGTCTACATAGCTGGAACCCAGAGAGCAGACAGGAGCTAAAGAATTCATAGCCTCTTAAAAGTCAAGGCTGTTGGAAAGTCAAATTTGAAATGGAAATTTTTTGTTGCAGAACATCCAAAACGCTCATACAGTGTAGAGTATAATTCAGAAGAGTCATGTCCTTTCAGATCACATTAGAATGCCTCTTGGAAGGTCAGTGAAAACATGAATTGGCCAGGCAGAAGACAAGATCTCTGTCCTTTGAGCTTTATCATTTGAATTGATACGAAAAGACCATTGTGAAAATAAAGATATATAATCATTGCATTCATCCATTGTTTAAAAAATAATAATAATCAATTAGATGTTGTAAGGGAATCCACACCTCATTTGTAATAACACTCGTTTTTTATCAGATTAAAATCAATTGTGACACGTCTGTATTGCTGCCTAAGACAGATGTCAAAACATTTGCCATCAGTTTAATTTTATTCGCATGTATCTTAAATATTTTATGCCACAGCTGCAAAGTTATTGATGAGCTTTTCCAGTAAGTCAGTAAAGTGATAATATATTAGTTCTTTAAGTTTTAGTAACATTCCAAACCATAGATTGTTAACATGTTTTTTGTTCAAATAAGATACTTTTAGATTGTAATGCCTATTTTCCTTTTTTATTTATTAACTTTTCAGCATTCTTCACAAGACTGTGGGCAGTATGTTCAACTGAATTTGTAACTATATACCATAAAATAATTATGGTGCACATATGTGGAAAAAGACTGAAAGAATGAACTATAAACAAACTAGCTTTAAAAAAAAAGGCAATTTGGATTGTATGTTTTGAGAGCCAAGTAAAACATATGCAGGGAAAATTGATACAGACTTTTAACACATGGGTCAACCAGACTCTTTGAACATAGAGAGCAAAGAGCCATCTGTATGCCAAAGACCTGTTTAATTAAAAATACTTAGATATCCGCCTGACTTTTTTTGTATGCCCCTTGTCAAAATGCATGAGATCCCCCTGTCAATCGCCAGCATATTTTTATTGCATATTTTCCACTGAAAGAGAAATACTTAGGTTATGGGAGACGAATGCTAGGTCTAGTGTTATCCTTGAAATCATTTCAGCTATGCTCTGGGCCACTGCTCTTTCCTGAGTAATTTTTTGACCTAACAGGAAAAAATCATGGACGCCTCCCATTATTATCAAATTAACACCTAGTAATACTAAGCAGGATATATTGAATGTTAACATCTTCAAATACAATTAGATGACAGGACATTAATTCAGTTATTCTCTTGTGTTGTCGGTGTCATCAGCACATGCTGTCATTTTTTTCTCTCGCAGAATTTAAAGCAACCGTGTGTACCTGCTGTGAAATAAATCAACAATTCCTTCCTTCTGTGCATATGTGTGTGTATTTTAATGTACAGGCAACTTGCCATCTACAGAACCAACTGGTTTTAAAAAACCTTTAGAAAACTGTTAAGAGTCTGTTTGAATTGGCCTTTTCTTCTGTATTTAGGGGCTGACCCAAAACCTCTCATACAGCTAACAAAACTAAATTCACACTCTGCACCTCCTACGGAGTGTTCCCAAAGACCTTAATTGGCATGCTGTCACTGTCTGCATCTCAAAGCGCAGCGCAGTAGACTGCGTATACTGAACAGAGGAGTTATTTCCTTCACGGGAGCTCCAGGGTGGGACCATTTTCCCCTCTGTTTCTGAGGTGAGCGGGGCCGAGGTTAATGGCATGTGCCATCGGAGTGCCACACATGGTTAAGGCACTTTGCGGCAGTATTAATCATTGTAAAGTGGAAGCCTGCACGAGTGTCACATGCAATCACAGTTTACTATGGGCCGCGGGACTCCAAAGTGAAAATGAATGGTGGTAAAAACAGGCCGCGTCTACACCACTGACTTCATGCATCTTTGTTCTGAGGGTGTTTCGTGTCTCAGTGTTAAAGTCCCATTCCATGACATATCAAATAAAAATATATATTATTGATAAAAAAGTTAAATGGTTTTTTACACATTTCAATTTAAATCTATTCAAACTATTTTGAGCCAGCCAATGAAAATACACAAATTAGTAAAAAAAAAATTTTTTTTCTTAACTGATGTTACGTGATTCGATTAGAAAATATTCAATCTGGTTATTAATTAATTTCAGACCACTACAGAGGAAAATAATACTTACAATTTAACATTTCAGAAACTATACTAACGAGCCTGACTGATAAGAGTCTTGACGTCCTTCAGTACATTTCTACAACAATTCTGTCAAAATCAGGCCTGTTTGAAAGGCGTTTGATTGGCACATGCTTTCACTTAATGATGATAATTACAAAGAATAATAATTCTGAACCACATCTGGTCAGTGTAAGCGGGCTGCAGCGTTCTAGCCACTGCATGCCAAACTGTCAAAAAACACACTTTTCCCACCTTCTGCAATGCCCTGGCCCCAAACGGCGGACAAGAACCAGATTAATAAGAATCAACACTCTCCCGTAAACACTCATTAGGGAAAAGCAGCAATGCAGGCGGTGAAGGAAATGACACAAGAGTCTCCTTGGCTCACCTCTCATGTATGACAACACTGTGACACAGGAAGGGCAAAAGAGTAAGAAGCCCAGCCATATTCTAGAGCTGTGGACCTCGTTATTCTCCTATTCACCTCCTGCCCACAGAATCACATCTGCTCTTTTTTTTTTTTTTTAAAGGTATGAATGTTGTTGATAGTATTTAACTGAGAAATCTTTTATACAGTATAATACACCTCAATAACAATAATATATATTTTTTAAGGCAAGTTAAAACATGTCTTTTTACAATAGTTGTGTCATACTATTTGATTATTTTAAGGAATCATTCTTTACCAAGAGAAGAATTATGAATAAAACATTGGTGTTTGTTTTTTGTTTAATTTCCATGCAGAAAGAAAAAAGCTCACTTGCAAATTGCCATCAGTATTTGACAGGCTTTACCAAAAAAATAGGTTTTTCTGCCCCATGCTGACCCAGTTCTCACTAATTATCTGCAAAGTATACATCAAAGCCATCCAAACAGTCCACTGCACTTAGATTAAAAGAGACTTAGAGATCTGCTCTTTAGCAAGGTTTCACCATCCACCAAAACAGCAAGGAAGTCAGGACAGTTGGAGACGGATTTAAGTGGTTTTAACTTGTAAATAGAATGGTCAGTGTTCAACATGTGTAATTTTTTTTAAAGTAATTTGTGTTTGGAGGGTGGGATTGGGATGGGGGGGGTGGGGTCATGTTGTTATAACAGGGGTCATGAAGTCACCGCCACCTAGTCATGTGATCTCCAGGTTTCTGCCAGTATAGCATGACATGGTTTGCTTTTGTATGACACAAGACATTACTAAATTGAGCTGATGAGTAATTTTAAAACAAATAAATGGCTGTAGGTTTAGAATAAGAGTTCTACGGAGGTGTGCAAGGCGTAAATTCTCTTCCACCTTGACAGGAAGCGTATTATTCAGCAGGCTTATTTTCTCTGCCAGACATCCACCCAGAATTTAAAGTTAATTCTGACTGTGTTTATTCCATAATTATTCTTTTATTTTCAAATGCCCTGCATACCTTTAAATGAAGCAGATCTTTTGACACAAAATATAGGGTGCAATTTAATCAAAGAGCAAAACATTTTAGGCTTAACTTTCAAAAATTAATTTAAGGAATTTTTAAAGCAAATTTACAGTGATGCTTTTTTCTTACTTGTACCATCTAAGGAAAATGGTACACTATGCAGCTGAGGCAAAACCTTACATATATACATTGTTTATAAATTGTACATGTTTAAAGCCTTTCATGTTTCCTGGTTGTTTAAAATAACCAATCACCTCCAAGAAATGAAATAGACACAAATAAAACCCATACCTAAATTAAATGTATATGCATGTATTTTGTATTCCCACGGGTTTAAGTCAAATACAAAGTGTGTATTATACAATTATATTGGTTGAAGTCAATAAAAAGTGGGCATTACACAATAAGAAATTGTGGGTATTGTACAATAATTATAATGTATGTCTTTTTTAATGGAAAACAATTTAAGTGAGATCTCACGTGTAATTACACCAATGATCAATTCTACCACATTGGATGGCATAGCATAGCTCTTCTCTCAGTAGCGCATGGTGCTATCAGTATAGTTTAGCACATTTGTTAACAGTGTGTCAGCATGCATTCATGTCTATCAGGGAATCAAAGCTCTAGAATGTCAGAATCTACAGGACCCTACAGCGCAAAACTGCAGTAGCTGAATCGAGCCAGCGGGGAAGCGATTTTACAAGTTTCAGTAAAAAGTACAGCCCGCTCTAGATGACAGATGCGCCATTCACATAGTGGTTATTTTTGTTTGCATGCAATGGAAGAAATACTTAACTAGCGGGTTTGTTTGAGCAACCCCTTAAATGTTTTTTTAAAAGAACCAGTCGATACCAGGGGGACACTGTTCCTGCAATCTCAAACAATCGAAAATGAAAAACATTTCCCTGGTAATCTGACCATTGAGGGGTGTGGGGATTCTGGCACAGCCTCCGAGAAGCAAAGGGTTCATGCAAGTGGACACCTGTCTGGGAAGCTGAATTTGTGTTGTTTTAGTGCACAGGGATTTAAAATAACCCGGTCCTCCTTTGTTTGAGAGGGAAATAGAGAGGTGAAGTGAGTGCACAGAGAACGTGGCTCTCTCCCAGTTGCCCTCTGCGGAGGTATCTTGGCATCCACACCACCCACCCCTTTCCCAAATTCCGACAGGAAGGGGGTCGCCTGCTGGCAGGGAGACGGGGGGGATAAGGGGCCGGGTGGAAGGAGGGACTAGTGAGGAAACGCAGCTGTGACAGCTGAGAGAAGCGCAAACAGCCAATCAGCATTAGGGCCAGCACCCAGCCACGTACATGCAGCTAATGGACACAAGGCACACGGCTTATCTCACAGAACCTGAGAAAACTGCTATATCTAAGGCCCGTTTCTTCAAACGCCCTTTTTTGTGCTGCGACTCTGGCCCGTGTGATGCCCTCCTCAGAGTCCCGCTGCAGCCGGCTGCATTCAAGGCCTGCGGTTTCCATGTGTTAACACCAGAGGACTGGAGAGCTGACAGGGTGCAAGCTTTCCTGAGACTTTGCCTGTGGAACTTACCCTCTTCTGTAATGAGTCAGGTGTGACAGATGGGGTACTGCGTTACTGCTTCTTTTCAATGGCCCTTTTTGAAAAAGCTGTCAAAATACCTTTTCAAACACCCCCAGCCTATACTCCGATTTCAATAAACAGAAACACGTAAGTGGCACGCAAGTTTTCCCTGCCGTCTTATCCATTGTTCCATCTCGGCCTCCAGTTTTCTGTTCGTGAAAACCACTCACGTCTGTACTTAATTCTCCTGACAACTTGAAGCCAAACACCTTGAATAACCTCTAAATGATGCTTTCTGCTTGATTGGCAGTCTGGCCTGACCTCCTTGATCACAACTTTCAGCAAAGATGCAGATCTGGCAATTTATTTTCATTTGCTGTTGAAAGATCGGTCTCTCTACGTTTTATTTTTACACATTCAGTCAATGCCTTTATGTTTCCCACATAAACCCATATCTGCTGTTTAAATTCAGTCTCTTGCCAATTTCCCTTGTATTCATTTTTTGTGAAATGGTCAATGATGCCTAAGTATGAAGAGCCATGTTATGAAAATGAAGATTGATAAATTGATTGGGAAATGCTTTTGACCCAAGGAACCGCACGAGGATCCTGTTAAAGCCAACTCCACACAGCTGTCACTTCACACTGCTGATTTTACAACAAACAGGATTATATCAGAATTCCAAGAGGACTACATTTATAAACCCACAAGCTCACATTAAATAAACATAATGATTGTTTTCAAATATATTTTTCAGCAACAATCCCTCTGCCCCAGGACAGAATGGAAATTGTAAGAAAGATGGTTAAATAAGATTGTGCTGTGAGTCTAATAGCATGGGGAAGAGCCAGTCAACATCTGCAATCATGTTACCCTCTCACAAATAATGTATTACATCAATAAAAGCAATTAAACCATATTATTAAATTAAGGTTTATACCATGATTAAATCTATTGGTTTTGATTACCAACATTAATTAGTATTACTGCCAATACTAATGATTTAGACACATAAAGAAATCAGACCACAACTCACTACAGAGCACTCCATTGCCATCCATCGTCTTATATGAGTTGTTCAGTCCAGACGTTGAAAATATTTTATATTTTCACACACTGAATTTCAAGTAAGCTTAAGAAATGAATTGCACAAAAATATGATTATCAATTCCTTAATGTTTAATCGCTGTTCCTGCCAGAACAAGGAGGGCAGACACTGCCCCCTTGTGGTTGACACCCAGGGAAGCGTTAATAACGACACAGATCTGAACATCATCGCAAATGGATGACATTTAGTGATTCTTTATTTTTCCACCCATTAAAACGGTAATTAAAATCACTGCAATCCTTCAGCCTTTGCATGGTCCCGCACTGTGAGCTCAGAAAAGTACATACACATCTATTTCTCTTCAAAGTTATTGATACTTTGAAGTTATGGCCAAACAACAGTTACAGACAGGGTATGGCCCACAGCCCGCTATTATGTTCAGGTAACGGATGATGGTAAGGGTTTGAATGACACTGCACGGGAATTGGATGACAGAGGGTTGAGCGATTCATGGCCAAGTGAGAACCCTGTGCTATTTATTTCTGCCTGGGTTAAAAGAGTGCATGAGGCATGACTGTATTAATACACAAGTACCCAAACACTATTTAAAAGAAAAATCTATCAATATGTTGCGAGTCATTTTGAAGGGAGGGGGGGGTGTGCGATCATGCTTATGTCGAGCATCTTGCTTGTAAATAAATAAAATAAGCCTAAGAAATGTTCACTACAGTATGAATGGCAAACCTGAATGAGAAGTTATTAGAAGCATTGTGCAGACAAATATACACACAAAACTACACGTTTGTGAAGTTGTATTATGGCATCCTGTTCTTATCATTTACATACATACTGAAAGGCATTAACATTTACAGTATATTTTAACAGTGAGCAGAGCTAGATAAGTTCTACACTCACATTTGATTCACAAAATCCCCATGAACCCACCTTTGTTATGTGATGACTGATGACACTCTTTACATTAATGTTGGCCTTTGTAAGCAATGAGGAGGCATGGTTCTGATATCGCAGGAAAGTTGACAAAGTTTCCAAACAGTTGCAAGGAGAACGTTAGTGATTAGCGGCAAAGCGTCACACAACAGCCTCTTTGGGGTAACTGAACCGCAATGTAAGAAATGGTTATAAATGCCTAGCAGGAAACAGATGTGTGTAGTCTGCATTTGATATTTACACTTTGATGTCTGACAATCAATCTAACTCTGCTACCTGCTGACTGCTGGTCAGTGGAGGGGTCGAACACTCAACCATCAGCCAGAAGCCTAGGTAGGTAGCAGCCTATTGTGATCTCTGACCTGTTCAGAGGATAGTGGGTTGTCTGTGTCTGTGTGTGTTGCTAAGATAGATAGTATTTAACACCACTTTCCAAAAACTAGACACAGGTACTACTGCTACTACTATCTATACTTCTAATGATAGTAATATGAAGTGTATGTACAGTATCTGTGCGTGTGGGCACTGTGTGTGGGGAGGAGTGTGTGGGTGTGAGTGAAGGATGGGCTAAGATGGCTTTCAAACTGGGACAGGATGGCATTGTGTGAGTGGGGTGTGATACCTGGGTTGTCTGGCCCGTGCTTGTCTGGGTAGTGGAGGAAGAGACCCTATGGGGTCTCTGATAGCTTACACCTTGAGCTTGTTGAGTTCACTAGGAGTTATCTGCTCTGTTGAGTGTGTACAATAACTAGAAAAGAATTGTCATTCTGCCATTGCTGCCAGACATGAACAGGTAGCTCATACGCATGGCAGTGGACGTCATGTCAATGTTACGGATGGCCAGGCTCTTTAGTGCGTAATATTTGACTGCTCTGTATCTACAGAGGTACCACATGCAGGTAGGTACAACCTGGGACCTGTCTGGTTTAATGTGTATCAGAGAGAGTCTATGTGGCGAACAAATGCCGAGCTGTGCTCAGTTCCTTGGTGAATGTCCTTCTGAAAGTCTAGGTGTCTTGAAATATTACATGAATCACTTATTTTTTATGAAAAATAATAAATATCCAGTTATGTATTATATTAAATGTTTTTTAATTATATTGTGCTAAATTGTGCCTTTCAGTATAACTGAAGCATTTCATAACCTCACATTTGAATTTAATATGATACGGTAAATAAAATATTCCTCTTAAAGTGCCCACACAGACAGACACATATATATGTCCATATAGTATTTGAAATATAATTTTTTTAAATGTGTTCTGAAAATATATATTTTTACATATTTTTCATCATATCCTATTTGACAAAATACATGCAATGCATTATGTTAATTATAGACTTGTATTGTAAAAACTTTTGACATGACAAACACTAAAACAACCATGTCAAGCAACCAGTAGAGGAAGTGTACAATGAAAAGGGCTTGTCAACATTATCTGTTGTATTGATTTAACAATAAAGGCCTGCGGCTTAAGCTTTATATGGCTTCTGCTACCTATTGAAAATACAATAATCACAAATAAAAACTGATTTCCTTACTTACATTTTTATCACATGTTCAATCGCTTACATTTTCACACATTCTTAAGTATGCTACCATGATATGTGTTCATATAGTGGTGGTTCAGCATTTTTTTAAACTCAATGATAGATACTGATTAAAACCATCTCTCTCTCTCTCTCTCTCTCTCTCTCTCTCTCTTCTTGGTACTAGGGAACAGGATCTTATATTTTCGTGACCATGGAAATGAAAAAGTTATAACCTTCAAAATAATATTTCTGCAACATTAAGCTTTAAAGTGTTCATGTATCACAACTTAGCACCATATTATACATCTGAAAAGTAACGCTTGTAAAACCGGAAAATGCAAGTGACATAGAAAAGCCATTTTGCTCGCCATTTTGTCTACAAGAAAACAGAAGGCCACATAGACATCAGAGCCAATGTACAGTAGACACACATGGGTTTGAAAATGGGCAGGAAAAACAGATGAATCCATTTTAAATGGAACACAGGGGAGTTCCATTTTCTTCAAGTTCCTTTGGAAAAGTCTGGCAAAACTAACCCCACAATTAAAAGATCACAGAGAGAAATGCAGATATTTCCTTTTCGTTCTGTGCGGCTGTCCGTCTCTATGACTCACACAGAGTTAGTAGCGATTTCCGTTTCCTCTTAATCACACAAATACAATATTTCCTAGGCTAAAAGCAAAAACAGATATCAAAGGGAGGAACAGCAGTTTTGGTCCAGAACATTCTTTTGTTCCGGGCCTTTAGGACCTTTATTAAAACCATGTAAATTACCCTAATGGCTGTGCATTTTCCTGACTTTACAAACTCAATCATTCTTTTATTTGCTGAAAATGCTAATTACTGATGAGCATTAGCATCAGGATGTAAAACATGACAAAAAGAGTCTGCCATTAGGGTCTGCAAAGAAAGTCAAGTTGGGTAATAGGCTTGCTTGCATAGGAGCATGTGGGTGGCTTTCACCATTCCCTTTATCAAAAGCTTTTAAAGCTCTACTATTAAGATAAAGCAACTGGGATTCATTTCTTCCCATCTCCTCCTACTCTGTGCTAAGATTGCTCCATTCATTATCAGCACAGACTGTTGACCAGTCTGACCTCAAATGGCTGACTACACAATTGCAGCCATTTAAGAAATACAAATGCCATTATATTGCATGTTTTATTATTATTGAACCATCCCACTTGGACAGAGGCTCTCTTTGGCCCAGGTTAAAATCTACATTTCTCAGTGCTAAAATAATAATAATATTGCATTACATTGAGGTTTAAGTACTGTAATCATCAGTTTTACATTCAATTCTTAAAATGTGATATTCAATTTCAGAATGTTGTAAAACTCACTATGGCCAAAATCTACTTTCAGCCTAGTAAGAGGCCTGGATTAATTATTGTTGCGATAAAAAATGTAATTAGATGTAGGAGAAACTGAACTATTTATAGTTTAATACTTAATGATCTGACTCTGCTAAATCTCTATTGATCTGTTGATAAATATATGGCTCTATTAAAAATACAAATGATTAAAGATAACCACAAATTGCAATCACAGAACATCTCTGTTGCATGATTAGCACAAACTGAACATACAGCAGTAGCACACAATTCTCATTTAAATGTTGATTGCATCAACACACATATTTGTATGAAATGTTCGATCAAAACATTCCATCTTCATTCAGAATCGCCACAATTGCTTGTCGTGGACCCAGGGATACCACTTTGTTTGTATTATGCTCTGTATACAAGTAAATCTCTACCCTCCGCTTTCCAGTGGCGCAAACTACAGTTAGGTAGAGTGTTTTAATACACTGGGTACAGAAACCCAGGGGAAGCCTTACAGTTTGTCTTATCTATTTAATTTATGCTAGTTTTGTTTAATTTATATTTGTGATTTCTATGTGTCCAATATTGGGCTGTCTTACAAGGTTCCCTATAACAAAGATATGTAAAGTAATTTAACAGAACAATAATAGAAAATTAGGAAAAAATATATTTTAGATATATGCAACACTATGGGAAGATCAATTTTGAAGAATTTTAAATAATCATATTCCATTCCAATACATATGATATACATGATAATTCTGTATCAAAATGTGTCCTGGGATATTTGAATTAAATGTTTGCCATCTTAAACATAAGACAGCAGCAAGGAGGACATATAAAACATATCAATTTAGAAAAGAATGTCTATATTTGGAATATATATTATGGTACAATATGATACAGGAAATTATTATTTTGCTCAAATAAATAGTATATTTATAATATGAGAATATTATAGTAACTGCGCAATAGAATTTGATACATTTTGGATTTGAAGTCAGGAATAAAATGAAATAAATTACACAAATGGAAATGAGTCACTATCATTACACGACGCATTCTGATATTGACAAATGAAGAATATCTAGCAGCAAAGGTCTAAGTAAGCTTTCATCAGTATCAGTTTATAGTAATCTATTGTATAATAATGATTTCTTCAGTTTTCACATTTCTATTCAGTGTGGTATTTCCAACATTGACAAAAAAAAGTATTTTACTGAACGTTGGGATGATTGTTTTGCTGTTTGTCTGAGCGAACAGGCTGATGTAGTGTTCAAGTTACTGCAGACTTAGGACAAATGAGAATAAGAAACTAATCTGAACCAATCTGAGCAGAGTATTGATGTTCTTCTACCATGAGAGGTTAGATCAACGGCATGACAACATAAATACTGAGACCTTTGTCTGTTGCTTACTTGTATGGCCTGAAATCTAAACTGTGGTCTACATACCACATGGGCCAAAAATGTTTTTGAAAAAGCTAAACAAATAGCAGAGAACAAGGAATCGTGTTATAAATAGTAGATTGTGGACTGCGGTGGTAGACAAACCTATCTTAGTTAGATTAAATTGTATGTTTCTAAACAAAATGTAGAACCCAAAATCAAAAATTATAATGGAAATGTCATTTCTCAACCCTTGGATACCCACTGGCACAGATGCTATGATAACAACAGTGAGTTTTCATCAGGTAAGAGTGTCTTTCTTCTAAAAGTAAGCAGAGCTTTTTTCTAATTCAACAAAGCTCAACCTAGAATGCTAAACCTTCAAAATTATTGTTTTATTATTTACAAGAATACAAATGAAAAAATATGAGAATAGAATGCATTACGGAATGTGTCTTTCCCAAGCACAGCCACAGAAAAATATTTTTATCGAATAAGCGTCCTTCAAAGTATCTTTCTTTGCTGCCAAGATTTTTTGCACTTTTCCCACCTATCACAATTGTGCTTAGTTTTGATGTCACTTCCACTTAAAACAAATGACCACAAAAGTTTCCAGAATAATATCCTCCACAGAAGCCACTCACATCTGTATTGCTTTTTAAATGTCTTACCAATTCCACATTCTCAATCTACCACCTGCTCTGGTCAGAAATTTCATAGACATATTTATATTTTTAAATGTCCTGTTACTAGTATCTTCCAATTAACACAATATCCTTGGTAAACTTGGAGAAATGCCATTATGACAACAGGTGCAGTTCGCTCAGAGAAACACTTACCTGTAGGGAGTTCAGGAGAATAAAGATGTAGGCAATCACGATGGAGAAGGGCACCAGCACTCCACAAAGCCAGGTGAGACCCAGGATCGGCAACAACACCAACACCGCCTTCACCGCAGCTCTGGAGAACAACAATCCTCCGAATAAGCACAGGGCAACACAAGAGACACGGCAACCATAACACATTATCAATAGAACAAAAGCCATTACACCAAACTTCTGGTCTACAGTGGCTGCCTATTTTTGGCCAGTCAGTGCATTTGACTGCAGGTCACTCCAATCACAACAAGAAGCTGCTGTTTGAACTCATATTGTGACCATTTTCACACTAAATCTGATTTAATTCTATTTAGTATAAAATTACCTCGCAAGTTCAGGTAACCGCTAAATCAAACCAGCTGCAGGGAGCTGTGACTCACACTGTGGCAGCCTATGATTTTCTTTCCACTTTAGCTGCCATCCAAACACACTGACTTTCAGCAGCTACACTAAAGCCTAGCAGAGGTGCTACTGAAACAAGAATAATAACAAGAGGGTTCATGAAATAAGCTACATTTTCCATAAACCAACAGGAGATACCTGTAACGTATGACCTGCTCAGCAGAATACCCTTCAAACAAAGATGCATTCATATATATATATATATTCAAAATCTTCTTTCATGCATTTTGTCACTTTATGTACTGCCAAATATATCTAAAGTGAAGTGTTTTTCTGTGGAGAAAATCTAATTTATTAAGCTTCACTAAGCATACTGAATAAATGAATGAATGAAGATTTGATTTATATAGCGCTTTTGAGTGAGGAGAGAGGCAGAGAGGACATAGTTAGCTAAAGTTAATTCTGAGCCTTAAGCAGTTCTTATACACGGGGGGAGAAAACACACAATATCAATTTTAAGGGTACAATAAGTAATTTTGCTATGGAAGCCCACAACAGTGTTGATGTCAAAAAAGAGGGAAAATGCATCCTATCAGTGGGATGAGGGGAAAAAAGAAGAAGAAGAGCAATGCTAATAACAGCCATGATTTTAAGAAATATAGATCCACAGCCACATTAGGCACACCCTCTCACAACGGCTCTGTGAGGTGAAATGCTGCCCCCATGTGTTATGTCGGAGAGAGCACAGCTCACCGGATCTGCTCGTAAGCCTGCTCTACGGGGCTGCTGTTGGCCGCCAGCATTATGGACCGCCTCTTAGCCGTGGATATGGTGATGACAACCACCCTCGTGAGGACCATGATGTTGACCTGAAACAAAGAGAGATGCTGAGGCACAGGCAGAGAGGGTAAGGGCCCGGAGCGGCGGTGATGGAGGAGAGAGAGGCGGGCATATCCTCACCATCATGATGAAGATGACCGGGCCCGCAAAGCCCCAGATAACTCCGTTCTGAACGCTCAGCCAGCAGTGGCCGTCCGCTGAGTACTTGCCGGCAGCGGAGGCCAGAGTAATGGTGACGATCAGAACCGGAAGACCTACAGCAGTAGCAAGAGGCTTAAACCAATCGGGTACGAAATGTCTCCAGTCCTCAATGACTATTGTTCTATTGTTCCCCCAGAGCAGTAGTTCTCAATTCTGGGTCCTGTAACCCCAGAGAATTTCATTAAATCTAATCATTGTAGTACTTATTCATATGAATTGTGGTAGGTTTTGTTAAACTATTTGGTTTCACATATGTTCTGGAAAGGGTGGAAAAGGAATGTTGACCCTTCTGTTCAGGCTTTAAATGGCAATGATGAAAAACATAAGTAAATATATTTTCTGAAATGTCTTTACAAAAGTCCTGAATTACCTCACCTCGAAAGCTTACAGCACACTACAGCTATAAGCAAAGGGTTTGTGTTAGCAGGTAGACTGCATGTTAATGCGTGTTAGGCACACTAATGTAAGACACTAGGAGGGCTCCATTACCCCAGCCAATCAGATAGTAGTACTTCATGTGTCTGTCTTCACTCAGGTTAACCGTCACCACTTTGCTCCAAAGCAGCAGGCCCTCCACCAGCATCCAGCTGAACGCAGCCAAGAAGAAAAGATGCAGGAGTGCCGCCACTAGCGTGCAGGCCACCTGGAGTCAGGGGTCAAAGGTCAACGGTCAACTAACCCACAGACACAAATGGCCCTTAATATGTGCTATTTGCCTGTATTGGATATGAAGTGGTCATGTGGTGGATTAATTGCCTCCATTGTTTTGTCATTATTACAAATCAATGCATTGCCGCATTGTAAAAGCAATGCCGCAATGGCCCAACACAGACCCAAGACATACCAATGCAGCATCCCTGTCAGATCCAAAAACAGCATTCCTTACATCAAACCTTCCACAACACAGCCAACACCCACCTTCATGCAAATTAAAATTACTAGGTGAGGGTGTCTGCACACCTGTAAAATTCACCCACAGGTGCTTGGAGAGGATAATAACTCAATAGAATGTATTAATTTTTAATACCCGCATATTGCGTTTCTTCTAAATTTCACTTAATTATTGCCACATTGAAAATTTGTAAATGTGTTGGTTGGTAGAACTTCACACAGTGTGCAGGAGGTTTTTTGTATTTCTATAAAAAGTTCAAATTAAATATACAAAGATGTTGAAATTTGATTGCTACAGTGAGGTGAGTGTTGTCTTCTCAGTTAATTAAAATACTATATACTATCACTGCAGAGAGGAGGTTTCTCATGTTTCTATAGTTACACTATTATATCGCACAGCTTAATTACATTGTGATGTTAATTATTTCTTCTGTTGTCAGTAATACAATGGTATTAACTTTGTGGATTTTAAATTTGAAAGATTTCATGGATGAAACCAAACGTGAACCAGAGTTACTGGGTGGCTATTTTATCAGAGGAAAATCAGCTTCAGGCTCACGTATTAAGAGCTTGAGGGCTTGCCATTCAAAATAACATGTTCACAGTAATATCAGTTATCACTAGTAATGACAGTCGCACTAGCGCACAGTGCGCTGTACCTTATTGCCGGCCGCTGATCCACTGCAGAGAAGTACTATCTGTGCAGCTGTCAGAGCTACAAACAGATTCTTGTGGATTGACATCCGGTCAGATTTAGGAATGCTAAGAAAAAAGGAAAAGGCAGAGTTTACTTCTTTGAGCTGAACAACAAAAAAAAACATATCACAATATGTCATGCAGACAGTGATTTGAAAACCTTTTTATTTTATTTTATGTATATTTTATGTATTTGTACGCAGTGAGAACATGCATGAGGAGCGGCCTATGCACAAGAAACAACAACCAGCTGTACCTGGATGAAGTGGGTGAGTGATCTCCTTCACATCCGTAAATGCAGATGCAGTGGAGTCAAATATATATACAATTTATTTCTGCCAAACCACAATAACTCCTACCACCTGTTTCTTATACTTATCAGGTGTATTCCCCCCCGCTCCATCGCCTGCTCATTTCCAACACGTTGGTTTGAACTGGCTTAAATGTGATCACTTTGGAGTACACTATAAATCTCCTAATTAAATCAGCCCTGGCTCTAAATGGCTTATTAGGATCTCCTCTGGGGACGCCGGGGTTAATTAACTCTCCCGGAATGTCATCATAAAACTTCTGTGTGTGCGCAAAGAGAGAGCGGCCAGAGTGAACTAATTACTACATTAGCACTGCTCAATATTGGCTCTTCCTCTAAACCGTGCCTTATTGACAACAGTGATTTCTGTGGTAGGCCTAAGATGCGCCCAACGCCCCCGAGCGCAGTCAGAGCGTTCAGGTTCTGTAGCGCTGAATTAACTTACTCGAGCACAGTAAACAGCATCAAGGTCACCACCAACGCGCATAAGGAGGCTCCAGACCCGATGAACGTGAGCTTAGTCAAAATACTCTCCTCCTCGGGGCTCCACTGCAGATCACAGCACAGAAGAAACGGGCCACGCCAGTCAAAATACGGGCAGAATGTGCCAGACTCCGACCCTTCACACATTACAGATGGTCCACATACTTAATGAAGGGTCAATTCATATGGCTCAGCTACAGCTCCAGTACTTAATCCTCAAACAGAGACCCCTGCTGGACATTCCAGCTCGGTGCAGGTGTGTGTGTGTACGCATTAGAGCATAGGTACTCAACTCTTGGACCTGAGGGCCGCAGTGGCTGCAGGAATTTCCTCCAGCCAAGCACTGACTACACCTGTCACTGATTAATGAACCCCCTTGGTTTAAGAGGTGAGCTCAGTTCATTGGTTAGACCAAACACCTGGACTGAGATTTGAGTTTGTTGGTATTAGACTGTGCATATCTTCTACCTAATAGCTTTTCACTGCTAGCAATGAAAGGTCATTAGGTCTAAGGCAGAGGTGGGCAAGGAGGGCTGTATCATTCTCTTTTCCTCTTAATATGGTCAAAATGTCCATAGCAACAACACCACTTAATCATACCTTTGATTCCAAATAATTCATGAGAACCGCAAAATTTGTTGTGTGGTTGCAAAAGCAGGATGTGACCATAGATCCTGAATATGCCACTTGGCAGCCTTCGCTTGACCAGCCATTTTGATCTCCAGTCCTGAGAACAGTATAAAAGAAGAAGAAAAAAGAAGTACTTGATGATTTATAGACTGACCACACTGCAAGGCATAATATTTTATTCACATAATATTGCAATGACAAGTTTGCACTATGTCATACTTACATCAGGCTGAAATTCCAAAACACACAAACAGGCTTAACGAGCCAAGAGTACTCCACCTATAAAAAAGCAGATGTTGTTCTCTTTGCACTCCCCTTTAATATAGTCCAAAATAAACACAAAATTGAGCCAATTAAATTTCTGGACTATCCCCAATTCTCTATGAGATGGAAAACAGGAACCTTAAAGTGCTATATTGTTGTGATCGCCTAAAATGTAGGCGTGTACCCGTAATGCTTAATAATGTCTATGCAAAAAAACTTAAATGTGCATAGTCATTCTAACAACAAATTACAGAAACATCATATATCCTACAACAACATGCTCAAGAGAAAAAAGATGGTTTTGAATAGTATATATTTCCTCACCACTTCAGAAGAGGATAAGGTGTAATGAACAGCGACTGGAATATTTTGGCTTCTGGAGAAATCTCTGACTGTAGCTGATATAACAGCAGTGGAAAGTCTACCCGTGTGCAAACTGTAAGAGGTCATACACAACCTAATTAAAACAATGGGTAGGAAATCAAAATCAATGTGCAAAACAGCAAGTATTTTTTTATTAGCAAACCACTTACTTTATCACAACAACATTATTAGGGCACAAGGCAAGAAAAGCATTCAGTCGTACCTTTTTCCTTCTTCGTGACCCTCTGAAGGATTTCTCTGCATTTTTGATTGGATCTCCATGAGATGACTGTAGTACACATGGATAAACATAACCTCCTTATAACCTGTGAATTTTAGATGTGTAATCATTTAGAAATGACCGCACTAAATAAATATGGAGACAGAATATAGTGGCTACCAAAAACAGGCAACAGACACTTTAAGCATTACTGTTTAAGCATACTTTTTTAACAGGAGTATAGATAATCCCATACCAATTCAGTTATCATGTAGCTACATTTGTGAAGTGAACAAAATAAATGGAATCACCCATGTAAAGTCACTTAATTAGGGTGTTGGGCCTCCACAAGGGGCCCGTATGGCCTGTATGAGCTATGGCATAGAGTAGGGCTCCTCAAATCTGGCCCACGAATCCAAATGTGGTTTCTCTTTCTCTCAGGTAGTTAATTAAACGATTCAGGCGATTGACTGGCCAGAGTGTCACAGCTGACTCCCAGGTAATGGAGGGGTCGAAAAACAACAGTGCTCCCACGAGGACCATGATTTGAGGAACCCTGGCATAGAGGCATAGTTCCAGCATCTGGAATTCTGCAGGAGGAATATGGCACCACTCTTCCACGAGAAAGGCAATCAACACTTAGTTGATCGAAGTAAGTGTTCCAGATTCTCATAAATGCTTGATTGGGTTCAGGGCTGGTGAATAACAAGGCTATGATAATACAGATAATGTCAGTGTCATGCTCCTCGAACCCCTGGGCAAATACCCAGTGCTCTTTGGATGGGGGCATTTTCATATTGAAAGACAGCCCTCTCTACAGGTATGAAATGCTGTAATTGTAGTATCACCACTGCCATTAAGTAATGATTGACATCAACCTTGCCTTGTAAGGTTATGAGTGCCCAAAACCATTACAGAACCACCAAAACCCTTCACTGTTGTGTTTCCATTTTTTTGTTTGCTACCTGTAATTTTAATTTACCAACCAATGTGGTCCTGTAAGCAACAAAAAAATAACAGTGTGGTGGTTGAGGTGAGTTTCCCCCTTTCACTGCAAAGTGCTTCCTTGAAAGGCACTATATTAATGCAACATTACATTACATTACATTGTATTACATAACAGGAATTGTATGCTCAACTTCCTGCACCCTACAGAGGTATTTGGTGTTTAAAAATCAATTACTGTGGATATACAACTGTTATAGAACTAAGCGTGGGTTCAGATGACATCTATGATCACACTTGAGGATTTGCAGGCCCTGACCCTTTGGTGGAAATCTTGTGAAAATCTGCTTGCTGATAGCATTGGCAGCAGTAGAGAAACAGGAGCAATAGATATGAGCAGAGTCCACAGGTGTTGTGTTCTTACCTAGGGAGTGCAGCCGGAACACCTCTGTGTCTGGGATAAGGATCTCATCTTGGCTGTTGGCCTGGCCACCGAATGCAGAGGGTTTGAATGAGCAGCTGCAGCTCAGCTGTGAAAGTTTCCTGGGCGCCAGGTGCACATCTAGGAAAAGAAAAGATCAGAAAAACACAGACACCCACTGATACAATACAATGGCAGAATCCCCAGATATTTAGTGAGTGTAATGTAAAATGTAAAAATGAGTGCATCCCCAGCTGAGGCGATCTGGATCCATCTTCTTTGGATCCATAATGCCGAAAGTACAAATCCATCTGTGTCATTATGGATGCCCCAAACAGGAATCAGCGTGCCAGTGTGAGGTGCAAGTTTGCACAATTATGGTTGATCAAAGTCCACCGCGCACGTGATAAGATGTTATCCATTATTTATAACCCTATGCAAAACCATCAAACACAAAGGTCAATCAGTGACCAAACCTTGATACCTTACACCAGAAGAGCAGCCTCTACTATTTAGAGCTCTTACTGTAATATTTAGATCTCTCATATTCAAATAAGGAACACAGGCAATGTGACACATAAAGAAGACCACATCCTCATCTGAGAAGAGGGACCACCCCTGCCAGAGTCAAACTATTTGTCTGCAGATTGGCATAGCTTCCTGAAAGGGAATTCTGACCTACAAAGCCATATGCCATGTATCCCAGTCCACCAGGGCCATTGGGCTCGATAGGCACTATCCCAGATCCCAGACGATTGATTGATTTGTTCAAATTAAAACAGCAATGGATGATTGACTATAAAGTAAGTCTGTTCACCACACCACTCTTCCCCAGTGGATTGATTGGACCATTTGAAGCTGCCAAAGATGAACAAACGATATAATTTTACTATGCGATTGGAGGATTTTACTAGACTGATGGAGTCTCACCTATTGCTCAAGTGCTGTTGGGCTTGGGAACACCTTTATAGTTGAACCTTTCTGCCACTGCCTACACTAGGGTTGCCAACTTTCTGTTTCATCCCAATACGGGACAGAAGGCGGGGCACACGGGGCAAAGTGGGTATGATGTTGTACAGATGTAAATCAACACATTGTTATATTCTGAGTCCCTGTTCTGTGGTTTTTGGTCGTTGTTTATGTTTCATCTGTTCCCTTTCGTTATTCGTTATTCTGTATTGTGTTTTCATTGTTCTGTCACGTCCCGCTCCCTGTCTGTTTCTGTTCCGTCTTAGTTCGTGATCCACTCCCTGTCTTGTCATGCACTTCGGGTCGTTACTTTTCGGGTATTTCCGCATTCGCTTATATTCTCGTTTTCTTCCTTCTTTCTTTCTTGTTTGCACTTTGTATATATTAGTTATATTTGTACAGTACTAACTAACTAATCTACTAACGTTTGGGATTTAGATTTAGTTACTAACTCTACTAATCACTAATTATCTCACGCTTCTATCTATCGCTCATTCTCTCATTATCCTCTCCCTGTTCGCCTCTCCATTCTCTCTTCATACGCACGCAACGTTTCTCTTTGCGTACCTCCCCTTTTACTATGCACGTGTCTGCCTGTTCTCCCAGGTCGTTTATTGTCTATATGTTTGTATGCTTCAGTGTCCGTGTCTTGCGTTTCCCCCTTGTTATTTAATTATCGATTCCCTGTGTTCCCTCCTCTCTCTCCTCATTGTCTCACCTGATTTCCATTGTGTCTCCCAGTATATATGTTCAGTGTTTTCATTTCTCCGTGTCAGTACGTTGATTCATTTTTCCCTGAGCCTACCTTTCCGAAGCCAGTGTTAATTGTATTTCCCGAGACTACCCTTCTTATTACGACTCCGAGCTTGCCTAGTGATTTTGTTTGTTTGCCCTTCTGCCTTCCTGATTATTGACTTTTTGGACTGCCTGTTTTTGACTTCTCTCTGCCTCGCGTTTTTGTACCTCCGATTCTCTGATTCCTGGTTTTTGATCCCTGCCTGTATTAAATGTTCCTTTTGCCTGATCCTGGTCTGCGTCTGGGTCCTTATCCCGTTCCTCACAGAACGTACTGACCAAGATGGACCCAGCAGACCCTGACCAACTACGCTTCGCACTTGAGCAGCAGGGGGCTATGCTCGAGCGTCATCAGTCCCACCTGGAGACGGTCACCTGCCATCTCCAGACCCTGACCTCCAGTTTGGCTGGACTTGCGATTACTTCTCAAGCTCCTGCATCCAGCACCGCACCCCAGCAACCTGCTGACCCACCCCATCCTGGTTTTCCTCCGGCACCGGTGCACGAACCCCGTCTGCCTCCCCCGGAGAAGTACGCCGGCGAGCCTGGTGGCTGTCGCTCCTTCCTCACTCAGTGTCAGCTCATTTTCCAGCTGCAGCTGCTGACATTTCCCACTGAGCTGTCCAGAGTGGCTTACGTCATCACCCAGCTGACCGGTCAAGCCATGATGTGGGGAACCGCTGCTTGGGAGGAGTCCTCTCATTACTGCCAGAGCTTCAGTCTGTTTGCCGCAGAGATGAAGAGGGTATTCGATCGCTCCAAGCATGGCCACGAAGCGGCGAGAGAGCTGCTTCACATGCGCCAGGAGAGAAGGTCTGTCTCGGACTACGCCATTGAGTTCCAGACATTGGCTAACTCCAGTGGATGGGATAGGAAGGCACTCTACGACACCTTCATTTTGGGCTTATCCGAACAGTTTAAGGATGAAATCCTGACCCGTGACCTACCCGAGTCCTTTGACGACCTCATCAGTCTGGCCCTTCGTGTTGACTCTCGGCTACAAGAACGCCAACGCTTCCGGGATCTAGGGGTTTTCCACAGGCCAGAAACTGAGAGGTCCAAGATTCCCACCATCTTCGTCACGCACCCTAGAACTCTCTCTACACCTACATCGGAACCGAACCCATGCAAGTGGACCGGGTTCGTCTGACCAGAGAGGAGCGTGAGCGGAGGAGGGTTTCAAGGTCTGCCTCTACTGCGGTCAACCGGGTCATTTCATTGCCAGCTGCCCGGTTAAAGGCCAACGCCCATTAGTGAGTAGAGGGACACTAGTGGGCGTACTCCATGTCGACTCTTCCTCCAAACAACGCACCTGCCTGCCTGTGACGATAGAGTGGGGAGACCAGATGCGTGAGACCACCGCCCTCATTGACTCCGGCGCTGAGGAGAGTTTTCTGGATGCTGGTGTGGCTGCGAGGTAGGGTATTCCGGTTTCCAGGCTTTCACGCCCTCTGGTGGCCAACTCACTCAACGGGCAAACACTTGCCCACATAACCCATACTAGTTCTCCTTTGACCTTGCGCATCTCCGGCAACCATCAGGAGAAGATAAAGTTGTACATTATTGACTCTCCTCACGCTCCCATTGTTCTGGGTCATCCCTGGTTAGTTCGTGGGTTGGAGCCCACAATGTCTCTCTCAGTGCCTACAGCAAGCTTATTCTTCTGTTCCGAGCCCCCTGTCTTCTGTTCCGAGTTCCCTTTCTCCCGAGAAACCCTCTGACCTGTCTGCCATTCCCCCCGAGTACCTGGACCTCAAGGAGGTTTTCTGTCAATCCCGAGCCACCCGCCTACCTCCCCATCGCCCCTATGATTGCGCCATCGAACTTCTGTCTGGTACTACCCCTCCTAGGGGGCGCCTGTTTTCCTTGTCCCGTCCCGAGATTGACACTATGAATAAGTATCTACAGGAGTCACTGGCTGCTGGCATCATTCGCCCTTCCTCTTCACCCGCTGGAGCTGGTTTTTTCTTTGTGGGCAAGAAGGACGGTTCTCTACGCCCTTGCATTGACTACCGGGCACTTAATGACATCACTGTCAAGAATCGCTACCCTCTCCCCCTCATGACCTCAGCCTTTGAACAGCTGCAAGGAGCCACGATTTTCACCAAGTTGGACCTGCGCAACGCCTACCACTTGGTGCGCATTCGTGAGGGGGACGAGTGGAAAACTGCTTACAATACTCCTACGGGCCACTGGGAGTATCTAGTTATGCCGTTCGGCTTGACCAACGCCCCAGCAGTGTTCCAAGCCCTGGTTAATGATGTTTTAAGGGACTTTATAAATCAGTTTGTGTTTGTCTATTTAGACGACATTTAGATTTTTTCTAAGAACCTTGAGGATCATGTTATTCACGTTCGCAGTGTTCTTCAGCGTCTCCTGGAGAACAGACTGTTTGTGAAACCTGAGAAATGTGAGTTCCACTGCCAGACCACCACCTTCCTGGGCTATATCATCTCAGCCGGGAGCCTCCAGATGGATCCTCAGAAGATCAAGGCCGTTCTGGACTGGCCCCGGCCGGTGAGTCGCAAGGAGTTACAACGGTTCTTGGGATTCGCTAACTTCTACAGACGATTCATCAGAAATTACAGCACCCTGGCAGCACCCCTCACAGCCCTCACTTCGATCAAGGTCCGTTTCGATTGGAATCCCCGAGCAGAAGAAGCCTTCCACTCTCTCAAGCAGCACTTCACTTCTGATCCCATCCTCATTCATCCGGACACCTCTGCTCAATTTATCGTGGAGGTTGATGCTTCCAATATCGGAGTGGGGGCCATTCTTTCACAACGGTCTCCGAAGGATAATAAGGTACACCCATGCGCCTTTTATTCACACCGGCTCAGCCCAACGGAACAGAATTATGACATTGGCAATCGGGAGCTACTTGCCGTTAAGTTTGCCTTGGAGGAGTGGAGGCATTGGCTGGAAGGTGCCCAAATGCCTTTCCTGGTCTGGACAGACCATAAGAATTTGGAGTATCTACAAACCGCCAAGAGACTTAATTCCCGTCAGGCCCGTTGGTCCCTGTTTTTTGCTAGGTTTAATTTTACCCTGTCTTATCGCCCCAGCTCCAAGAACACTAAACCGGATGCCCTCTCCCACCGATTCGAATCCCCCTCCAGTTCTCCTGATCCTGACACCATTCTTCCTCAACACTGTGTTATTAACTCCCTTCAACTGGACATTGAAACCACGGTTCGCTCTGCTCTGAAAGGGGAGGTTGGCCCCAGTCGCTGTCCCACTAATTGTCTTTATGTTCCCAAGTCTGTTCGCTCTCGAGTTCTGCAGTGAGGTCATTCTTCCCTACTCTCCTGTCACCCGGGTATTCAGAGAACTATCACTTTTATTCAGAGACGTTTCTGGTGGCCAGCCATGTCCCAAGACGTTAAGGATTTTGTCTCCGCCTGCTCTGTCTGTGCCCAGAACAAGACCCCTCATCAGCATCCCTCTGGCCTGTTACAACCCCTACCCATCCCTCACCGCCCTTGGTCTCACATATCCCTAGATTTGATCACCAGTCTACCCCCCTCTAACGGCAACACTACCATTTTTACTATTATTGATCGCTTTTCTAAAGTGGTGCACTTTATTCCCCTGACTAAACTCCCTTCTGCTAAGGAGACTGCCACTCTCATAATTCAACATGTTTTCAGGTTACATGGTATTCCCACTGACATTGTTTCTGACAGAGGTCCTCAGTTTGTTGCTAGATTCTGGAAGTCTTTCTGTTTACTCTTAGGTTCATCTGTTAGTTTATCCTCCGGTTTTCATCCCCAATCTAATGGCCAGACAGAGCGGGCTAATCAACTCATCGAGACTGTCCTCCGCTGCCTGTGTTCCCAGAACCCCACTTCATGGAGTCAACAGCTGCCCTGGGCTGAATATGCCATCAACTCCCATACCTCCTCTTCCTCCCAGATGTCCCCCTTTGAGTGTTGTCTTGGTTACCAACCACCCTTATTCCCTAGCCAGGAGAAGGAGGTGGGTGTTCCTTCTGCCGAGGCTTTCATCCGCCGATGTCGGCGCACCTGGAGACTCACACGCCGCAACCTTCTCCGAGCAAGTTCCCGTATGAAGGACATTGCTGACAAGAGACGCTCCGAGGCTCCCTGTTATCGTGTGGGACAACGGGTCTGGCTGACCACCAGAGACATTCCCCTTAAGATGGATCACCGTAAGCTCGCACCCCGTTTTATTGGACCCTTTCCCATAATTAAGATCATCAGCCCTACTGCAGTTAGATTGAAATGACCTCACACCATGCGACGTATTCACCCCACTTTCCATGTTTCCCGCCTCAAACCCCTTGTAACCCACCCTTTGTGTCCCGCCCCTGAGCCACCCCCACCCCCCCGTCTTATTGATGGTGGAGATGCCTACACGGTCCGCAAACTTTTGGACGTTCGCCCGGGGCCGTGGTCGCCAATATCTGGTGGACTGGGAGGGCTACGGTCCCGAGGAACGAAGCTGGGTCCCATCCCGCTTCATTTTGGACAGTTCCTTAATCAGAGACTTTGAATGTTCCCGACTTGTCTGAGTTCCTGTCCCGTGTCTTCGATCCTTGCCTGTCTGAGATTCTGCCATGTGTTTTTGACCCTGCCTGTCTTGACCCTGCCACCTGCGTTGTCCCTTGTCTGTCTGGCTTTTCCTGTTTGTTTTCTGTTTTTGTTTTTGTGCCCCCTGTTAGAACGCCATGGGGCGTTCCTTTGGGGGGGTACTGTTATATTCTGAGTCCCTGTTCTGTGGTTTTTGGTCGTTGTTTATGTTTCATCTGTTCCCTTTCGTTATTCGTTATTCTGTATTGTGTTTTCATTGTTCTGTCACGTCCCGCTCCCTGTCTGTTTCTGTTCCGTCTTAGTTCGTGATCCACTCCCTGTCTTGTCATGCACTTCGGGTCGTTACTTTTCGGGTATTTCCGCATTCGCTTATATTCTCGTTTTCTTCCTTCTTTCTTTCTTGTTTGCACTTTGTATATATTAGTTATATTTGTACAGTACTAACTAACTAATCTACTAACGTTTGGGATTTAGATTTAGTTACTAACTCTACTAATCACTAATTATCTCACGCTTCTATCTATCGCTCATTCTCTCATTATCCTCTCCCTGTTCGCCTCTCCATTCTCTCTTCATACGCACGCAACGTTTCTCTTTGCGTACCTCCCTTTACTATGCACGTGTCTGCCTGTTCTCCCAGGTCGTTTTATTGTCTATATGTTTGTATGCTTCAGTGTCCGTGTCTTGCGTTTCCCCCTTGTTATTTAATTATCGATTCCCTGTGTTCCCTCCTCTCTCTCCTCATTGTCTCACCTGATTTCCATTGTGTCTCCCAGTATATATGTTCAGTGTTTTCATTTCTCCGTGTCAGTACGTTGATTCATTTTTCCCTGAGCCTACCTTTCCGAAGCCAGTGTTAATTGTATTTCCCGAGACTACCCTTCTTATTACGACTCCGAGCTTGCCTAGTGATTTTGTTTGTTTGCCCTTCTGCCTTCCTGATTATTGACTTTTTGGACTGCCTGTTTTTGACTTCTCTCTGCCTCGCGTTTTTGTACCTCCGATTCTCTGATTCCTGGTTTTTGATCCCTGCCTGTATTAAACGTTCCTTTTGCCTGATCCTGGTCTGCGTCTGGGTCCTTATCCCGTTCCTCACAGAACGTACTGACCAAGATGGACCCAGCAGACCCTGACCAACTACGCTTCGCACTCGAGCAGCAGGGGGCTATGCTCGAGCGTCATCAGTCCCACCTGGAGACGGTCACCTGCCATCTCCAGACCCTGACCTCCAGTTTGGCTGGACTTGCGATGACTTCTCAAGCTCCTGCATCCAGCACCGCACCCCAGCAACCTGCTGACCCACCCCATCCTGGTTTTCCTCCGGCACCGGTGCACGAACCCCGTCTGCCTCCCCCGGAGAAGTACGCCGGCGAGCCTGGTGGCTGTCGCTCCTTCCTCACTCAGTGTCAGCTCATTTTCCAGCTGCAGCCGCTGACATTTCCCACTGAGCTGTCCAGAGTGGCTTACGTCATCACCCAGCTGACCGGTCAAGCCATGATGTGGGGAACCGCTGCTTGGGAGGAGTCCTCTCATTACTGCCAGAGCTTCAGTCTGTTTGCCGCAGAGATGAAGAGGGTCTTCGATCGCTCCAAGCATGGCCACGAAGCGGCGAGAGAGCTGCTTCACATGCGCCAGGAGAGAAGATCTGTCTCGGACTACGCCATTGAGTTCCAGACATTGGCTAACTCCAGTGGATGGGATAGGAAGGCACTCTACGACACCTTCATTTTGGGCTTATCCGAACAGTTTAAGGATGAAATCCTGACCCGTGACCTACCCGAGTCCTTTGACGACCTCATCAGTCTGGCCCTTCGTGTTGACTCGGCTACAAGAACGCCAACGCTTCCGGGATCTAGGGGTTTTCCACAGGCCAGAAACTGGGAGGTCCAAGATTCCCACCATCTTCGTCACGCACCCTAGAACTCTCTCTACACCTACATCGGAACCGGAACCCATGCAAGTGGACCGGGTTCGTCTGACCAGAGAGGAGCGTGAGCGGAGGAGGGTTTCAAGGTCTGCCTCTACTGCGGTCAACCGGGTCATTTCATTGCCAGCTGCCCGGTTAAAGGCCAACGCCCATTAGTGAGTAGAGGGACACTAGTGGGCGTACTCCATGTCGACTCTTCCTCCAAACAACGCACCTGCCTGCCTGTGACGATAGAGTGGGGAGACCAGATGCGTGAGACCACCGCCCTCATTGACTCCGGCGCTGAGGAGAGTTTTCTGGATGCTGGTGTGGCTGCGAGGTAGGGTATTCCGGTTTCCAGGCTTTCACGCCCTCTGGTGGCCAACTCACTCAACGGGCAAACACTTGCCCACATAACCCATACTAGTTCTCCTTTGACCTTGCGCATCTCCGGCAACCATCAGGAGAAGATAAAGTTGTACATTATTGACTCTCCTCACGCTCCCATTGTTCTGGGTCATCCCTGGTTAGTTCGTGGGTTGGAGCCCACAATGTCTCTCTCAGTGCCTACAGCAAGCTTATTCTTCTGTTCCGAGCCCCCTGTCTTCTGTTCCGAGTTCCCTTTCTCCCGAGAAACCCTCTGACCTGTCTGCCATTCCCCCCGAGTACCTGGACCTCAAGGAGGTTTTCTGTCAATCCCGAGCCACCCGCCTACCTCCCCATCGCCCCTATGATTGCGCCATCGAACTTCTGTCTGGTACTACCCCTCCTAGGGGGCGCCTGTTTTCCTTGTCCCGTCCCAAGATTGACACTATGAATAAGTATCTACAGGAGTCACTGGCTGCTGGCATCATTCGCCCTTCCTCTTCACCCGCTGGAGCTGGTTTTTCTTTTGTGGGCAAGAAGGACGGTTCTCTACGCCCTTGCATTGACTACCGGGCACTTAATGACATCACTGTCAAGAATCGCTACCCTCTCCCCCTCATGACCTCAGCCTTTGAACAGCTGCAAGGAGCCACGATTTTCACCAAGTTGGACCTGCGCAACGCCTACCACTTGGTGCGCATTCGTGAGGGGGACGAGTGGAAAACTGCTTACAATACTCCTACGGGCCACTGGGAGTATCTAGTTATGCCGTTCGGCTTGACCAACGCCCCAGCAGTGTTCCAAGCCCTGGTTAATGATGTTTTAAGGGACTTTATAAATCAGTTTGTGTTTGTCTATTTAGACGACATTTTGATTTTTTCTAAGAACCTTGAGGATCATGTTATTCACGTTCGCAGTGTTCTTCAGCGTCTCCTGGAGAACAGACTGTTTGTGAAACCTGAGAAATGTGAGTTCCACTGCCAGACCACCACCTTCCTGGGCTATATCATCTCAGCCGGGAGCCTCCAGATGGATCCTCAGAAGATCAAGGCCGTTCTGGACTGGCCCCGGCCGGTGAGTCGCAAGGAGTTACAACGGTTCTTGGGATTCGCTAACTTCTACAGACGATTCATCAGAAATTACAGCACCCTGGCAGCACCTCACAGCCCTCACTTCGATCAAGGTCCGTTTCGATTGGAATCCCGAGCAGAAGAAGCCTTCCACTCTCTCAAGCAGCACTTCACTTCTGATCCCATCCTCATTCATCCGGACACCTCTGCTCAATTTATCGTGGAGGTTGATGCTTCCAATATCGGAGTGGGGGCCATTCTTTCACAACGGTCTCCGAAGGATAATAAGGTACACCCATGCGCCTTTTATTCACACCGGCTCAGCCCAACGGAACAGAATTATGACATTGGCAATCGGGAGCTACTTGCCGTTAAGCTTGCCTTGGAGGAGTGGAGGCATTGGCTGGAAGGTGCCCAAATGCCTTTCCTGGTCTGGACAGACCATAAGAATTTGGAGTATCTACAAACCGCCAAGAGACTTAATTCCCGTCAGGCCCGTTGGTCCCTGTTTTTTGCTAGGTTTAATTTTACCCTGTCTTATCGCCCCGGCTCCAAGAACACTAAACCGGATGCCCTCTCCCGCCGATTCGAATCCCCCTCCAGTTCTCCTGATCCTGACACCATTCTTCCTCAACACTGTGTTATTAACTCCCTTCAACTGGACATTGAAACCACGGTTCGCTCTGCTCTGAAAGGGGAGGTTGGCCCCAGTCGCTGTCCCACTAATTGTCTTTATGTTCCCAAGTCTGTTCGCTCTCGAGTTCTGCAGTGAGGTCATTCTTCCCTACTCTCCTGTCACCCGGGTATTCAGAGAACTATCACTTTTATTCAGAGACGTTTCTGGTGGCCAGCCATGTCCCAAGACGTTAAGGATTTTGTCTCCGCCTGCTCTGTCTGTGCCCAGAACAAGACCCCTCATCAGCATCCCTCTGGCCTGTTACAACCCCTACCCATCCCTCACCGCCCTTGGTCTCACATATCCCTAGATTTTATCACCAGTCTACCCCCCTCTAACGGCAACACTACCATTTTTACTATTATTGATCGCTTTTCTAAAGTGGTGCACTTTATTCCCCTGACTAAACTCCTTCTGCTAAGGAGACTGCCACTCTCATAATTCAACATGTTTTCAGGTTACATGGTATTCCCACTGACATTGTTTCTGACAGAGGTCCTCAGTTTGTTGCTAGATTCTGGAAGTCTTTCTGTTTACTCTTAGGTTCATCTGTTAGTTTATCCTCCGGTTTTCATCCCCAATCTAATGGCCAGACAGAGCGGGCTAATCAACTCATCGAGACTGTCCTCCGCTGCCTGTGTTCCCAGAACCCCACTTCATGGAGTCAACAGCTGCCCTGGGCTGAATATGCCATCAACTCCCATACCTCCTCTTCCTCCCAGATGTCCCCCTTTGAGTGTTGTCTTGGTTACCAACCACCCTTATTCCCTAGCCAGGAGAAGGAGGTGGGTGTTCCTTCTGCCGAGGCTTTCATCCGCCGATGTCGGCGCACCTGGAGACTCACACGCCGCAACCTTCTCCGAGCAAGTTCCCGTATGAAGGACATTGTTGACAAGAGACGCTCCGAGGCTCCCCGTTATCGTGTGGGACAACGGGTCTGGCTGACCGCCAGAGACATTCCCCTTAAGATGGATCACCGTAAGCTCGCACCCCGTTTTATTGGACCCTTTCCCATAATTAAGATCATCAGCCCTACTGCAGTTAGATTGAAATGACCTCACACCATGCGACGTATTCACCCCACTTTCCATGTTTCCCGCCTCAAACCCCTTGTAACCCACCCTTTGTGTCCCGCCCCTGAGCCACCCCCACCCCCCCGTCTTATTGATGGTGGAGATGCCTACACGGTCCGCAAACTTTTGGACGTTCGCCGCCGGGGCCGTGGTCGCCAATATCTGGTGGACTGGGAGGGCTACGGTCCCGAGGAACGAAGCTGGGTCCCATCCCGCTTCATTTTGGACAGTTCCTTAATCAGAGACTTTGAATGTTCCCGACCTGTCTGAGTTCCTGTCCCGTGTCTTCGATCCTTGCCTGTCTGAGATTCTGCCATGTGTTTTTGACCCTGCCTGTCTTGACCCTGCCACCTGCGTTGTCCCTTGTCTGTCTGGCTTCCCTCTGCTTTTCCTGTTTGTTTTCTGTTTTTGTTTTTGTGCCCCCTGTTAGAACGCCATGGGGCGTTCCTTTGGGGGGTACTGTTATATTCTGAGTCCCTGTTCTGTGGTTTTTGGTCGTTGTTTATGTTTCATCTGTTCCCTTTCGTTATTCGTTATTCTGTATTGTGTTTTCATTGTTCTGTCACGTCCCGCTCCCTGTCTGTTTCTGTTCCGTCTTAGTTCGTGATCCACTCCCTGTCTTGTCATGCACTTCGGGTCGTTACTTTTCGGGTATTTCCGCATTCGCTTATATTCTCGTTTTCTTCCTTCTTTCTTTCTTGTTTGCACTTTGTATATATTAGTTATATTTGTACAGTACTAACTAACTAATCTACTAACGTTTGGGATTTAGATTTAGTTACTAACTCTACTAATCACTAATTATCTCACGCTTCTATATATCGCTCATTCTCTCATTATCCTCTCTCTGTTCGCCTCTCCATTCTCTCTTCATACGCACGCAACGTTTCTCTTTGCGTACCTCCCCTTTTACTATGCACGTGTCTGCCTGTTCTCCCAGGTCGTTTATTGTCTATATGTTTGTATGCTTCAGTGTCCGTGTCTTGCGTTTCCCCCTTGTTATTTAATTATCGATTCCCTGTGTTCCCTCCTCTCTCTCCTCATTGTCTCACCTGATTTCCATTGTGTCTCCCAGTATATATGTTCAGTGTTTTCATTTCTCCGTGTCAGTACGTTGATTCATTTTTCCCTGAGCCTACCTTTCCGAAGCCAGTGTTAATTGTATTTCCCGAGACTACCCTTCTTATTACGACTCCGAGCTTGCCTAGTGATTTTGTTTGTTTGCCCTTCTGCCTTCCTGATTATTGACTTTTTGGACTGCCTGTTTTTGACTTCTCTCTGCCTCGCGTTTTTGTACCTCCGATTCTCTGATTCCTGGTTTTTGATCCCTGCCTGTATTAAACGTTCCTTTTGCCTGATCCTGGTCTGCGTCTGGGTCCTTATCCCGTTCCTCACACACATACTGTATATTGTAACTGCGACTGCTGAAGGAAGACTCCATGATCACGCTACCAGCTTTACTACAACAAAGTTTATAGACGCAGGGCACAACCAAGAACACGAAACTCACGGGAGTCACTTCTTAGATGTACAAACACAGTCACGTTAACAACACTAATCCACTCAATGACACAAGGGGTGATGGGGAACTGGCACACAAGGAATCATGGGAGACTGAGCACATAACAATAACAATGGCAGCCCCCACGCTTAATTAGTATATTTTGTGGCTAAGTTAACATTCATTACTACTAAACTTATTTACACCGTTACAATATGATGGGATTCTATTTTGATGTCTGTCTGGTATTTTGTTATATGGGACAAGGAACGTTTCGTACAGGACAAGCCACATTTGGCCCAAAAACAGGATGTCCCAGCTAATAAGGGACAGTTGGCTACCCTAGCCTACACCCACCCATATACAATTTGTTCAAAAATGGTTGGACAGTACAGTTGCATGCTGGCTTATGATGGAGTAAGACATTCTGATGCTTGTTTATTATGTTATATCTTTTTTGGAGAAACATCACAAAGGAGATCATAGGAAATTATAATTGTATAATAATTACATGCATAACCAATGTACAGCTAAGAAGAAAACATTTGTATTTATATAATTGTATCTGAACATGACAACCTAGCAATTGTTTTTATACTCTCTGGCTATGGTGATTTAAGCAGGCTAAAAACATCTACTCATTGTACTACTGGTAAAACACACTATCATAAGTGGAGTTGGTCAAAACACTGTAGGCCGGCTCAGTTTGATGTGGGAACACCACTGGCTTGCTCAAGTATTACTGACCTATAGTTCTGGATTGTCAGTAAAAATAGAGTTGTATAGTCAGAAAATATGGCAACAACTTTACAATCCAGATGTGAACAATACCCTTACCTACTTCTGAAACTTCTGATTAAGGCAAAAGTATTCACTTAATTGCTCCAAAATATAAAAATTAAGGTTCATAATGAATGATAAACAGCATGCACTTCTCCTGTGGTATCTGCGATCATTAAACTGCTCCCTTTATTCCCTGTATTTTTATTTCCTTTTATATTGTTACCATAACAATCTATAAAATCAAAGAAATAACTCAATCTGTAATTGAATACACTGTGTTTGGTCATAGCATTTTTAAGTTGAAGTATTATTTTCCCTCCCATTATATAAGCCCACCCTCCAAAAATAATAAATAAATCTGACCTTAGGTACATTGGTAGACTGGAATAATGAAACAATGCAACATCTCACCTATGCAACATCTCACCTATGTTTTTGGTTGAAAGCGTAAAGCTTTTTCTTTCCGCAGACAGGATGTCTGCCAGAGCCCCAGTCATTTTGTCTATGCTTTGAACCACATTGAAGGGCCCAAGAGCCACCTGAGTTTAGACAGAAAAGAAAGGGAGGAAGGGAGAGAGAGAGAGAGAGAGAGAGAGAGAGAAAAAAAAATCAGGCAAAATTTCAGCAGAGGTGCAAATGACACAGCTCAGGAAACTGACTCACCCCCTCCTCGGCCAGGTCTAGCCATCGGACAGCCATCTCGGGGTCGATTAACTCACTGGCCAGTTTCAGGTAGTCAGTGGTGAAAGACAAGATCACTTCAGAGGCATTTCCCATGGCAGAGATATGTGCTTCGGCCGCCAGCTCAAGGACCTGGGCCAGGTAGAGCACGTCGATGGGCGTGGGGATGTCAGGGTTCGCCTCTAGAACCCTCAGCAGGACCCTCACAAAATTGCTCAACATAATAACATAATCTTCTGGCGTGACATTGAAATTGTACTCCTCCATCACCTAAAAGCAGGGGACTGATTTTACATACAGCCAACGGCTAACCAAAATGAAAAACAAACAGCATTAAGCACTTTCCAAAGAAACAAGATTGTCATGTGCCGCAGCACTGTCCAGTGCACATAAATCGAGTTACAGTATTTGGATAAGAGTACCCTTAATACTGAGGAACGTACAGTAAAACCTCTTGATGTACGAACCCTATTGGAAATGGGGGCTGTTTGGAACTCTGAAATGTTAGTCACATGTTAGTGATGTCAAAATACACCCACTTAAGAAATTTAATTTGATTCCTTTGATTGGAATCATTACTTACATTATTGTAGCCTTGTTTATTTAAATAGGCCATTCTCATTTAGTAGCTATAAACCTTGGCTTACATTAACCAATAATCAAACCAGCAGTAATCAGGATCTCAATCTCATTAGAACATTCATTATTGTCATGTTGGCTTTGCGAATGATACATCTCCTTGTTAGTGACCTGCTATCTTTAGCCCCTTTTTCAAACGGTTTGATTTTGTTCTGGCCCTTCTTTATATCAAACAATAGATTTTTCTACATTGTATCCTTCAGCAATTGTGCTAAGACACTCTTTGTCTAATTTTGATAGTATTTGATATAGATTTTTTAAATTATCATAGAAAAGTGTGACTCATTTCGGTTTAATGCTCGCCTTTTTGTGCATCAGTGATAATAAGGAGTTTGATATTGAAAAGGCGTAACTGCATATGCTACTTCCAGGTTCATACCGCGTTTGGTTGACCAGTCAATTCGTAATTCTGAGGTCCTCAGAGGTCCTACTGTACTATCATTAGCATTAGCATGGGCTATTCAGCCACATTTAATCACTGTTAGTATTCAGGTAAAAAAAAAACAATGTGCAATGATACAACATTCTAATGAATCCTCATTGGGGCACTGGGGAGTTTTGAGAATATTAAATATATTATATAATTATATATTATATTATTAATATATATACAATATATTCCCTTCATAAAATCAATCTAATTGCAACAACATTGAACCTTCAAACTCACAGGTTTGGCCAGAGGGTCTTTGCCCACTTTGGTAAAAAAAGAAGTCTTGGGAAAGGTGGATATATGTTGCTGATTTTCAAACATATCTGAAACCAAAGGATGAGGTAAGAAAGGCACAAGGTTACTCTCCACATGCGTACATATGAATGGTATACTACAGTATGCTGTATTTGGTACTGTGCACACAGTCTGACTAGCAAGCTTGACAAGGTACAAAGATTGCATTACCAACAATACATCCATCACTGTATCATACAAAGGAAAGAACATTTTGGTATTGTGGCTCTCGTTATCCCAGGTAATTAATGCAGTTCATTTACATTTAGGTTTATCCAGGTTTGCCCTCTTAAGATGCCTAATTAGCACCTAATTAGATAACCTTAATTATGTAGTTGCGCTTTAGATAAAAAATAAACAAATAAAAATGTCAAAAAATTGTGCACTTAATTAAATATTTTACAATTAAATGTTTCATTTCTCAAAAAACATTTTCAACAGAAAACGGAAAGGAAAGAATCAACTGAGAACAGTGACACCACTCTGTTAAACACTTTTAGCTTATTTTAGGAATAATTAAGTGGATTTGGACTATTAATATAGAAAGCTTATACATTTGTCTTGATATTAATTCATTATCCCCCTTTCCTAAACAATATTGTCTAAAGAAATATTGGATATCACCTTTGGCAAATTGACAGACCGCTCCTTTTAGTGCCACGCAAAAATCCAAGTCCCAGCTGCCGCTCATAGGGTCAAAGGTCACACAATCTCCATTACTTGGCAGAACATTTTGCATTGAGGAGAAGTTGTTATATGATATTAAACCTGTATCCAACCAAAAGTATAACTCTTGGCTGTCCTTTTCACTTCTGTTCCCTAGAATGTAGATGAAAAAACACAAAAACTGCGTTTTAATTAATAATTTTTTGGATCATCAGAAAAGAAATTGACAAAATTGGTTTCTTGTTTTCATTCTAGACTATGAGAGAAAAAGACGGTTATTAAATGAAGGGATACGGAGAGAGATTCATTCTCCATCCGATGCTTGTACTGAATAGTAGCAAAAACTATGATGTCATTATTCACTGCAGTCAACCCTGACCCAAAAAAAATAAGTTTGTTCTGCTGGGTGTGTTCTAGAATTACAGCACACACGAAGCATTTACAATCATTCATTTTAAATAAACTGTGCAAGCTTAGGAGTGTGTGCAACTTGGCTCACACTCCTCAGCACGTGCAATTCTGTTGAAGTAAAACCAGTTAACCCCCCTCCCTTCCTGGTCCTAGTATTTACCTTGACAAGGGGAGATTCCCAAGTGTCTCCTCAGGGATGGCTCAATTTCTAGGGCTGAGGAGTTCCACTTATAAAACAATCCAGGCAAAATCAGTGAGCACTCTTCTTCCAAGGTGTGGATTTCACTGGTGTTCAACACGCGGTCCCAAATGTGGAGCCGTGTAATGTTCCCTGAGAAGGATTCGTCACTCCTGAAGGAGCCGCCAAACGTGTCTTGCTCCTGGCCAATAATAAACAGGCCATCCCGGCCGATGTCAGCAGAGGGGTAGAGATTTTCCCCATGGCCTACAACTAGCCCGTCGGCAGTGATGACCCACTGGCCCTTTTCCTGTGTCCAGCTCACACACACAAAATGCCATCGGCCATCATTTTCAAAGGCCACTGAGTAGGGCTCATGTAGGCCATGTACCAGCAAAGCAAGTTGGATGGGTTTCCTGTGGATTATGTTAGCTCGGAGCTGGAACTCATTAATAAATGACGGTATGGAATAAGAGAACACAGTGGAAAATCCATAGCAACTTGGATCAAACTGAACATGAGCGCAAACAGTCACAGATTGCATGTTGGGGAACTGCTGAAGGAGCCGAGCATGCTTCCTGTTAGTTCTGCCCGAGAACTCCAGAATCAAGGATTCAAAGGCACCTTTAACAGAGGAAAAGTTTAGTTAGGAAAATGTATATGTATGTACTGTATGCACAGATGTACAGTTTAAGAGTATTGCTGCACAGCATGGTCACGCTCACTGTCAAACTACGGAAGTGCATACCAGGGCATGTCACTATTTTGAAGTCATTGCATCTTTATCTAATTGAAAATTTATTTGGATCCCAATACAAATGAAGTACTGTACTGTCAATCATGATGAAACAAGCAGAATTTAAAAGGAGCAGAGGTGTCAATGAACTCACCATTTTTGTGAGTCATATCCATCCCTTCTATCCAGACTGGCTGTGTTATGTTTAGTGATTGAAAAAAGTTGGTGAGCTCCATGTTCTCAAATGCGCTGGACACCGAGGCCAGGGCTCCAGACTTCTGCTGGCAGACTTGCCTGGCATCGCGCCACTGCAAGCGGTCAGGCACATATTCGTAATAAGATTCATCATATGGGAACAAGGTCCTTCTTTGCAATGTCAGTGCTGAATCTGGCCAAGAATAAAAATTTTTTTAAAAATTACATCACATGGCTTGGGAAAGGGTTTTTTTTGTAAGTCATTGCAGCTGCGTTATCAAAAATATAGATTTATAATAACATAATTCCCTATACAACGTAGGTTTACTACGTTTACTGTCAGACATTTGGAAACTGAACTAACCATGAGCTTGGAAATGCAATGATTTTGTTTTCAAGTAACTTCTCCACGGTTTAATGAATTTCAGATGCCCCTGTCATTTGAGCAAGGAGGTTTACAAACGTACGATTTAAGTCAGCTGTTTCAGTGATTAATGAGCTGTGGAGGGAATGCTGCCGCTCAATTTAGTTTGTTCACTACAGAAATGTGATATCACCGGTTCCACTACCATTACCGTACCATTATAATTTCAAATACTCACATTATCGTACGTAAATATGTCTTAACACACCAAGCGTATGATACTTTGACGATCATGTAACAAATTACAAGTTAGTAGTACTTTACCCTAGCTAAATTATAGAGTATGTCCTGATGGCTTACCTTTAGCAGTACAATGATGAAACCAAATCTGTAAAATAAAATGTCGATAGTCATTTAAATGGGATAACAACGGCTGTGGAAAATATTCAAATAACTTTTAGAAAATAATTACTTACAATAATATTTGGGTAAATTATTTTAAACCATTGCATTTTCCTGCAAACAAAACGAGAAAATTGAGAAATTATTTTCATGTATTAATGAGTTAATTGGTCGCTTGATTTATTAAATACAGCACAATAAATAAGACTAACACAACATATAAATGGACGAAAATATAACCCGTGCAAATATGCCGCTTAAATAAAGATTGCGTAATATAGCAAAGTATCTCATTTAGCAAGTAAAATATATATGATTCATGCTTTAGATTCAGAGTTGTAGCTTACGAGCTAGCTGAAATGAAATGCATCACCTGCGTGTGGCTGATTTTCACAAGCTGCGGTCAGGAAAGTTTGTATGGATCGTCTTCATATCTGTCGCATCCACATGAATGTCCCCTCGGTCATAAATCCTTCAGAAAGTTTCGCGTTCGAAATCAATTTTACTTTACTGTTAAGTATTACCAAGTATTGTCCCCTGCGCAGCACAGAACTGAGTTGCTGTTCAAAATACCCAGTAAACCTCAACACTGTACTGGCTGCTCTAACTTGCAGGAACCTCCTAGGTGACATCAGTAGCAGAGAATTCATTGACTGATACAGGGCGAGAGCGCGAGGGAGAAGTGGGGTGGGGGGGAGACGACAGCGAGTGCAGTGACGAAGTAGGCAGATGCAGGCAGTGGTAACATTAGAGGTTCATAATGAAAATCAGAGAGCAAAATGTATAGGCCATTTATAGGTTAGTACTATTTTTTTGTAGGTATCAATGACAGATGGGCCTGATTTAACCAAACATAAGCTTGTAAACTTAAAATCTGGTAACGTAAATGGTGGTAAACTTACCAGCAGCAGTGTGGATGCAATGTAAATCTACCCAGTATAAACAGTCAATTCACAAACCAAAAGCTACAAACGTAGCTTTTTATATCCGGATGTTAAATAATACACTTTCAACTTCAAAACACAAAGTCGGTTATGCAATAAAGAACACACTTTAATCAAGCGCTTGATGAAATGTGCATGTTTATTGTGCTCACACTGTGCGAAGAGTAAATGAGTCATGATTTTGTGATACATTAAAAAGGCATCAATGATCAGTTGTCACATACAATACTGAAGCACATGACAAAACCTGAGGGAAACATCAACATCACTGACATCCAAGTCAAATGAAGCTTGTAATAGCAGTGAGCTACACCCACCGAATATCTCTGAGAGAAAAGGTTTCATTAGATGAAAGAGTGTACACAATTTTGGGAACGGTTCGGTCTCTCCTGCCGTCGCTCTGTGCAGGCACATCCCCATTGTCTGGGCCCCTTTCCTCCTCAGCCATTCCTATGCGGTTCTCTAGGCCAGAAAGCTCACCCCTTTCAACATTGATCTGATCAAACATTGATGTCAGAGAGCACAGGGCAGAATGCACATCATCTCTGGCTGCAATCACGCTTTTCACGCAGGGGAGCTGAAGGCAGGGCGCAGACGTGTTTCGCCCGAGTTTTGGGAGGCCGTTGATGACATCATCGATCGTCTTGGAGGATGAACGGATTGCTTCTCTGCTTCTGCTGAAATCTTCATCTTTAGCTGTGAGGATAAATGAGGATGGGATTTGACATTAGTTTATGACCTATATAATGCAAATGACAACTCTCCCTCTCCCCCAACCCTTTCTACCCAAAATTGAATTGTGAATTGCATAACACCTGCACAAGGAGCACTGCAGCTGAAGCCAGTGACCATTCTCCACACTATGGTCCATACAACGGCCTACTACATGAGAGCTAGTCCCGATGAAAGGAAAGGGTTTTATGATGTGCCATGACCCCTTTCTCAGGCAGGGCTTTACCTCTCAGGGCCTGGGTGAGAGCAGAGTGAAGCTGCCTCACTGCCAGACTGAGCTGAAGCAGCTGAGCAGCAGTATTTCTCACTGTCCGCAGGTATGAGGAATCAGCGTCCTCCTCTGCCCTTTCAGAGAATCCATCCCTCTGCTGGAAAAACACACACAATTACCACGGCTGCTCTTCAGGGGGGAGGGGGTAAAAAAACATACTGTATTTCCATTAGCATAGGCCAGACTGCGAGGTACATATAATGTTCCACAGCATAATGGACCCTTTATTCTGAAGCAACTGAGCAAAAACTGGAAGTAGGAGAGAAAAGCAGTACTGTAAGTGCCAGATCAAACCAAGCCATTAAATTTGACTTAGCATGGCACCCAACGCTAGAGCTGGCACAAATATTTCAATTACAAAATGTTTACTTAGTCATCAATTTCAACTACGTCTATAGTGTCAAATTTGGAGGAAGAGAAAAAAAAAAAAAAAAAAAAAAAAAAAAAAATTTTTAAATGAATGTTTCCCACTTCACCATGGACCATCCCTAATTCAGATGCCCAGCTTTGTCGTGGTGCTTTTGTTAGAGGACAATGGTGAAAAAGGCATCAGTCTTTGTCCCTGGCAGCCAGCGCATGGATGTTCAATGCTAACAAAGAGCACGAGTTTGTGCACAGCAGATAACATTACCAATCACGTTAAGAAGACTGATGGCACTTTGTTCAACACATTCATTACCTGAACAGAGAAAAATGTAATCGCACGGCGATAAACCTGTGTAGCATTATATTTTACTGGGGCAGTAAATGCCGGTCATTGATACCTTTAAAGGTGTTTTTATTGCAATGGCATTGATCCATTAGTTCTGCCCATATCCAGCAAAGTGAGTCTAATGCTTACCGTTTGATTGCAGGAGATATAACTCTGAAGGGAAGAGGCAAAATCCAAAGATTTCTGCTTTAGACTCCGCAATACCTGAAAGCAGCACACATATACAGTGGGTATAATAAGTATTAAACCCCTTTGGCATTTTTCACGTTTTATTTTCTTACTTCATGGAATCAAACTTTAATTGGGAGTTGTTGCCACTGATTAACACAAAATACTCTATAAATGCCAAATAAAATGAAAAAACTCTAAAGCTTTTTGTTAATTGCAATAATCGATTATTTAAGTATTCACCCCCTTGACTTAATACTTGGTAGAAGCACCTTCAGCTGCAATTACAACTGTGAGTCTATTTGAACTTTGTAAATCATTCTCGACATCCCAATTTTCGCCCAGAGCTCCATCAGGTTGGATGGGGATTGTTGGTGAACGGCAATTTTCAAACCTTTCCATAGATTCTCAATGGGATTCAGGTATGTGCTTTGACTGGGCCACTCCCATACATTGATTTTTTTGTTTTTAAAACCCCTCTAAAGTGGCTTTTGCTGTATGCTTTGGGTCATTGTCCTGTTGGAATATAAATCTTCTGCCCAGTCCCAGGTCGTTTATAGGCTGCAACAGGTTTTTTGTTCCATCCATTTTGCCCTCTATTTTGAAAACACAGCATTAGGCTCCAAGCACCATGTTTCATGGTAGGGACAGTGTTCTTGGGATGATTCAGTGTTAGACCTCTGCTAAACATAGCACCTAACGTTGATGGCAAAGAGTTCAATCTTGGTCTCAGACCATATCATCTTCCTCCACTTTGTTTGAGAATCTCCCACATTCCTTCTGGCAAACTCTAGGCAAGATTTCATGCGAGTTTTCTTCAACAATGGCTTTCTTTTTGCCACCATCCCTAACAGGAAGATTTGTGAAGGGCCAGGGCTATTGTAGTTTCTCCCATCTTTGTCATGGAAGACTGTAACTCTGTCAGAGTTGCCGTAGGCCTCTTGGTGGCCTCCCTAACAAGTTCCCTTCTCGCAAAGATGCTCAGTTTTGGATAATTTATCCAAATTATCTATCAAATTACATACGTCCACTTCAAACAAATGTGGATGCATCACCTCAGTCCTGGGGAATGTGAGTTGAGCTGCTCTCTGCAGCTCTTTGGCCTGGTTAGTCACGTTATCCAAAAGAACCTGCACGCCTTTGCAGGCTCCCTCAAAGACGGAAGTCGCTACAGAGCGCTGGAGAGAGAATGAATGGGGAAAAAAAAGAAAAAAGAAATCTGGTTAAGGGTTTTTAAAGGCAGGGAGGAGAGGTCTTCACATACAATGTAACCTTATTATAATTCAGTTATTGGGATCCATAGCTGGGAGACAGCAATAGGTGTTAGGAGAGTTATTCTTTTAACCCCACTAAAGCCCTATGCAAGAATAAGGCCACATTTTTATAGCCTTTCTCTTTTCAACACACAAGCATCAAGAAGAATGTGTGCCCATTCACCTTGCCAACAGCCTCTGAGCCCAATTCTGTTAGGTGGAGATCTGTTCCCGTCACAGTTGAAAGCTGGCTGATGGATCTCACAGCCACATCCAGGCACTGGCTGATCTTGCTCTGAGCCTCAGTTACCATAGAGGAAATTTCTGAATCGCAGCCCTGAAAACAAATTAATACAAATTTTCAACGATACGGTTTGCAATTTTCATTTTCAATCGGTTTGTTCGTTTATTTCTTTATATGAAAATGCATTTGGAACTAAACCAGTTAGTTCATTTCCCATTGGAGTTCATCCAATTTTTGCTCTAAATAAATAATAATTACTACTGTTATTATTGCTATTATTAAAGACAGTCTAACGGTGTAGTTCTGTAGCACAGATGCGCCCTGGAATCCTTCTTTAAAAATGTTGCGACTTGTCCATGATTTTCATGATTCGTACAAACCCTGCCTACCTGAATGAGAAGCTGAAAGTAGCCTCCAACTTTCTTGACTTCTCGTTTGAGCTCCTCTGTGATGTGAAAGACAGGGCCAGTGTTTGGCTTGATGCTAGTGGTCCACTGCATGGTGATAAAGACTGCCCTCTCGATGGCTGACGTAGCCCTCACAAGTTGGGTCAGAGCCTCCCCATTACAGCAAAACACTAAGAGACATGAAGCGACAGTACTTTACATTGATGATAGATGAGCAGAACATTCATTCTGATAATATAATAATATACAGAATAATGCTATTAAAACTTTAAAAACATTTTAAAAAAAAAAAAAAGAAACTACCCCAATTTAGAGAAAATATGATGGAGTTTGAAAATTCTGAGCCAATCGATACTTCCAATGCAACCAGTCGCGTTCTGTGAGTCATTTATTAAGGTTAATAAATGACTCACAGAATCACAAAAGCTCAGAGTATCAATGTTCGTTTACCACATCAAGACCCCGAACAAAGGCTGCATTTTTGTGGCGTGCTGGTAATGAGAAACATCACTAGAGGTGATTAATGACAGTGTTGTTTTCATGAGACACTTCAAAACACACACATTAGTCTGGACGGGGAGGTGGCTTACAGTTCTCCTGGCTGTCATCGTCGAGGCTGTCGTACATTCTGGAGATGAACACCATCGCGGTGTACACGACGAAGAGGTCAGAAGTCAGCTTGTCGGCCATGCTCTCCTCCACCCCGTGACTCCCACACAGTCGGGCCAGCGCAGAGCCAATCAGGTTTTTGCAGATCCCAGGGAGGGCCGAGTCAGATGCACTGGGGTGCAGGGACGGGGGTTTGCTGACGCCCATCAGCCCTACAGACAGAAGTGGAGGCCGCACGAAACATGAGGCCATGTGCATGGAATGTCAGCCAATACAAATGAATCTAAAATGCGTTTGATTAATCTGCAGCGCACAGGCCAACATTTGCAAGCTCCCTCCCTTAAATTCTAAACATCTACTTTAGTGCACAAAGACTACATTTGAAACTTTTAAAATGACTTTTGCCATAAAGTTGAAGAATGGAGGCTGGAATTTATAGGACGTGTAGAGCTAATACAGAAACGAAATGGGGCCCTAAATTTTCTTTCCCCCTTTGCAATAGAGGAGCCACTGTTCCTTCTTTAACTGCCTGATGTCAATGCCCTCTTTGGGCTGATGGACGATAATCCAACAAGCGTTGTTACAGCAACTAGGGGGAATGGGGGCAGAGCTCCAGTGGGGTTTTTATGAGTGAATCCAGGGTCCACCAGCAGTTCACGCGGCTTTTGTCTGGTCAAACGAGACTCTGGCATGTGCGCTGCCGGCATGATTTAGGAACGTTACCACAGTGCTGTGAGGAAGAGCGGTGAAGACTCTGAATGGGATGCACTCTTATTTCATACAAGCGTCCCGAAATCCTCCTGCTTTTTAACAGGCTTCTGCTCCTGAATATGTAAAAAAAATAACATCATTTTAACAAAAATAAATCACTGCACATCCATCCATCTCTATTTTTAAATCCAGACTGAAGACACCTCTTCAGCCTCACTTTTTTCAAGTTTAGTTCTCCTCTTCAGTAGGACTTTTTAAATGGTGTCCATTTATTATTATTTCTTTTTACCCTTTTTATATTGTACAGCGTCCTTAGGTTCCTAGAGGTGCTTCAAATTAAACTTATTATGTGGACACACGAGGTGAATATTAACATCTACCTAGAACAAACCCCAGAAAATTCAGGCACAACTATGAATTACAATTTGATAGTACTAATATTACAGTTGAGTTTACTGTGTAGTTGTACACTGTGTTAGGACGAGATGTTTCTGCGCACACTTCCAGTACAGCTGTTCTAAAAGCAGAAATACATTTGGCAAAATTAGGCTATAATGTTACTGTAGGGTGGAGATCTTAACTTCTCTTGAGGATGTTGAACACATTTGGCAAAAGAAAAATAGCCCAGGGACAGATCAGTCAGTGCAGGCAGTAATCCAGAGAGCACAGGAAACATTAGTGGAGGCAGGGAAGTGCTGAAATATTGCCGTTTACTTTGGCATGAAATTGATTATTAGCAGTAAGATATAGATTTTAAACATTTCACAAACCACTTGCTTCAGTGTTGCAGTGGTGATGAAGGCAAGAACTCTAAATTCTTGCTCTGAAAAGCTTAATTTATAAAGACAATTTCAAGAATGATGTAACAAACTATAGAAGTTAGTGTCAAACTTTTCATAGAATATGAACACTGCAGTTTGCTCCGATCAAGAAAAAATTATATTCTTCATTCATATATAATGAACATAGCACAGTGTGAGAGAATGGTTACCTTGTTTGCAGTTTAACGACAATGGTCCACACAAATGCTAGCCAACTGTGTGTTTCCACTGAGGAAAAGTGACTACTCACTGCTCTGCACGGTGGCTACACCCACATTCTGTAGGCAATCTTCAGCTTTTGACAGTCAGAGGGGTAGAATAGAATAGAATATTCTTTATTGCCATGTTACACAAGGTAATTGGAATGTGTCTTTTCGCATACCTCTCCTAAGAGAGGTCAGAGCGGAGGGTCAGCCATAGTACGACATCCCTGGTACAGTTAGGGGTTCGGTGCCTTGCTCAAGCGCACTTCAGCAGTGCCCCAGGAATCGAACCAGCAACCCTCCACTTGCCAGACTGTGTCTGAACCACTGCCGCCCCAGTTCTTCCTAGTAACCTACAGGAGCTAAAACTGTGAAGCTTTTGCTAGGCATTTACTGCAGCTACAAATCACGTGACTACTACAATGTCCATTTGTGCTGTAACAGGATAGAAAGATCCCCATCAATGTATACAAGATTTCGGGCCAGATCTATTAAGGAAACTCACAGTGCAAAAATAGCGGCTGTTTGGCTGTTGCAGATACCGACACATTAAAGACCAGTTTATTGAGAGGTTCCAATTACACAATCAAATAAATGAAACACACTCATTGCAAGAGAAGACACCCATATAAAGGCTCCAAAACAATATGGCATGCCAAAGCACCAAGAAATGGATATGGTGCAGCGAGGGAACCACAAGACAAAGGACTATAAGGACTATGAGGTACAGTCACAAAAAAGTGACATCACAAAATTAAATACTGTAATTCATTAGACACAAAACAAACAGTAGATGTAAAGAAAAGATGGCATGACGTTAGGCGTCCAAAAGAAAAACATAATGCAGGAAAAAGACACGAAAGAATATTAGAATAAGAATAAAGAATAGGCACGGATAAACTTGTGAAGGGAGAAGGCCACAGAGGGAGCAAAACTGTATTCACGATTCATTCTATACCCTAGTGACCCTAGCATATACCCTAGCATATACACAAGATAATTGGTCAGAACTGTATTTTTATATGGACTATAGAATAGAAATCCTGCACCATTTCAGAATAAAAAAAACGTTCTAGTAAATAATATGTATGCTATATAGAATATATATTTAAAATTCTGACTTAGCAGTTTGTAAACATAGGTATTCCTGAAAATAAATCTGTTGTGACATGAACCAGGGTACTTTGCAATAACATTTGTGATTATTTATTTTGCATCACTGGGACAGCGACTAGCACCTCAGAGTGCAATAGAAAAACGTGATTTGTGAAATACCTAGGCAATATCAGCACTTATTAAATACCACCTGCTTTCAGGAGTTCTTAAAATTCTCACCCAAAGAGGAGAGGCGCAATTAAGCCATGCTTTAGTAAATCAGACTTGATTGACCCAATTTACGAAATATCCACCCTGTTTTAGCATGTTCACCCCAGGTATACATATGCATGAAGAGATTGAACTATTTATCTAAAGAAAGTCGCAAAGTGACTAAACCCAAGGGCCCAGATTAGCAGTCGTCCTATCGTCTCAGATGACTGAAAATTAAGAAGGACGACCGTAGGATTTTATAATGTTTTTAATTAGCTAACTGGAACTATTTCTGTTTTACACTCACATCGTAACAAACACGTCATGCACGGATATTCAAAAATATTTCAGAAGTTCCAAATGGGAAAAGCAGCACATTGTCAATCGCATGCAGTCTGTGCTTTTTCCTGCAGTGATTTCTCATCTCCGTCCAACAGTCCAAGCACAAATCATTCCCAGATCCCTGCTCGGTTAAACCTAGGAATTATTAGCTAGCTATTACGTTAGCTGCCATACCACACTCTAGTTGGGAATGGAAAAATCTCTCTCGTTCGAGTCCCGACTGGAGTGTACGTTATGATATACTGCACAGTCAGAACACTAGTTGCTAATGCCACCTGCGGGCACCCGTCAGAGCTTCACTGCTACACAGTCCCATGAGCACACGCTGTCAAACATAAAAGCTGTCAAGCACAAGTCAAACATAAATATCCGTGTAGAAAAGAAATAACGTTAACCGTTGTGTCTATCTTTGGGCTACATACGACGTAATGATCACATTTTCAAAGATGTGGAGATTTATTGAGGGTGCAAGTCCACCCCCCACTAAAAAGGCTAAAACCAAAGAAGATCAGCTAAAAACTCAGCGAAAATGACTCAGAGAGCAGAGATCGCACTTTCCAGGAAAATTGGAAGGTGAATAGACCAAGGACAAGTAACTTTTAGGAAGGAAAAGTATCTTTTCTAAGACAAGTATGACTTTTACCCTAATCTGGGCCTCCGTTAACCCCTGCAAATTACATCCTAATCGTAATTTGACTCATTGCGACCGCTCAGTAAATCCGACGTAAATATTGTGTATCCATGTAGTGACTGGTCGCATTCCTTTAGTAAATCTGGCCCTTAGTTTCTCATGAACATTCCTTCTCAATGAAAGAAAGACCTAGGAACAAGAATTTAGAAAAGGATAAAAAAATAATTGTGTCTGTTAGAGGATTTTATCATCAGAGGCATGCATTATTGGGTAATGGAGGGAGTATGGAGGTGAAAGACTGATCTACCTTCGGCGTGAAAATGATGAAGCAGGGGAAGAAGCCGATATATCCTGTTCCCACTCATCATTCGGGTCATAAAACACATCGTCATCTTTAGACGCACCATCACCCTGGGAAACAATGGCAACATGATACAGGGCACAATCAAAATATTAAATAAAATAAATAATACAACAAAAATAATCTACAATATGAACCAGTGACAAATATACAAATAAGCAATTTAAAAATGGTGTTACTACTACTTGTTACTGCTATTACTAAAAGTAATAAAGGAAAATGAAAATAAAAGCAACTAGAATAATGGATGATCCATGGTAATTTACTAAAGGAAAATGTACAGGTACATAAATGTTATTAATGTCTTGGCTTGCAATAGTAAAACATCAAACACATTTGCTGTACGTGTTTTGAATCACTCAGCCAGTCAGACAGCTGTCTCTAGCATGATAAGAATGGCCCAAACTATTAACTCATTGTGCAACTGTCCACCTCCAATTTAATGGCTTTTATGGGTTCTGTTGTCCAGGGAAGACATTTCTACAATGTGCAAACACAGTGTCAAAAATTGGGCTTATCAGAGATGTGCAGTAATGGGGAAGGGCAGGAAAAAGCATATGGAAGCATGTATATTCCTGTATCAAATAAATAAATGTGGGCACCTTACATCTCCAACATAAAATATGATAAATTCAACAGGAAAGGTTATTATTTCGAGTCTGTATGGATGTGGCTGAGCCGCCCATATGGATGCTGTACCCGCTCGAGTTCCCTCATAGCTGCCAAGTTGCTCTGGAACTTCTCCAGGCTCCAGAAAGTGGAGATGCCCAGCTTGATGTTTTGGACTTGCACCTGGAACTCCCCCTCCCCATCTCCTCGGTCTTTATCGTACAGCTCGTGCCTGATGAATACATGCACCGTTTCCGCTTAAACAGACATTACAGGCACGCTTCAACATACACTTCAACATACACAGGATTAAGCAGTGCTTTACCCCAGCATTCTTGAACATGACAATTTACTGACTCATTACAGTGGGTGTGTTATAACAAACCTGCTGAACATGGTGCTTTTGCAGAGTTTTTTACTTATGGCGTTGGCCTCCTCAATCATCACAGACAACTTCATGGCATCCCATTGTGGCTGAGCCAATACTGAACAAAACAAACGGACTGGAGATTAGCTGCATTTTCTACAAGGGTGCCGCAGCACACATTTAAAATATGGCAACGTTTTTGGGAGGACTGCCAAGTGCTCATGTAGTACAACAGTATAATCTTAAATCACTCATCCTTAAAGGTCTCCTCTTCCCGCTTTCAAATAACAGATCAGAAACAAAAGTTGAATGAGTCTTCTATATTTATTTAAAATTATTTTTCAGAAAAAAACACTTGACTATGCCCATTTTAGTGACTGGTGGGCATATCCTTGCAAGGCTATAGGAGTTCTTAACTTGATTCAAAAGATGAAATTGACAAAAAGAGAGTGATTATAAAATAAACACAAGACAACAGATGCAGTATGCTATAGGCTTATATTTATGGTTAATTATGTAGGGCTTCAATCACTTCTATTACATACCATGTGATTAACAGTGATCGCACTCGCACAAAATGGGGTCGAAAGGTACCAGCCCAGCTGTCACACTGGTTGCCATGAGCAACAGACTTGATTTAGAAAAACGGAGGCAATAAATCAAATTTCAATGAGCAGCATCAAGTCATAGACAAGGAAAAATGGGGGGATCATCTTACAGAAATGAGATCATCACAGCCGTTAACTAAACTTAAACCTGAGTTTAGAAATACGTGTATACATTTAACAATGAAGAAGCAAAGGCTTCAAGAAAAGAGATGACGACATACCATTTCTAGGGGCATGCATTCCTTTTTGTGCGATTTTTTTCCGAAAACTTTCGAGATTTTCACCAATCGTCCTTTTCTCTTCTTCCAAGGCTTCTACAATCTTAGCATGTCTTATGGCATGGTCTACCATTGCCTATGCAGCACATAGAGAAATAGGCAATCCAAAAGTTAAATCAACTGCAATGTGCATTACAAATGAAGAACACGATTACAGTGATGTGCATCCCTGTTGTGTGGAACAGTTCAAGGACGCTTAAGGACACAAAGCATTTACTCCAATTTGCCTCAGCCATGTTGAGTGGCAAGCCAAAGCAGGGGCACCATTTGTAAAGCCTTCAGAATGACTCACAGGTGGTTTGAACTTCACACATTCTGGTGTCAGTGTGGACATCCGCACCGAAATGCATGTTAAAAGCTTTACGGTGTCCATGTAATTTGTCGAAAGTTGAACAACAGGAAAACAGTGGTTGGGGACAGGTGTGTGGTCTCGCTGCTCAGTACCTGTCTGGTGGCCTGCGCCTCCATGTGGAGCAGCTTCTTTTTCACATGCACTTCCTGCTCCAGTAAGATCTTTGCGGTCTGCAGTTCCTCCATTTTGCTGGCCACCCTCTGGTTATCCAGTTCTTGCCGTTTCTTCTTCTCGCTCTCCTCTTCCTGAAGCAAAACAGTGTGGTTCACAACCACCAAACGAGGCTCGAGTGGCCTGGCGTCACAGAACCAGCATTTCCCCATTTCACCTACCAGTTCACACTCCAGAGCTTTGATCTTGTTTTCATACAAAGCCTTCTGGTCAGACAGTTCCTTCTGAGCCATCGCTTTGGCGACCTGTATGCCTTGCATCATTTCTTCTTTGGCTCTTACCCGGGCCTCCTCAATCTCAGCCTCCAGTCTGAAAATCAGGGAGTTGCAATACATTTGACTGCATCGGTCTCAAATCAGAACAAAAGAAGCATTTCTCCCACCATCCTTCCCTATACTCACTGTGCTCTTTGTGCTGCCAGCAGCTCGTTTTGGCAAACTCAAAGTCCTTGTGTCCATCGCCCGACTGAGTCCAGCAGGAAACACGCTTCCCGGTGTGCACCTCCACTGGGTGGTTGAACCTGAAGTAGTGGTCCCCGCCGAGGATCACCCGGTCACCCTGAAAATGACAGCACGTGTCAGCTGGTCCTCGCTCCGCAGCCGGGAGCATGGCACACAGCTTTCAGTCCAATGGGTCCACTTACGTGGTGGAGAACGGTGGACTCGGACACTAGGATTCCATTCACAAAGGTCTTTGCATCCTTGATTGGAGTGATGCTAACCGTACCGCCTACGCTACTTATCACGCTGGGGGAAGCATACAAGAAAATACATACTGTATTGCAACAGGTTTTGCAATACATTACACATTCATATACAAAACGAAACGTTTTCAAATGCATTTCAAAGGTTTCAAAGACATGATCAAAACAAGTCGCTTTCCCCCCCCCACACAAGGCTTTCACAATTTACTGTACTAGGTGCAATCGCTACTCGACTGCTCTCAAAATTCCCTTTTTCAATGGTAGCATGGCTAACATCGTTTTCAAATGACTAAAAGTACTATAAATGTGGGAAAAACATTTTTGCACGTTTTCCATAAGAAGAGATGTTCATGACGCATTTGTTGTTATTCCACAGAGTTGTAACATATCTGACAGTGTTTGGAAATACAAAAAGGTATGCATTTCAAAATACTGTTGAATGTAAAATACATTTCAACTATTTCTAAATGTATTACTCAAAAACTATTTTTAATACTTTAAAAACAAACCCAGGACTGGCGTATAATAAAATACTTTTGAAAAATATTCCTTTTAAAATATTGATATTGCATGCCTTGGAACACTCTCAGACACAAAGATGTCCCTCACCAGTGCTCATCAGCTATGAGGGCTCCAGACAGCTGAATATCGTGAGCGGACTCAGACTTGTGTTTCCCGACCTTGGTCTGTCCCTCTTTAATCATATACAGCAGCATCTCTGACAGCTGAGGATCCTCATTCAGGTTCACAAGGTTGGGAAGCCGGTTATCCACTTTAAACGTGATGCCAGCTTTCTGTTTGACACAGGCAAGAGGAAGGAAGGTGGTGAAAAATGCTGTTGGTCATTTCCAGTCAATCACACACACACACAAAAAAACTATTACTACAATGATGTTACCTGCAATTCTTTGGTTTCTTCACGCTTTCGTTTCTCAGCCTGCTCTAGCTTTTCCTTCCAAGCCCTGAGAAGGGAGAGAGAGCTCTATATGCTGAGACATATTCCAAAGGCTCTTGACAAAAGTTACAATGTTAACTGTTACAATGTAAAAACTGTCAATCTCCTGTTCAACGACCCACTAAAAAACTATTAAATATAGAACAATGTTTACCTGTGTGCTTCAGCCATTTCCCTCTCCTGTTGTGTTAATTGGGTCTTGAGAGCTGTGATTTCCTGCTGGAACAGTCTCATTTTCTCTGGTTCAATGCCTTTTGTGCTCATCTGAGCTGCTCTCAGTTTATCAACTTCTGCTTTAAGCTCTGCAAATAAAACATTTAAAAAAGGTGAAATATACAATATATAAAGAAATGTGTGTATGAAGAGGGCAAAATATTTTTTGTATTTAAGAGCAAATTTAACTGTGTAGTTTTGTGTAAGATCAACGCTACATAGTTGAATTTGAATTATGGCTCCCTCCTGTGGTAATTACAAGTAGTGTCAATTCAATCCACTGGTAATAATACCTGTGACAGTTTAGCCCAGTTATATTATGATGGCACATAAATATTCCACAGGCAAGGTTAGGTTTTGCCCTTACTAAAGAGGGAGGCCTCATGATTAATAGGTGGGAAGCAAGGAGAGGCTGAGCTGACCTCTGATGAGCTTGGCGTTGTTGTCCTCGTTGACCTTGGCAATGTTGATGATCATGCGGGCCTGTCTAGCATAGCGCAGGGTGCTGAGGGTCTCTTCCACATTGCTGGCAGCAGGACTGAGCGTAGCGATCATGGCAGTCTTTGAATTCCCACCCAGACTCTCCTTCAACAACCTGGACATAGTGGTGCCACCATTACACGGTTACACTCCTCTACAGGGATAAATACATCCACACTAAAAGCAACCAAGATGGGGAAAAAAGCCCTGCAGTAAAGAAACCAGTTTAAACACTCTGAAAGTTATCTTTCAAAGTTACTCTCACCACGTGAGCACCGATTCTCTGTATGGGATGAAGACCTTCTTCCTGGACTGACACTGCTCAGAGAGAGCTGAAATCACCTTCCCCAGAGTTAACAAGGACTTGTTGATGCTGGCACCTTCCTGAGGGAGTAAAATATGCTTTTAGACTGACAACTTTTGGGTAAAAGAGAGGATTATTTATGTAGTTTATTACACAAGCGAGAATTAACAACACCACCTTCGTTAATAATTAAGAGAGATTTTACTCAAAAGGTGTGCTCGGCTCATTTGAAAAGCACTTCAGTTATACTGAGGCGTGAGCACCCGGAGGCCAGTGAGAGGCGCTGTACCTGAGCCTGTCCCCACTGGTCTGGGCTGAGGAGCAGCGCTCACTGCCTGCCAGGTCCACTAGGTTGATTCGGCTGGTGATGGTGTGGTCATGCTCTTCCTCCTCCACAAACTCGGTCTGTGCCAAGAAGAGAGGTGGTCGGCACACTGCTAACACAGCACTACAAACCTCACACGGTGCTGTAGCAAGGCTGGCATACACGACACACTGCCTTTCAACACAACAGAACAAGAACAAGGCACCACAGCTCTTCTGTTCTGGTTCTGACATCCCACAGTACGCCACAGCTATGGGCTGAGATCACATTCATTTTAAAAAGGCGATTTGACCAAACGTTGTAAACAGTCCATTTGTAACTCTAAATAGAATACTGTACTGAAGGGTGTGTTTGTATAAATGTGTTGTTTGTTGTAGCCTTGATGCTTGTATGACAAGACACAACAGTTGTACAGTATGAACAGTATATGAGTAGTAAGACAGTATTTGATTGGTTGAGGAAATGACAGTTCACCTTGGTCTGAGTCATAACAAGTGTGAAGACTGAGTGAGACCTGGAGCTCTTATCATTCATGCCAGTGGCTGCGGTGGCACGCTGTTTATTTCCGAGCTCAAGCCAGCCCTGGGAGAGATCATATAGAGCATAGTGCATTGCATTACATTAACTACATAATTAGACTGCAACAGAATGCATTATTTATGTCAAGAGCACAACTCACCTGGATGTCAGCATATGAACTCACCACATTCCTGAGGGGGAACACACACAGCAACGCTTTAATTTGCCAAGTCATTACATTCATAACAAAATGTGTACATTATTGCACATTCTACTACCCCACACCCCACAAGGCATATCCACAAATCTTAATTCTGATCCTTTACCAAGCTTGGTCTTTATTCAGCTCAATGATGTGTAGAATTTGAAATGTTCTTACGTGGAAAGATCTGCAACATAGGGCCCAAAGACTGGATGTTCCCGGACTCTTAGCTGAAAAAAGCAGGGCTTTCCATTAGGATCAATACAATTACTTGTGTACATGGGGTATGATTCATAGATTCATTTTGAATCTTGTTTTGAATGTCACAGTATCAGTATATGCTGAAAGTGTAAATTATATCCAAACAGTATGCAGCACAGAATCCCCCACAAATATTTCAGATTATATCACAGGCCAACTAAGGACATTACAAATTACTTTTGGAGTGAGGTTACACTCTTCCCAAATAAATGCTTCACGCTTCAAAAAAAATGGAACTCACCGGTAACTTGTGGCCTTGCTCATCCTTCACTACCAGCAAGTCGTGGATTTTCTCATTGTAAACTTCAAAGTAGCTCATTTCCAGGTGACATGTGACCTAAAATGCATTATATCACTATCATACAGTATCCCTGATCACTTTCCAATAGACAGTGCTGTGACAACACTTAGGTTGTGGGTTTGATTCCCATTGGGGCCATATACTGAAAAATGTACGACTGTAAGCCACTTTGGATAAAAGCGTCTGCTAAATGGCATATGATATGTTATATTACACGTTCACAAATTGTAAATCAAACTGCTTTTAATCATTTCGTTTATGAACAAAAGGTAGCAGAGCAAATATGGGTATCTTAGGCACCGACTAGCAACAATTCAGACACAATTCAGTGTTTATATGAAACAATTTCAGAACAGAGTGGGGAACTCACCTGTTTGTTCTGAGACTTTGACACTCTGGTAAAAAGCTCCTCACAAAATCGTGGCGTTACCCCAGCCTCCTCTCCAAAGCCCATCATTCTACATGAGAATCAATAATTGCAACATCTCAGTTGAAATATTCACACTTATGAAAAGGGGATTATCACAATATATAATTGGGAGGCAACAGACATTTATCTAAGTTTTATCAAAGACTACATTACACGCACCCAACTTAAATATTCAGAATAAAATGTGAAATATATCAAGGTGAAATGGTAAGGAGTGGTAAAAAGGAGGTTAAGATATCTTACGTGTATGACTTTCCAGACCCAGTCTGTCCGTACGCAAACAGGCAAGTGTTGAATCCTTCAAAGGCTCCTTCAAGAAGGGGTCTTGCTAACTTTTCATACACCATCTTTTGGCTGGCAAAATTTGGGTCTGTGTTGTCAACGGAACAGAACGAGAAATCGTAGGAGAAAGTGTATCTCTGGTTGGAGTCAGGGTGTTGGACAGTGGTCTCTTGGTTATCCATGAAGATCACCTGTTTGCCTTTCTCGGTCTCCTCTCTGATAATTAAAAAGAATCATAAAATTGACACTGTTCGATTAACAGCAAGTTAAAACTGCAACTACAACTGCAGATCCATTAAGTAGTATTTAAGGCAGGGGTGTCAGACTCAAGTCGATTTAAAGCAAAGGATAAATCAAACATGACTTTCATAAAATAAATGACACAATTATTTTTAGAGATTGTAACAACACAAAATATTACAAACTGGTGAATAATTTCAATGAAATGGGGAAAACAAACGAAATATAAATTATTAGAATGTAAGCAAGGCCTTAAAGGATATCTCACCTGCTGTTGAACGGCCTCACTCGTACCGCCACTGTTACTGCAGTGTTCTCCATCTTTAGGGAGTCTTGTTTCAGTACTCGACTCTCGCTGTCGAACAGTTCGGACGAAACCGCCGTTCTTCCAGGAGTTCTACACTCTGCACCGCTCACATCTCCATTTTGGGCGGGGCTTGTCAGTGTGGGGGCCTTTTTCACCTGTGTGAACTGCAGACTGGAGGTCAGGTGTCTGGCTTGACCTCCAACTGGGAGGTTTCTGGCTATTGACACGTGTCCTGTTGGCTTGAGACTTACTCCATTCGCCAGTCCAGGGTTCCTTTGACGTTCCATATTTGCCATCGTATTAGATTTAGGGACGTCCCTTCCTGCCAGTCTCTCGAAAACAGCTTTTTTACTACTGATTTTCTCAAAGGGCGTCTTTTTGGTTGGAGTTGAAAATACTTTGCCATAGTCTTCTTTTTTTTTTTTTTTTTCGTAGAATCAAATTTGCCCACAGTGGGTTCAGTCACTGTCTTCGGCAGAAACCTTGAGGGCACGTTGTTGTGTGCGTTAACAATATTAATTCTTTCGTTTGTCACACTTTTAGACCACGTATCTCTCATGCTAGATGATCGCAAGATAGCTGTTCCGCGCGGGGTTCTACAATTTGTCTCAGACAGGATTTTTGAATGACACAAGTCATTACTGTTTTGTTCGCTTCGAGTTGCTACACTTCTGCTTGTATCCACGCTGGTCTTGTCTGTTGAGCCCGTCCTTGTCCTACGTTGTAACGTTAGTCGTTTTTCATCAGCTTCGACATGATTTTCGGTATTTTCAATGACCGTCTTCTCTGTCTTTTGGGTGCCTTTGCTGTCTGTTTTCCTTCTTTGTAATGTAAGTCTTCCACGAGAGCACGCTGTATTGGCCTGACCATATTTTCTTGTTGCAGACACAATGTATGTCTTGTTGATCTCTTTGCCCTTATCAATTGATGTTGACGGTTCCCCGCATTCTTTCATGTACTCGTTCATCATCTTCTCAAAATAACAATGCGTGTGCCAATAACAATGTAGGTACAGTAGCTCGCTTGACAGCCCACTCAGCTGAGAGCTTGCTTTGGCCAACTGAGCATTACCACATAGTCGCAGCGAACTAAGTACTTAAATAGCTATAGAATTACTTTACATTACAGCACTCAGGTGCGTTTTTAACTAACGTTAGCTAGCTCGGTCGTTTCAAAAACAATTAAAATAGTTAAAATTAGATGTCTCAGTGTGCCTGTATTATGGCTGGCTGAGGTTACCTATTTTCAATGTCCAAGGTAAGTCTTAAGTGTGGACAACTTCCCTGCAAACGCACAAATATGTAGTACCGTTACAAGCTAATTTAGCTTTTCCAAGTTGAATTAATATGTGGTTGCGTTACTTGTATATACATTTACACATAGCTAGCAAGATAAGGATATAATAGCTAACGTTAGCTACAGACAGTGCGTTAGAAGCATGGTATACTAGACAACTTACGTTACTGTTAGCAAGCATATCTTACCAGTCAAGACGAGTGCACGTAGGTAGCTAACGTTTAGTTAGCTGTTTGCCATTAGTTACAGATGGCACAGCGAGCAAAAATAACGATATAGCTACGTAAATAAGGTTGAATTCAAATAGCAGTTACAGCCCCGATAAACTGTTCAGCTAATTTACACACCCCTTCCGCAATCGCCCGCTTTCAAGTTTCAAAACCTCTACGCTTTCAGTTATTGGTTGATCGAGTAAATACGTCACCACCGAAACCAAGGCAACCCAATAATAGGCAATGTCTGCGATCTACAACTAGATGGCAGCACTTTCAAATGTATTGCAGGTGTCATGAGTTAAAAAAATATTTGATTGAAATTGTTCCTGTGGGGGATTTCTCAACATTCACTACCTGAATCAGCAGGTAAAAAGTTCAAGAAAGATCACAAGTTCAAGTCCTGTGAGTTCCATCCTCAGACAAGCGGACACAGGTGCAGAACGTCTTACTCAAAATAAGGGTGTCTACCTTTATAGAAAACTTTAATCCAAAATAATTGGAATTTGGCAGGGGAAAAGAGACAATGTTTAAAATTCTTGTTGAAGAAAGAAGCAGACCATGCAAATAAATTCTCAACGTCAAAGAATATGATCTTAAGACATTTCTCAAGAAATCAAGTCCAAAATCTAAATCCACAACACAGGCTTTATTTCTTGACATTCCAGATGCATTGGAAATGTGTACTTCCCCTTAGTAAACAGCAGATAATTTTAAACACATTTAACATAAACACATATACATTCAAATTAAATATATACATATTAATATGCAACAACTGTATTGGCGGGACATTGGCATGTGACTACTTCTTGAAAGTGCTCCTGTCGTGTTTTCTGATGATGTCGATTAGGTTGTTCTTGGTGACGATGGTGTCCTCCCCCTTCCTGCTCCTCTGTCTTTCCCTTCTCTGCTGCTCGTGGAGGTAGGGGGAGTTCAGCAGTTGGGGAGGGAGCAGAGACCCCGTAGGTTTCACTCTGTTTGTCACTTCCAGGAACAGCCGCTTGTTGTTGTTGTTCACAAAGGTGATGGCAGTCCCTCGGTAACCCAGCCTTCCCGCTCTCCCAACCTGAACACACAGGTACGCAAGTCAAACAGAATAGTCACAGAACAGACAGAAAGCCCTGCTAGATGCAGCAGGTTTAGAACATATTATGGAAGGGTTTGCAATGTGTGAATATCTACAATACAGTTTCAGATATATTCTTTTATTCAAGGAATTGTGTGCACAGTGAGAAAAGATAATGTGTTAAGTGTTTACGTTTCAGATTCATGTGAAGTCTTGTACCTGATGAACATATTCATCCATACTAGAAGGCATGTCAAAGTTCACCACCAATTTGACATTGACCAGGTCAAGTCCTCTGCCTAGGACTCCTGTGCTGACCACAACTTCAAATTCCCCTTCAAGCAGGCCCTAGACAGAAAAACTCTTAAATCGCACTTTCAGTATTTAAGATCTACTATCCTAGCTGTTTGAGTTTAAAGATGCGGAGCAAATGAACTGAGGGACAAACACAGCATATACACAAACACTGTATACTTTAACTACAATAATCACAATTATATTCAAACAGGCCAATCCATTTTACACAATATCCTTTAGAATAAGTGCTGTAAAAAGAGGTACCAATGTCAGGATTTGAATCAACACTAGACACGCCTGTGAAAAGAATGCATACAGCATTATTTAAATATCTGTAGACACCCCGGGAGTCCTCACCTTTAGTATTCTGTTGCGCTCACACTGTGGCTTGTCAGAATGGATGGCCACTGTGTTAAGAGCCAAGACTTTGCGCACTGCCTCACACAGCAGGTCCGCCCCCAGCTTGCAGTCCACAAATACCAGCACTGGCGGGTGGTACAACTTCCTGTCCTGTTCAGGAAAGAAACCCCAAACTGTCTAGTCAAAGGCCATGGGCAGTGAGCTATGTATGTACTATACATCACCGACATACAATACCGGATTGCACAAAACTAAAAACTGTGGCACAAGTAATCACAAGTAATCAGCATTATTAACCATGGATCAGCATTATTAACTATGAATCAGGACTATTAACCATGAATCAGCATTATTAACCATGGCCAAGATAACTTCTTAGCTAATGTAATTGCCTTTCTGCAGTGGGTCCCTGTGAGTGGAGTGAATTCCTGCTCTTTGCTGTGTCCCGTGTCAGAGTGTATGAGCTGTAGCTCTGGTTCCTGGACCAGTGCCACTGCGGAGGTCCCACCCACTTCCTTTGGAGGGGGAGAGCACCGCAGTAGCAGCCATCAAAATATGGTCTACTGTGCTTTCTCTGAAGAGGCAGGATTCCCTACCCTCTTCAGAGCAAGAGCACATTGCTATGAACAATAGCAGCAGAACTTAATCTAAACAAACAACTAACATCACCATGCAATTTTTTAAGGTGGGGATATAAATTCAATATTCTTGCGTTTGCAAGAATCTGCTCATAAATTTATTCAAATCAGACACTGAAGCCAAACCACAAACTAACCACCCTTCCAAATTTCCAGGAGCCAGAGCGCTCTATAGCTAGGTTATTTCTATCCTGACTGAAGTAGGCACCCTGTCAAATCCAATGTTAAGAAATGGTACCTGAATAACTGGCTGTTTTTCTGTCACTAGCCTGACATTTAGAGTAAAAAAATAAAAATACTGAACACAACATCATATAAAATAACAAAATAAAATATTTACATTTAAAATCTCAAAGAGTTTCTTTTTCTTTGAAGGTTCCTCAACCCAGAGGACGATCTGCCGGATGTTGGAGCAGGGCTGGTTCTTCTCCCCGATGATGATCCGGACCGGGTCCTGAGTCAACCGTGCGGCCAGCTGCTCTGTTCCCAAAGGGATGGTGGCCGAGGCTAACAGAGTCTGGTGGTCCTCTGGGACTTGCTCCAAGACATCAAGCACTTGTTGCTGGAAGCCCATCTTCAACATGGTGTCGGCCTGTGTGAACAGGACAACAGAACATGCTGATGCTGAACAATAAACAGCTATTAATATTCAGACCATTAAACAAATCACATACCTCATCAACCACCACAATCCTCACTCCATCCAGCTGTACTGCCTTCTGTTTCAGGATCTCTAGGAGCCGTCCCGGAGTGGCTATTATAATCTAAAATAAGAGAAATGATCAAGTATTTTGGAATACATCCCTGACATCCCCATATTTGTATTACAGTACTCTGGGAATAACATTTCCACTCTAAGAGAGATGAGCTGGCATGGCCATAATTAATACACGTGAATCATCATCAAACCTATTTCACCAGCCTCCTTTCTTTTCAAATGGGTGACAGGGACTATTATTGAACAGGTCATCTGCACTCAGTATTTAATACTGTACAACACAATATATAATGTATCTGGATTGCCTGTATGCCTGCCTGTGTAAACTGAATTTAAAAAAGGTGGGAAAAATATTTCTATAGGCACATTATTAAACCAGTCCCGGAAATCCATATTCATAATTTACGCACAACACATACAGTGGTACAGGTGTGACCAATACAACTGAAGCTTTGGTCAGTTCACCCTCAAATGTATCAGTTGCAATATGTCACACTTCACCACCTGAAGGTAACAACCATATGGTCTCCTAATGGTGGATTTGGTCGTGAGGGTTGAGCCACTGTAATGCCTGCCTAACCCAGACAGTGCCCGTTGAGTACCTTGATGTTCTGCTTGAGCCGGTGGAGCTGAGGGGGTAGAGGCATGCCGCCCACCAGCAGGGCTGTCCTCATGTTGGGCAGACCCATCACCAGCTCCTTCGTCTGCCTCTCGATCTGGATCGCCAGCTCCCTTGTAGGGGTCAGAACAAGGCCCATCGGACCATACTGGCTGGTCACCGGTCTCTGAGGGGAAACACAGTCACCTTTAAAGTAACATCGTACTGTTGTCACCCGTTTCAGTGGCCTCACAATATTATTAAGATAGTCAATAGACGTAAAATGAATAGCAAAATGTGAATTTTGCTATTTTCTCTACAAGGAAACAGTAGTGTTTATTTTTGAATGCTTTTTTTCCCTTGAATTAACCCTTACAGTCTAAACAATATTACCTGCAGATATTGTGCTGCTTGATTTAATTCCCAGTACAGCACATGGATATACCAAAATTCAAACATGGTATTATGATATGATGGGTTTTTATGCACAAGCAGCTTTTCCAGAGGTCAGCCTTTTTTATTTAGCATGGTAAAACTATGTTTCATGGCTTGACGCACAAAAGCTCATAATTTTAAAGTGCAGCTATGGCACAGCCACATAAAAATATAGGCAAGATCCAAGATTTGTAATTATTACTTAATTTATTTATTAAGTAGTTAATATCACTGTAGGGGACAGAAAGAGAGTTGGAGCTGCCATCTGCATTTACAAGTTCACCCAAACAGAATGCTTTACCAGCTGTCAAGGCATAATGCTGAAGAAAAACATTTCAGAGGTTACAAACGTTATACCACTAGGTTATTTAAACCTAAACATAGATTTAGGTTTACAGCATCGCATTCTCAGAGGACAAATGCAAATTTCTTAAATCTCACTTAAACGTCAATCTATAATATATAATATAATATAATGATAAAAATCACTGCCAACACCCCCATCAATATTAAAACTCACAGGCTTATGCTTATCTTGGGTGTGAGGGTCTTAAGGCAGGAGTTTTCACATCCACAGAAAATGAATTCCATGTGTCTGAGTGCTCGGTGCTGAATTGAAGCCTATGGCAGATAAAAGGCTCCATGTGTTGCAGGGGCAGCCCAAGCCCTTCCTGTCTCTCACTTACTTTATTCTTTACCTCCAGTGCACACACCACTATGGGGAGAAGGAAGGCAGCGGTTTTCCCAGAGCCTGTGTCTGCACTGGCAATCACATCCCGGCCAGCCAATCCGACAGGGACCATTTGCATCTGGACAGGCGTGGGAGCCTCATAACCTGCCTTCTTCAGATTGTCATTCAGAACTGAGGGGAAGTTGCAGTGTTCAAACTCTATGATGGGTCTGCCCACCTCCTGGCCCTGCGTCACGATCCCCAGCTCCTGCTTCACTCTCTGAATCTGCTCCCCGGTCAGACCTGAAATAAATTCATCTTCTTTGTAGGAATAGCCCTGCTCCTGCTCCTGCTCCAGCTCACCACTGTTACAAGTGGCCCCAGCACACAGGACTGTCGATGCCATCTCTTCCCCCTCAGGTTGATTGAGGGCACAGAGAGCCTGCACAGTGCCTTTGCCCATCTGGGCCAAGTGATTGGCCTTGCATTCCAAGCTGCACACATCATTGTCGGTCTGGTCACAGATATACTCTCCATACCGACCACAGATGACACATACGGGCTCTCCCGGTTCTGGCCACCTTTGACTCCTCTTGAGAGACTTCACAGGTTCTTCCTCTTCGCTGTCCTCTGCCTCGGATTCTTTAAAGTGCCCTGATCCTTGGTCTGAACTGGTATCCACGTGTGCGTAGTCAGGGGCAGGCTCGCGGTGGTCCTCGGGCTTCTCCAGCGTCTTAGAGTCTGTGTGTGTCCAATCACAGGCTATTTCATGGGGGCTATGCGAGCTCGGTTTCTCACCGGAGTCTTCACTGGCTTGTTCCGAGCTCGGTTTCTCACCGGAGTCTTCACCGGCTTGTTCCGAGCTCACTTTACTTTTTTTTTTTTTACTTCGTTAGAGCCGTCGCCGGGTCTCTTTACTTTAAGCGCTCTGGGCATAAACATTTTCACTGTGATTGATATGAATATGTCCGTTATAGTTAAGTTATAGCTAGGAGCAAGCTACCGAACGTTAGCTCAATTTATTTTATTTCGGCATAACTGTTCATGCCGAACAAACCGGTAACGTTTTGCTATCGACGCGCACAGCCAGCAAACTATGATTAAAATATGAACTAATTGGTGCCCTGTAAATCGGTTAGTACAGAAATCAAACTGCAACAATCGACTAACTAAACTGAAATTGCAATCAAACACAACGCTTGCAACGTCCCAGTTTTACAATCCTTCTTGCTAGTGTTTTGAAGATTGTTGTCTCATATTCATGACGTAAACGCGAGCTGTATTCTGGGTCATGAAGTCTACTGTGTTAAGTGCATTTGCGTTGTAGCATTTGCGTTATATTGCTATGTTAAATCGTTAATAACCGTTAAATTAACTTTGTCGCAAAATCAATATGGATTTAATTTCTACATGTAACAGTATAGACTACATAAATAATGCAGTATAAAAAAGACGCTACTTAACCTGCATGGCTAATTGGCTACTGAACTAAGGCTGTGAGATTTGAAAAACCATGAATTAAACTTTTGGTTTCAAGTGCATATGAACTTGTATGGCTACAAATAAATGCCAATTTCAGGCATAAAATTGCCTCAATGTTATTCAGATATTCTGCATCTCTCGGATGAATTACCGATAGCCTGTTTTACCGTTTTTCCAAATTATAGCCTAGCTGCAACTCGCCTATTTTAAACACATGCATAATGTCCACTCCGTCATCATAATTGTAACGAAATGTTTGAACCATTTATCTTTCCTTTTGAGCTTACTGAGAGTAAAATCTGATGGTCTTTTATTAATGTATCAACTGCAGCACTGTCTCGACACTCGACAGTGAGAAACAGAAATTAGACATTTAACAACAATGAACCATCCAAATTAAGAATTATTTTTGTTTCCTCTGCATTTTGTATTATAACAGTTGGCAAAGTGTGCAGCCGACAGTGCAACGAGAAACGGAAAACAGCTCGTGCCAGCGGCTGGGCGGATCGCGCATGCGCAATGAGGTAGCTCTTTAATAGAGACAGTGCGGCAGGAAAACCGCAGCGAGCAGGGGAAGGCACATTGAATTGGGAATAAAGAAAATCTAAAGGGAAAAATGTGGAAATGATCAAGCAAAGTCCAGTTGCTTACGAAAAAATATCTCAGAAGATGGAAACCGGTTCTTCTCGGCAGCTAAAACGCACGGTTTCCTCTGAAATACTCAAAATCTCTTCAGCAATCTGAGGAGGGCAATGCCAGAGAATGGATGAAAATTACAAGGATATAGACTGCAGTTGACTGGGCTTGCTCCCTGGATTGACTCGCTACGCTTCAGCAAAATGGAGTTGTAATTCAAGATAAAATGCCGCTAGCCTTCACACAGGCTTGTAACTAGCCTACATTCATCGCGATCGGATAGAGAACGGTATCTTGAATTTGAATACGCATACAAAGTCAAATTTGGTGCATTAAATTCCATTGGAGGGAAGTCATCGGCTTCCATTCTTTTCTAGTTAACTAGGTTTCGAGGACAACAATTGACTATTCAAAGTGTTAATATGGGTGATGTAGCAGACTCGAAGGAGATAAAAAATACATTTATTGTTCCCGCTATAAAATCTTTTGATCATTATGATTTTGCCAAGGCAAAAATCTGCTGTAGCCTGACATGGCTGATAGCCAAAGCCTTTGGGACAGGTAGGTGGCGTATTTTCTTGTTTTTATTTAGCCATTCATAAAGGAAAATGCGGTCTTATGTAATTTGTTATTGTGTATGTATTCGATAGATTTTTACTCACATTTTGTTTTTGAAATACGATTTTTGTTAAACAAACAAGCAAAACATAAAGCTGAAAACAATGGAGGGGGAAACATTTTAAGATTTTGCTTTAAAAATCACGCCATAACCAACTTGATGTCATGGTTCGACAGTAGAGGTTTTCTTTTAAGGTTTTGTTGTGCAGATTGTTTAGACATTCAGTGAATTTACTAACAAGGAGTTATGCAACAATAGAAACATTGCATACAAGCCCGCCTCTGTTGAAGAGTACTGTTACAAATTATGGACCAGATAATTGTTGCGTGTTTCCTTTCAATATGGGGTCAAGCTTAACATTTTTTATTTAACAGCTTGTGGAACATCCCAGGATACATGGATACATCATTGACGAATTGTAACAACATTAGGATCTAAGGATTTGGCCACAGCATTGCATGTCAAGATATAGGCTAACACTTTTATTCTAATCATACAGTAGCATTTAGGGAGGTAGCTTGCAAAGGTAGCTTTGCTTGCAGTCTTTGGTGTCTATCTGTCCCGAACCTTAGTTGAACCTTGGAAATGGATGTTATAATGGCCTGTTGGCCCGAGCTGTAAGTTAGGCTACAGACCCAGGTTTGTAGATGCCACAAATATTTTGAAACAGGAAGGCACACTTTTTGACCACATAGTTGTATGGTTTGTTTTGCTATCATGGTGTACAAGACTTGCAAGGAAAATGACACTTTTCTAGCTCCACAAGGTTTATGCCTAGTTATGGTCACTTTTTTAGTGGTCATATTTTATTACAGTACATAGTAGACTTTTTGAATAGGATCAAAACCTTTTATCAGTAAAATAATAATTATTCATTTGGATAACTATTATGGTCTCAAGCTACAGGTGATTACTATATTTATGAAAACAGCATGTCCCTTAATCTATGAGTCATTACGGAAAACACCAATGTTCCACTTCGTCAATTAGGATTCAGTGGGGGCCCCCTCCTCAATCCTGCACCTCCACACATACCTTTACATTGTATCATTGTAGGCCTTTTAGTTCATGTGAAACTGTGTCTGCTTTGATCCTTGGTTAGACATCAGTACTTGGCTTAGTCAGATTCTATTGCCAGTTCTACAAAGTCCCGTCTTATGGGCAAGGAGGAAATTGACTTAGAGAGAATTAGTAATCAGATTGCTTTTCTGTCCCCCCAAATCTCTTCTTTCATTGGTTGTATGTGGTTCATATTTCTGTGACAGATGCTTTGGGGGCAGAGGCCAGTGTAGCAGGAATATAACTTAGAGTTTAGGTGATATGGAAGTCTATTCCACATGGCTGCATTTCTGACCAGGGTTGTCCTTGTCCTGTGGAATTAATTTAAATCTATTTTTTGGACGGATGTTTATGAATTCATTGCTTATTAATATATTTAACAGAAAGTCTATACATTTTTAAGCTGAGAGTGTTCCCCAAAGCTTTCTCTAGTTGTAGTTTAAGTTTAAGGTATAGCCAGCAGCCATACCATCATGTTTACTGCATCTGCTGAATGGCTGATGCTAAGCTGGTGTGGGCTTTGTTAGTATTTGGATGGGAGACCTCCTAGGAAAACAAAGATGCTGCTGGAAGTGGTATTGGTGGGCCAATAGGGGACACGCTTCACTCTGGACCTAATTAAAACCCCAATGCCATAATGCAGTGACGGGGACATCTGTTGTAGGAGATGCCGTTTTCCAGATGAGAAGTTAAATCGAGGTAATTACTCACTGTGGTCATTAAAGATCACATACCACTTATCAAGAGAGTAGGGGGCTCCTCGGTTTCCTGGTCAAATTCCTGACATGGCTCTGTCAATCTGCCACCTAATCCCAGTTTAATTGGCTCAATAATTCCCATCCCTCTCCACCTCAGATGATGTGTGGTGAGTGTTCTGGTGCAAAATGGCTACCATGCATCACCCAAGTGGGTGCTACACATTGGTGGTGGTGGAGGTGAGTTTCCCCCCTTCACTGTAAAACACTTTGGGTTCCTTGAAAGGAACTATATAAATGCAATGTTGATTTGTAGTCTAAAAACATGAACATTCACTGTACAGTATGTGACCCTGTTCTGTTTTACTGTAGGGCCTGCAGCAAAGGGCTTTGACAGTGCACTTATACCAAGCCCAGACATTCTCACTGCATGAGAAGTTGCTGACAGCAGTGTCCTGTAAAACCATTGCAGTTGGATTAAACATTTAAATATTCTCCTCTCTCCCTTGAACAGCTTCTGCAAATACATTTTTGAACCTCTCTCTTAGACGACTTGTCTGTGACAGTGACAGTTGGTTGGGGGAGATGTAAGTTTGAAATTTAGATTTGTTTCCATTCTATATTGACAGAATTGCAACATCGGACAGAAAGGCAATGGACCCATTTGCCAGCCATAGCATGGGAATTAAATGTGTGATTATCTGTAACAATGTGCAGTATCATTGCTGTTGTATTAAGGTATTTTACACCAGTTGTTCCAGTTTAAAATCCAGATAATGCATTACCCTACATAATGCGCAAATTGAAATCATTATAGATTGTAGTAATTATAAACTTCCCTTGATATGGAGCATACATAGAAAATAAATAATATAAAATGATAATAGTGGTAATGCAGTTTCCCAGCGTCAGTGGCGTAATGGTTGGAGTAAAAACATGTCCTACAGATACAATGGGTAATTACAGTTGTTAAGAGAGTTAAAGTACATTTATATCTGATCCCATATTAAAAGTTTTATGGGCGTGGTAATATGGGGGCTGTCTAAAAAATGTAAAAATTAAGTTTTATAGGCAGTAGGCTTGAAAAATCATGTGAAGTGGCAAGTTTCTCTATGCCATTTTGTATATGCCATTTAGAAGTGCTGTGTTAAATAGAATGACGGGGGGGGGGTCCAGATGTTTGTTCAAAAAGGAATTGGCACAGATTAGCACTCACAGATAAGAACAGAAGGTCACATTTGCTACACCCTACTGCACTGTTATAACGGTTTTCCACCGGACAGTACAATACTGCACGGTTACCAATCCCTGCTCCCACGTTTTGTCGCTTTTTTCACCGCCAAGCGTCCCGTACCGAACCTAAGTACCCATGCTGAATTTAGCTACTGCTCTGTTTGGGTACTACCGAGCCGAACAGGGACCTAAGGGTGGAGCTAGCAACACTGCAGACCATTGATTTGTTAAGCGCAATCGTCACAGAATCATAAATCTCAGACCGGCTCAGACACAACTGCCATGTTTTTTTTAGCTTCACTTCGATTATTGATAGGCTATTATTCGAAGAGTATTATACAATATATTGGCATTATTGTCAGGTTTTCGTGATTATACGACTTAGGTTTGTGTTATGAAAACTGAAATAAACACGTTTTCTCTGAAAGGACAAAGTATAGTATTGCCATTTTAATTCACGCAATAAGAATATACATGTTCATAGTAGGGCGGCACGGTGGTGCAGTGGATAGCACTGTCGCCTCACAGCAACAAGGTCCCGGGTTCTAATCCCGGCCGGGGGCCTTTCTGGGTGGAGTTTGTATGTTCTCCCCGTGTCCGCGTGGGTTTCCTCCGGGTACTCCGGTTTCCTCCCACAGTCCAAAGACATGCACGTTAGGCTAATTGGAGAGTTTAAATTGCCCTGTAGGTATGAGTGTGTGAGTGAATGGTGTATGACACAGGTGTCAAACTCATTCCATTGAGGGCCGAGTGTATGCAGGTTTTTGTTGCAACCAATGCACTACACCAGGTGATTTCACTAATTAGCTCACTTCTTCAACTAAGGAGGGAACCTAATTGAAATCACCTGGTGTAATGCATTGGTTACAACAGAAACCTGCACACACTCGGCCCTCGATGGAATGAGTTTGACACCCCTGGACTGTATGTAGTGCCCTGCGATGGATTGGCGACCTGTCCAGGGTGTATTCCTGCCTCTCGCCCCAATGCATGCTGGGATAGGCTCCAGCCCCCCGCGACCCTGACCAGGAATAAGCGGCTGAAGATGAGATGAGATGAGATGTTCATAGTACAACATTTTCATTCCTCATATAAATAGATTTTAAGAAAGATATAGTAATCGCTTCGATGCATTCCGATGCTCGAGCTAAACCCATTTGTCTATATTTGTTTTTGAAACAAAAGGATCTGAACTGGACAGTGTCAAATGAAAAAGTGTTTGAACAATCTTGCAGCTTCATAAATCGACACTCGCATTTAATTTTTTTGTCTCGTAGCTAGAGCTTATATGGGCACAATCTCATATTGTGATAATCTTGCTACATATTGCAATTGCGATATACCACGCGATGTAACAAAACGCATGGGTGGAACATTTATCATTGATATTATGTGTTCCAGACATCATAGAATAAGCATTATATTAAGTGAATTAAGGGAACCCAAACAATAACATTTTTCCCAATATTAGTTTAGCCTACTGAAAAAAATGCATTATTCAACTGTTTCTGTTGGAACTTCTTAATTACATTACTGAATGAACACCGCTGTCCTACTGTTTCTTTCACCGTTGTGCCTTTGAGAGTTTTTTTCCATAACGCATCGGAGATTGATGCTTGCTTGGGCTGGGACTCAGTCTGGGATGTGATTTTGGTTAACGAGTTCTGGGGAGACAAAGCTAGTGTGCGAGTATGTGTGGGAAACACATGTAAGACAAAACATGTAATGTAAAATGTAAAAAATGTACATGCCGAGCGTCGAGTGTTGCTATAGACTTATATCGCAAACTTTGGTAGTATGATATTGCAAATGCTCATATCAGAATAACCATCGGAATACGATATATTGCTCGTGCTGAACATATTATTGCAGCGACAAGCTACATGAAAGCACAGATGTAAACACAAAGACAAATATAGCTAATGTTTTCATTTTTATACAATTGAAAAAATGTAGGCTACAGATGTAAGAAGTATGAGATATTAAATGTGATCTTGGTAAATTAGAATTCATTGGAGGACCAACGCCGAATAATAAATATAGCCAAATATGAAAGATTATATAGCCTAGTGTGAAGTCACTGCATGGTACCTCTTGCGCTCGCTGCCCCTGACATGACTCCCAAACGCCTAGGTAAAGGTAAGAAATGTGTAGCTAATGTAACGGGGAAAGCCGCGTTCTGCTTTTGTGAATTTGAGCTGGAATGTTTACAGTGTCAATGCAGCGGTCAAATAATTTTTTGTCACTTCAGATAACTCCTATCTAACTCCCCCTATCTTCATGGTTCTGTTGTGCAGTGTAAAAACGACACATGGACTAGTTACGGGTACGGATGGTTACCGTGCCGTGCTGTCGGTGGAAAAATGCCATTAGATGACTGCTGTTTGTCCTTCTGCCATAGGTTACTAAGCACCAGAGGTAACCTCTAATCAGAGTACAACACATATGACATAAACAGAAAACCTGTCTTGCTGTACCCAGCAGTGTTTTTTCCCCTCCTACAGTCTTCAGCATTCATATTTTAGAGCATCACATGACTTTATTATTATATTATTATCTATTTATTATTATTATTGTATTTTTCTGATCAAGAGCAATGTAAGTAATCCTCCCCTTTTAAAGACGAGAAGACGTGATACTGAGAATGACAGCATGTGTTTCTAAAAACCAGATGGTCTGTATTTTACTAGAATTGCTTTTATACAGTAAGTTAACTACTTATTAATGTTCTGTGTCGAGAAATAAAATGTTTATATAGGAAAACATTGACGTATTTATTCACTGTATTTTTGTATAGAAGAACATTTAGGGCTACCTACCTTTTATTGAGAAAAAAAATCTCAACTATTGGAATCATGTTTACTATCAGTATACATGGCTGATGACCTAAAAAAAAATACATTCTCAGTTTTTCAGTACGTGATAGGATGCATATGAATTGTTCTCAAGATGGTGTAAAATGATATTTTCAAGGTTAAAGAAGTAAATGTTCTGAGCATATCGGTACAGATTTCAGCTCGTGTGTGAAATGGGATGAATCCCCAAATATAGTCTGGTCTCCAGAGAGAGAAGCACTGCTTGGTTTCTAGATCACGACTGAACTCCACAATCAATAACCGCAGTGCTTTCACACAGAGCAACAGGGAAAGGGAAGGTGCCGATTTGAACGAACTGAACATCAGAAATTACTCCCATCCTATCCCATGTGATTCATTCTGCATTGTACTGTGTTACTTCAGGGTAATTATCTTTCCTGTTGTGTTTTGCTTTTCCTGGTTAAGCTACTTCCTGAATGTTTCCTGGTCGATGGCAGACTCAAAAAGGAACATTTCTTGACAAAGCAGCTTTTGATGTGCCTGTGGACAATATTTCTCTTTCTGCTCTTTCGAGGCTGAATCTGCCTGATCTGTTGTGATTTGTGTCAAGTGGATCAAGTCTTCTGCCACCTTGGTACAATTCGCACCCTCATTAAAATGTGCACTCAACAGCTCACATTCTCAGCATCTATAGGAACGAGCGTTTACTACAGTGTGTTACAGATTGTGGGTACAGGCTAATGTTTGTGAGGAAGCATCTGTATCTCATTGCGTCTGATTACTGTGTTATTTCGAGCAGGCCACTGTCTCAGACCTTAAAATCGTTGTTTTACCTGGTGCTGTGGCTCCACCCACACCCTTAAAAACCAGCCTGCTTGCATTGGGTTGGGGGTTTAAGTAACAGCGCACTTGAAGCACTCCCCCGTCCCCCTCAGTACCATCTTCTCAAAGCTCAGGGTGAGTCAGATGTGTGATATGTTTATCATAGCAGTCGCACAAAGATAACTTTCAGATTGAAGAGCCGCATGGATCCAACGTGCGGCGTACGTGTGTGAACAGCCTGGCCGCTGAGTCACACACAGGAGACGGAAGCAGGTGCCATTAACTATCCTGACCCTCTGTGATCCCAACCCTCTGTAACTCTAGTGAGGCACTTTTCCATTTCTGTTTCAATGCAACCGGGATGGAAAAAATATCAATATTTTGAGCCTTTCTGTGTGGAACAGAGTCATTCCTCCAGTGCTGCCAGAGTTGCTTGTGCATGCTGGTCTTTTGTATTTAAATTAAATCTGTCCAATGTGATGAGATTCCGCAGGTCACAATTTGAGGTCAAGTATGGTAAGGAGAGGGTAAATGAGTGTGATGGTGGGCGTGAGGCGGTGGCTTTTCCCTGCTGAAGAGTGGGAGAGGCTGAAGCGGGGCCAGTCTGGCCTATGATGGGGTGGAGAGAGGCGTGCTTTTGGAGAGTTCAGCCTGAACAGTTCTCCTCTTTGTTTACTCTTTCTTCTTGTTATGGGGCTGGACGTGCTTCAGATGAGTTAAGAAGCCTTGCATCTTCCCAGCACAGCAGCGCACTCTAGGGATCCTGTATGATAATATATGGCTAGGCCCTATTGTTGGGTATAAGAATTTCAGCCATGCTTGGAGAGAAATGGAAGTAAAAAAAAAAAAAAAAAAAAATTCTTTATTGTTAAACCTTAAACCATAAAGCCAACATGTTTAAGCCTATGGTCAGAAAGACTCAATGGTTCACATCCACCCCCTGCAATAGGAACTACCTTTCAAAATCAACCAACAGAATTGCAACTAGAAATAATCCATATTTGTTTTATTATTTGTTTGTTGTAAGAATAGTATATGAAAGAAAGGTGGGTATTAAACATATCAGCCGTTGTGTGGGTCTTTAATTAGTCCCGTTTCAGATGATGTAGACCAGTAAGGTGCCTGTAACTGAAGTGACAGTTCGACCTTATAGCTGACAATTTGGAGCTTGCTAAAGCTACTTTAAAGTGCTCAGGATGTTTGTGCTTTCGATCGATGCTGGACATTTTTCTGGGTGGTCAGAATACATTGGAACACAAACCGATGAATCAGTCAGGAACCACACCCTGGAGTGTGAGTGTGCATCTGAAGACTGAAGCAGCGAGTGCCTGTTGAGAACGTCTTACCTTGCGTTTCTTTATCAGAGGCCATTTCATCATAGGGCCCACTCAGTTCTGTGTTAATTAATGACGCAGCCCTAAATAATTGAGTTTTGGGCCCATTTTTCACTCTCTGTAAAGATACACAGGCACTCAGTACCACCTCCCTCCCTCCTCCATCAGATGGAGCGCTGAGATGCTCCTGGAAAAAGAACGTATTGTGGACGCATCGACTGGGCTTATCTCACAGTTTCCATGGCAACGTGAAGTCCACCCCTTAGATGGTCGTGTTTACAGATCAAGGTTGTTGTACCTTTTGTCTTTTTGCTGTGGACAAAAAAAACATAGCATCCAGCTGATATTATGTAGATAATGTCTTCGAGGCTAAATGATGTAAACACACTACATGCCATGTGCATCCAGGGTTTTGTTTGTGTTGAAGTAGAAGTGACTGCAGGGCTGTGAAAAAAAAAAACACTGTTCAAAAACTGCCACCGACCATCGTCATCCTCTCTGTCTCCAGAGGTAGTAAAGTATTTGTCGATAATAGTTGTTGCTTGTGTGAAAGCATCTCTGGGTTGTTTGGTCGGTGATTCAGGAGGTAGCGATTTCACAGAGGCGGGAGCTGCTCTTCACTCCTGTGACGTGACTGACTGTATGACATGGTGTGACTTGACTGTGACTGTGTGACTGTAAGCGCGAAAATGCCAGCTCATCCTCACTCTCTGAACCTGTTGAATTTTACACTATGGGATCTGTCAGTCATCACTATCTTCTCAGTCATCACATGAGTTAATCAGATTTGTAATGGGACATCTGCCCGCATTATCAATTAATAGGACATTAAACAGGGACAATGCATTTCCATGGTAAATTGCATCCCTGAGGTACTGAATTCTGAGGCAACTGAATGCATCCCAATTACAGTTGGTTTTCGTATTGAAGGACATCTTAACCCTGTTTGGTAATGATTTGTGATTTACACCAAACACCAGTGTGCACATCTCTCCTTTGTTCTGATGGCATATCATAATTTTGAAATTATTTTCCAGATTTATAAAATATTATTCTTTTCATCAGTCTGAGAGATGGCAACCAAGCGTCCTGCATGCAAAGCCATTCATTTTGCATAAAAAGTCAATATTTATAATCTTTTCCCAGGACTGTACTGTGGTGAATCATGGCTTTACAAGAAAGTCACCATACTTTAAAGCTAAAGTATGTTGCTGGCATCAGCATACCTCCAAACAATGTCTCCTGAAACACTATCATAATATACTGTATGTTTTTACTCACATTTGGGTGTCATACTACTTAATAGGCAAACAAAAACAACAAAACTAACAAAATAGGCCAAAACCAAAAAAAAAATCATTTTGAGAATATATATGAATTTTTCTTGATATCATAACTTTTTTGTTTTGTTTTGCTTTCTTTTCCTTCTGGAACTGAAAATGTTTGGTCACTAAGACAATAAAGTTTGAAAAAAGAATCCCAAAGTAAATCTTAAAGTGGTACCCTAAATCGGCCAGATTTGATCATTTATCGGCCTTTCCTACAGCACATTTTTTGTTATGGGCTTGAAGAGCTGTGGATGTCAGGCTCAGGGGGAAGCTGACCTTGATCCGTCCCTGTTGTCCCCCACAGACAGCATCCCAGAGGACCTGAAGGAGCCCTTCTACACGGACCAGTATGAACAGGAGCACATGAAGCCCCCAGTGGTGAGCCTGCTTCTGACGGCCGAGCTGTACTGCCGTGCTGGGAGCCTCATCCTCAGGAGCGACACCGCCAAGCCGCTGCTGGGACACGATGCGGTCATCCAGGCGCTGGCGCAGAAGGGCCTGTACGTCACTGACCAGGAGAGGCTGGTCACCGAGAGGGACCTCTGCAAGAGACCCATTCAGATGGTGAGTGGAAACTCTTTCTCCATCTTTATATACCTCTCTCCGTCTCTCTGTCTGTCTCCCTCACAGCCCACACACAAACCCTCTCTCTCTGTTTGTTTTTTCACACCCTCTCCTTTAATCTCTCCCTTTATCTCTCCCCTCCTCTTTCTCTCTCTGTGCCCTTCTCCCTACATACACTCTTTTTTCCACTCTCTGTCTTTGTCTATCTCTTTCCCTCTCCCCCACACACACACACACACACACACAAACACAAACACTTACACACGCTCAGATGCACGGCTCTGTGGCAGAAAGGGGAGAGTAGGGAGTGTTCAGCACTGGTGCATTTGGTAGAGCATTCTGCAGAGGCTGTAGCTGGGAGGTTTACAGAAGATAAATGGGAACATCATTATGTCCTGCCTCCAAAGACAAAAGGAGCCTTTGATTGCATGACTGGTTCTCTATTCAAACGTAATTAGTAAATAGTGTAACGTAATAATGTAGTGCTGTACTCCCATTAGTCCTTGTGTTTCACTTACAGCTCAACTGGCAGTGCCCTGCTCCCATTTAGTAATAAAATGGCTCTTTACCTGACACTGTAGCTACAGTAACTGTAGTCTCTTAGCATGCATCATCTTAAAATGCTAAATGCTTAAACACGCCATGGGTTTTGTTTCTTTCCAGTATTGTCCAGATAATGGTCTTTGGTAGAACCTGTTCTACTCCCTGCAGTATTAGAACAATAGGTATCCTCATCCACTGCATTTACAGACAGAATTCCAATGATGTACGCCGAGCACCCTTTCCTAACTGGGCATCTTGAACAAAGGTTCAAAAAGTAGATCAAATGATCAACTTTTTAAAATTTCATATATAGACATTCAAATTAAATCTGATTTATTTAATATATAACATGTGTACCATCATCATATTTTGAAGATTGTAATCATCCTGTAGCTGCAGTAAATTGTTTTGTTTTGATTGTTTCCCTGTCAGCTTAAAAAAGGAAAGCTAATATCTATGAGTGTTTTCCATCTCACTCAACCAAAGCAGCACATTTGTTGATTAATTCTCAGCATTGGTGAACTCTAAATGTCAGACTCTCTCTCTCTCATTACCCCTGTGAGAATGTGTTTTAAGCAGCACAGACTGCCTTGTGCAGACTTGTGTAGATGTTTCCACCTAATCGGCCAAAACATTAAATTCACACGTATCAGGGTACTGGTTCTGACAAACAAATGGTACGTTCAGAGACCGGAGGTTTCTGTTCAGAAAGGAGTGTCCAAATGAGAGCCCGATATGCTTTTCTGTGAGGGCTTGTAGAGTTCTTCATCAGCCCATTAATGGCTGTCATTTTTCACTGCATAATTGTGCTCCTGTTGTGCTCACAACCACACGCACTGGAGCGTTATGACATGGCACAGGATGCTGCGATCCTCTCGGAGCCGAGTCTTATCGCCCCTCTGAGGTAGCATGCAGCGTGTAGCATGGCGTGTCACCATGTCTGAAATAAGGGAGGCTTGTCTCTTTGTCTTGAAGTGGTCCATGTATGGTAGATTGATAACTGTATGCAGAGCACAGATTTTCTTAAGCTTTTCCACATCCCTTTGTTGTAAGAATTGAATGCAGATTGAAACGATTATATTTTGTGAGTGACAGGTTCAGTTTCTAGGTGGGGCACTGCCTTTGAGCAAGGTACTTAACCTGAACTGCATATCCAGCTGTGTGCATGGGTCATTTGTAAAACTGTGAGCTATGTTACTAGCTCTGGATAATGGGTGTCTGCCAGGCACATAAATAATAAGAAATGAAAAATTTAAAAAATATAATGTTTGATACATTGGCTCACATGCTGATGGACCGATGTCCAGATGTGGCATAGAAGTGCTCATACTGTATTGAAGTCAGATGGAAATATTGACTCATTGTTTCAGAAATGTAGTGCTGATTGAATACCTTGAAACACTTTTTTCAGTTTTACTGGCAATGGGACCTTTTGCTCAGATGGTTTATTAATCTAGGGCTGACCATATCAAATCAGAGCAATAAGAATATAATTAATTCTTATTCAAATTGGCAAGAGTATCTGTCAATTTTGTTTTATCCAGGACAGCATCCATGTATGGCATACACCACAATGGGGTGTGCAGACAGGGTGGTGTGATAAGGATCGTTAACCAGCCTGAAGTGGTTTATTTTCATACAGCTGCGCAGCCCGGAGTGGTTTATTCTGCTTATACCAGGGCTAATTGCAACAGAAACAAATAAACACTGAAATACAGTTAAATACAATTGTGATAAAGCTTTGTTGTTTTTTAACTTGTTACACTTATGCAATTATTTTCAGTTGTGAATGGAATGTTCAATTTAAATTTGAATGGCTTGTGTATTCATTTGTGTTACCACGTGATTGCATCGGACCACCCTGTCATGTTTTAATTTAATGCAACTGCACAGCCGGTCATGGTTCACTCCTTGCATATTATACGATATTATGATATTGGCATTGCATTAATAAAGAATCCGATGGCAGGTGGATTGAAGAATAGCATGATTCAAAGCTGAATGTAGTATCAAGAAAGGCCATACCATATTAGACAGGTTCATTTGTATTTACTTTTTACTATACAGCTATGTTTTGATGTATGATTAACTTTTCTGTTCATTCTAACGTTCTAGTTTAACTACTGTGAGATAAGACATTAAAAGAAGGCCAAAAGGAAGACCGACACAATCCCAGTTGGTTTATGTGGCAGTGAAATATCCCATCAGTGCTGATGTGTCAGCTAAGTAACCATGGTGTACGACAATCATAAGAACATAACATAAGAATACATAATGATGAGAACGGGCCGTTCGCCCCATCTAGGCTCATCATGTCCTAATCTAAAGAGTATCTAGTACTACATCTAGCCTGGACTTGAATAGCCCAAGCATTTCTGCCTCTACTACCCGACCTGGCAAGCTGTTCCAGGCATTGACAACTCTCTGTGTAAAGAAAAACTTCCTAATATCCGTTTGCTAAGTTTAAATAGATTGAGTGCCTTAAGTCTATCATCATAACTTTTACCTTTCATACCAGGTATCAGTTTAGTTGCCCTTCTTTGGACTTTTTCAAGAGCTTCTATATCTTTCTTGTAGTGCGGTGCCCAGAACTGCACACAGTATTCTAAGTGGGGTCTGACAAAGGCATTATATAACATTAATATAACCTCCTTTGATTTATACTCAATACTTTTTGCTATGTATCCCAGCATCCTGTTGGCTTTTTTCACTGCTGTAGCACACTGCTTTGATGCAGATAGGCTTTGATCAACTACAATTCCTAACTCATTTTCAAATTGAACACCTACTAACTTTTCTCCTCCCATAAAATACTCCTGTCTAATGTTTTTATTTCCCACATGCATAACTTTACATTTAGCAATATTGAATGTCATCTGCCATGTATCTGCCCATTTTGGGATTTTGTTTAAGTCATCTTGGATTACTTTAGTCGATTCCAAACCGTTTGCCAAACCCCCAAGTTTAGTATCATCTGCAAATTTAACTATGTTGCTACTAACGTCCATGTCAAGATCATTTATGTAAATAAGGAAGAGCAGAGGTCCCAGCACCGATCCCTGCGGGACACCACTGCCCACAGCACCGAGGTCAGATACGGCCCCACCTACTGTTACTCTTTGTATTCGCCCTTGCAGCCAATTATGAACCTCATATAAACGGTGAACAATGAATCAATAATATCTGCTCTCATAGATGATTGAATTGCTGATGTTCCCATTATGGCAGCTTGTGGGGTAGTGGTTAGAATACATGATTCTGGGCATAGTGGCCAGGAGTGTGATTCCCAGGTAGGACAGGCAGCTGCGTTGTGTCTGAATTCCTTTGGGAATGTCCAGGTGCATAAATGGGTCAAAGAAAGCGTAGCATGAAAAGGAACACTGGAAGTCTCTCTATTCTCTACATAAACAGGACTGAATGAATACGGGATCTGTCTGAAGGCGGCTGCTCTCCTTTTGTAATGCAGGACAAAATGTGCATTGACAGCAACCGTAGGTGTGTCCTTCCCCCAAAGAAACCGAACAAAGAACAGAAAAGGCACTGCGTGATTTCAAAATGGGTTAGGTTGAGCAATCGCCAGCACGTGGTGATTGTTTTTGTGTGCGTGTGCGCGTGCGCGTATGTGTGTAACCTTACAGTTCTAAATAAGAAGCGTGAAGCGAAGGAGGACATTGCTGCATTAATTATAAAACCCTTTAACAGAATGTGGTTGCACTGATTAAATGATGACAGGGGAAATGTGTCCTCAATGATTCAAGGAGGAATGGTTTTGAAGTGGGAGGGTGAGCACGATTGATTGGTATTGTACAAATGTAGTAATGTACAATTTAGCATGTTTAATTCTGTGTTGTTTTCTTTCTTTTTTGCGAGACCACATGATAGAACAGAATTACTGGCATCGATGTGAAATCAGACCACTTTTGTGTTGCATGCATTTGTGGATTGTGGAAATTGCTGCTGATTTTGCAAATCTGTTACAAATCTGCAAGGACTGTTTATGGCCGATTCTTATGAAAAAGCACAGTATTAGTGCAGATGATATCAGCTTCTTTCTTGGCTTCTGTTATGGTCTGGAAAAAAACCCAGGGCAGTTCTGCATTGCAATGATTCCACTCCATGCCTATATTTGCTGCCTGCCTGGGTTACCTCAATAGACTGAAAATCTGAAGAAACACAATCCCATCTGCTCATGCTTCTCACACGCACGCGCACACACACACGGTACTGCCTCAGTTTAGTATCCTACAGAGCTAGAGAATGAGCATTAATTTAATATGTTTTCTGTACCATATATTTTAATAATTCTCCATTGTTTTTGTGTACCCTGACAGTTATGAAAATGTTTTTGCCATTAATTTCATTTGTTTGTGTGCCATATTGTATATAAGTGCCATAACTGTAATAAGTGCATCTTCAGTGTAGAAGTGCATCTGTGTGGTGGAGTTGATGGTGTGTGCACTGCTCATGTTGCAGTCTGAACCAGGCATGTACCATACTGAAACTCACTACTGTCCACGTGATCTTTCACTTATGATAAGATGGAAAGAAAGAAAGGAAGGAAGGAAGGAAGGAAGGTGGTTTTGGCACTTATGATGCAGCGGTCAATAAAGAAAGAAAATACAGGCAAGTGGGAAGAAATCATCATCATCAGCCTGATACATCAGCCAGCCTGGGCACATGGACCAACAGATGAGACTCTTCCCGTGATCCCATGGTTCCCCTTACACACAATGTTGCAGCGAGTCTAAATCAGGACATTTGCCTATTGCTAATTCAATGGCGTGAGCATAAGCAGTTTGTATGAATTGACTGTGTGTTCTGGCTCGGAACAATGGCATGCTACTATGTTGCTATTACTGACCGCAGCGGAGGGTAAAAGGTGCTGATTTATCAGGTTTGTGGGTGGCTGCTGGCCTGCGTCCAGGTAAAGAATAATAACAGTGTGTCTGTGGAGAGGGGGCTGGATGGGCTCTGAGAGCAGTCTGCACATGCTCTGTACGGCAGTCAGCGGTTCTTCTCCACTATGTGCTGGCAGACGTCCTGGGGTATGAAACAGTAAATCTCATTGCCTCTCCCTCCCTCCCTTTCTCTCCTTCCTTCTTCATCCCCTCCTTCCCTCAGTGCTCCACCCTTATAAGTGCAGAAAGGCAAATGACTAGAATTCAGGTTGTGTATAGACCAGAAATCTCTATGATAACAATGAAAATGCATTGCTTCAGGATCAAACGTGCAGGTGTTGTAACAGTAATAGGGAGCTATTTCACTTCTGATTAAACTATGTCAATGTGGTGTAATACAGCAATAAAATGCCCATTTGTATGACTTAAATGTAACAACACTAGGTTGGAAAATGTGCATGTGGAGCAAGTGTGTGATGTGCATGAGGACGATTCTAAAGGGCGCTGGGGCCTGGGTTGTTGCTGAATGATGCCAAGAGTTTTCCGCTCTCAAGTCATGGTGCCTTGGCCCGTAACGTGTAGTGAATACAGAATTCCCTTTGTTGCTGCTCGAGTCGAAATGATCCGGAACATTTTGACTTAAAGAGGAAAGCTGTCAGTATAGAGGCGAGTGGTGAAGGCCCTGGGAGGAGACTCCTATTGTGCCGTTTGTTGTCCTTGATTGTCTGTTGTGGCGGAAAGTTTTGTTGATGAGTTTGAGTTTGAAACCATCTTGTATCACATTAATTTGATGTTTTACAACCAAATAAAACCCCTCTTCATGACCAAGAGCATGGTCTAACTGTCTCCGATATTCTCTCATGTACATCCTTGTGAATAATGCTTTCTGCCTGTGCAATACAGGCTTTAGAGTGGTGAATAACAAGGGCAGTTTGTAAGGTAATGTAATAGTTTAAATGTTTGACTTGGCAGGCTGTGCACTCTGCTGTGTGAGGTAGGGTCTGACTCTGAGCTCTGGTGTGTATATATAAACATGCCCAGCTTCCACAGGCGTGTTTTGTCATTGTGTGGAGTCAAGTGCAGCACAGCCTCTTTGATGTCCCTCTGAAACACAGAGTGCCAGAGCTGTTTTGTTTATCCAAATAAATGTTTTCAATACAATACAAAATGTATTCAAATGCTTTTCGATAGGGTTTTATTCAAAACTGAAATACTTCATCTTTTAATATTTAATGAAGTTGGAAATGGGTCATTATTTCAGCTGTCTTCCCCATTCAGCACGGCTTTCTCCCGTATCCTGTCACCATTATCACCATGGCAACATTGCTACCATTTCAAATCTCTATAAAAACAGAACCATATAAGGCATTTCTGCTGCTATAAGTCGAATGCAGTCATACCGAGGTATAGTCTTAAACGGTTATAGGACTGCTCTCCAAAGACAGGTTTTTTAGCATGTGATAAATAGTCAGGCTTTTAAATATGTGCTATAGAATACTGTAGTTCTACAGTTTGTATAGTTTGTTTGAGGCTCTCCTCCCAATTGCTTCCTCCAGAATAACCAAAATGTTATTAATTATAGTACGTACATCATATCTTCTACAAAATTCAATTTGAAAATGGACACTTTCACATTCTATTCATTTAAACATATTGTGGCATCCCAAGGGGCAGTACAAGGAAATGGCCGCCTGCCTCTTTAATTCTTGGGAGCCACTAGAACCAAGAGAAATACAGTTCCCAGCTACCTGCAATCCCATACTTGAAACAAGTGAAGCAATGAGCACTTATGGCAGCTGACGTCAATTTGGGGAGTTCTAAAAAGGACTGTTTTGTGTCACGTGAGGGAGTAGGTTGGAGTTGTGGTGAGCAATGAACGAGAGAGTGTTTGAATTGTTTTTGGATTGCTATTTGGATTTGACTTGTTGATTGTTTTGAGGACCCCATTTTAGTACTGACTGTTGGATTGCTTGAGGAACTGAATTGGATTTCGGCACTGGATTACGGACTAAAACAAAGATGAGGATTGTGGACTATATGTGTTTGTTTTTTCTGATTACCCCACCCTTTTATGTGTTTTCTTGTCAATAATTAGTTTAATAAAATTATTGTTTTGTTTGAAATACTGCCTCCTTTGGATTCTTCAATTGTCTACACCCTCTGAAAAGTTCCTTTAGTGTCACCCCACCCCAAGTGGCACTACAATATATTGTGTAACCTACACAACCTACAACCTACTTCACATAACTTGTATGTAAAATTGGGATTTCGATGGGTTGTTTGTGTATTTAGGCAGCCGTATGCATGCCACCTTATCGGTGTTTGTTTATCGTAATGTTTCTGGCATCTCACTGGCACAGGTTTATGAGGGGTTTTTTACCCCTCAACTATAGAAGTTACATGTGCATGGCACATTCTAGGCCTGTAATATCAAAATAGGTCATATTTATTTTATTTAGTCTTTTATTTGTCAGGGACAATGCAAGTAAATATTGTTACCAGTTAGAAATATGAAACGGATGCACTACACGGATGCACTACAGGATTTCCAGCCAGAGCTAATTTGCGACCGCTGTCTAATCTGTATTAAGAGTCAAAGAGGGGGAAATGAAGGGCTTTCATTTTAAACTGGTTATTAACTTCGTGAAAACAAATTTCAGCACAGAAGAAAAATGGGCGGCACGGTGGTGCAGTGGATAGCACTGTCGCCTCACAGCAAGAAGGTCTCGGGTTCAAATCCAGGCTGGGGGCCTTTCTGTGCGGAGTTTGCATGTTCTCCCCGTGTCCGCGTGGGTTTCCTCCGGGTACTCCGGTTTCCTCCCACAGTCCAAAGACATGCACGTTAGGCTAATTGGAGAGTCTAAATTGTGGGATAGGCTCCAGCAACCCCCCCGCGACCCTGACCAGGAATAAGCGGCTTAGACAATGGATGGATGGATGGATGGAGAAGAAAAATGCAGTTGCCTACTGAGAATGAAAAAGCTTCTGTGGGCCACTACGCTGTCCACTATCTGGATTATTTCGTGGAAATCCAGGAAAATGGAGGCAGTCTTTACGATCAGCATATAACCCCTTTGTACTTTATGCTTCCCGTCTCTGGGGGCTGAGCTCTTGAGCTGAAATGGTATTGCATGCGACACAACTTGATGTATAATTCACACTCTAGCCCAGCATACTGGAGCAAAAACATTGACCTACCTCTTCACTGAGCTCCTCCAGCTGGCACTTTCTAGCCTCCCACATGCTTACGGCTTGAATTTATGTGAAGGTGCGGACAAAAATCTTTTAATAAGTGACCTTTCCATTCACGCATTCAGAAAACAACAGGATTTACATGCTATTTATCGTTATGTCATTTCAGATATATATATGTAAATCCATACTAACAGAAATGTGATTTACAAGCAATTCTTTTTTTATAAAAACTGATGGAAATAGACTAGAGACTACTTAATAACAAAAATAATAATAATAATAACAATGGATTCAAGGAACTCAAAGCCCTGTACAGTGAAGGGGGGGAAAACACCTCAACCACCATGTGTAGCACCCACCTGGGCGATGATACTTGTATATCTCATTCTCACTGCAATTTAAAGAGTTCATGATGATGAGTGCTGCATTTGAATACATGCTGTGATTGGAAGGTATTAACATCTGAATTCTGTATTATTTTTTCAGTTCAGTGTTCACTGTTTTAGTGTTCCTTACATTGATGATAGTACAGGCAGTCCCCGGGCTATGAACAAGATCCGTTCTTAAGTCTGTCTTTAAGTCGAATTTGTATGTAAGTCGGAACAGGTACATACAGTTCTTATTAATCGTCACTTAGCCAAATGTTTGTCTTAGTATAGTATTTATTTTACCTTTCTGTGCATATAAAACACTTAAGAAAAACTTCCAAATACAATAAAACATCTTAAACATGACATTCAGTACATAATAACACTGTAATAATAATAATAACAATACTGTAATATTAATAATAATAATACAGTAGGCTAATAATAAAAGTAACTATGTACATATATTAAAGAAACAGTTCTTAAAACAGTTTGGATAGGAAAAAAAGAAAAAGGATCATGATTAAAGGTTAACACTAATTTGTGAGGTAACATTATGATAACATTAATAACTGGATGATGCAGAAGATGACTTGGAGATGGACTTTCGCAGCACTTACATCTGCACTCACTGCTTCACCTTGAACTTTAATATTATGTAAATTTGCTCTCAATTTAAAGCGATTGAACCAACCCCTACTCGCAACAAATTCTTTGTCACAATCGCCTTCACTTGCTGCACGAGCAGCTTTTAAGTCATTGAAAAGACTTCAAGCCTTTTCTTGCACTAAAGAAAGACTAATAGGCACTTTACTTTCCGTGGTGATTGTTTTCCTTTTCTTTGATGCATCACCAGCGATTGCATCGGATTTACGCTTTGGAGGCATTGTTGTAAGGGTAAGAGAAAGAGAAAAACGGAACCGTGATCTGACTTAAAATAACGGATGGTGATCTCTGTTCCTTGAGCCGACGAACCACTGAAACCGCGCAATGTTTTCACGAGCGTTACAAAGTAGTGTGTGCGTTCGTTATTACGAACCATTGTATTTAACTCAATTTTTTAAACATAATAGGCATTATGGCAGTCCGTTCATAAGTACGAGTTGTCCGTAAGTCGGATGTTCGTAACCCGGGGACTGCCTGTATTCATTATCATTTGCCTGCACTAATAAACCATTGGAAAGCACTGGGTGTAGGTCGTGGATTGGCTTTGAAACGCTCAAAGCCAGGCTTGTTTTTCTTGTAAGCACACTGGGTTTCTGTGCTGTTTGACAGCAATGTGTGTAAGGGAGGCAGTGGCAGTCGTGGCTCTCCTCCCTGGTCGGCCTGCATGAGCCGCCCCCACTCCCACTGCGCCACCGCTAGGTTGCCATGGCTACCTCCTGCACAGGCGAGAGGGAGGCCTGCCATGTTTTCACCGAAGGTTTCTGAAGTGCCGAATGCACACAGGCAATGCCATTTCTCCCTTTCTCCTTTCCCTCTCACACAATATAGGCCTCAGATGCCCAGGTCCAGAGGTAGAATCTTTGTCATCGCTAATGGATAAAGATTCACTGCCATTTTAAAGATTGGCCCTCAGGCCAGAGAACGTAATTTTGCCATTGAATGTGTAATCAGTGTTCTTGCGTAAGTGATGATGCCAGTACATCCAAGGAGGTTGCATGAAGTTGTGAAAAATCCAGAATATATACGTATATGCGGTTGTGGGTTTTTTAAGACAATGAGGGAAGCTCTCCTATAATTTTTGGGGGGATGGGAAACATTTTTTAAATACAACATTAATAAACATTTTTACTTCTACTTTTAAGAAATAGATGGAGAGTGGTATTTCAATTTCATGATATGTCACTTAGACTGAAATGTTTTGTTTATTTATTGAATTGAAGTCGGAGAAAACTGAACAGCAGAAAACTGAACCCACCAGTCGCCACTGATATATGGGCCATTCTACCGAATTGGTTCAAAGTCAGGTTGGAAATATTTTGAAATTTTGTATGTTTTATTCCCAAAACTTTGTCCGTATATATATTGTACCATATCTAAAGTAAATATATCTAGTAAAAGTACCGTCAATTTTTATATTGTATTTTCAGACTCTTTTGGAATGTTTTTCCTCTCCCAAAAATGGTCACTACCGAAACATAGTAATACACTATAGTAATAAAGTATTATATTAACCTGTTAAGATTGTGTTTCCTTCCCTTCTCTAAAGAGTATTTTTACAAATTTTTCTTGAAGGTTTTCACAATTAAATCAATAGAAATGACATTTTTACCAGATTTCTAAGTTCAATTTATACAATTCATCAAAATCTAAATGCAATCTTTCTCTGTAAAATGCATAACACTGGTCATATTGATTTCAGAGTTAATGATTGATGAAATTGAACATACATTTAACCAATCAGTATCATAACATTTTAGTTTATAACTCAATATACTTTATTTTTTACAAAACACCCAGTGTTTCGGTAGTGACTGCACTGTTTCGGTAGTGACCACAGTATTCTGTTTGCAAGGTTGTATCATATTCCCTCAACCTTATTGCTTAATCTTAACTCATAACATGCCTTATGTTGGGAATATTACAAACACAAATGTTTTGTGGTCAATAAAATAATTTTATTTTTGAAGACATAACTATTGTTCATCCATAACCATTTAGTACAAACATGACTTATCAATGGAAAATAATTACCCAAGTGGGTTCAGTAAAAGAGAAGAAGAAAATATTGACAAATAACATTGATATTATGCTGTTGCTGTCAGGCGTCTGAACGCTAACTAATGTATCCTCGAAAGGTCTGTAACAAATAGATTCCGCTAGCCGCGATGCTAATTTTCGCTATGTTAAACTCCATTGACTTATGCTAAAAATGTTAGCGATCTAAAAGTCCGCTATTTTTTGCTTTTGGGGTCTTTCAAGATGGACGGGAGGTCCCTCCAAGGCAATGGTAAGGGAAACACTGAAAATACATGATTGAACATTCCATTTTGCTAGCATAACTAAAGAATGCTAGCAACCACATGGCTAGCAAACAGCTTTGAATATATTTTGAATATTTTGCATAAAACCCCAAAAAGTTTACTTTATTGAAGAGAATATGTGTTCCATTCTTAAAGTTACACACTGATTTTCAGACTTTGGAACACATCTATTTCAAAATGATGGGATTTAACTACTTACCATTACATATTGTCACTACCGAAACCCAGTTTCGGTAGTGACGGTTTCGGTAGTGACAATTCTAGCTAACTTTGAGCATAACTAAAGAATGCTAGCAAGCACATGGCTAGCATACACATCTTTGAAGAGGTGTACACACATAAAAACATAATATTTTGCATAAAACCCCCAAAAGTTTACTTAATTGAAGAGAATATGTGTTCGGTGGTGACGATTTTTAAAGTTACACACCGATTTTCAGACTTTGGAACACATTTATTTCAAAAGTATGGGGTTTAGCTACTTACCATGCAGCCATGAGGGACAGGGAGGCAGTATCACTGCCTGGTCAAAAATGCAGGGGTGTGGCTAAAAACCAGGCTCAGCCAATGGACTAAAACTATGGGGTTTCGGTAGTGACATGAAAACGGGGGACAAGATTTTTTTTGTATAGTTTTTTTATTTAAAAATTAAACCCACAATAAATCTAAATCTTTCAAATTCTGTTTAAACTTAATCATAAAGATCTTTGAAATTACACCATTGAACAAAATCTAAAAAAAAATTTAAGTGTTATTTACATACATTTAAACTTAGGGGTCAGGGTTTGGGACAGCTACTTCCCAATAGAAAGTACCTTATAAATGATGTTTTTTTTTAATTTAGCTTATCACTATCTCATTTAATGCCTTGGGTTTAAATAGATCATAACATATTCTTAGTAAATATCTATGTCTGAATACTTAATTGTTTTGTTAAATAGTTTTTCTTGTTGTGGGACCGCACTTTGAACCAATTCGGTAGAATGGCCCATATACAGTATATTGTTTTATGTTTTTTGGTAAAGACTTAATTTCACCTGTTTGCATTATACATGTTACCTCCCAAATTAAGCCATTGTTATTAGAGGGATATTGTTAGTGGAGAAGTAATACCTATAGCAGGGGTCTTCGACTATTTATTTATGGGTGCCAGATTCTTTTTCCAAAACTACGCATTTGGGGCCAACATATTCCACATACATTTTGTTAAACAGTGTATGATTTAAGTATATTGTATATGTGTATACAAAGTAAATGCCTTCTTAAAATATGCATAGCTATTATAGTATGTGTTATTCTGTTAATAAGGGGGAGGTATGCTGACACAGTGCAGACACTGACACAATTTGATACATCTGAATAATATTTTTTCTCTTCTCCTCAATGATCAAAGGGCCAAGAGTATGTCTATGGCGGGCCATGTTTGGCCCCCGGGCCGCCAGTTGAATAGCCCTGGCCTATAAGTTTAGTAATGGCTCAGGTTTGGTAAGTGTGGTTGAAGGGCGATACTGGCACGGGTGTTGCTGGATATCCGGTTCTTGGCTGGATTGGCGGCAGTGCAGTTTAATGGTTAGGGACCTGGACTTGTAACTCGGAGGTTGCTGGTTCAATTCCCAAGTGGAGCACTGCCGTTGTACCCTTAAGCAAGGTACTTAACCTAAATTGCTTCAGTAAAATATCCAGCTGTATAAATGGATTGTATGTAAAGAAGTGTAAACTGTGTAAGTTGCTCTGAATAAGAGCATCTGCTAAATGGCTAAAATGTCAAATGTAAAAATGCAGCAGCAGCTCACCTCTCTGGCTTGTTCCCCCTCTGAGCAAACAAAAAGAGGCGCGTTTACGCAGAGCCATAATTCTCTGTGTCTGCAAGCCCGAGAACGATCCAATAAATTGATTGTATGTAAAGAAATGTGAACCATGTAAGTCGCTCTGGATAAGAGCGTCTGCTAAATGCCTAAAATGTAAATGTAACTGTCTCGCATCAGAGTACTACGACCACCTGCTTTATGGTGCGCACTTGTGACAGTGCTATGCGACACTGGTCTGTCAATGGTTTAATAGGGACAATTGGATTTGAATGGCTTCCTGTTGGGTTGATGGATTAAGGTAATGTAACAATTAAAGTTGTGCAAAGTGTTCCCTCAGAAGGGGAGGGAGTTCCTCTTTCCACAAACAATATTGAAGCCACACCGGATGAGATTGCAGTGATTAAGCGGTGTCAGATTAGACCGGATCTTCAATGTATGCATGCCAGCCAGTCACTTACAAAATACAAACCTTTTCATTTAGATTCGGCAATTCTGAAGAAACAAGTTAGATTATTGTAATATGCGGGCCAAAAAGGAAATAAGATCAGTTAAAGGCGGTTTGAAATTAAAATTTCCCTAGATGCAAAAAGTAATCCTAAAAAGTCTTTTCAATATTGTAGTAGAAAAAGGAAAGTTAAGGATGAGGTTAAGTGCATTCAGAATAAGGAAGGAACTTTGGTTTATAATAATAAGGATATTGCTAACACTAAACAGTGACTTTGTTGAGAGCTTTACTAGAGAAGATATTATAAATATGCCTAAATGTATAGACAAGGTACAGAATGTTTTGGAGGACTTTGAGATAAGGGATGTAGAAGTACTACAAAAACTACAAAAAATTAAGACAAATAAGGCAGCAGGCTTTTAAGGGAGAGCGGATGGCATATATCCCAGCTGGACTTTTTTGAAGAGGCTCAAAGAACTTGGGGAAATTATATATAAACCATTGACAGATATTTTCATTCAATCCATAATCACTGGAGAAATACCAGATAACTGGAAGCAGGGTAGTATAATTCCAATATATAAGAAGGGGGGCTGTACTGACCCAGGGAACTATAGGCCTGTCAGCTTAACTTGCATCCAGAGACACACTGCAGAAAGGCTTCTAACATCATAAAACATTATAGAATAGCAGTACTGCTCTTGAATTTGCAGAAACGGAATGTTAAAAATGGTTGGTAGGCATTCTTAAGTAATTAATATATTCTCCGTCAGAGAATTCTCCGTTGGGCATACTGAATCTCCTTTTGTCTAGTTTCTAGTCTGTTTTTGGCTGGCCTTGTCCATCTGACTCATCCGATCTCAGAACCCCCCGCCCCCAAAAAAGTTAGCAAATTCCAATTCCCATTGTTGTTGTTTGGGGGTCAAGATTGTGACTCAGCTGCCCTGTTCTAGGATACTTCCTCCTTATCAGTCTACCGTAGTGGCAGATGTATACTGTTAGCTTCTTCCGAAGAGACGACCAGGAGACTCAGCAGCCTGACTTGAAATGCAAGTTTATTACACACAGCGGTCCACAGCGAGTTGGTACAGAGTCTAAAGTAAATCAGTGTCTCACCTGAATATATACATAGGGACAGAAGAGTTGTAGCTTTGTGTTGCTAATAAGGCACCAGCAAGCAAGTCAGTAAGTGACACACCCCCATTCAGTGAGTCTCTTCACCTGAATATATGCATAGCCTTTGTGTTGCTAACAAGGCACCAGCAAGGAAGTCAGTATGACACCCCCCATTGAGTGAGTCTCTTCACCTGAATATATGCATAGCCTTTGTGTTGCTAACAAGGCACCAGCAAGGAAGTCAGTAAGTGACACACCCCCATTGAGTGAGTCTCTTCACCTGAATATATGCATAGCCTTTGTGTTGCTAACAAAGCACCAGCAAGGAAGTCAGGAAGCTCATTGAATAGAAGAGACACTGTTTGCTGACAAAGCATTGGTGATTAGACAGAAACTTACTGTCTAATCAACTCACTCATTCCTATACAGATGACCTCCCAAAATGGCACAGTTACAGACAGAATACACATTCCTTCAATACGCACCAGCTCAAATCCAAAGGAAATAACATACAAACAGTGAGGAAGGCGGGCTAATTCTGCTGATATTTGATTTTGAGGGCCAGAACAGTAAGGGCTTTCTTCATTGTTGTTACAGAGCTTTCTCTGCGGGGCCTGTTAATATTTCAGGGCGAAAGGTCTTCAAGCCGTCCCCAGTGTAACGGATTGCAGTCATCATCCAAGAAACGCAGAAATCTTGCCTGCGTGTCACAGCAGGCACAGGGGAGGATGAAATCAATATTCTTTAATTGGCTTCCAGAGGAAACCGTGGAAATTGTGTTTGCATTGGGCCCTTGGAGAAGACCCTCGTCTTTAAATGTGTTATTGAAATGTTCGTTTTCCTCAGATGGAATTGGATTGCGTTAGTAATGATAGCCTTCTATTAACGTGTAATGCATTGTTGCCCCTTTATGTGGTTAAATGAATTAAAGGCAATGTCAAGTGCAGCCGCGGTGTGTTATTAGCTGGTTGAAGGGTAAACGCCCCCTTTGGGAGTGTTTGGATACTGGGCTGGCAGGTCGGAACTCCAGGCTCATTACTCACTGGCTCAGCACAGCCAACAGTGTAGCCAATCGGAGAACAACACTAAACCATTTTTTCTTGGAAAGACAATGATTTGCATGTCTCATCATTTCTTCATAAGGTCAGAGGATATTTGATTAGCTACAGCTTTCTCAGTACAATTCCAAAGTGTTCGTCTTCACCTGCGTATTCGTCGTCCATTGTCTTGCCTCTCGTGCACGGCTTGTTTGTTTTCAAGCATGCAATAGAACAGACACCAAAGGAATGTTTTCACCTTTAAATTTTATCCAGTTCTGTTGTGTGGCAGATATGTTTTGTTCACAGATGGTGAATTTCTCTTGAGCTTACATTAAAGGTGACACTGATTAATGCAATTAGCTCATGGAAAAAACACAGACAGTATATGCCACATTCTGGTTTTGCATAAATGTTTATGTTTAAAAGTCCTTACAGCGCATATTGCGGAAACAAAGCAATTGGATTGATTTGAATTTATTGCAGTTCACGATCAGACCATGCTCTTATGAACGTGTTTTTCCTCAAAGTATCCTGCGTGGACTCAGTCGCCAGCGTTGGCGCACGGAGAACGTGTCCAGCAGAAGGTGATTACGCACCGTGGTTTCTGTGGAGAACTCCTTAGAAAGTGCCATAAAATAGCACTGCATGACACCTCCAAGGGCCAGCACTTGTTTCCCATTTGAGTGGTGCCGTGTTCTCAGAGCCTCACTGAAGTCTAAGTGCCTTTATTGGGTTTGGTTGTAATAGGATTGCAGCAGCGTGGGTGTATCATTTGAGTGGTGCACAGTATGCTTGGGGACACAATTATAGATTGGACCAGGAAGTCACTGAGCTGGAAAAGATTGGAAATGTCACTGCCTGAAGACCAGAAGGATACTGTTTATCCTCATTATTGGGTTTGGTTGTAATAGGATTGCAGCAGCGTGGGTGTATCAGCTTTAAGCTACATGTATGTGTATGCACAGTATGCTTGGGGACACAATTATAGATTGGACCAGGAAGTCACTGAGCTGGAAAAGATTGGAAATGTCAGTGGCCCACAGTGCCTGACACACAATTCTCTCTGACCAGAAGGATACTGTTTATCCTCCTCATGCTCAGCATGAAATATTAACAGGCCCCGTTTGTCATGCTCAGCAGGTAAGCTGGGATATGCATTAAAAAGTTGGTTATCCCTGCAATTATGGTCATAATTCTGCAGTTTTCCACTGTTGCTGTAGTGCTAGTTTTTACATTCAACTTTCATTACGTTGCTACAAAAAGATGGCTGTTAAGTGTAGCTCTTAGCTTGCCTCGCATGCTTGTCTCATCACTTTCAATGGACACTTGACCTTATTTGCAGTGTCTGTAGCCATGTCCTTTTCATGTAATGTGTTACATCACATAATGTTTCCTCTCTAATGTGTAACAGTTGTATTACTGTGACACGCTCAGTGGGATTTGGGGAGCCCTCCCTCCCTCTCTCGCTCCAAGAAGACGCAAATAATTGGGTTGTACGACAGGCGGATGCCACAGCTGTCTCCAGTGCACCTGTCACAGGAGGGAGACAGAGAGCGGGAGCCACAGCGCACAGCGCACAGCTGGCACGAGGGAGAGAACAGTGTGTTACTCTTCCTTCTGTTTGGTTTGTTCCAGAGTGCACACCTGGCCATGGTTGACACTCTGATGATGGCGTACACAGTAGAGACGGTCAGCGTGGAGAGGGTGGTTTCCTGCATGCAACGGTACCCCTCCTTCGACGGCGAAGGTGACATCCCCTACGACACGGAGGACGCGGTTGCAAGCTGGATAAACAAGGTGTGGGCACCATGGTCGAGGTCTTCCTCTCTGCCGTTGGGATCACACTGCCTGATCCTAACGGCACCGCACCGTCCCCAAATGTCCGAGGGGCAGAACAGCGAACTCGTCGAGCACATTTCCACGGTTTTAGAATGGGAGAGTGGGCCTCCCGCGTGGTCCAGTGGTTACAATGTCCGACCCTGGCCACGGAGACCGGGGTTTAATTCCCTGTCTCGCCAGAGTCGGCTCTGGCCGGGAGTGCCACCAGGGGCGGCGATTGGCTGTCCGCCCCAGGGAGGGGGGAGGGAAGCCGACATGACGTTCGCTGCGCATAAGAGTGGCCCTGTACTACCGGGTTATGGTCGACGGCTTGGCCGTCTCGGAGGAGGTGTTACTTCGCCTTCATCACTACCGGTCGCAGGACTACGGCAGCAAACTCACATTACTAGGGGGGATTGACATAAAATAGCAGGTCTAATTGGCTACTAAATTGGGAGAAAATGGGAGAAAATCAGAAACAAAAATAAAAGAATGGGAGAGCTCTCCCGGTTGAAGCTTGCATCCCCTACAGCAGTGGTTTCCCAAACTCAGTCTTGAGGACCCAAAGCATATGCTGGTTTTCATTCCAACCATAATTTCAACTTCTGAATTGTAACTAGCTGTTAATTGTTCTTAATTAGACACTTTTAATTTAAGTATGTTTTGTACCATATTATGTCAGAGGTAGCTATGCAGGTCATGAACAATAAATGTCCCATATTCACAACCAAGGATTTTTGATCAGTCAGGTCAACTAATACTCTCATTTTTTATAATGTGCAATATGACACATGATTCCTTTAGAAAGAGGTGACCTTTTTTAATTGATTCAGTTATAAGCTAGCAGGTGAAATTAGTGGGGGCCTAATTGTTGAAAGTGTGGACACTTGGTCACTGAAAGTAAACCATTTTTTTGAAGAGTTCAATGACAATTAGCCAAACCTGCATTGTGTGGAAACAAGTTTAAAAAATGATGAAGTAAATTTGCACACGTGTTTTTAGCCTTAATTGATCAAGAGATTGGCTGTAACAAAAGCCAGCATGCACAGGTGGTGTCCAGGACCGAGTTTGGAAATCACTGCCCTGCAGGAATGTCACATTGTAGCTGGCTCTCAACTCTGCTCTCTCGGTTCTTGCTCTCTCTCTCTCTCTCTCTCCCTTTCCCTCCATCTCTCTCCCCCTCTTATTCCCTCTCCCTTTCTCTCTCTCACTCTCTCTCTCTCTCTCTCTCTCTCTCTCTCCCTCTCCCTCTCTCCCTCTCACCCTCTCCCCCCTTTCTTTCTTTCTCTCTTTCTTCCCTTTCTTCCCTCTCTCCCCTCCCTTTCTTCCCTCTCTCCCCCTCCCTTTCTCTCCCTCTCTCTCGTGCGCGTTCTTGCATTCTCAAGAGTATTTGCCAATGGTGATTCAGGGAGCTGATCTTCGCCTTGTGAAAGAAGGCCTGGTCTGTTTACATTCTTGTGCAGGGAACACTTGTGCACTGCCTGTGGACCTCAGGCTGCAGACTCTGGCATGCTGCATGCTGCTCACTGCAATTGTCTAGAAGGACACTCCAGGCAGCAGGACCCTGTGCAGGCACTACTCACCCGAACTGTGGGAGCCCCTTGTTACGAAAGCCCTCAAGCAAATGTTTCATATCCAGCATGTTTTTTCTCAAAGAGAAGGAAATGTCCTAGGAGACATAATAAAGTGTTTTTATTTGTTTTGTTTTTTTCTTTTGTCTTTAGGCATTAAGTCAATAGGTCAGTATCTACAAAGGGAAAGAAAACTAGGGGGATGGAAAGGTTATCACCCACCGTTCTTATCACTGTGCTGAAAAGACTAAGCAAAGGTTATTGCTCAAAGCCATAAGTACAGTAGACACTAAAAAGGAAGGCTATTCCTTTTAAAAGATGAATGGTAATATGTCAGAAACATGAATTGAATTTGCAGGGTACACCGTATCTTGACATACTGTCAATTGTGCTGGTCTGGCTGCGCTGGGTTATGGCAACGAATAATCTGCTCGTTTCTCCTCCGCGAACAAGGTAAACGAATATTTGAAAGACATTATCGTCCAGGAGCAGAAGACGAGGGAGCCGCAATGCGCCGAGCCCCCGGAGGCCCCACAGGTGAGTCTGTGCTCTTCGTACCGAGGCACCTGTGAGGCACCTGTGAGTTCAACTGCAGCCACCATTAGTATCAGCTGTATTGTGCATGGGTTCAGTCGCTTTTAATAACTAATTATACTTGCCATGTAATTTACCGGTGGCGCACATGATTGATTTCGGATGCGTGAATAATTTGGCACATTTGAGCACAATTGTGCTGACTGACTTTGTGTGAATCCTTAAAGCTCTACATGCTCGAGGGTCCCCTTTACGATGCAAAAGTACCCTTAGGAACGTATTTATCAGAAGTACCAGCCCTGCATTCTCAGTGATAAAACCCTTTATCTCATTGAATAGACATTCCCTATAGCTCTTACCGTTCTCCGTCACCACTCAGACATTACCTCTTAAAAAGAGAAATGAGCTTCGAAGCAATACATGTTGAGAAGTCACATACTACCAGCGAGCTTTATTGCTATTGACTTTTTTCCATTTGACCTGCTTAGTAACTATATGAAATTTGTACAATACAGATTTCATGTATATTTTAGTCACAAGGCCACCACTATTTTGTATTTGTATTATATTAATTGTAATTAATAAGAAAAAGGAAGGGCAACTGTTACCTTGTAAATGTGAATATTTGTAGGGGATACAACAGAACAGAGCCATAATAAACTGTATTTCTAGCACTAAAATATCAGACCAAGAATAACAGTAAATATCTTATATTACTTGACCTGCTCTGAAGTGCCTCATTTTAATTACATTTGCCTCTATTACATTGCAGCTCTATTAGGTTCAGCTGAGCATTACAGCTCTATTAGGTCTATTACATTCTGGGCTGTTCCTTAAGCACTGTGCCACACTGTCACTGTCATGCCCTTCAAACTCCAACATTCCTACATCTCTGTTCATTTGTCTGCCATCTCTAGTTTGACCCAATCTGCTCGTCCTCAGACAAAGACTGACCAGCACAGGTTCAGCTGCCTTATTCGTTATTTTTAAGAGTGCCCAAGAGTGTTCAAGTCATGTATCTGCATCACACATGAAAGGAGGCATTTATTTTGTATGCACTGGTTGAGTTCAGGGCAGTGAGATCATTCCATGAGTCCGGACGGTGGTGCAGAGCGATTTCCGATGTGATCCCTTAGTAATGGCGTGTGATCTGGGAAAGGGGGCTCCCGTGCCACAGCGCGTGGGTCCGGTCAGGCCCCCCTTCTCTGATAGAGCAGGACCTGCTTCTCACCGCCACTCAGATCGAAGTCAGTCACATACAGGCCTCCAAAGGCACAAACAAGCGTTGGGAGCTCCTCATCCTCCTAACAGGGCAGGAGAATTATTCTTCATTTAACCAAGAAGTGCCAATGAGATGAAAATCTATTTTTCAAGGGAGACCTGGTCAAGAAATCAGCAGCCATTAATACAGAAAATATGAGTCTATGCTCGTATTTTCATACTAATACAGGAAAAGAATGACTCCTACAGTCTGAAAGGAGTGGCCTGGTTCCTGTCCTGGTCTGTTTTGCGTCCCCGTGCCCCTCCAGGCGGCTCTGCTCGAGCCACTGGGCTGGGGGAACGTGCATGCTGTCGCCGTGTCCCTTCCAGGCCGCCTCTCACCTTGGCCGCTTGGGCTAATGTGACCCGTCAACTTGCATATTCCCCTTGCCTGAGTGTGAAAAGGGCCACACCAGCGACAGGGCAGGGGTTGTGTCTCACACCAACGAAAACAGCAGCGATGGGTCTAAACACATTATACACATTCAAACATTTGGTTGGCATTTGTGTCAAAACAGTTTAACTGTTTCGATTCATAAGCATAGTGCAAAACCGTTTTCTGATAATTGAACCCATTAGAAGCAAGGACACTTATGGCTCAACAGTCTTGCATTCTGAATGTTGTTTTGTATTGTGAGCTGTATAGTATATAGTTGTATATAGGGTGGGAATGTTGTAGTATTGTTTTATGAATGCTGCAGTATTGATATAGGAAGCCAGGGCCTTCAGGATTTCACAAACATCCAGGATGTCACTGTGATGTACCCATGCTGGTCTTCCTCCAGCTAAAAGGGCTTTCAGGTCAGCTAAGCCTGCACTTACAGATTTGTTCTGTGCTGCCAGCGCCCGTCTGCTCATCATTAGTGTCTGGGGAGGTTAAGCAGTAGCAGTTACACCTTGGCAACATCTTTCTTCCATATCTTCACAGATTAGTCTTTTCTCAGACTGATTGGCTCTGTGTGGTGTCCAAGCGTCAGTACACACCCACAACCAATTCAACAGTGCATTGTGTGTTGAATCCATCATGTGAATTGTGTTAAGGAGTGCATTCATGGGACGGTTCAAACTGCTTTACTTATGCAGTGGTTACCGTGGTATTCAAAGGTCAAGTAGAACACAGAGGTGTCCTTTTAAATGTAAATGTTAGTCATCTATTAACGAGTTAACTGTGTTACACACGCATGTGAGTATTAGGTGGACTTGAATCTACAGTCAAATAATTCAATCTACAGCCTGATAATTCAATTACCTGTGAACACCAGGACAGCATAGCAAGATGGCCTTTGTGTGATTGTATAGTGCCACATCAAAAAATAAATCATGCTTTGTTGTTCTGTTGTTAGAAGGGAAACGTTCACACAACTGATAATATGCCGCTCTTCAAGAAGTGTATGAAAACGGAGCAATGTAATTCCAGGTTTCCCTTTGAGAGTTGTTATAAAAGGATTGCTCTTGATTTAAAGAAAAACCTATAGGAATAAACTGCATGCTCTCAATTAGCATTCATGCATGGGGGTCTCTGTGATGCTCTGTTGAGAGCAGAAAAAAAGTAATCAGTTTTGAAAAGAATCAATTCCCATTCCCAGGACCTTTCTGTTTTAACGTGTGGCGTGTTGGAGAAAGATACATACGAGCCTTCGTGAATTCAGCTTGTGAGCGACAAGCATCTTTTTTAGGAATGAAAGCCTCTGTTATGAGTATGGTGGTGATGTTTTTTTACTGAGGGCTGTCCGTCAGCAGATGTACTAGAGAGGGGGTGGCAGCTCTTTGGATGAGTCCCTCTCTCATGGTCAAGAGCACAGGCAGCCCGACCACATCACGGCTGCATCACTCTTTGACGATTCTCCCTTTCTCCTTTCTTTCTTTCTTTCTATCTTTCTTTCTTCCTTGATTCCCTTTCTGGCCCATGTGGGGTTTTTTGGGCTGCTGAAGTTTCCAACCAAATGGTATTGGAAATTGGTTCCTGTAAGTCAACCAGTTTTACTTCCCTCCATCACCCCTTTATTCCCATCACGCATGCTATAGCAGTGTCAGAAACCCCATCCTGTAGTCCCCACCCCTCCGCAATCCCTACTCAAACCCTGGTCTGTCTACCCTACATCAACACGGCCATGACATGGGGAGATTGTCCGCGACTCTTTTTTATAAGTGTGCAAAGTTTTTATAAGTTTTTTTCCTGGGGGGTGTGTCTTTCGAACAGCTTTGAACAGAAGAGTAAGACCCAAAAGCTGTAGCATGTACACTCGGGCCTGCTGTCATGTATGGGTAAGGCACGCAGAAGATTGCAGCTGCTGTACCACCCTCAGTTCCCAGGAGCCCGTGAACAATGAGTAGGCTGAGCATTCTCCTAGCGAAACACTGTCGATATTTTCCCTAATTTTCTTTTCATTTATAGATAGTCGGAGTTCAGCATTACCTGGGCAATGTGCCTGCCACGTTTTTAAAGAGGCAATCGAGGCAATGGGAATTTGTTTTAGCTTGCCGTAAAAAATGATTGCCATTGTTCAGCTATTTAGTACACAATCTGTTCTCTGTTTTCACTTAATGCGATCTCGAAATCAATCAGTGTTGTTACCTAATGTTATCAAATCCTAAGTAATCTGTGTCACCGATGCATGGCCTCACTTAATGTATGTGAAAACAGGAAGCTTGATTATATAATAAGATCCTTGGAGGTAGAACAATACAATAATATGATATGACCCAGGTGCACTATAAGCTAATTTTGGCATTTGTTTGTAACCCTCTCACATTGATTACATTGTAAATCACCAATACATCTATCCATTTGGGCACCGATGATTGCGAGTTAATCTAATTAACATTTAAAGTAGTACAATCATTTAAAGATGAGGACAAACCCCCTGTGTTACTGGAGCAGTAGCTTTGCAGAAGGATTGGCTTTACTGAGGCGGCAGTAGCCAACACAATATAATCCCCTTGGAGCAGACTAGAGGAAGCACTCTCAATGCTGTAGTTCCAGCTCTGCATGCACCAATAACATCGCTGTTCTGTTGTCAAATCCAAACTACCATTGCTGGGATACCCCTCTACTGAACCTTTTCAGTGTGTAAGTTGAGCCATTTGTTTGTGTGTTGTTTGTGTTGCGCGTGTGTGTGCGTGTGTGTGTGTGTGTGTGTGCGTGTGTGCGTGCGTGTGTGCGTGCGTGCGTGCGTGCGCGCGTGCATATGCTTGTATATTTCTGTATGCATATTTTGGTGACTTGGCACACATGTGTTTTTGTGTGTGTGGTGTGTGTGTCCATGGGTGCATTCATACATATATAAATTTGTGTGTGTGTTTTTTCTCTCTAAGTGATCTGTATTTTTTTGCCCAGGCTCGCTACAGGAAGGAGCAGGCTCTGCCTAGGCAGGGCTCGTGGATCCCCCCAGTGGACAACCTGCTGAAGGACAGCACGGACGGCAGCGCTCTGGCTGCTCTGCTCCACTTTTACTGCCCTGACCTCATCAAGCTGGAAGGTACAGTCCAGCTCTCTGCCGACATGCACAAACACGGCTGCCTCCCGGTGGAACAGGCCAGGGGACCGCATCTGCACTGAACGCTCTCAGGGCATTGCACTTTTCCTGCATTCCTTCCTAGGATTCCTGCATTGCAGCTGCACTAAATTTGGTTCTGTTCTGCCCAGAGAGAATGTGTCAATACCACAGAGCCTCTTCGTGCTCATCAAGGCACACCCAGTGCCTTCCCTTTCCTGTGAACACGGTCTATTATTCTATTGGAAAAAATATTAGGCCTCACAGAAAATGTAGAATCATGATAAGCAGACAAATGGCTTAGTTGTTTAAGGCTTTTAAAGTCAATGGAATTGACAATTTGTTGAATGTAAGAGATTGTTGTTGCAGCTTGCTTACTGTCAGGCCTCAAAACTTGTTGAAACACCATGTCAGGGTGCCCCGGGCTTTAGTGTGATTGGTCGTGCCTTGGTGGAGTCGTGGAAAATACAGTTGCTGTTTGAAGATAAACAGAGTTCCCTTGTGCCGCATACGCGATTGGAGTAATCTCCCAGGCGGAGCCTGATGACATCACTGCCCTTGTTCCCTCCCGCCCCCTCACAGATATATGCCTAAAAGAGACCATGTCGCTGGCGGACAGCTTGTACAACCTCCAGCTGATTCAGGAGTTTTGTCTGGAAAATCTCAACCGCTGCTGCCACTTCACACTGGAAGATATGCTCTATGCCTCCTCCTCCTTAAAGGTAAGCACCAGAGTTTTCAAAGCCTTCCAGTCTGAGGAGAGCGGTGGGGGTCTCTGTTGCAGACTGAGTCACACCCTGTGGGTATGAGGGGTGCTCGAGAAGGGAGCCGTTATCGGGCTGGTCTGTGCCAATGCCAGTCGGAGGAGTGAGTCATCGAGCATGTTTAGTGTCCGCTAAGAGAGAGGCCTAAGGAACGGTTATTCCAGGAGAAAGAGGTTCTTCAGTTCCTCGGCCTGCACTCAGCCGGTCGCTGCCTGGGCCTGTTTGTCTGAGCTGTGTCCTCTGTTCTCTTTTCCATTTGTCTCTACAAGCTTTGAAAGGAGTTTATTCATGACGGGCGTGCACGCGGACACTGCGCGTGTGTTACTGTTGGCCAGTGAGGTGGGGAGGGTGGATTCAGTGGGTATGATGCAAGCATTTCATCAACTGCACCTCGACAGGCTGTGTGTGTAATTACACCACGTATTCCTCCTCTCCTAACTCAAAAGCCTTGTGAATAGAGGCAGAGTTCTGAAAGGCAAAGTATAATGAGGTCCTGTATTTCAGTAGAAAGTCCTCTCGTTATTTGTGAAATGTAGTCTCTAGTCAACAAGCGCACTGCACTGTAGAGCTGAATTTTTTTTTTTAAATGTTATGCTTGTTTGCAACTTGTACAGTAAGAGCTGTGGACTCAGAAATCCTGGTTCTGTCTATTAAGATGGAAATAGGAGCTGGCTGTGCTGTCAGTGACTTTGACTGTCCCTGGAAGTGGGACGCTGGGCATTTGTCAGGGCAGTTCATGAGAAGGCTCAGTGTATCAGCCAGGCACTGTTCCCTTTCAGCTCCCTCCTGCAAACGCGTCAAATAGCATCGAAGGGCCCAGAACAGTTTGTACCAGTAGTCGAATCAGGCAGCACAAAGCAGAGCCAGAGAGTGAGAATGGGCCAATGGAATCCATTGTTACCCAGCAGAAGGCTCTCCCTGGCCTCAAGGTCTGAGCTAAGGTGCAGACAAGATTCACATTTTTGTCAATTAACCAAAAGACACATTTTAAATGTGCTTTAAAAAAAAATAACTTGCATTGTTGGGGAGCCGGCTGAGCATTGGTAAGGGAACATGCCTGCGGTTAACAGTTGTGTTCTTTGTTGTTAGCATCTCTTTGTGTGAAAAATGGAAGGCGGTGAGAATTCAAATTTGACTGTTTATCACGATAATTTGTTTCCAGAAATGGGTTCGTACTGTTCTAGAAGATTGTTCTGTTCATTTGTTTTTGTAAATTAGAGCACTGTTATTTACCTAATTATTTGCTCAGTGGCTCTTGTTCAGCTCCACAAAGGGCTTTCGTGAACTTGTGCCTCCCGTAATTACTTCAAATGGCAAATATCTGCTTCTGCCCATTTGCTGCAACCCTAGTAGATGAGCTCCCAGCTTTTATGCCGGATGCCCCACTGCGTTCCTCCACACTCCACTTGATCAAAATAAAGAGTGGGTCACGTGACTTTGACCTTGACCCAGTTTCCTCCTGATCCCTCTACGCCGGCGCGCGTGGAGATGACCTCCCCTGGCAAGCCAAGGTGATGCTGCTGCAGGCTGCTAGTCTCTGTGTTTCAGGCCTGCCCCCTGCTGTCGCACGCCATGTTTGGAGCTCTGCTCGTTTCAGGTGAACGACACAGCAATAAGCATTCAGAGCTTTCAGCCCATCGAGCGAAGATCTTCAGTTTAATACCTGCTCTCGCTGAACACCTTAAAGCTGTGCCCTGGGCCTCCAGTAATCATTAGACACACACAGTCCCAGAAACAGCGTTACACGCTGCCTTTTCACTGTATTTTGCGTGCACAACGTAATAGCGTATTATTCGTCAACCCCCCCTCACTGTGTTTTTAATCCCACATAGGTCTAAATGGGAAGTTATGGTAGTTATCAGAAGAAATAGGTTATTGGGTTTTTCATGGCTGTGGTGGTGGGGTAAATGAGTATTTGTGATTGGTCACGCATTACTCCTGCTGTGATCACACGCGCACCGCAGCACTGTGTTTTAAAGGCTTTGACATCAACCCTAGCCCTAACCCTAATGGGGCCATGCATCAAGTCCACGTCCAGGGGCCACAATACCCTTTCTCTCCTTGAAGGGAGAATTGAAGCCTTAGGGGGTGGCTTTGTTTCAATTTGATTGCAGTGTTTGTGTGTCAGTTTATTTGAGTGAAATGTTGTGTTGCAGGTTTATTTGCCTTACAAGAGAGATGGTCTCACTACCTTTTTGTTAAGTTTATACAATAATCTGTACCAACTGGTAGGTGGGTCTATTGAACATTTGTAAAGTCAGATGTGTGTGTTTATGGATAATGTGAATAAGCAGACAGGCAGAGGAGGTGAAGGCAGTGCACCAACTGGGCTGTACATTTTTGGGACAAAAACGACACCTAATACATTATTAACAGGCCATAGTGGTAACCGTTTAGTATTTTTAAGAGTTAAATCATATTGGGCAGTTCTACTGTATTCATTTTGCAATTCTTGAACGAATGCAATAATATAATTTTCTAAGGTGCTGCTTAGGCTTTATAATTAATATTCTAATATGCCTAATGTCTATTATTTAGTATTATTCACATTATGTTTCATTATGCTTAGCAGGTCAAAGGTCATTGTATTTCACAAATCAAGGAACTATCTTAATCGGGACATTGTCAGACCCATAATTCTCAGGGTTCAAAATACAGGAAACTACTATTAGCCTCACTGTGTGTTGTTTTCATTAGGGACCAGCTGGGACCTCTATGTTTATCTACTATGGCCTGTTCCAGACGAAAAGTGATCCGTTTTTTTAATTGTGTTTTTATTAAAGCAGCGGCAGAAGCTGCCGTGCAGCTTTGAAAGGCTGTGAAAAGCAGCAGCAGCACTTTTCATTCCTACACCTTTGAATCTGGTGTCCTCCCTCTGCTCTCTGAAAGAGCATGGCACAGGAGAACAAAAGAAGCACAGGGTAGCGTGTTATTAAAAAATGCATTAGCAGCACTCGTATGAGTCATACTCCCTCTGCCTCAACACATTGCTATGCTGGTGAACAGAAATATTGCTGAGAGGGGGAAATTTTCCCCATCGCTCTGCGCACAAGGAACAGTTATCCCAGTTGGCAATGATGGATGGGCTTAGAGAACAATCAGAGGTCATGGTGATATCTTTATGGGCTATATGAATGTCACATGATATACATTTGGGTTTTTTTTGTACAGAGATAAAGTTATTAATCTCAAAAAATGGATAGAAAATTATTGAAATTCTACTGGATATTTGAGAATGTGTATGCAATGCTAATAGGTACAGAGTAGGTGCAGTGGCCTTAGAAGGAAAACCTGTAACCATGTAGTTCCATTTCCATGTCATTCTCACCAGTGTTCTATTTACCCTTGCACCATCTGACTTCCTTTTTCCTGCCAGAACCTGGATTGTACAGTTGGTAAAATCCACCAGGGCCCCCCAGCATTGTCATATTAAAAGCTCAACATGGGGCGACATTTTATTTTTATTTCATATGGAGTTTATTTTGTTGTTATGCATTGTGTCCCTGTTAACCGAATAGGAGAATTGGCTTGGTTAAATGTAACACTTGTGATGCAACCTGAGAGATTTGTTTCATCAGTTATGTTGTGGAAGGTTATAATCTTCTTTTTCACCAGTCTATGAAGAATAAAGGATATGTGATATTTCAAACAAAAAAAACAAAAATACATTTTACAAATTAAATTGCAGGCCTCCCGGATGGTCTAATGGTTACAATGTTGGACGCTGGCCACTGCTGGACGCAGGGGTTAAATTCCACCGGCCGGGCCAGAGTCAGCTCTGGCCTGGAGTGCCACCAGGGGGCGGAAATTAGCTATCAGCCCCAGGGAGGGATCCACTGCATACATGAGTGGCTCTGGAGTACCGGAGTTACGGTTGACGGCTTGGCGAGTGCCAAGTGTCTTGGAGGAGATGATACTTCGCCCGTGTCACTGCCGGTCACAGGGCTACGGCAGCAAACTCACAAAATGAGGGGGTGATTGACATGAAAAATAGGGATGGAGTGTAAATTTGATGTAAAATCAGAAACAAAATTAGAAGAAATTGAATGTATTTAAAGTATGATAACAGTTTAGTATCCACGTCTATTTGGTTTATTTGCACACACAAGGGTAGATTGTAAAACGAGGTTAGATAAACGCATGCAATATATATTTTCTTTATTTTACCATTTAGTATGCTTTCTTTGAGAAAATAGGCTTTCAATTAATATTAGCATTTTATGAGACAGCAATTCCAAGCAGAATATGATCTCTTCTCTGAAACATTGGTCTATTGAAATGTATAGTTTACAGTTCCACCTTGTGGAGATAGCCATAAACTGCACTGACTGAGACCAAAGATTATGTGCCGAACTAAAAGAGACTGCTAGATGTTTAATGGCACAACTGTCTATGTGTTTTTGTTCCCTCACAGAATAACTACCTTGTGTTCATGGCAGAGCTTTTCTGGTGGTTTGAAGTGGTGAAGCCATCCTTTGTGCGACCTCAAGTTTTAGACACTGAAGGTAAGGGTTGGAGAAAAGAAGGATGGAAGGAAGGAAGGAACTTATGTGATATATAGTACACTGGCTTGTATAGGCTTGCTCTCTAGTTCATTAGCGTCAGCTGTCTGAATAGATGTACTGTATATGTGATGTGCTTGCTTGTTGTCAGCTGCAGAACCAGCCCCCTCATTGAGAAACATGCCCACAGTGCCCATTTCCAATGCCACCAAACGAAGCTTTATGGAGAAACCTCCCAGTCCAGACCGGCCCAGGTTCATTTCCATTCTTTTTTTAATTTTACAGTCTATTTGATTTAGTTTATTTAAGTGTATTGTAAGTGCAAGTTCAGGAAGTTGAAAAAGCTTTCTTTTCAAGCTTCAGTAGTACTGGAATGTGATTGGCTGTTTTCACTTCTGAAGTCCCGGGTGTATCTCGGTATTTTTATATAACTTAAAGTATAAGCTTTTTTTTGTTTTTGGTTATATTTCAATAAATCTTTTAGTAAAGGAGAAAACAGATGTTTGAAATGCCTTTTAACTGCACTGTATTTGGCAACCCTTTATTGTGTGAACATAGTACATCTCAACTGTGTTTTGTCTTATTTCTCTGTCTCTAAAGTCTGCCTCTCAGGCCACGACCTCAGTGTTCCACTTCAGGTAAAAGCAAAATACTTTATTGTTTTATTTCATCTTCTGGCTGTTGTAGTACTTCTAAGCATCCGTTATCATTTGTTACGGGGGGTCTTTGGTGACAGTGAATTGAGGCTTTTTTTTTTTTTTTTTTTTTTTTAAAGGTGTAATGAAACGATCAACCTCATTGTCTTTTATGGATGGCTGTGTGGGGACTTGGCCAAAGGAGAAACGGTCAGTATTATAGTGGAACTATGATGATCAAGTCTGAAGTCTGCCCCAGCTGTGTCAAAGTATGTTGATAAAACATTTTGAAACAATACCTGACCACGTAATATTGCAATAAAACATTTTGGTCTCTCTCTGCAGATCCTCTGCTCATGGAGTGTCCTTTGACATCCCCTTTGAGAACACAAGCCAGACAACCACGTCCCCTGGTTGGGGAATGACCAGGTCCATCAGCACAGACGGACTGGGGTTCAAGGTCAACCACGTGCCCAGGAACATGAAGAGAAACCTTTCCTTCCAGCCTGTCAACGGTCAGACTGACAAAGTGGGCATTGAGGAGGAGGAGGAGTGCCCAGAGAGCTTGGCGGTCACAGACAGTGACAGATGGGTGGGGGAGCACCACCCCAGGGTCCAGCGAGGTCTCTCAAATGGCCCGGCCCGGGACCAGCACGGCAACCTTGCAGCCACCCCCAGCATCGAGGAGGCCCTGAAAATCATCCACAATCTGGAAAGGCCCCACAGCAGCCTCCAGGCAAATGGGGCCAACAATGGCTTCTTCCTCCACAGCCAGGGCAGGGAGGAGCCAAAGTCCAGGGTAAGGTTGGATGACAGCGACCTTGACTCTGTGTCGGAGTTGAAGGGGGCGGGGAGCACTGACACCACAGAGGTGGACACAGGGATCCACGTGAGGACGGAGGACATCCAGGAGACCCTGGACGAGGACTCGTCCCTGAGGGACTGCACGGTGAGCATGGAGTTGGACATGGACCAAGACTACGAACTGAAGGCCTGCAACCCTAATGAGATGACCAGCCCCTGCCCCAGCTCCATCAGCGGCCGTTCCCACGGCAGCAGCGCAGCCTCCACCAGCCCCGGCGTCAGGATGACCAGCTTTGCTGAACAGAAGTTCCGGAAACTCAACCACTTTGAGGGGAAAAGCAGTGGGAGCAGCTCCCAGAAGACTACGCCCGACAGTTCGGAGCTCAGCATCCCGCACATGGTGTCCTGGGCCCCTACCCCCGAGGAGAGCCCTGTCCACCAGGTGCCCAAAGACCCCACCCAGATAATGGCGTCAGAGATGGTGCAGCTGCGGATGAAGCTGGAGGAGAAGCGGCGGGCTATTGAGGCCCAGAAGAAAAAAGTGGAGGCGGCCTTCACACGGCATAGGCAGAAGATGGGGCGGACAGCCTTCCTCACCGTGGTGAAGAAGAAGGGCGATGAAACCTCACCCCTCAGGGAGGAAGTGGCCGGGTCTGAGGACGACAAGCTCCCCACCGACCCCCAGGGCCTCAGGATGACCGACGACAGCAACTTGCGGCCGGGGAAGAGCAAGCTGGACACGGCGGACAGCGCCGACCAAGGCCAGGCCCGGTGGCTGAAGTCGCCCAGTGACGAGAGCTTTGGAGAGGTGGACCTCCTGGAATACACCAAATCCATTGAGAAACTGAATGCCTCCCTCAACTTCCTGCAGGTGGAGATGCAGAGGCTGGCCGGGCAGCAGGAGGTTATCATGCAGATGAGGGAGCAGCAGTCCTGGGTCATCCCCGCCTCCCAGCCCTCCCCGCAGAAGCAGGTGAGGGATCTCCGAAATGCTACACGCTCCTCTGGCTCCCTGTCGCCCGCCGAATCCCCACGCACCACCCACCGGTCCCCCACCAGCATAAAGAGGAAGTCTGCCTCCTTCCACTCCAAGACCCCGAGGACCCCCCGGCCCAGCGAGCTGAAGATCAGCCCCTTCAATCGGGTCCTCACCCTCCCGCAGTCCGTGGACAGCCTGCCCCGTCTGAGGAGATTCTCCCCCTGCCAGGCCCAGACAGCCCCCTTCACCTATCTGGGGAGCAAAAGTAAGCCCCCCTCAGAGGCCGAAGCTATGGAGAGGGATGGAGCACAGGAGCCCGAATCCCAACCAGAGCCCGACCCATCTGCGCCAGACGAGGCTGCTGAGGAAAGCACTGACGTGGAGCTACCAGCCTCCACAGCCAAAGAGAGACCACAGAAGAAGAAGGGAGGGAAAGTTAAGGAAGTCCAGCCCATGGAGGTGCAAGAGAAAGTGGAGATGGTGAAGGAGATGAAGCCCTTAGAATCCACCGTGTCAGAGGTGTTGTCTCAGCCCGTTACCGAGACCTTTACAGTCACACCCACCGAGCATCCTGCTGACGTCATCAGCCAGAGCAGCAGGAATCTGATTGAGGTGCCTCTGTCCGTGCTGAAGCCTCTGGATGGACAGAGGCAGTTGGAGAGCGGAGATGTAGAAGGGGCCAGAGAGGTCTATGATGACGACCAGAAAATGTGCTGTGGATTCTTCTTCAAGGTTGGTTCACACACCGGTGTCCACTTACTCATTTATTATGTAGAGCAAAGACTAGTATTGTTATACTATTCTTAATAAATGAACTTGAGTTGGAAACAGGTCAGGTAATTCACAGAAATGCGTCACTTTAAAAGCAACAGGTGATGTGCTGTGTTACTGTAATCTTTATCAATAACGATATACATTACACATTAACAACTAATGTTTATCTGAAATTATGATTATTTTGTCCTGTTATTCTGGAAAAATTATATTTGCACACGATTCAAGAGCTCCATGCCATAGTTTCATGACAGTTTGTGTAAATTCCCATGGCTGTAACACGTTAACTTTTTTTAGGAAAGTGGAGTTTGTAATATCCTTAGACAGATGAAGATGGTTGTGTATGTAGGGCAAAGCAGGAGACAGTCAGCTCCTGGTGCAAGTTGGGTAGTCTGCAGAGTTTAGATTTAGGTCAGGAATCTGTGGCTGATTAAAAAAAATAGATTTGTGCTTCTGCAGATGTTGCTTTGCAGATTTCCAGAGTTTGAAAACATATTTATTGTAAGAATTAAAGGAAAAAGTAATTGATTTATGAGCGACATTTGCATAAACCTTCGCACTCAAATAAGCACCAGGTCAAGTAACTGCCATGTGTCTCAGAAGGGGAAAAAACAGTCCCTGTCATCAGTAAGGGTTTCCACCAATCAGGGCGGAATAGATTAGACGCGCAGTGAGAGGCTGTGGCGCTGTGTCCCGAGGCCCTGTTGCTCATGGTTTGCATGCCGTCTCCAGGATGACATGAAGGGCGAGGACGACATGGCGATGAAGAGGGCCGCCCTGCTGGAGAAGAGGCTGAGGAGAGAGCGGGAGATGCAGCAGAGGCGCCAGCAGCTGGAGGCAGAGCTAGAGCAGAAGAAGGAAGAGGCACGGTGAGTTCCTGCCCCGCCTCTCCTAAGGGTCCATTTCTTGCTGCACCACTCTCTCTGTAAATGAGTTCTAATTAACATTCAGACATTACCCTATTGTAAGTGTGACCATGTCTAATAGACATGGTCCCAGAAGAAAGACAGAAAGAGTTAACAGAAGACCTTGAGGTTGTCTGTTTAGGCATACAGTTGTCTGTAATTTTTAAAAATTATCCAGTTAGAGCTTCGTTACCCTGTGAATTTTGCCGTTTTACTGTAAAGAAGACGTCCTGTTTTTCCCCTCTCGTTTTCCGGAAGGTTGAAAGCGGAGGAGGAGCGGCTGAAGAAGGACGAGGAGAAGGCACGCAGGGAGTTCATCAGGCAGGAGTACCTCCGCAGGAAGCAGCTCAAGCTGATGGAGGACATGGACACCGTCATCAAGCCCCGGCCCGCTGGCACCAAGCAGAAGAGACCCCGCCCCAAGTCCATACACAGGGACGTTTTGGAGTCCCCCAGGACCCCCGCCCGGGCAGCGGAAGGTAGCCCCCCCCATCCCTCCAGCGTCACCTGGCAAGGAGTCTGTTCCCCTGGTGCTATCTTGCTTTGTGCCACCTATAACCCTCCCGCTGCAGCTCTCTCTACTTTCCTAGCACTCTCTGTGGACGGTCTGGTGTCAGGCCTGAGCATGTACCGCACACGTGCTGATCCCTAACCTTACTGCCACAGTGCTCATCTATTATCCTTCTCTAACCTGGGCATTCAGTGATTTCAAACAATCCTTCCCACAATCTGCAGCTCATTTTGTCTGCTAACAAAATCTATTTCCCTACTGTGCTCAATCATTAATAGCTTTTCAAAGTATAACTAATGTGATTGCATTCCGTAGGCTTAATAGATTTAGACTACACCATTCATGTTATTAATTGGTTGTCACTGGCCTTGGGTTCCCTTGGGTTGTAAAGTTGTCTTGCAGAATTACGCATTACGCCTAATTCTAATTTGAAGGACTGTGACGTACAGTATGCTTGAAGATGTGAGTGCCAAATTTCAGCCGAAGTCCATGTAAAGCCTGGAGAAGTGTAATGTGTTTGGCACACCGCTGCCGTGAGCTGTAGCAAGTTGCACAGGTGTGTACAAAGTGTGCACTGTGAACAGACTCATTGCTAAGAGTGTGACGGTGTTTTCCACGCCGACTTTGTGTTTTTACATCCAGGTTCACGACCTCGTGTTTTTTCAGTCTCCAGTCTGTCTCTGGGCTCACTCAACTTGGGAGACAACGAGAGTGTGCAGTCAGAGAAGAGGGCCCCCAGGTAAGATCACAACCACCCCCCTGCATGTACCCCCATGCTTCCAAAAAACGTCCAAATGAGAAAATATTCATGTAGTATTTGATATTTAGGACATTCATTTGTCCACACCAGCAGGTCTAGCAGGTTGAGGGTATTGTGTTGTGGGCTTGTTGTAAATTGCTGTATGTTCAAAGATATTCATGTAACACATTGTCACAATGAGAGAAACTCTTATGTATCCTGTTTAATGTGCTAACATGACCCTTTCCTCTTACCCCTTTCTCACACATTAAATGTTTACTAAGGACTAAAAAAGTCATACAAAAATATTGTATATATATATGTGCAACAAGTACAGACACAGTAAAGATAGTTTGATCTTCTACACAAAAGAAGACTCGTGCTCTGACGGAAAAGCTGAATGATCGGAAAATGTGTGTAATTGTCTTAGAGGAACAATTGAATAAGATAATCATAATTATTTACATATTAAGATAATGATTATTGCGACATAGTTTCATTTACTCTGTGTACTTATGCACTTCCGTTTCTTCTGTTAAATCATGTATTTGTTTAAGATTATCAAGGGTGTGACCCTTGTACCGCACCTATTTGACGCTATAATCAGAATTTTTATCAAACGGTATGCGACCAGTGTACCTCATTGGGTAATTGATCTTAATCGGCTAAATTTATGTTTAAGTTGACCTCCTATCACCCCACACTTGCTGATCAAGAACTACAAGCGCTGATAGTCTCTCCTCCAGATCCTTGTCTCTCCTCCTGCCTTTCTTATTCTCTCCTTCGCTTTCTGGATTTTTCAGAAGCAGTAGCTTAGCCTCTGGCAGCCTATACCTCTTTTTGAACTCTTCCAAAGTGAAAAAGGCAAGGTTAGTCTTCATATAGTACAGTGTGAGTCACATCGCTGCCCTGCTTAATCTGCTGATTCATTGGGGGGGGTTACAAGTACAGTTCCCCTAACCATTACACTACACTGCCATTGGTAGCCTCTGTTCTGCTCTCTCCTCCTGCATTCGTGACATGTTCCTTACAAGTAAAGGGAAAGGTAGCTACCAACACTATGGTCTTGTTTGAATAAATACAAATAATGAGGTCCCATTTGTTGAGTGACTATATGAAAGAGGAATGAACCCAACATGTACTAACTGTCTGAGCTCCCCCACAAAGAGGTTCATTCCCAGATGCAGTATGAACCATGCTGTGCCTTTGTCAATAGCTTAATTTAATCAAGAAACTATTCAGTGTAAGAATCATTATTGTGTAGACCGAATCAGTATTTTTTGAGGTAAACATTTATAGTAAGGATCTTTTTTTAATAGCTGTGTGTGTGTGTTCAATTACCATCAACAAATGTTATACAGTTTAGCTCAATATAGTGGCACCATATATTTAATAACCCTTCCTGCAGATGCTACACATATGCAACTAACAAATCTAACTAACACACCATTTGCTTTCCATTACAATGCTCCCATTCTCTTTTCAGCTTCACTATACCTGCTTGTAGTGCTTATTGCCCAAAACCATTTTTCAGAAAGCTAATCCTTGAAAGCTGGCTTCAATGTATCTACTTGCTTCCAGTAGATATATGAGTACAAAGCATACAGCCAATGGCACAGATGTCTTATGAGGGCTTGTTAGTAAAAATTTGATTATTTGAGCTCATTTTTTTGGTCAGTGAGGGCTTAAGCCCCAGTGCCCCTATAATGTTATAGCCAATTCCTGATGTACATAAATATCTCAGCAGTGAAAATCTGAAGTAAAGACAGGAGATGCTGTGCACTGTGTAACTGTGAGTCTACCCCTCGCCAGGCCTGACTCTGCAGATGGGTTTCTGTCCCCATGCCGAATGGGAAGCCGCAATGGAGAGAAGGACTGGGAGAATGGCTCCACCACCTCATCTTTAGTTTCCAACACAGAGTACACAGGTGTGGATGTTTGTACACTTACAAGAAGTCGGCTTCCTGCTCTGTGTTGGGTTTTCGCGTTTTTAAAATAGAACTTCAAATGTTCTTTCCAAATGTAGGTTATGGTAGGATATGTACAAGATGCTGATGATATGGTTCCCATCCATTTGAACAATGGTGTAGTCCATCAGGTTTATTAACAAATTCATTCATCGGGGAAGATTTCCCATTAGAAAAGTCCAAGTTGGGCCATTATTTGCATTATATAGAAGTTCCCAGAATGCAGTTGTCATTACATCAGAAGGGAATTTATTTTGGGTATGTTAGCTGGTTACTAAGACTGCAGAATGCAGATACCCATACACCAGATAGGAATCTATTCTGGGTCAATTAGATTTATGCTAAGACAGCAGAATATACATGTAATTGCACCAGAGGGGTAATCTAGGCTAATTTAACAGGATGCTAAGACTGTTCTGACCGTGTTTTCACACAGGCCCAAAGCTGTACAAGGAGCCCAGCGCCAAGTCTAACAAACACATCATCCAGAATGCCTTGTCCCACTGCTGTCTGGCTGGCAAGGTGAACGAAGCTCAGAAGACTAAGATACTGGAGGTGAGAGGTCACTGATTATGATTCTTCCTTAAAACATGTTCTTACTGTCCCACTCTCAATGTACTTTTCAGTGTTTAACCACCAGGTTTTAAGGATTTGGGGTTTATCTTAATGTTGGTAACTATTGGCTATAGGATGCGGAGACTGGAATATGGGAATTACTTTTTTTTTTTGGGACTGGAATATGGGAATTCTTTCTTTTTTTTAACAAATTGGAAGGATTAATGACTGAGTTGACAAGTAGCCTCTTTTATATTTAGGTTGGGCAGGTCATTAACTCTTCAGTCCGGATAGCCTTGTGAGAGAGAAAGTTCTGAGTCTTGCTTAGGCATGTTCCTTAAGAGCCTAAAGAATGTAAAATAGGTATGTTTTTAACATTCAGCTCTACTGTCATTCCCTGTTTAATGTGAATGGTTTTTTCTTTTTTGTTTGTATGTGTGATTTCTATAGGAAATGGAGAAATCAGAGGCCAACAGTTTCCTGATCCTGTTCCGAGACTCGGGTTGCCAGTTCCGGTCTTTGTACACATACTGCCCTGAGCTGGAGGAGATCACCAAGCTGGCAGGCATCGGACCCAAAACCGTCACCGGCAAAATGATCGAAAGCCTATACAAGTACAATTCGGACAGGAAGCAGTTCAGCCACATTCCCGCCAAAACCATGTCGGCCAGCGTCGATGCCATCACCATCCACAGCCACCTGTGGCAGACCAAGAAACCAGGAACCCCCAAAAAAGTGTTACCCAACAAATCCTAGTACAGCGAACTATTTCCTCTTTAAAAAATTTTCCTTCTTTTTTAGATCACGTCAAATTTGCACTTCACTGTACATATCCATGTGGACTTGGCACTTGTTGTGCCAACATATGAATACATACTTCATTTTTTCCGCTTTCCTCTTGATTATGTTCCTTCTCACAGTTCCAACTGGACTGGACACAGAACTGCTTAAGTTATGCACAACTGGAATGTAAGACACTATTTAAGAGTATTTAATGGAGATGTGTTTAGTTCAAGAGATTGTCAAGTAATTTTACAGCGCGTGTGTGTGTGTGTGTGTGTGTGTGTGGTTTTGTATGTGCCAAAAGAAAAGGATGCCATGATGCTCTAGTCTGGTACACTGAAGCAATGAATGTTACTCATCTGTATAGATCGAATTTGTGTATCTGTTGACATTTGTGGCCTTATGCTTGTTTGATTTTTGTACACGAGCACCACAAGGTGTTTGTAAAGTTGTCCATGAGCAGTTTTTGTATGCAGGTGAAGCTTTTGTTGTTTTGCTGGATCTGAAATAGTATCTGGTTTGTCTGCATAAGGTGTGAATAACCTAGGGCAAAGTTGACTGAGGAAATTGCCTTTAATGAGCATTATGAATTGGATTGCCATTGCTTTTAATAAATACATAATGGTAAGCCACTATGTATCTAAGGTTTTTCACTTGCTGGAAAGTGCCAAAGTAGCATCACTCGTATTTTTAATAATCTATATTTTAATAAGACTCCTAAAAATCCCATTACATTAAAAACAAATTCCACCAGAGGTTTCTGGAATAAAATGATCTTGGAAGGCAAAGACTCGTTTTTTCATAGTTGCTTTTATATTGAAACAGAATAGAACTGGCAAGCTTAAATTTACTAATATATTTACTAAACATGCTTGTCCGTTTTCCTATTCATACCAATATCATGAATAGAACTGAGCTTTAAAACGTTAAACAAGTCTTATATGAATATGTAATTAATTCCTCATTTGAAACTATATTACAAAATCTTTGTAAATGTTGTTGGACCAGACAGCAGTTTGAGAACACTGTAATTCTGAGACAAACACTGCTGTCTCATAGTTTGTATTCCAGTGATCTACTTTTCATGTTTCACAATGATTTCCAAAATACTGTATGAAAATCTTTCCAGAATGCTGTTTTCAATGGCTCAGTTAACTCATTGCCCATATGCCTGTAGTTCTGATTAGAATATCACATTAGAATGTTTTCTGCAGGGCTGTATCTATCAAAGCTATGTTTTCCTTTGGGTTTTTTCTATTGTATCATGCATTTCATTTGTGCTCTGTATATATATTAGGCATATAATATATTTGATCTGTAAAGACATGTCATGAAAGATTTTCATTTATGCAAAATTGTCTTTTTTTAATTGCATGGTCTTGTAATAGGGATTTTGTTTTGATATTCAGGCTAAACAGGAAATGGGGTACAACATAGCGGCTTTGAAAGCTACTGAAAGCAAAAGCTCTAACATGTATATGGTTTATTATAGAAAAATCATATAACCATTTTTAGTTTCCACCAGCAGTGTTCACTTCCAATATATCGATTGTGTATTAGAAATGGCTTGTCATGGCTCGTCCAATTCTCTGCATGAACCAAATTACGATAATTCGTTTGCAAGATTAAAAAAGAATGTGTTCATGTGTTCATAGTTCCAAGAATCAGTACTTATCAGTGACCATTTAAACAATACATACACTTCTCTACATTGTCTACATTTTTTATTTTCTTTCTTTTCAGATATTAAAATCCTTATTACTATATATTGCACAAAGTATGCTTCTGAAGATGCACTGTGCAGTTACTACAGCAAAAGTGTTTTTTTTCTGTTGCATAAATCACACATTTTCAGGCGCAGTCCATTAAGTCATAGCTAGTTCTGAAATATAGAATAAGTGGGGGGTTTCCTTTTACTGTGACAAAGATGTGGTTTGCCTTTAGAGCAGATACAGAAAATCAGTATTGTTTGGCAGTCCCCTACACACTTCTGTAGAATGAGATACATTTTTGTGTATATTGGTAGAGGCTGTGTCTAATATATTAGTACAGTGGAACCTCGGCCGCGAACGCCCCTACTCACGAACAAATCGGCCCACGAACACACTTACCGAACAAATTTTCACTCGGCCCGCGAACAAGCCCTCGATGCACGAACGCACAAACACACAAACTCGCGGGCTTCTTGCCGTAGCGCGTCGTGGATAGCGTCAGTTGTGCTTAGTAGGGGAGACCGGGGTTGGTTGGCTCAGGGGTTGGTTGGCACACAGCTAATCTCCAGCCCCCTATAGGGTGCTGTCACAAAAATGTAACATTAAAATGTTTGTCCTCTTTACCTGCACTCATTTATTCTGTCAAAAACATCTGAAGGTCACTAAGTTTTGAGGTGAGGACAACTTTTACATTTTGTATGGTCAAAAGTACAAAATGGTCCCCCCACTAAATATATTATAAAACTGTGTAAGATAGTGATATTGACATTATATTATTTTTAGTTAATAGAGATAGGAATCAGCTAAATTTTGATAGAAGATTTGAAAGGTTGTGATGAGTCATGCTAGCTAGCTGACATCATATTAGCACAGAGATGTGTCCTAATGAGAGTGGGGTTGGTTGGCACACTGACTTTGGGGTTGGTTGGCACATGTGTCAATGGTGTGCCTGGACCAAGTGGTCTCTCTGCTGGCACTGGGAGAGGTCTCCCCACCCCACAGGAGCTGCAGCCTTTCCCTAAGGCAGGGCCTAGGAAGGTTGGTGGTGCTGTCAGGAGGAAAACCGCCATCCTGACAGACAAACCAGTCAAAAGAGATCTAGAGGAGCAAAAGGCTAACACTAAAAAGAGGCTCTTTGTAGAATTTGTTCAGAATTTTGTAGTTTGTGGTTATAGTTGTGCTGCTGTGCTAATGTTACATGGTGCACCTTTTAAATTATTAAGTTTATAATTGTTACAAAATTATTCAGTGTTTTCTTTTTTTTTTTATAAAGTCCAAATACATAATTAATGAAACATTATTAGTGAACTGATTTTTTTTTTTTTAATTGGTTAAAAAATGGGCAGATATTATATTGAATGTTTACATTTTCTGGTTCTGGTTCAAATTGTTTCTATTTGTTGCTTCATTCTTTGTACTGATAGCATTTTAACATTGTGCCAACCAACCCCAAAGCGTGTGCCAACCAACCCCGTGTTGGGGCTGGTTGGCACAAGTGCACAACATGACTTTAATCACGAATCACGTAATTGAAGAAAAAATTTGTTGACATTGAAATATAAATTGTAAATTTGCCCTCATTATGGCTCCCAAGAAAGTGAAAAGTGCTACTGATAGTGGTGTGAAGAAGCCTAAGCGTATTACAGTAGAAACTAAGAAGGAAATAATAGCTAAACGTGAGAGTGGTGTTCGTGTTATAAACAATTATTATGTTTTATTTTAGTATTCATGTATTTTTCTATAATTAAGGTTATCTTTAATTCCTTTCTATATTTTTGCCACACATAAACCCATAAAAAAGTTTTAAAAAAGTGTTTCTGGGGCTGGAGAACGGATTAATTGGATTTACATTAATTTCAATGGGAATAATTATTTCGGTTCGCGAACGGAGTCAACGAACGAATTAAGTTCGTGGGCCGAGGTGCCACTGTATCTAGATTTTCCTTTTTTTAAGCCTGTATTATTCAACCATCTTGAGTGTTTAGAATGAGAAGGTAACCCCTCATGCGGGTCGCTTCTAACGCATAGGCTACATACACACACTGCTGCTTTTATATGAGCTATTTGTAAAGAATTGCCAACAAGCAATTGTATTGTGTTCCTGAAAATAAAGTATATATATATTGGCAGTAACTTTGGTTATTGAAACCTTTTGGGTTTCATTGCGTAGAAGAGGTGTTATTGTAGGATGGCTTTTATAGTTGTCTTATTTGGCTGTTGAAAGCCAAGATGAATAGCTATTTAATTTCAAAGGGGTACTGTTGAACATTGTACAGTGTGCTGTGAGCTAACCTGTCCACCATAATGAAGCATTGCTTCCATTTTTTTCAGACGCTGTGCTGTCATATATTGTCAAAATATTGCTGAAGTATCATGTTGTTTTTTTCCCTTTTGCATTCAATAAAATGAAGCATGGCCTCAAAAAATATTTGGTGTTATCATGGCTGTTTACAACATCTGTTAAGATGAAAATGATCAATTTCCAAAATAAAATCACTTAAAAAAAAATGTAACTGCTATTTATGACCACTATAAAATGTTAACGAGTTGTCTTATAAACATATTCATTGGACATGTAAAAAATATATCACTCACGGAGACCGGGGTTCAATTCCCCGTCTCGCCAGAGTCGGCTCTGGCCGGGAGTGCCACCAGGGGCTGCGATTGGCTGTCCGCCCCAGGGAGTGGGGAGGGAAGCCGACATGACGTTCGCTGCGCATAAGAGTGGCCCTGTAGTACTGGGTTATGGTCGACGGCTTGGCGAGTGCCGTCTCGGAGGAGGTGTTACTTCGCCTTCATCACTACCGGTCACAGGACTACAGCAGCGAACTCATTACTAGGGGGGGATTGACATTAAAAAAAATATATATATCACTGAAATATTGCTCAAATTAATAGTAATTATATGTTCATTCATTTGTTAATCAACTTGTCAGAAACAAATGTGAATTGCCTTTGCCTTTGTTTGAGGCATTGATATTGTCGCTTATAATATAATATACGCCATTTAGCAGACGCTTTTATCCACACTTAGGCTGTTTGTTATGAGTTGCATGGAATTTCCTTTATATGTAAATGCATTTCCAATTTCACTTTCCGATGATATCAATACAGTATATATATTTAGTGTTCTTTGAGCTCAAGGCAGATATTGCCCCTAAGCACTGACACAGGACCAGTCAACTCTACCTAAATCCTAACCTTAACCAGTAGGAAGAAAACACAGGGAACTGACTTCAGACCAGCACGCACGGTAAACTTTTATACCTACACCAACATCAGAGAACATTGACATCACTGGCCTGGAACAGTCCCTTGCAAAGACCACAGGTTGAGACTTCAGAGGGGAAATTTATTGGCTCGTGTTTCTCTTGCCACTTCCTGCAACATTCAATTTGTTGCCAATTCATTAGACAAACGTAAAGTACCTTACTGTAAATTACTGTAATAGGGCACATTGTGTTACAATAAATACTTTCAGTTTCATAAATACTACCCAGATTACCAAACCAAAAATTTTTTTGATCTGTGTAAATATGTGTTTGGTGTTATTAAATGATAACACCAAACACTTTCAGTCTGAAAGTAGCTTTTGCAAATGTAAAAATGAAGAAATTACATGAATTATCCAACAGGTAACTTCAAAACATACCCTATTGGCCAGATTTGATGACTGTTTCATTTTTCATTTGGGGGCAGGGGGTGGCCATGCATATGGATGAAATATTGACATGGAGGATCCATATCAGACTTGCTAATGCCAAATGTAATAAACTGCTCAATCACCATCACCAGGGTGACAGATGTTTTATTTAGAGATGGGTTTAGGTTTGTTCTGGATTATGGATGTTTAGCCAATTGGTCAGTTCTATGTAAATGACTGTAGGTGTTGAGAGAGGCACTGAGGATTTCTTATGGAGACTTTCCAACATCTCCCATTCTAGATGTGCAGGTGGAGATGAGTGACAGATTGGGCTTTAAGTTGGCACTGTATTTTGGCCAGCTATGAGGGATAGAACTCCTTATAACATATTTTAAGAATGCTGAGGAATCAAGGGGCAGTTGCAGAATAAAACCTTTAGGAATTTATAAGGTGATTATTGAACAATCACTCAATCACCAGATGCAGTGGTAGACCTGACTCCCATTGACATGTTTAGCAAAAGGGCTAACAACGCAGACCCAAATAATCTTGTCTAAAGATGTTGGACAGATCCCCAAATTTCATATATCACAATATTTTCAGGAGATTTCAAAGACCCAGTGAGTGGAAAGACTAATGCAGCCATGTATGTCCCACAATTAATTGTGGCCCTGCCAAAGCCGGTTGATGACAGATTGGCTGCTTTCACTGATTAATCTTTCAGCCAGGTCCATTAAAGGTCACTGACAATTATGAGGTATATTCATCCATTTAAGAATTTCCAGTAAGAAATGCCTTGGCAATAAAACTGATTGGATACAGATATGTCAGTCATCCATAGGAGCCACTGTGGGTGGCCCATTGGTGGGTCAGGAAACTTCATTCATAGACATTCACTAATCAAACTATAGTACTGGCTAGTGTACATGCATTCTTTTGACATTAATAGATACCAATTAATTCCATAGGCTATTTGAAGCTATGTTTTAACAAGTTGACCGTGTAAAATGTTACTCATTCTCATTCAACGTAATGTAACGTAACGAGACGTTTTGAAATCCATGACAATTGATGTAATTTATTTATGTATTATTTTATATTAGAACCATTTATACCGGATGTCCTTACTAGCAAATTGCACCATTCTGCATATATTATGCGTTTACATGCGGTCAGATTATACAGCAGTTTTGTCAGGACTGAGAGTGTGGTCATTGTCTTATTTATGTAGAAGGGCTGGAAATGCGGCCAACCCTCGGTCCTGTATAGGTCATTGGTATGCCACGCTGGCTCAATTCGCAGGTGGGTGCACTGCCGTTGTACCCTTGAGCAAGGTACTTAACCTGAATTGCTTCAGTAAAATATCCAGCTGTATAAATGGATTGTATGTAAAGAAGTGTAAAGTGTGTAAGTCGCTCTGGATAAGAGCGTCTGCTAAATGCCTAAAAAACAAAAAAACAAAAAAACGCTGACCCATAACCTGGTGATTGGCATACCTGCCGTCCTTATGTCCACAATTGCCAGCGTTTACACACCCATGTTCTAAGGCTATCTGCCAGTGCTTGCTACAACATGCTAGACTGCACTCCGTCGCAGAGGCACACCACTATGGAATAACAGCAGTACCACCCAAGATACAGTTAAGGAGCATGTTTTTATCGGCGAGAGTATTTAGAGGCTTCTAGCCGAAGTCTCTGTGCAGACCGCTTGTGCTTGCTGAGGTCCAAGTAGTGCCGGTGGAGAATCCTCGTGTTTGATTGGTGCTGAATAGTAGTGATCCTCTTGACAACCAGGGGCTGAGCAGAAGCATAAACTGGGTGGGAGTAGACAACAACACAGAGAAAGGAGAAACCTAAGATTTCATAAAATTTCGAAACACAGAATCGCCGAATACAATTCTCCGTTACACAAATAAGCCAGAAGATCCTTTCTACAATTCATGTATTTGTAGAGACGACCAGGTGAGGTTTAAATCAAATTGGGTGGTTGATACTTTGGTGGCTAGCTAGTTAGCTAACCAGCTATAGCAGCTGGCTAAAACATACATTAGCTAGCTATCTAGCTAATTTCATTTTGGTTCTGTTTATCTGGCTACTTTTTCCCACGATCTGGAATGATCTGTCACATTGAACTCTGCAGTGTGCATTGCAGACTGCGCAGTGTCATAGTGCTGGTACGTTATGTATTGATTACTAGCTGGCTATCTTGCTATCTTGCTATCTATCAAGATTAAAATGGTAATCCGGCATTGAGATCGTTAGCTAGCTACCAAGTTAGCTAATATGGGCACTCATACTAATTTACTAAATATTGAAAACTCGTTTGATAATGTTGGGTAGCATTATATATCAAATGGTACGCATAGTGAGGTAGCTAAATTGCTCAAATGGGTATATGGACATGAAAAGAATAAAATATAGCACAGGTTAACATTAGATTATTATTCTCATTGGTTTAATTGATGAAATTTAACTGGAGATTGCTTCGTTAAATTTACGAATGGTAAAATATCAAATAACTACTTAGTTAGTTTGCTTTGCCATTTTGTTTGCATACAAATAATTAGGCTATGGAGGAATGTCAAGAAAGCTAGCTAGTTTGCTAGCTGTATTGGTTTAAAAAGATACATAACTCAAAATATACTAGAAATACCAAGACCTTTTCAAAAGAAACACGTTATGTAAATGTATATATATAAGCATATGACAATTTAACAATCACTAATTTTACAAACTGTAGCTAAGATATCTGTGATTGCTAACGTTATGTCAGTGATATTTTTACTCTATAACATTGACACTTAGCTAGTGATGGATAGACATTCTGTTCCATGTTGCGTTTGAGACATTATAACAATGCTGGATCATATCCTGCCTCTGACAGAGTAGCCTAATGGAAGTTTGTCTCCTAAAGAGTCAGCAGGAATGCATCTAGATCGATAATGAGTTAGGTTACGTTTTACATACCATAATCTGAAAGAGCACTGCATTGTATGCGTTCACCTCTGACTGTACAGTTTTTTGATGTTGTGTTCACTGCATAATTTGTATCATTGTTGTGGTATTAGGATTTTGCACTCCGTATTTACACTGCCAATACTGCCCCACGGTTCTTTATTAGTGGTTGACACACTATCATTCCCTCCGTCGCTCTTGCTTTTCTTTTTCTTTGGCTCATTTTTAAAGCTGACACCATGACAGCGGAGGAGACCATCAACATCAAGGAGGTGGAGATCATTAAACTGATCCTCGACTTCCTCAACGCACGGAAGCTGCACATCAGCATGCTGGCTCTGGAAAAGGAGAGCGGTATCATCAATGGCCTCTACTCAGACGACATGCTCTTTCTGAGGTAGGCCTCGTGCTACCACTGGGCGTGAAAGCCAACTGAGTGCCCTGTCAGCCCTTTGGAATTCCATAGATCCTGGGCCATTCACAACACACGGAAATGGAAATGCTCCATGACACAGACCCCTCTTGCCCAAATGCTCAGAAAGTGGCCCACCTTTTCAGACTCCACCACCAGTGGACTCTGTACATCTACCTAATTGTCATCACCACTGCCTACCTGCTCAACACTATGTATCCCCCCTTACTCCATTTATTTAAAAATTTATTAATTTAAAAAAAAAAAATACATTTACTAACCTTTTCCTTCCCAGTGTTACAGGTATGGTACGCAGCTGCCTGCAATGATGTCTATCGTTGTATCACTGTACTGATCTCTTGTGCTAACTATGATTGTTCCTACCATGTATTTATGCACATCTTGTAAGTCTCTGGATAAGAGTGTCTGCGAAATGCTTATAATGTCAAATGTAAAATGCATTCATAACTGTGTCTGAAACACTGGAATATCGGTTTTGTTGGTGCAGTTAAGGTCTGTGATGTTACATGGTGAAAAAACTCAATCAGAGCTCTCAAAAGGGAAAAAAGGGAACTGGTTAATATGAGAGATGCATGGGCTTTTGTACTGCCCTTTCATGTTATGTGAAACTGGAAGCTGATTTCAATTAGTGGGAAATGAGTGGTCAGAGGGCATTGCACAATATTGTATTTCCATTTTTTTACTATGTTTATAAACATGTGTTTATTCTTCTCTGTTCAGGCAACTTGTGCTAGATGGCCAGTGGGATGAGGTCCTTCAGTTTATACAGCCGTTGGAGTGCATGGATAAGTTTGACAGAAAGAGGTAAGTCAGATAAGAGTCAATGTATAACAGTATTCTGTATGTAGACATAGTAAACTGCTAATATTCATGGCAATGCAGAACTGTCATTGCTAGTAATTCTGTCAAATATTCCCAGCATCACAGAAGATAAAAGGGGGTGTTTCACAGAAATAAGTTCACTAATTCAGGATTAAATCACAGATTTTGGTTAGGGACCCCACATCTGACAGCTAGTGAGGGCCGGTACGTACCCAGTGTACTTTCAGTCTCCTGTTTAACGTTTTCCCCACTTAATGGCCTGATATGCACTGATTCTTAAGTCTTTTATTTTCATTCACTGCAATGAACCTATGAGCAGTTCCTGTGTCTGTGGCCTAACAATGCAGTTACATTTCTGTAGTGCACTTTGATAGTGACCCTGGCGTGCATTCCAGGTTCCGCTACATCATCCTGAAGCAGAAGTTTCTTGAGGCCCTGTGTGTGAATAACGCCATGTCAGCAGAGGATGAGCCCCAGCATGTAAGTGTGAGAGAGCCAGCCTCTCATCGACTAAATTAGCTCATATGTCAGAGTGGGTGTAGCTCAGACACTTTATTTACAGTACACCGCAGATTATACATTCCTGAATTAGGCATTCCTGTCAGCGTTTGTTCTCTGTGTCCTCCATGCACATGTGAAACTGAATTAAAGGTCACTTCCGGCTCTACCTGTTTTATACTGGTGTACTCTGCGCTGACATCTGACAGATTCTATCTTGATAGGGCTTGTTTGTCGTACCGAGGGATGCTCCTTTCTCTTAATTGTCTTTTGCATTTTTTCAGTTTATTTTTTTATTATTATTATTTTATTTTTTTGTGCAATTGTGTGTTCTTTTTCAATGTGGGGAGGTCTCTGAAATACTACATTTTCTTAACAGAAACACCCTGACCAATAAACATGAGCATGCAACGTCCATAGTCCGACCGTATATATTTCTTTGTGTCAAGCGATTGGCGACGTACTGTATTAATAAGCTGTGAAAGACATGATGAATCCTGAAATAGCTACTTCACTGTTGTCGGCTAACAATGGTGTTGACAGTTTCTACAATGGCATTGACAGTTCTGTGACCTGTATCAATTTAGTCTTTGTCTAAGACTAGCATGAACAGCCTTTCTTCAGTATAAAAAATATACAGTGCATCTCTAAAGTAATGGCAGAGTAGAGAAATAGTGAAACATTTGTTGCGGTTTAATGGTACATACCACTCAAAAATCTACATTTTATGATTAAAAACTTCAGCTACATCCAAATGCCGAATATAATGGAATTCAATGGTCTGGCAAAATCACATCAGACTCTTTGATTGACCTAATTTGGTCAATAGTATTATGAGACCATATGAGTATCAACGGTATGAATCAAAGGTAGTCTGAAGTGATTTTGCCATCTAATTATATGTGTGAGATAATTGACTCACAATGAGAGGTTAAATAAGCGGAATGTTAGCAACAAAACTATTTGGGCAGACGAGAATGACACAGCCTAAAGTCCTACCCTGGTGCAGCATTTGGTTGGATACTTTCTTGGAGCTTTTACATTTAAAATGGGTTTGATTGTAGGTATAAAACAGGCTTTTCACTCTGACATTTTAAATGTACTTAAAGTCAGTATGACATTGACTGTATAGAGTCACAGAGGAAGAGAGCTCCACAGGATGTGTCGTTGTCTTGGTAGGATTCAGGCTGTTCTCTTGGGGAAACATACAGCCGGCTCAGGTTACGAACAGCACATTTTTTGAATATTTTTATCCTGGATGGTTTGGTCTTGAGCGTCTTTTAATAACCCAGTTTTATATTGCACTGTATGTGTGTCTGCCTACCTTCCACCTATGTGTGCTAAACTTCTACGGCTTGATGGAAATAGCACTGCACAAGTCTTTGTATACAAAAGGTTATTAAAGAGGAAAGGGGAAATTGTTCAAAACATTTGATGGATAAATGCTGTGACATAGATGTTAATGATCAAATAAGAACATCAAAGCAAATGCAAGATACACAGAAAGGTTCAGTTTTCATAATACAGACGTTTCTCCACCTCTCTCTCTGTCTATCTCACTCCGTCTGTCCCTGCACTGCTGCAGCTGGAGTTCACCATGCAGGAGGCGGTGAAGTGCCTGCACGCGCTGGAGGAGTTCTGCCCATCCAAGGACGACTACAGCAAGCTGTGCCTGCTCCTCACGCTGCCCCGCCTCACCAACCACGCCGAGTTTAAGGAGTGGAACCCCAGCACGGCGCGCGTGACCTGCTTCGAGGAGGCCTGCCTCATGGTGGCCCAGTTCATCCCGGCCGACCGCAAGCTGAGCGAGGCTGGCTTCAAGGCCAGCGCCAACCGCCTCTTCCAGCTGCTGATCAAGGGCGTGCTATACGAGTGCTGCGTGGAGTTCTGCCAGAGCAAGGCCACCGGTGAGGAGATCACCGAGAGCGAGGTGCTGCTGGGCATCGACATGCTCTGCGGCAACGGCTGCGACGACCTGGACCTCAGCCTGCTGTCATGGCTGCAGAACCTGGCGCCCGGTGTCTTCTCCTGCGCCTTCGAGCAGAAGCTCCTCAACATCCACGTGGACAAGCTAACCAAGCCGGCCAAGGCAGGCTACGCTGACCTGCTCACGCCCCTCATCAGCAAGCTCTCCCCTCACCCGGCCTCGCCCCTGCGCCGACCGCAGTCCGCCGACACCTACATGTCCCGCTCCCTCAACCCCGCCCTGGACGGTCTCTCCTGTGGCCTGTCCAATCAGGACAAGCAAGCGACGGACCACACCAACAAGGCCTCGCCCATGTCTCACTCCTTCGCCAACTTCCAGTACCCCGGGGGGCCCAACCTCACCCGAAGCCTGATGATGGACCATTCGGACTGCCATCGCATTTATGAGGAGTCTCCAGACAGGTAGGGCAGCATTGGCCCCATGTATTCTTGGTTAATTGCACCCTTTTTTACCTGTAATTTGCTACAAAATATTGTGGTGATATTCAGAGAGGGACAGTTGGTTGACCGTCATTCCTCACATGATTGCACTACATGTTTTCGCAGCGTTTGTGTGTAATCGTAGGAAACCTGCGATTGCTGGCCCTGTTCTGGAGCGTTACTCCTGGCAGAAGCGCTTTCTCCGTATGCCCATGCTTACCCTCAGTAATCCTGTTACACACATATTGTAATGAAGCTCCGCCCTGCTAGCGATTCACCTCTGATCCCAAGGGTGTAATGCAGCACGTGCTAACAGCCGCCCCTGTGGGACTGTCTGCAGGGGTAAAAACATTGGCGGTAAAGTCGTTGCTGCTTGTGTTAAGTTAGCGAAAACCAACTGCTTTGTGTGTATCGCAAGGAGAGGTAGTGTTGTTCAGAATGAGCTGTGTGGCTGCATTAATCAGTGCGTTTAAGCAGGAACCCTTATATAGGCCAGCTTTTAATGCTCACAGTGCACACACCCTGTCTCCCATGCACAGCTGGATTTTAAGAGGAGCAGCTGAGGTTACAGTGCCATGTTGAGAAGGGTGCAACAGCAGCAGTCATTCGGACCCACGATCAGCAGGTCTAACGTTCTAACCACTGTACCGTGTCCCCAAACCTGACAGCGTGCTGGCCTAAATCGCAGTGTTTAAATTGGTGTCCCAACAGGTTTTTGATGTGATTTCTTGTTCCAGAATGCACGCCTCGGTGGACAGGATGATGGACTCAACGGGACCCCTTGCCCCGCGGCCCTCCTTGGCCCCCGGCGGGGAGGCCCCGCCCCCGGGTTCAGCCGAGAAGAACGAGGTAACCATCTAATCAAAGCCGTCGCCCCCGTGCTCTCTCCCTGGGGAGTCGCCATGACCAGCGGGTCTCATCCTGGCGGAATTCGCCGTGGGGTTCATCTGATACTGCAAAACAGGGCGTTCTCCTTCCCTCCCCCTCTAAAATGTAGTGCCTCGTAAATCCCAAACGGCGAGCCGCAGAGACTCAGTCCAGACTGAGCCCTGTAACCCGAGTTACTGCCACCCTTCCCATCACATTGCACCGCGTTGAGCAGAAAGCCCAGCAGCAGCAAAGAGACGAGATGTCCCGGACAGAAATAATATTATCTGTACGTGTGGTTTTAGCACAGCAAACTGCAATGAATCTCACTACTCATTAAATGCATCACGATAGTCTGGCTGAGTCCCAATGACTGCACACTGTTGAGGAAGAGCTATCCGTGTGTGTCTGTGTGTGTGTGTGTCTGTGTGTGTGTGTGTGTGTGTGTGTGTGTGTGTGTCTGTGTGTGTGTGTCCTGGTATCTGTATCTCCACTGAAGGGGCCATTTGTTGGCAGTGCAGGACACTGCCCGTGCGGACAGACAGCCAGCTCATCCCCAGTTGAGCCTGAGCCGATCTGATGGCGGGGCAAGCGGAGGGGACGGCCGGGAAGCCGTCTGTCCTCAGCCTCCCAAAGTCAAAGGCTGCGGAATATCCTCTTCCACCGGTGGGATTCCGCTCCCTGACTGTCCCCATTCATCGGCGTGACACGTGCACCCCGCCGTGCTGACTGCAGTGTGCATTCTGGCCGCACACGCTGACATCTGGGCTGCTCCTCTTCCTGTCACAGCCTTAATAACAGTGCCTTATGTTGCACCTGATATGCTCAAAGCTCCCTCATTAGTCAGGAATGTGCACAGATATTTGTGGAGATATGAAGACATTGTAAGGAGCTGCTTCTCGGGAGCTGCAGTGGATCCAGTCATTGTAATGGCAGGTGTCATTTGTTGTTAAGTAATGAGGCCCTTTCACTACCCTCTCTGTGTGCTACCAAGTCAGGACTCTCAATGAACATGTGTGAGAAAGGAGAATGATAGTCTAGTTTGCACAGATGGCTGCGGATTAGATGTGACTGTTGTCTAGTGATTCAGTTGAATTCATCACAAAGCCCCTTTGTTTGCGATTTAATATGTGCGAAAGAGATGGGAATAATCAGAAGACAAATGACTAGATTGTGTTCAAGCATGTTTGATCCATGAAAGCAACTCAAAATGTTTAATGCTAACATCCCATTGAGGTCTGTAGAGCTGACTGTAAAGAACTGCTTTTTACTGTATGCTACAGTCATTGTGGAGTAATTCTTTACCCTTGAGCGGGGCTGATCCGTACTTGTGTGTGTTGGTGTGTGCGTGCATGCGTGCTTGTGTGTGTGTGTGTGTGTGTGTGTGTGTGTGTGTGTGTGTGTGTTGGTTCATGCATGTGTGCGTGCAGGCAAGATGTGGATCTATGTGTGTGTGTGTGTGTGTGTGTGTGTGTGTTGCTTTGTGCGTTCATCCTTGGGTGTGTGTGTGTGTGTCAATGTTGTAGTCAAGTCACTTAACCTCAAATCCAAGTCGAGTCTCAAGTCCAAGTCCAAGTCCGAACCACTTAACCACAAGTGTAAGTCGAGTCAGAAGCCATGAAAGTCATGATTCTAGTTGGACTCAAGTCCACATCCTGGACTCAAGTACTACAGCACTAGTGTGTGTGTGTGTGTGTGTGTGTGCCCTCAGCTACGGGACTCCACAGACCAGTTCCAGGAGTACTACAGGCAGCGCATGCGTGTGCAGCAGCACCTGGAGCAGAAGGAGCAGCAGAGGCAGCTCTACCAACAGATGCTCCTGGAGGGAGGAGTCCACCAGCAGGAGGGCCTGGACGGTCAGCACAACCTGACCGAGAAGTTCCTCAACAGGTCAGCGGTCCTTTGGTCCTTTCTGCACAACCGCTAGTGTCTCCCGTCTGTTCTGAACCAGCCCTGTAGCTTATGTCTAACATGGAATCCACAATCCACACTTTCTAAAACTCTGAAGATACTGCTTGCTGTTCTCATCAGGGAAAGACAGTCTAATATGTAACCATGGTTCCAGACTCCTTCTATCTCCCCTGAGTCTCTGCTTAATCCCAGAATTCATTATGCTCCCAAATTTAGTGCCAGCTCCTTGGAGACACATGCCAAGGGTGTTGCTGGGTAAGAGGCTTGTGTTCATGCAGGTGTTTTTGGAGACTTTTGTCTTTTGGGAAGATGAAATAACAGCAAATCCTTCTGGATTTGTTGCATAAACCAGAATGGGCACTTTTTGAAATGCTGTAATTCAATTGGAGGTCATTAAAGACAGCAGATATCAAGCCTGTGTGTGGTGACAGTGCTTCCCAGTTCCTATTAAATACCAAACAGACCCTCAATTGAGCCCTGTGCCAACTGTCCTCAAGCCAACCCCTCTGTCTGCAGTGGTGTTTCATCTTCCCAAAGCCAGAGGCAAAAGGCATTTTTATGCTGTGCTCAGTCTTTATTTAAATAGAAATGAATAAAGGGGACGTTTATTTTGCCATGGTCCAAGACAGGTTGTTAAATTTACAGCGTAGGAGGAGGAAAAGGTAGTCCTAGGGATATTGTGCTAGCAATGGAGATCTCATCATGCGCACTGTTAGTAATATAACAGAGAGGTGAGGATCTGGGTTCGTTTCTAATGAACGGGTAAAGGCACTGGCAAGGTTCTAAGTGGGCGGCGGTGGCTTTTTGCGTTGACAGAAGGACGCTTGTGTTGAAAAGAGCCTGTACCTGAGGTGAGAAATGGTGCTGGCTTCACGTACAGGTCGATCCAGAAGCTGGAGGAGCTGAATGTGGGGATGGATAACCTTGGGGAGGAGATGCAGTCTGTGTGCAACGGGAAGGCCCCCGGCACCAGCATCACCCTAACGCCCGAGCCGGGACAGGTGCGGGACAGCGTCGACGTGGTCAGCAGCACCCCCCACAGGGGCGGGGCCAGGGGCATGCCCGTCCTGGACGAGTCCCCAGTCCTGGTCTCTCAGAGGTCAGCAGAGACACGCCCACCGTCCCACAGTGCACAACTTCCTCTCACACGTGCATCCAAAAGCGATACTCCACTGACAATCTAAAAATTCTGAAACCTTCAAGCTTACTTCGAATATACTGGTGCATGTTTTTTTAGACATGTCCGCTTTTTGTGACAGTTGTTGTCTAAAAAATAAAAAAGTTAAACACATTTACTAAAAAAAATTAAAAAACAGGAAAAGTCACAAGTGGGATTTTAATATGGGTGGTTTTGATAGAGCTATTTTGATAGTTTTGCTTCAGGTTTTGAAGTGGATGTATTGAATCCGTCCCTCAATCTGAATATGTTGCCCTACTGGGAGTGGAAATGCAAGCATTGTAAATGAATCCCTCTACTGTCTTAAAGGTAATTCATTTAATATTTTTCTGTGATGCATCACTTTAATACGTCCGACGCTGCCCACTGCGACCGGGGTTCAATTCCACCATGTCGCGCCAGATTCGGCTCTGGCCAGGAGTGCCACTAGACCCAGGTGGAAATTGGCTGTCCACCTCAGGGAGGGGGGAGGGATAAAAGCCAATTGAGCTTGCTGCATATATGAGTGGTCCTGTGTATTACATAACATAACATAAGGGGAAGACGAGAACAGGCCATTCAGCCCAACACTGCTCGTCCATTCCTACCACTAATCTGCTCACAATGCTTAGTTTACTCTCATTGATCACTCTCTGTGTGAAAAAATATTTCCTAGTGTCCGTGTGAAATTTACCCTTTGTCAGTTTCCATTTATGCCCCCTCATTCTGCTAACCGGACTCAACTTGAATAATTTCCTGAAATTCACTTTGTTAATTCCTTTAATAAATTTTAAAGCCTCAATCAAATCTCCCCTAAGTCTCCTTTTACTAAGCTTGAACAGTCCAAGCATCTCTAGCCTTTCCTCATAACACTTTTATGCCTGGAATCAGTCTGGTCTTTGGACCTTTTCCAGCGCATCTATATCTTTTTTGTAATGCGGTCCCCAGAACTGCACACAATATTCCAAGTGTGGCCTAACAAGGGCATTGTATAGGGTGCATATGATCTCCTTCGATTTGTACTCAATACTCTTGGCTATGTATCCCAGCATCCTGTTGGCTTTTTTAACTGCTACCGCACATTGACCAGTCCCTGACAAGCTTTGATCAACTAGTACTCCTAGGTCTTTTTCTACGTGTGCACATTCTAGTTTTCTACCTCCCATAAAATAATCCTGTCCTATGTTTTTATTCCCCACATGTAGAACTTTACATTTAGTTGTATTAAATTTCATTTGCCAGGTTTCTGCCCATTTCTGGATTCTATTCAGATCGTCTTGGATTACTTTAGTAGATTCCTGACTATTTGCTAAGCCTCCCAGTTTTGTATCATCTGCAAATTTAACTAATGTACTTTCAATATCCATATCAATGTCATTTATGTAAATGATAAAGAGCATTGGTCCCAGCACCGATCCCTGCGGGACTCCACTTCCCACTATACCCTCCTCGGATAAGATCCCGCCTATTACTACCCTTTGTGTTCTATCCAGTAACCAGTTCCGATTACGATATTACGGTGACAGGCTTCAGCTTAGGCGGGTGCCGGCTCGGAGGAAGCTGTGCAGCACTCACTACTGGCCTCGGGACTCCGGCAGCGAGTTCTCATACGAGGGAGGGGATAATTGACATTAAAAAGAGGGTATAATTGGATACTAAATTGGGAGACAAAAAATGGGCAAAAGCAGCAGAAATAAAAAATCCCCCCAAAAAACTGTTACTACAGTACTATTAAAAAAGTATTAATGTGCGGGACCTTGGATAGCATAACCATCTAAGCATTTGCTTGGGAATGCAAGTTGCCTATCGCAGCCACGGTTCGAAACTCGACCGCAACAAAACGGCCCTGGCCGAGAGCCCCGATTGGGGGCTGCGATTGGCTTTCTGCCCCAGGGGGAGGGTGAGACGGCACAAACTCGCCGAGAAGCGCAACGGGTGTCTCTAGAAAGTAGGTGGGCGAGTTCCGTCTCGGAGGATAATCGCCGGCCTCTGGGAATGAACTTGACCCGGAGGATGGGCGGCAAGTTTGTGGGGGAGGGCGAATCAAAAGAAATGGAGGATGTTTAGCTACTAAATTGGGACAAAAACAGGGAAGAAATGAGAAACAAACCAAAAAAAAGTATTCATGTTGTGACTACATGGAATTTACTGGTAGTAGTTAGATTTTCTTCTGTTTGGGTTTGTGGATGCTATCTGTGGACGTTGACGTGTGTGTGTGTGTGTGTGTGTGTGTGTGTGTGTGTGTGTGTGTGTGTGTGTGTGTGTGTGTGTGTGTGTGTGTGTGTGGGTGTGGGTGTGGGTGGGTGTCTGCGTGTGGGTGTGTTGTACAGTGTACAGAAGGACAGAGCTGACCTGCCGTCTGCCCTGAATGACACAGGATGCTCTCCAACACGGAGGACTCAGGATCAGGAGGTTGGTCTCTATAATAATCGTAATTATTCTAGTCCACCTTAACTGTACACAGGTGGACTCCAACAAAATAGTGATGTCACCTCTGAAGACCAGTGAGTGCACCTGACTTTATTTAGCTGCGTCTTAGCAAAGGGGGTGAATACTTATGCAATCAATTATTGTATTTTTACTTGTAAATAATTTTAGAAAAGCTTTAGAGTTTAGAGCTTTAGAGCTTTTTTTATTTTAGGCGACAGTGTGGTATAATGGTTAGGGAACTGGGCTTGTAACGTTAAGGTTGCAGGTTCAATCCCCAGGTGGGACACTGCCGTTGTACCCTTGAGCAAGGTACTTAACCTGAATTGCTTCAGTTAATATCCAGCTGTATAAATGGATTGTAAATAAATGTAAACTGTAAGTCGCTCTGGATAAGAGCGTCTGCTAAATGCCTGTAATGTAATGTAATGTACATTATAGAGTATTTTGTGCTGATCAGTGGCAAGAAATCCCAATTAAATCCATTTTGATTCCAGGAATAAAAATCCAAAGGAGGTGGATACTTTCTATACCCACTGTGTGTGTGTGTGTGTGTGTGTGTATATATATATATATATATATATATATATATAATTTTTTTGTGTGTGTGTGTATATACACTTCATTAGGTACACCTGCTTGTTAATGCAATGATCTAATCAGTCAATCATGTGGCAGCAACTCAATGCATAAAAGCATGCAGACATGGTCAAGAGGTTCAGTTGTTGTTCAGAACAAAAATCAGAATGTGGAAGAAATGTGATCTAAGTGACTTTGACCGTGGAATGATTGTTGATGCCAGACGGGGTGGTGTGAGTATCTCAGAACCTGCTGATCTCATGGGATTTTTACACACAATAGTCTCTAGAGTTTACAGAGAATGGTGTGAAAAACAAAAAACATCCAGTGAGCAGCAGTCCTGTGGACGAAAACGCCTTGTTAATGAGAGAGGTCAGAGGAGAATGGCCAGACTGGTTCAAGCTGACAGGAACGCGATTTGAGTAACTCAAATAACCATGCATTACAACACTGGTATGCAGAAGAGCATCTCACAACACGTTGAACCTTGAAGTGGATGGGCTACAGTGGCAGAAGACCACACCGGGTTCCACTCCTCTTAGCTAAGAACAGGAAAGTGAGGCTACAGTGGGCACAGGCTCACCAAAACTGGACAGTTAAAGAATGGAAAAACGTTGCCTTGTCTGACGAATCTCGATTTCTGCTGCGACATGCAGGTAGGGGCAGAATGCCAACATGAATCCTGCATCCACCCTTGTGTCAATGGTTCAGGCTGGTGGTGGTGGTGTAATGGTGTGGGGAATATTTTCTTGGCACACATTAGGCCCCTTCGTTTAAATGCCACAGCCTACCTGAGTCTTGTTGCTGACCGTGTGCATCCCTTTATAGCCACAGCCTACCCATCTTTTAATGGTTACCTGTGAGAGGATAATGCGCCATGTCACAAAGCACACGTCATCTCAATCTGGTTCCACGAACATGACAATGAGTTCAGTGTACTCCAACCTCCACAGTCACCAGATCTCAGTCCAATAGAGCACCTTTGGGATGTGGTGGAACAGGAGATACGCAACATGTAATGTGCAGCCGACAAATCTGCAGCAACTGCGTGATGCTATCATGTCAACATGGACCAGAATCTCTGACGAATGTTTCCAGCACCTTGTTGAATCCATGCAATGAAGAATTCAGGCTGTTCTGGGGGCAAAGGGGAGTCCTACCCAGTACTATAAAGGTGTACCTAAAAAAGTGGCCACTGAGTGTAAATGTGTTTGTGTTTAAGTCCTGAGTCACAATACACAATATAATAATATGAGATGTATTTCACTTGACAGAGCAATATAGTACGGTTTTGTTCAAGGTTATTTTTAAGCATCCACTTGAGTTATCTGGGATTCATCCTTTAAATGAAATGTAGTGTATTACGATTTTGCAAAACAATTGATAGAATAAGCAGTATGAACCTGGGTTTGTTTTAAAATGTTTTTTACCTTTAAAAGACTACATTTTCCAGTATCACATTCTGTAGTTCAGCATTCCCAGAAAAGGTTTTGAAGGTTTTTTTTTGGTTATGACTGATTTTTGGGGGTTTCTGTTTATTGTTCAATAAATAATGGTGAATAACTGTTGAAATAATGTAAGATGCATCCGTTTGGAATGTGGTCATTAATTGTATTGGGATCGATTGACAGAATACATTAATATGTGACTGACTCTGGATTCAGTGAAAACTATTTTACCTCGGTTATTATTGTCCTTGGTTCGTGCCAGTAACAGAGGCATTGTTTCTGTGGTTGGCTCAGGGGGAGAAGCCCAAGGCTCAGTTTGTGGCAGTCAACACACTGGAAGACACCCAGGCTGTGCGCGCTGTGGCCTTCCACCCCACGGGGGCGCTCTACGCTGTGGGCTCCAATTCAAAAACATTGCGGGTCTGTGCCTACCCAGACATCCTGGACCTCAGGTAGGCCAATTTCCTTGAGATTGTTACTATTCCAAACACAAGCGCCAGTGCAGATCATACACACTGGTAAACAACACTTACATGGGGCATGCAAAGGTTCATCATATTCAGTAGAGGAGCACACAAGCATAATTAACACTATCAGTGTCAGTGTTAATTATCCAATGTTCTAGTGTTGTCATTCAGCTCTACTCTGTTATCACTGTTAGTGGGGTTAGGCAGTGCAAGTGTTAAGAGTTATGTGCCATCAGTGTTGCGTTAATGTAATGCATTGGGGCTTGCTGCCGGTGTCTCAGTGTTGTACTGCTGTATTATTTCAGTGTCACAGTGTTGAAATGCAGTGCTACGTGCTGCCGGTGGTGTAGTGTCGTCTTACCTTTCTCCCTTTTCTCCTCAGTGGGTCAGACTCCACTAAGCAGCCGGCTGTTCGCTTCAAGAGGAACAAGCACCACAAGGGCTCCATCTACTGCGTGGCCTGGAGTCACTGTGGTCAGCTGCTGGCCACTGGCTCCAACGACAAGTATGTGAAAGTGCTGCCCTTCAACGCCGAGTCCTGCAATGCTACTGGTAAGACTCTCTGGAACAGGGAGAGAGGGCTGGCCATCCTCGCTGTCAGCAGGGTGGGTCTCTCTCTAGCAAATAGCAGTGCACAAACCTGTGATTGTATCCCTGAAACATGGATTGTTTTACCGTTGCTCAGTTGTCTGTCTCTGTGTACGTGTTTGTGTGTGTCTGTGTGCATGTCTGTGTGTGTGTGTGTGTGTATATCCAACCACTCTTTGCGGCTTTTGGCCTGTTTGTGTGTGTGTGTGTGTGTGTGTGTGCGCGTTTGTGTGTCTGTGTCTGTGTGTGTGTGTCTGTACAGGGCCGGACCTGGAGTTCAGCATGCATGACGGCACCATCCGGGACCTGGCCTTCATGGAGGGCCCAGAGAGTGGGGGAGCCATTCTGATCAGCGCTGGCGCCGGGGACTGTAACATCTACACCACCGACTGCCAGAGGGGCCAGGGTTTGCACGCGCTCAGTGGGCACACAGGTACCACCGCACTGCTGAACATTTTCAGTAAACCGGAAACCACAGCACAGGATTACTGCTGTAGCCTTTCATGTCCTGCTCAGGTTCACAGGGTGGTATGTCTGATTCACAGGTCACATCTTATCCCTGTACACCTGGGGTGGCTGGATGATCGCGTCAGGCTCCCAGGACAAGACGGTGCGCTTCTGGGACCTGCGAGTGCCCAGCTGCGTGAGGGTGGTGGGGACGGCCTTACACGGCACAGGTGCGCCTTCACGGGCCTTACCAAGTTTGCTGCTCTATCCATAACCAGATTGGGTAAAATGGCATAATGCTACCCCACAGGGGTAAGCAGCCCCATCCTGAAGTACCACAATCCAACAGATGCTGTTGGTCTCCGAATAGTTGAATACATCATCATGTGTGTTTAATTTGCCTTGTATTTGATGCATTTAATCAGAGCTTCAATGGAACAAAATCCCAGAAGCAAGGGTCCCAGAAGCAAAAGTCCAGGGTTGCAAGTCCAGCTGTAATGGTTGTGTTTGTCCACAGGGGGGCACTACATACATTTTTAACTTTTCAGAAAATGAACTTCATCAAAAGTTCATCAACTTTATTGCTTATATGTTTATGGTGTGGTTGTTTGTTCTTTTAAAAAGCTCTTTGGGGAATATTGTGTTTCACAGCTGTGTTTCTGATCCTCCTCAGGCAGTGCTGTGGCCTCTGTAGCGGTGGACCCAAGTGGGCGGCTCTTGGCCACCGGCCAGGAGGACTGCAGCTGCATGCTGTATGACATCAGAGGAAGCAGGATGGTCCAGACATATCGACCCCACACCAGCGATGTGCGCTCAGTCCGCTCCTGGGGCTCACTACCCCTGGGGCTCACTACCTGCTCACTGGTTCCTATGACAACAAAGTCATCATCACTGACCTGCAAGGTATGGCCCCACTCTTGGAGAGAGGGACAGAGTGAGAGAGCTTTACCACTCACACAGAGAGCGAGAGGGAGAGGGAGAGACTTTCCACTCATAAACAGAGAGGTTTACCACTCACCAGGAAGAGCTCATTATCACTCACACAGAGAGGAAGAGAGTCACCTTTAGAGGCCTCCCAATGGTGGTCTGCTACCATGTTTTCTGGCATCATGAGAACATTTATTTTCAATTTTTTCACTTAAACTGTATCAGAAAAAAGAAAAAATTAATTAATAATTTAGTCTCACAATTGTTTATTAGAGATCAGGGTTATAGGTTATAGACATAGGTTATTTTTATTGCAGGTGTTTGATTGTCTTTGGCTGTGAAGGAGGGGAGGGTGTGGATTTGTTTCCAGATTGTGTTGAATGTCCAGTCTGAGTACAATATCTCCACGTGACCGCCCTGTGTGTACACAGGGGACCTGACGAAGCAGCTGCCGCTCACCGTGGTCGGAGAGCACGGGGACAAGGTGATCCAGTGCAGGTGGCACACGCACGATCTCTCCTTCCTGTCCTCCTCAGCAGACAGGACTGTCACACTCTGGGCCCACAATCCATAGGAATGCTGACCATACCATACGAAGCACAGTGACCTCCCCTTCAATCGCACACTGGGACACTTCCCTACCCCTCCCTCCGGTCTCACACCAATGAACAAGGCGATCTCTTCTTGCTGGGAAAGAGCACATGGAAGTGTGTTTGTGTGTGTGTGCATCCACTATTGTCCATATGGTAGTGCTGTGTATTCCAGGCATATTAATGCTTCTGTGAGTGACTGTTTAAATTGTACATAATGGGCCCTCTGAAGTTGAGGGCCGTCTGTTGAACATTCACAGTGCTGCTTTCCTAAATCATGGAGAAAGACAGGATGTAATCTGAACCCACATCACAGTAGCTTTCACATCACACACTTCTTTAGTGTTTAGCTTAAATAGAATAAAAATGTCAGATTTCAGACCATGTTACGTTATGTTAATCATATGGTGCCTTGAGAAGGTAATTTCCATAGATGGCTTTATCAGTTTTGTCAACTTGGGCGTGTTTGGCATTACCCTTTATTTTGCACAATGATTTCCATAGCTTGTGTAATGCAGTGCGATTTTGATCCTGTAAAATAATGTTTGTTGTGTTGTTATCACTTGTCCAATATGGCCCCAGGTGCTGACAAAATGCAAACAAAATTGTCAATAACCGATTATGTCCATAAAGATTTCAGGTTCCTGCTGTAGAATTATTGCCTAAACATTCTTTTTATTTTAGAGGTGTGCATTGTAAGCTAGCAGCTGTCATGGGGGCCCTTTAAAAAAAGACATTTTTTGTAATTGAAATGGTTTATTCCGATTTCCTAAAATGAAGGGCATTTAAATTGTGTTATAGGTGGACTAATAGAGATATAGGACAGGCTCATTTTGGGACCTTTTTTGCAGTGTAGCACTTTCATATCTAAGGATAAGTAGTTAGGAAACTGTTGGCACACAGCCTATGGTGGTGAATATGACTAATGCAGCAGGTCTTCATTTTGAACATGGCTTTTGCCTTTGGGGGAAAAAATGACCTTTTTAACAGAAGTTTAAACATGGGTAACCGCATGGCATTCCACTGGCATGTTTTTAAACAAAAACAAAAAAAAGAAACTATTACCTTTTCTCCAGTACGTGAATGTTTGTCCTCCTGAGTATTTTAAGTCTGCACTTTGTACAGGAAGCGCAACTACAATTGTTGTTTCTCAAGAATTGTACTGAATGTAATGCCTTTCACTTATTTTCTTCTTGTATATTATTTTATGTTTAACTTAAAAACCTAAATAAAGGGAATTATAAAAAAACATTTTATAATGTTATGTAGTTTATTTATGTTCATCTTAGGATAAATCTGTCTGTGTTCTTATTTTATAAACCTTGTTAAAATGTGACAGACATAAGAGTTATTGAAGTGTAACTGCTGCTGTTTCATCTCAATAAATGCCTGTTTGAACCTAAAGCTCTCCTTCTTAAAATGTTATTAGATTTTCTGGTCAATGGGAACATCAGGGGAACCCCTTGAATTTAAATAAACGAAACAGCGTGCCAATGTGATTGCCTTTGGCCACATTTGTTATTTATGTAAATATCTAATATTCAATAAACTGGATTAATGATAAAAGTATGGATGTCTTCCACAATTCCACATAACAGAAATCATCAGAGATTTGAATTATTATTTTTGTGGTTCAGGTGAGATTAGTTGTTTTTAGATGGGTGGGTTCAGGGCTTGTTGATGGAACAGATCTAAAGTGGTTTGCCTACTACACTCGGGCTGAACTACATTTCCCAATACCCCCCAGCTCATGGATTAAATTGAAAAACGTGTTCGTGTGAAAGGTCACCCGGAAATAAGTGTAAATAAACATTTTCCGTTTCTGTTGCGCGCGGAAGTGGTCTGTTGCGAGTTGTTGGTATATCAGTAGCTATCAACCTTTCACATAATTAGTGGTCATAGCTGGCTTTAATACAGTTTTTAAAGCAACGATATCGCGCGTGTTTAGAGATAACTAACTAACTAGCTGGCGACAACCGAAAAAGTAACGTTTCTGAATATGTTATATTGCTTGCTTGTATCGTTGAACAACACAGTGCATTTGTCTTTTTCCACATTTGTAGCTATCTAATTTACGTTAGGATTATATATGGCACTACCTTTCCAACTAGATAGTTGTCGTGCTATATAAGCTAGCTATATGTTTTTCTGTTCGCCACTACACACTTATTTTCAGCTTGGCGATTTGGTAGGTAGCTACTGTGGTTCTGGTTCAGATAACGTTCAACTTAAGCAGAAGAAACCAGACGAATGACGTTAGCCACGGTCTACTATATTGTTACATCGTAGGCGAACCATATAATACTTTTATTCGATGGAAATTTGCTTTATAAGTATATTAGCTGGCTTTCTCCTTACAGTCTTGAGGGGCATATTGAATCATGCTACGTCTCCCACACATCTTTCATTCATTGGCATTCAGTGAGTGTATCTAGCAACGTTAATGCAGCAGCTGGCTCATTTACTGTGCAACAAGCCATATTGCAGATAACGTTACTTTCATGTTGGAAGAATGCGCGTCACATTTGTTGTGTGCAGCCTGGTTTTGTTTGTTCACGGACAACTGGATGAGGATGAATGGGTCGACCCCACTGACATGATCAACTACGATTCTTCTACAAAAACCATGAGGAAACCAGAGGTACAGACCTGTATTGGAATATATTGAACTAAAATACATTATCAAGATCAGCATATATATTGCAGCACTTATATATTGCATAATGTATTGGCAAATATAGAACTAACTTCTAGATTCATTTAGAAAAGCGCTCTGAATTATTCAATCAGAACTGTATTAAAATTAAATGTACCTTATTTCAAAGACGACAAGCTATGCCAACGTACCCACAAAAAGGAGGGAGTATACTCAGGATTCAAGTCAGATGGCTTCCTGCCCAGACATTACAGAGTGCAGTAATAAAGTCGCCAGTCTACAGAGAGAGGTGGGTAATGAGTGAGGTCATTGTAAAGCTTGTTTAAGATTTTTCATAGAATCCATGAGGCCTTTATTTACTGAAAATTACTCTTTTTTTTCAACGTTCTCAAGCATTAAACACGTTTTTAAATGACCGTTTGTACATGTTGCTTGTGATCTTTGCTGGTTTTCTCAATACTGGACAGAAGAGTAAATGTTCAATGTTTGGTCAGTCACTTGAAATTGCTTTCGAATGTATTTTTAAATTTATATTAATGTGAAATTTAAGGTTGCTAATCATGCTTGTATATTTTCTTAATTAATTATTATTCTTTGATTTCAGATTCAAGAACAAGAAAAAAGGATTGCATTAGCATCCCAAAAGCCTGCTGTTCACCCAGTTTTTAAACGATACCTCTCCAAGCTCTTGAAGGGAATTCAGAAACTGGGTCTTGTAAGTTGTATGGACTCACAAAACCAGGACAATACACAACAGAAAGTTAATTTCTCAAAAATAATGTAAATCTTTATCTTGGTGCAAAAATAGGCTGATGTTTTGAATGAGAGAAGTTGTACAATTGTAAATCAGACCTTTTCTCATGCAGGTGTTTATATCAGCGTTTTTTCTAAATTATTTTAACCACAGCCCAATGAAGTCAAGAGCGATGTCCACTACGATGCTGAAGTGAAGCTCTCACAACATGCGGTGGCTGAGATCCAAAAGATTTTAGATGGAGATGATAGCTCGAGAACAGGGGCCTTGGATGATGCCCTCAGTCAGATACTGGTCAATTTCAAACTGCACGATTACCAGGCCTGGAAGTGGCGGTTTGAAGACACGTTTGGAGTGGAGCTTGACACCGTTATTCGGGTGAGGAAGTGTTTTTTGAGAAGGTTTAGAATTAGTTTAATTCTTTAAAAAGCCTGTACCACATCAGTATGTCCAATGAGGAAAGTGTCCAAAACCCAAGAACAGAGGGTCATCACCCATGCATAGCAGCTCTCTGAGGAAGTCAGTTTGCGCTGTTTAACAGCAGTCGATTTGAGTGATGGATGGCCCTCTTCAATCATGTTTGACAAACTAAGCTATGACAAAATATCTAGTATGCTTAGTCTCTTATACAAAGAGCAGTTTATATACTTCAGAGAGCTTTCTGGTTCCTGAATCCTTATTGAAATTGATTTGTTACCATTTTATGAAGGTCAGTCTTGTCAACCATTTGATGAACATGCCAAACAAGAATTGTCCAAAAGATCTTAAGCTATCTTGAGGAACATGGATGGTTTTAATGTCTCTTCTTTTTCTTTCAGGTCTGTCTCTTTGTATTAATCATAGTACTAATAATATGCAGCGAGTTGTGGTCAACGGTATCTTGGTTTGTCCAGTTCAAGCGAATCTTTGCCATCTGCTTCTTCATTAGTATTGTTTGGAACTGGTTCTACCTGTACAAGGTACAGTAACTGCCATCTATTTTAGCTTAGACTTAGACTTGTTTGGAAAATTCAATGCTGCCCATGAAACTTCGATCTCAATCAAATTAAATGGCTATGATTTTCAAACTAGGAATACCAATTTGAGAGTTTTGCAGGGCAAGTGTTTTTATTTACTATGACACTGTTCTTCGCATGCAGTATGTATGACATTCATGTACATCTTCATGTATTGTAGACAGCCTTTGCTGAGCACCAAACCAACATTATAAAGATGGAAAGCATCAATGAGAAGTGTACTGGAGTGAAGAAGATTGACTGGAAGGATAACTTGAAGGGTAACAAAATGATAGCACGACCACTCATCCGGTGATATTGTTTGTACATCACTGGAATTGCTGAAAGATAAATGCATGTTATACGACAGTCCCTTGTTTCTAAACCACAGAATGGTTCAGGAGCACCTGGACTCTACAAGATGACCCTTGTAAAAAATATTATGAGGTCCTCATGGTGAACCCAGTATTATTGGTGCCTCCAACTAAGGTAAGAATTATTAACAGAGTATCCAACTGTCCCAATCCAATTGCAGTATCCTTGCAGCTTGTAATTATTGTCCATGTAAATGTTTTTTCTTTTTTAGGCGATTTCTGTCACAATTACCACTTTTGTTACGGAGCCACTGAAACATGTTGGGCAGGGAATCAGTGAGTTCCTGAGAGCCCTCCTCAAGGACCTGCCAGTCACACTACAGATCCCTGTTCTTTTGACGATTGTGCTCTCCTTCCTGGTAAGTGTCCTGGCATCAGGCAGAACAACCAGACAGATCCTAATGCATAAACCCCTGTTAGCCAGGCTCTCTTAAGCTCTTTCTTGTAGTTGTCTTATAATAATGTGAAGCCAGGATGCATTTACACCTTGTGTTCACACAGTGAATAATACTAAGGGGAGTTCTGTTCTCTAGGTCTTCATGTATGGAAGCGCCCAGGCAGCAATCCATCATGCCATCCCCAGATCACTGGGGGGTCGCCAGGACCCACCCCCACCTGCACCTGCTGTTCACCAGCCTCAGGTCCCAGAGTTGAGGGAGGCAGCTCCCGACCAACCGGCATGGGGCAATGAAAACAGCCAGGCCCCACCCCCCAGAAGACGACAGGTGACCCAGGGGCAGCAGAGAGCTCCGCTACGACAGAGGAACAGGTACAGAGAGGACCAGCCGCGAGTCTTTGTGGAGAACCTGCACCGAGCCGACGAGCACTTCAGCAGGGACGAGATTGATGCAGAGCAACAAGAGGATAGCTCTGAGGACCAGGAATTGCCTGCAGGAGGCACTGCCCTGGAGGAGGAGGAGGAGGAGGAGGAGGAGGAGAAGGAAGACATTGGAACTGAAAATGGAGATGGTGACACAAAACATAATTCAAACAAGGACAGCTTGAAATCTGGAAGTCAGAGCGCCAATAGCATGTCTGCTCAGCCAAAAGGGGAGGAGTCCTCAAATAATTCCCATAGGCAAAATGTAAGTTTAATCATTTGTACTTAAGTTAATTGGTGCTGAGATATTCAATGCAAGCCTACGACGGTGTGTTCAGATATAATATGGTCAGTATTATATGAATGGCCAGTAAATCTTTAAGATTCCTCTGTCCTCTTTACCCGAACGCAGAAGCACTTAATTTCAGGTATGCTGAGAAATTGGAGAAGTATTAGCATGTCTCATTTTAGTACTGGTTGGTCTTGTATCAGAGAAAGCCTCCAGTAGCTCAACTCACCTACTGGTTAGCCTTAACATAGAGTATTTGATAGCTGTTTCCTTAGTAATGTGGAGCTCATGCATTGTGCATTTTAGTCTGTATTCTCATTGGCCTCTGCATGATAGGGGGACCCATGTCGTGCAAAATAATGACTAATGTTCAGTGCCCTCTTCTTTACTCAAAAAGACAGTCTGTAATGCAACTGAAGAATACATGCTTACCCAATACATATGGATTCTGTAGGTGCAGTCTTTGGTGTTGGGGCAAGATCAGCATTTCATTTCCTATCACTGCTCATATACTAATGTTGGTATTTACAGGCTCCAGGTGATTCGTCAGAAGAGAAGCCCAAGTTCTCTGTCACCGGGGAACATGTAGAAAACATTGGAGTGCCGATACAGGACACCGCCCATCAGTTTTAATAATTATTAAATATAATGAAGTTATCTGTACCAGTTTTTATGATATACTGTACATACAGCATCCCTTTTGCCATACAACAACATTTTGTGTTTTTATATTTTTTGCTATGTCATTGTGTAAAAAAATAAAGTGCTTCATCATGATTCATAATGTGTTGTTTCTTACCTTTGAAGTAATTGTATCCCTTTTCTCAAATGACAGATCAATTCTGTGGACCCAGGAGGATTGCATCAAACTTAACAATGACTGTACAGTACCCTACAAAATTATTCACACCCTTGCTAAAGAAGACTGTATAAAATACACAATATAGGCCATGAGCTATTTTGTTTATATTATTTAATATTATTTTCCCCAAAAGATATGTCACAATTATTCACATCCCTAATGATTTTAAATAATAATCCAACAAATATAAATCTGTTATAGTGTTTTATGAGATTGGTGAACTTATTGAGGGTGATCTTTGACCATTCCTCCATTCCGAATCTGCCAGTTAGCAAACTCCAGACGCTTTTTTTTTTTTTTTTTTTTCAATCAATAGAGGCTTGTTTTCTGGCAATCCTTCCAAAAAGGGTATTGGCATGGAGGTGGTGTCTGATGGGAGATTTGGAGACTTGGATTTTTCTTTGCCTCCAAACCATCTGCCTCAGTGTGCGTAGGGGCAAGATGCACTTGCGTCCTCTACCAGGCAGAATTACCACTGTTCCAGTGGTTTTAAACTTTTAAAATGAGAGCTGTCAGGACTGGTGTCAGCTGGCAGTTAGCACAGACATTACTGTGGGCAGTCTACACAGAGCAGTGAGTCGAGTCATGAACATCGTAGCAGTTTTCTGTTCTTTTATGACATGTATTCAATTTCCTCCTTTGTATGACGTATTTTATACAACACATAAACTACCATCTAATCTATATTTGAATCAATTGATGAATTTAGATCAAATAAGTCAATAAAATATATGGTCAAATTCTTTTAACATCAAAAAAGAAAGGATGATTGATGCTTTGTCCAATAGGTTCACAGGTTTTAAACAACAAAAAATTAAATGGAAGTAAACAATGTTATTTTGTTTTTAATTAAGAGTTTTTGAAATGTTATTTGGTTTTACTCATTTTAGTTTCAATGGCTAGTTTTCACTAACTGAGCCTTTTTTAAAGGAAATAAAAAACATCAACTGTGCAGTTAAAAGTAGTAGCCTACCCAGAGCATATGATAATATTCCAATTCAACTAATTCCAACAGACTGGAATTATCCAAAACGTGCTTTCCATTTGTTCAGGTTGAGTGGCAATATTACAATGCAAATTGTAGACGGGCAAAAAAAAAAAAGACAAAATTCATCAGCTGCTGCCTGCTTCTATTTTAAAGTGCAAGCCTACAGCGGCCGTACCATCATGCTTTGCGTTTACGACAAGTGCAGAAACGAAACTGAAATTGTAACTGCTTTATCCGGTTATGTAATCATGCACAGAGAATGCTCTATATACATGTAGACAGAACAAAGATATCACGAATCTGATGTAATTTATGTTCAAATACATTAGCTTATTATACAACTAAGCTCATTAAAATCGAGTAGCTAAATTTCAAGTAGAATGACTCTGCGGCTTTTAACATTAGTTTTCCTCGTATTTACTCTGGCATGTGCGAGAGAACAGGACGATGAGTGGATTGATCCTTACCATATGACGCTGTATGATTCGACATCAAAAACCAAGAGAAGAGTCCCTGAAGAATCAGAGAAGGCAAGTTGTAATCCCTATTTTAAGGATCTCAATTGCGAGTAAAACAACGACTTTCAAGTATCTGAAGTATATCATTTATATACATAGTTCCATATTCAAACGTATGCAATTTGAGGTATTTCAGTGTTTATTTTTTCATCACAGAAAGGTGGCACAGGAGACACTGCAATCAAAGATCTTGAAATTGAAACTTCCAATTGCGATAACAAGCTCGCCATTTTACAGAGAGAGGTATACAGACACTAATAAAACGCACAGTAAAATAGTTATGGGTTGTACCTGTTTTGATTGTTCTTTCAGTACCTTACAAATAAATATGTACATTTAGATGGAAGGAAAATACAGGTAACTGTCAAAATAAAGGGAACACCAACATAAAATGTCGTAATAAGATGCTGGGCCACCACGAGCCGCGAGAACAGCTTCAATGAGCCTTGATTTAAATTATTCAAGTGTCTGGAACTGGGGATGCAACACCATCTTCCATCATTTGGTGTTTTGTTGATGGTGGTGGAAACCACTGTCTTCACTCAAGAATCTCCCATAAGTGTTCAATGGGGTTGAGATCTGGTGACTGAGACAGCTGTGGCATATGGTTTACATCATTTTCATGCTCACCAAACCATTTAGTGACCACTCATTCCACTTGTGTGGATGGGGGCATTGTCATCCCAGAAGAGACCACTCCCTTCAGGATAGGATGATGGTGATCACTCAGAATGCCTTTGTATTTATTCCCCTCTAAGGGGGTTGAGTGGACCTAAACCATGCCAGGAAAATGCACTCAAGTGTTTCCTTTACTTTGGCAGTTACCTGTATATTAACATAACATAACATAAGGGGAAGACGAGAACAGGCCATTCAGCCCAACACTGCTCGTCCATTCCTACCACTAATCTGCTCACAATGCTTAATTTATTGTGCTGCTATCTTGTACCTCTACATTAAAAAGCACATGCTTTGACAATTTAATTGGAAATTAAGAACTAGCTAAATTACATTATTCTTGCTTTAAAGTTGTATTTAAAACTTTTTGAATTCATAGATTAGACTCATTGACTCAATCAGTAGGCCTGAAGGCACACTAACCTGTACGTGTGTCCTACTTGTGCTCTTTGCTCTGCTCAGATTGAAGACATAAAACATAAAGCATCTATTGTAAAGGGACAACTTGATTTGATCTTAGTCCCAAACAGCAAGTTGGACCAGCTTCTCAAGAGCATTCATCAGCTCAGAATGGTAAGGTCAGAATTCAGTATATTCTAGAAAAGGAAAAAAAGCCCAAGAGACAGCAAGCCATAGTGTACTGTGTATGTGTCAATAAGTATTTACTCTGCTTTTCATTGGCAAGTCTAAAATTATGGGAGCACAGCACTACACTATGTCCATTTTATTTTTAGAATATGTTTTTATCTTTATAATTAAGATTGGGATCAATTGCATTGGGATCAATTGTAATTTTTACATATCATACAACTCAACTCAAGTCATGATCATGTTACCACTGTTTTAATTTCCTTCAAACTTTCTTAATTCATGAAGGAATGATCTTTCTATGTCTACACTGTGCCCATTCCTCATTGAGTGAACACTCAATACGCAGACCTCTAAACATCTGCAGCATGAGAAATTCTGAAGGTGTGAAAACGTATAATTGGGGCACATGGCATGTTGAACAAAACCTTCATGTTATGCTAAATCCTAAACGGGACTGAACGCTTTGCTAAACTAAACTAAATGGGTTGCTTCATTTAAATTGCAGCCGTGTCATGTGTAAGATATACCAAAAAAAGCACCGTATTTCACCTTAGATCTGTGTGTCCCCAAGCCTGGTTCTGACGACACACCGTGTATTCTGTTCTTTCCCCCCAGCTGAATCTGCAATACATTCCTTAGGTATTGCAGATGTCATTTCTTTGCTACAACTCACTTATGGGTTGCAGGAAAAATGTTTATCTAGTTGCAGCATACAAGTAAAAAAAAAAAAAAAAAAAAAAAAAAAAAAAAAAGTCCCGTAATTTATACCAGTATATTTAAGCCTTCAACAAATCCATAATCCAGACAGCTGTTCATCTTAATTTATTAATTGATTCAGAGTAATTAGTAGTTGATAAGAGCCATGTACAAGTCATTGGAAAAATAATTAATGATAAATGAGACCAGGACCACCAGATCCATTCATTTCTGGTACTGTGTGTGAAAAAAGAGACTCATCATACATTGAACTATTTTCCATTCTAGCCCCATAAAGATGATTTTTGCCATGTCCCAGGGCTGGATACGTATCTTGAAGCAGCCAGAAGATACATTTCTGTAAGTTTTTAAGCTATTAAATTGCTTTAGGTTTGCCTTTTTTGGAACCATTTCTGATTACCTTTTATTTATTCTTGCGGTCTAGGTGGGCTTGCTCTCAGTTGAGACACATTTGAAGGATTTATCAGGAATCATGTCTCAACCGTATGTCTCAACATGCTTGGTCGGTCTCATTACCCTTTTGTGCTTGGTAGGCAAAACCCATTCAACTTTCTTTGAATATTTAAAGTAACATCAAACCAGTTTCATTAGGAGATTGCTTAATTAGGCATCTGCTGGCTTTTCCTCAGGGCAGTGTAACCTTTCTGAGCCCATCGGAGAGGAGAGTTTCTCTGTCTTTTTATTAACAGAATAATGTGCAGGCCTCCCGCGTGGTCCAGTGGTTACAACATTCGACACTGGCCACGGAGACCGGGGTTTGATTCCCCATCCCGCCAGAGTCAGCTCTGGCCAGGAGTGCCATCGGGGCGGCAACTGGCTGTCCGCCCCAAGGAGGGGGGAGGGAAGCTGACACACACAGTTCGCTGCGCACAGGAGTGGTTCTGGGGTACAGGAATTACAGTCGATGGCACGACGAGTGCTGTCTCAGAGGAGGCCCTTGTCACTGCCGGTCACAGGACTACGGTAGCGAACTATAAGGGTAGGGGGATTTAACTAAGCACACGGGTAATTGAATAAGGTGCAACTCAAAGTCTACCACAATAACAACTACGGTGTGGTTCATAGCAAAGATCTTCTAGAGTAATATTGCTAATGGTAATACATCATTATTGTTACTAGTTAGAACACTTTGTAGTAATTGTCTTTGTAATATACAGTGGGTTCGGAAAGTATTCAGACCCCCTTAAACTTTTCACTCTTTGTCATATTGCAGCCATTTGCTAAAATCAATTAATTTCATTTTTTTCCTCGTTCATGCACACAGCACCCAATATTGTCAGAACAACAGACTTGTAGAAATTTTTGCAGATTTATTACAAAATAAACACTGAAATATCACATGGCCATAAGTATTCAGACCCTTTGCTGTGACACTTGTATATTTAACTCAGGTGCTGTCCAATTCTTCTGATCATCCTTGAGATGGGCCTACACCTTCATTGGAGTTTAGCTGTGCTTAATTATATTGATTGGACTTGATTTGGAAAGGCACACACCTGTCTATGTAAGGTCCCACAGTTGACAGTGCATGTCAGAGTAAAAACCAAGCCATGAAGTCCTAGGAACTCTCCATAGACCTCTGAGATAGAATTGTGTTGAGGCATAGATCTGGGGAAGGGTATAAAAACATTGCTAAAGCATTGAAAGCACCCAGGAGAACAGTGGGCTCCATCATTGTGAAATGGAATAAGTTTGAAACCACCACAACTCTTCTTAGAGCTGGCCGTCTGGCCAAACTAAGTAACCGGGCAAGAAGGGACATGGTCAGGGAGGTGACCAAGAACCCAACCGGTTGCAGAATTAAAGTAAAGGCATTGCAGACATGCCGCTATTGGCGTGGCATGTTATTCTTCTAGACAATGCATTTTACATGGCTCGTGTGGCAGATCTATTGGTACCTACGGTATGTCTGTGTTTAAGATGTTCCAAATAGCACATTTTCCTACTTGGACAATGTTTGAACACCTTCTTTATTGTCGCAACAAGTTTGTCAATCTTTGGGAAATTGTTTGCTCATATACATTTCTCACAAGAGTGAGGATGTGGGTATTGCATGCCAAATGAACATAATTCGGAAGTAAGCCTTGTAGAAGCCTTGTGTCTTTACCATGTACTTTTTCTTATCTGGAAGAATAACATACCTCATGCAAACAACAACAATTTCCTCACTCCTGTGGACAGGTTTTTATATCTCTCTGACAGTCCATGCCAGAAGAAACAGCAAATGATAACTATTTTAATATTATGTCCCCTTAGCAGAATTTGATAAAATCTAGGCCACATACTACTACGAAGATTTTGTTCTTTATATTTTGCCCTGTACAAAAAAATCTTTGTTTTTATATTTGTTTGTCAAGTTTATTAAAAATATTGGCCCTTTCATTTCCACATTTTAGTTTCTTTAATGCTCCATAACAGGCATGATATATCCTATAGAAGGGTCAACCAACATGGCAGTACTTACAAATCAATCAGCATGCTTAACCTGCAGTCCTGTCCTCCAACACCAAGAGATAGATGACTGATGTTATTTGTTAAGCAATCAACATTATGCTCTCAAGTAATAATCACAAATTAGGTGTGTCGCAGTGCAGTATGCTAGCCAGCAGGTGGAGTGACACACCCCCCTGCTTAATGAGAGAATTGAGGAATTTTGTAATGTAAGACAGATCTTTTTCGTGCAGGTAATCAAGTGTGTAGAGCTCTGCTATACTTGCCATTCATTTTGAGGGTTGACCTGATAAAAGTTGATTTTGATTCATTCCATGGAGTCACGTTTGCCCCTGCTGCCCTCAGTACGTGGGCATAGCTGTCAAATGGCAGCAGGCACAGCCAGGCCACAGAGATGGACACGGGGACAATGAAGCCATTGACTTGCAGAATGATGACGGACAACAAGAAAACCAGGAAGGCGACGGATGCAACCTGGAGCCTGAGGGCCACGGTCAAAATCCGCTGCCTCTTACAGAAGATCTGGCCCCCGAACAGGCAGATGAGAGGAATCCTTCAGAAGCACCGGCACAGGTATGCAACAAAATGGGATCACTCACATGGATCTGTCTGCAGTATTAGAGCTGAAAGAAAGTCCTACAAGAGTGTAGGAGGGATCAAATTCAGCAATTATTTAACTTTAACCACGCAGGTGCCTGATGCCACCGAAGACGAATGCTGCGATGAGAACCACTCGATCACAAAGACGCCCATAACTGAAACTCGGCCAGAGACCAAGCATTATGTAAAGTGAGAGACCCTTTTTACATTACATTTATATATCAAATATAATGTATTATAGAAAAACTGTTGCAAAACATAATAAACAAAAACAAAAGGTTCTGGAAGTTTCATACATAATATAATATGATTAGGATCATAATAACGTTTTATATTTATATACCACCTTAGATTTATACTTTTTTTTAAATTTGCAAATAGAACTACACATTTTAAATTCTTTGTCACAGCTATTCCACAGGTTTACCCCTTTAACAGACATACATCTACTTTTGATATTTGTCCTCACCTTTGGTTTGTTGAACAAACATGTTCCCCTATGTTCATACTGGCTCTCTCTAGTTATGAACAACTTCTGAATGCAGTATGGAAGTGATTTGTTATGTGCCTTATACATTATTACAGCAGTTTTAAGATATACAAGATCATCCCATTTGAAGGTATTTCATTTAATTAAGAGTGCGTTTGTAGGTTCATAATAATCTGCTTGATTCGCAATTCTTATGGCTTTCTTCTGTAATATGAAAATTGGGTTAATGTTTGTTTTGTATGCGTTTCCCCATACCTCCACACAGTAAGTGATGTATGGAACTATGAGCGAACAGTACAATATATACAGTGAGTTCTGATTTAAAATATCTTTCATTTTATATAATATTGCAATGGTTTTGGATATTTAAGCTTTTACATTATTTATGTGTGATTTCCAGCTAAGTTTATCGTCGATTGTCACGCCCAAGAATTTCTTTTCATACACACATTCAATTTCAACATCATCGATCATTATTTTAGTGTGATTATTAATTTTACGATTTCCAAATATGATAAACTTTGTTTTGCTTAAGTTCAATGATAACTTATTAATGTCAAACCACTTCTTTCGGATTTTCAGTTCCTTTTCCATTGCATTCAGGAGCTGTTCCAAATCTTTACCGGAGCAATATAGACTTGTGTCATCTGCAAGCAACACACATTTTATCAATTTAGACACATCACAGACATCGTTTATATACAGAATAACCAGTTTTGGGCCTAGCACAGAGCCTTGTGGAACTCCATACGTAACCTTTAACAGATCTGAGTCAACATTATTCATGTGTACATACTGATGTCTGTCATCCAGGTAACTTTTAAGCCATGTGTGAGCAATTCCCCTGATACCATATCTATCCATTCATAAGTAATCAGAAGTAATCCATGGTCAATGGTATCAAATGCTTTCTTTAAATCAATAAACACCCCCACAGTATATTCTCTATTGTCAATTGCAGTTGAAATCTCTTCTACCAGTTCCATCACTGCCATAGAGGTGGACCTGCTAGTTCTAAAACCATACTGGTGGTTACTCTGTAGATCGTGTTCATCTATGAAGTCATCAAGCCTTTGCACAAACAGTTTTTCAATGGTTTTGGAGAATTGTGAGAGCAGAGAGATTGGTCTGTAGTTGTTGAATTGATGCCTGTCTCCACTTTTGAAAATGGGAATGACTTTTTTGAGCTGTTTTCATTTTGCTGGGGAAAATGCCGGTAAGGAAGGATTGGTTGCAGATGTGTGTTAACGGTGTTACTATACATTCTATTATATCTTTGACTAACGTCATATCCATATCAGTCCAGTCAGTGGACTTTTTATTCTTAAAGTTTTTAACGATATCAAGTATTTTATTTTCATTAACACATTAAAGGTGGAAGAGGAGTTTTGACTAATAATTGTTTCATCCAAACCATCCTTATCTCTCGGCTCCACAATCTCATTTGCTAAGTTATGTCCAACCTTTACAAAATACTCATTGAATTCATTGGCAATTTCCTTTGTAGTACTTATGTTTTTATTGTTCTCTTTTGTAAAGTAATTTGGATAGTCTGCTTTTTCAGTACCCTTTTTAATGATGCTATTTAGTACTCTCCATGTTCCTTGAGTGTTACTCCTATACTGTTCCAACAGTTTGTGGCAATGTTCCTTCTTGTTAGATCTTATAATACTTGTTAATTTATTTTTATATGTCTTATATCTGTTTTCTGCTTCTTTTGTTCTATGTTTTAGGAATATCTTGTAGAGGTCATTTTTCTTTTTACATGCATTTTCTATTCCTTTGGTAATCCATGGCTTGTCTTGACTATATTCGTGCTTCCTTATCAACTTTCTTACGGGACAGTGTTTTTCATATAGCTCGGATACCGTGGCCAGAAAGGACTCATAGGACTGATTGGGATCATCAGTATCATAGACCTCGTTCCAGGTCTGTTTATTTAGGTCCGCCTCGAGGGCAGCGATGGCATCTGGTGTTCTGTGTCGAGTCCTACTTGCATTTTTGTCTTAAAAATATGTTGAAAAATAGCAAAAACAGGAAGGTGATCACTTATATCATTAATAAGTATCCCACCTGCTACTTTGCTTTCTATTATATTTGTGAATATATTGTCTATCAGTGTGGCAGTGTCTATTGTTATTCTGCTTGGTTTTATGATAACAGGAAATAGACTATTGCTATACATTGTATTGATAAAATCTGTTGTCTTTTTGTTTCCATGTGGGTTTAGTACATTTACATTTACATTTTAAGCATTTAGCAGACGCTCTTATCCAGAGCGACTTACAAGATGTGCATTAATACAAGGCGAGAACAATCAAAGTTAGCGTACAAGATCAGTGCAGTAAAACGGCAAAAGACATCATTGCAGGCAACTGCGTATCATACCTGTAACATTGGGAAAGAAAAGGTTAGTGGGTGTTTTTTTTTTTTTTTTTTTTTTTTTTTTTTTTTTAAACAAGTAAACAGATTGACTAGATGGACAGTGTTCAGTGGTAGTGGAGTCTGAAGAGGTGGGTTTTGAGTCTCTTGCGGAAGATTGGAAGTGATTCCGCAGTCCTGACCGATTGCGGGAGGTCGTTCCACCAACGAGGGACCAGGACAGAGAAGAGGCGAGACCGCGAGGAGCGGCTGCCAGGCGCCCGGAGGGATGGGGCAGTCAGTCTGCCAGCGGAGGCGGAGCGGAGGGGTCTGGACGGGGTGTAGGGCGTGACGAGTGACTGGAGGTACGAGGGAGCAGTACCTTTGGCCGCTTGAAAAGCCAGCACCAGTGACTTGAATCTGATGCGTGCTGCGATGGGGAGCCAATGCAGAGAGGAGAGTAGAGGGGTGACGTGGGTGAACTTCGGCTGGTTGAACACCAGGCGAGCAGCAGCGTTCTGGACTAGTTGCAGTGGCTTGATGGCACAGGCCGGAAGGCCTGCCAGCAAGGAATTGCAGTAGTCCAGACGTGAGATCACCAGGGCCTGGACCAGGAGTTGAGTGGCCTCTTAGTAAATCAATATTAAAATCTCACCATACAATTTGCACCTTTTTGTTATTTAAATTGCCAAACATGCCATCTAGTTTATCATTGAATATATCTAGGCAGGTTCCAGGCGTTCTATATACACAGCTGATGATTATATTTTTTGATTTCTCAACAACAACTTCAATAGTTAAGACATTCCAAAATGTTATCTATAGTGTTAGACATACTTTTAACCATGCTACATTTTAAAGCTGTGTCCACATACATGACAACTCTTCCTTCTTTTTTATTGGTCCTATTAGTTGTAAACAACTCATATCCCTCCATTTCCACATTATGACCTTTCTCATTATCAAGCCAGGTTTCGGATATAGCAATCACATTAAATTTGTTGAATTGACCCAGATATTCCTTGATTTTTTTGTAGTTTCTATAGAGGCTTCTACTGTTGAAGTGTATAATCGAAAAAGCACCCGCCATTTTAATGCTGTTGAATTGTTCCTCTATGTAGTACTCACAATTGTTATTTATATTATTGTAAAAGTGGTTTTCAGGATCAAATTCATTTCAGGATCATCATCTCGTGCATTTTCTGCTCTGTGTGGTCAAAAACATTGAAGTTAAAATGTTCATACTTGCTGTATAGTCTATGTACATGATCACCCACACAATAATCCTTGCCAATGTCTACAGACTCCTCCACATCCATGTCACTGTACAGGAACTGATAGTCCTCCTCAAGTTCTTTCATTTGTCTGTAAAGTAGTTGTTCCTTATCTGAACTGGTCTAAGTCTTTGATATCTCTTACCGTGATTACTGTGGCTTCTTCGGGTGATCGGTTTAGCTGTATCATCACTTTGCAGTTCCTCGTCCACATTGCTTGTATTTTGTTCTGTTTTCTTAGGTTGCGTGCATGTCTGGCAATGTCGGCATTCTTTTTTGTGAGATGTTCATTAAGATACACCGCTGTCCCCTTCAGCTTTTTTTCCTGCCTCAATAGCCCAGTCTTGTGTTTACGATTCACAAAACAAACTATGATGGCAGGCTTTGTTTTGCTATCCCTCCGAGGAAGGATGTGGCAGGCCGCGATACTGTTCCTTTGAATGTTCATGTTTTTACTTTCAAGGAAGTTTATGACTTGCCATTCCAGTGATTGTTGTTCTGCTGTCGGGGCGTCCTCACCTTCTCTGCCCCCGGCTGCAGTTCTTGCGTAGGTTCGGTGTTTTGTGTCCAGCCCGCTTATGATTAAGTCCTCCATTCTAGAGTACTGTTCAAAGTCATCAATTCTCCGCTCAAGGCTGTCGATTTTCTTATCCTTTTCTTTCATGTCCGTCGTTCGGATGGGACGGTAAAAACCGAGGTCCTGACTCTCTGGGGTCATAAAAAGATCCCACGGCACTTCTCGATAAGAGTAGGGTTAGGGTGTTAACCCGGTGTCCTGGCCAAATTCCTAACCCAGACAATATCTATACAATTCATTCCCTCCCTCCTCGCCTCTCCACTGTGTATCTGATGTGTGGTGAGTTTGTACTGGTGCACTATGGCTGCCGTCGCGTTCACCCAGGTGGGTGCTGCACATTGGTGGTGGTTGAGGTGAGTTACTCCTATCATTGTAAAGCGCTTTGGGTTCCTTGAAAAGCGCTATATAAAATCCAATGTTCAATCAATCAATCAATCAATCAAGTTTTTCAGTTGTTTTACTTCATTCATGAGCTCCAGCAGCGTAGTTTGTTGCCTAGCCACTTTGCTCAGCTCCTCCGACATGAAGTTGAGAGATTTGCGGATCTCTTCCATATCATCTTCAGTTGGAGGATTCACGGCTTTCTTTTTTTTTGTGTGTCAGGCGAAGGTTATGGGGACAATGACCCAAAACTCACATCCAAATGCACCCAGGAATGGTTCAAGAGAAAACGTTGGACTGTTCTGGAGTGGCCAGAAATGAGTCCTGATCTCAATCCTATTGAACACCTGTGGAGAGATCTGAAAACAGCAGTTGGGAGAAGGCACCCTTCGAATCTGAGAGAACTGGAGCAGTTTGCAAAAGAAGAGTGGGGCAAATTGCCAGTAGAGGTGTAGGAATTTCATTAATGGCTATAGGAAGCGCTTGAATGCTGGGTTTTTTTTCTCCAAAGGCTGTGCTACCAAATATTAAATCTAGGGTGTCAATAATTTTGTCAACGTCATTTCTGTTTATTTTATGATTTAAAATGATATGTTAATTTCTGAATCAAGTTTCTGTACTATTAACAGTGAGATAAAGAATTATGGAGACCAAATACTTTTGTCAAAAATGTGCCAGGGTGCCAGTATTTTTGACCACGACTGTATATATATTTATATCTGAGCGGTATATAGTATTTCACCACTAGATAGATAGATTTCCATATTTAATTAAGAAGTTATGGTTACAGTGTTAACCCCCACTTGTCAATACCTTTGTTCTTCTGTGCAATGGAGTGTAAACAAGGACAATAAAAACATTATTCATTGTTAAAATGAGGTTTTTATTCCTCGGTCATCTGCACTGAAATACAAAATTGATTACTGGACACAGATTACTTTTTGGTATATGCTTGCAAGGAAGGTTTTTCGTTTTTTTCCTGATTGAAGCCACCCAATATACCTGGTCATACACACCACAGATGATTATTAAAACTATTTATAGAGTGCTGTACCTTTCCTAAACTGACCCAAGGGGGGATGGCAGTAAACATGAGTTTCCGTACGCTGTGTGAAAAGTAAAAATAACTGCTGCCATGAATCTCACAGTGCAGCAGTGGCTGAGATGATCCTGTGCCGTAATGAAAACTCAGTGGAGCATCCTCCTGCAGCGTGCTGGAAGAGTTCCCTCTGTGCAGCTGAAGTGTCCGCTGTGTGAGGCCACCTGCGGTCGGTTCCCTTCACAACAGAGGGCAGTGTGTAGTCTCCGTTAAAGTGGACAGTAAAGCGCTCCCTTGCAGAGTTTGTGGACTCTGCTGCCATAACGGTGTAAGGCACGTGAGAGGGCCCCCCTCCCCAGGACAGAGCGCTTCAGTCAGAGTTTGAGTCAGTCTGAGGAGGCAGAGGGGAGGGGGACCCGCTGCTCGTCCATGCGCTTGGCCTGCGAGCGCAGGACGAGGCTGAAAAAGTCCTCGTCCGGCACTGTGGGGCCCTTGGAAGGAGGAGGGGGCGCTGCGCACCTCTGGTCATCCAGCCTGGAGCCCTGCGAGAGCACCGTGTGTGAGACAGGGCAGGGAGGGATTTCAGCCAATCACAAGACAAGGAGAGGAGACGACTGCTTTAGGTTTAATTAGCTTTAATCTGGTTTCGTTACCCATTTTAAACACCCTCATGTGGACATTGTAATTCCAGACATAAAAATCTATATAAAGCGGTCACAAAAACACCTTTGAAAATTGTTCTTCTGTCTGCACCACATGCATTCTGACACTCTGTCAGTGTTAACTTCCATTTTTGAGCTTCCATTTAAACAATAAATGTCACTTTTTGCATGACAAAGGTTACACTTTAATCTGATTGTATGAATCCTTTGGTATTAATTCACCTTTGAGTTACCTAGTTGCCTCAAATTGACCCACTTGTAATTTTTTCCACAGCCCGCTTCGCTGTCATATTTCATCAACATTAAAAACGTACATCAAGCCCTTTCTTGAGATGACAGACTGTACCATCCTGTGCAACGAGAGCATATAAACCTCATCACACCGTTCAGGGAAAACCTACCTGGCACTTGACGAGCATGTCGAAGAAGTCCTCGTCGGACTCCTTGCTGTCAGCGCTGGCCATCAGGTGGCTGAGGACCGACTGGCTGTTCTGCTGGTTGAGCCGCAGGCCCGGCAGCTTGCCGGAGCTGGCCCGCTGGTCGTCCAGACGGCCACTCTGCGAGGTGGCTACCATGTCCAGGAACGGGTGGTGGTGGTGGTGGTGGTGCGGGGAGGCTTCGGCCGCAGAGTTAGCTGGAGGAGGAGGACAGGAGGGCGGTGGGGGAGGGGAGGACACAGTTACCCACAGTGCCCTTTTCACCCGGACCTTAACGATTGGTCTAGATCCAGCTGTTCCCGTCAGACATCCTAACAAAACTGCAATAACTACTGACTGTCTGCACCCTCAGAACCCAGTACTGTATGAGCCCTATAACCTCAAAACAGATTCAAAGTGTGCATTGCCCAAAGAATGCAGAGTACGAGTCTGGTAGGAGTGGTAAATAAGCGAACTCACATTTGTGAATGACTCTGGCAGGAGTGGAGGAGAGGCTGGAGGGCTCAGACACACAGCCCCTGCTCTCCTGTACAGAGCACCGCTGGTCATCCATGCGGTTGCTCTGGAAACGACTGAGGAGGTCGAAGAAGCCCTCATCCCCTAGCATGTCTGGACTGTCTCTCTATAGCAAACAAAATGGAAGAACCGGAGATCAAACACCTCACACTCACAATCCATGGCAACGAAAGCACCAAGTATAAAAACACATGGTTAAAAGCAGAAACACTGTGGTCAGATATCAAAATAAAACCACACAATTTTCATAATTTGTCATCCTTGCTAAACTCCACACTATTGTGCATCAGTTCTGAACCAGTTCAGACTGAATCAGAATCAGTCTCAAGACCAGTACCATTTTGTCAGCTGGACAGGTTGATTTAGTGCAGGGGAAAGGTGGGTCAGAACATCTCTCACCTTCTCAGACTCCTGCACCGGTACCTCTACCTCAGGCACGGCCAGAGTGTTGCTGGTGTCCTGCAGGACTGTGGTGGAGGGGTCACTGGTCTTGTTCTTCTTGCCCCGTAAACGGTTGATGAATAACAGCTTGGTGGACGTCTTGGCCAGAGACTGTTTGGGCTGCTTGGTAAGGACTTCATTGTTCCAGCTCTGACCCTTTGAAGGACACACATGCACACATCAATCTAAGGAATATCAGCCACTAGCTGGGGAGGTGGGGGGAATTTGGGTTTAAACCCCTCTTAAATGTTTTATGACAGTTCCAAACTGTTTATTCGCACAAGTTTTGTCCGTACCCCTCATCAACAATTCGTTTGCACCAACAATTCATCCGCAAACCTATTTAAAAAACAAAACGTAATAATCTAAAACAATTTTCTCAAACCCTCTGTAGGAAATTAATTCCTGGCACACACACACACACGCACACGCACACGCGCTACATATAGGCGCATATACTTATATAGCTTAAGTTTAACTTCCAACTTAAATCTTTTCGACCTGATTATTTTGACTTCCATGTTTTTTTTACCCGGCTAAAAATGTCTGTTTAACAGTAACTGACAGGGGGGCACTCACGCTCATCTTGTCCGGGCTCAGTTTCACCAGCTCCATGTTCTCCATGCTGTGTCTCCGTCCCATTCTGGGCCTTGCTCCTGAAAGTAAAGCCAGACAATGAGCTCTACTCTGTGGAATGCCTTTGCTGGAGGTCATCAGAAAAACCCAAATACTCTTTTAAAGACATTACTTTAATTGCTTTTAATTTACTTTACTTTCTCTCTTTTACGCATTGTATATATTACCTTATTAGTATGCTGTATTTTACCTTTATATAAGCTGCCTTTTATTTTATTCTGCTGTTTTATTTTATTTTAGAACGTGCTGTGAGTGCATTGTATGAAAAGCACTGTACAAGTATATTATTCTTACATGGAAACTATTTTGTTATTCGTTTCCCATTTTCTATGATCATTTCAGCCATATCTAAATATGAACTTTGAACAGCAAGGTTAGATTACCGTGAAGGTTGTAGTCGATCTCCTGGTTTTCAGGCACCGCAGAGTTGTTGGCGCCGTAACTGAGACCCAGAACCATCTGCAGGTCACTCACATTCATTCTGGCTGTCAGCTCACCATTTTGGTCTCCAATCTGGACAGGACAGAGCCAGGAGAGATGAGACACAGACACAGACAGACACAACAACAAAATATAGATTAATAGAGACACACTATATGGCCAAAAGTCAGTGGACACCTGACCATCACACCTATATGAGCTTGTCGGACATCCCATTCTAAAACCATGGGTATGGAGTTGGACCCCCCCTTTGCGGCCATGACAGCTGCCACTCTTCTGGGAAGGCTTTCCACAAGATTTTGGAGTGTGTCTGTGGGAATTTGTGCCCATTCAGCCAAAAGAGCATCTGTGAGGTCAGGCACTGATATTGGACGAGAAGGCCTGGCTTGCAATCAGCGTTCTAATTCCTCCCAAAGGTGTTCATTGGGGTTGAGGTCAGGGCTCTGTGCAGGCCAATCGAGTTCCTCCACACCAAACTCGTCTAACCATGTCTTTATGCACAGGGGCACAGTCATGCTGGAACAGCAAAGGGCCTTCCTCAAACTGTTGCCACAAAGTTGGAAGCGCCCAATTGGCTAAGATGTCTTTGTATCCTGTAGCATTAAGAATACCGTTCACTGGAACTAAGGGGCCTATCCCAAACCCTGAGAAACAGCCCCAGACCATTATCCCTCCTCCATCAAACTTTACAGTAGGCACTATGCATTCTGGAAGGTAGCGTTCTCCTGGCATCCGCCAAACCCAGATTTGTCCATCAGACTGCCAGATAGTGAAGCGTGATTCATCATTCCAAAAAACACATTTCCACTGCTCCAGAGTCCAGTTGCGGCGTGCTTTACACCACTCCAGCCGACGCTTGGCACTGCGCATGGTGATGTGAGGCTTGTGTGCAGCTGCTCGGCCATGGAAACCCATTCCATGAAGCTCCCGATGCACAGTTCTTGTGCTGATGGTGCATACAGAGGCAGTTTGGTACTCTGTAGTGAGTGATGCAGCAGATAGGCGATTTTTACGCGCTATGCGCTTCAGCACTCGTCAGCCCCGCTCTGAGTTTGCGTGGTCTACCACTTCGTGGCCGAGCTGTTGTTGCTCCTAGGCGCTTCCACTTCACAATAATAGCACTTACAGTTGACCGGGGCACATCTAGTAGGGCAGAAATTTCACGAACTGATTTGTGGCAAAGGTGGCATCCTATGACAGTGCCACGTTTAAAGTCACTGAGCTCCTTACGAACCATTCTGAAATCTAAATGTTTGTCTGTGGAGATTGCATGGCTATGTGCTGGATTTTATGCACCTGTTGGCAATGGGTGTGGCTGAAACACCTGAACTCAATAATTAGTAGGGGTGTCCACTGACTTTTGGCCATATAGTGTAGATAATTGACTCACTGCTCTGGATGAATCCTAGCAAAACATGCCATTTTAAAAGTTGACATCTATAAAAGCAACATCCAAGTTAAATACAGAGAAAGGACTTCCTGTGACAGGAAACATATCATATATGTTTATATGTTCCCCTCCCGGAGACCCATTCACAATGGATTTATCAGAACTCAATACTTGGAGCCGGGTGATGTGTGACAATAACAACACACATAACATCTGCAGGAGTCTACCTCTCTGGAGATTTCCAGATGTTTCTCTGCAAAGTGCATGGCCTGGTCATGGCTCCCCAGGGCTGTGTGCGCATTCCCTAAACTCCAGCAGGCTCGCCCCTCTCCAATCCTACACACACACACACACACACACACACACACACAAAGCTGCTAGAAAATATAATGTGATAAGGCATTTCAACAGAGGCATATGCTAAATAAAATTAGGCATATGCTGAAACAAAGCACATTTGTTTTAGCATAATCTCTGTTATTGAAGGCCATTTAATATGCCAAATTGAATGTGGAACTGTAACAGGTAAGTTAAATGTTAGTTTGTGGAACATTGTCTTGCGGGGAGTGGAACATTTCCACATAATAAATAATGTCATCAGCACACCTTAAACAACAATAACCATAGCAATTGGTCAGTGAACATCCAATGCAGATAGCTCTGGTTTTCCCTGCCCTGACCTGTCGTTGAGTTCCTGTGCGATAATGAGGTGTTTGAGGTGGTAGTCGATGGCCCTCTCGTAGTCCTGTAGCAGCGTGTAGGTGTTTCCCAGGCTGTAGCAGGCCTGGGCTTCCACTGCCCGGTCCCTGAGTTGCCGAGCCAACAGCAGAGTCCTCCTGCAGCACAGAACCAATACGCTTTCATAAAGAAAAGTGCATACCATAACCTCCTCTCCATAACAATAAACAACCACATTCTCACTGCTTTTTACCACAACTTCCCCTCCATAACAACAAACACAAGTTCCTCAAGAAAAACAATGGTCTCCTTCACAATTTTCTGTATAAACATCTTTGATAATGACTAATCCTAACATTTTCCCTTTAGTAATTTGCCAAATGCAGGTGCATACATGTATTCTCAGGAATGTTTGTCTGATGGAGGATGAGAAGTTCATTATCTATAAAATGATTGGTTCAGTTCAGTCGGCTTACTTGTAATGTTCAGCTGCCACTTCAAATTCTCCAAGGAAAATATATGCATTCCCAAGGTTGCAATACGCCCTTCTCTCTGCAGATCTGTCACCAAACTCCTTTGCGATCAGTAGGCGCTTCAAAATGAAATGAAATGGACACAGACACATTTCCCAATTAAATTACTGACATTACATTAGAGGCCAAAGCTCCATAGCTCCACCAACTGAACAAAACTGTACCAACTGTGAAGATTGAACTGGTTTCTACGAAGATCATTTCAGAGAGAGAGAGAGAGAGAGAGAGAGAGAGAGGTGTGAAGTATCCGTCATGTGACATTCATTTTTTTTTATTTTAGTACCTGCTCATGAGCTACCACTGCACTCCGGAAGTTCCCAAGCAGGTAGTGTGTGTTTCCAAGGTTACCGTATGTACGGCCTTGTGCTGCTCGGTCCCTCAGCTCCTTCACTATCAACAGATTAGCCCTTCAGACAAAATACAGAGAGATATGAAGGAGCTGGGACCACTTGATTCAATAGCAAAAAAAGGAAAATACAGGCTAATTTCAGACAAACAAGGAAGTTACTTAATTTGACTGTATACTCAAAAAATAAAGAGGCAATCTATCAACCCAACAACCACCAAAAATCAACGGACATATATCCTTCTCAGTGACATGCTCACACATTTCCATGCAGAAACACAGGCAAGTACAGTCTTAACGCTCACTCGTAGAGCTCGGCTGCTTTCCGCAGTGCTGTCATGGCCTCCTCTGGAAATTCCCCTGGATCAGTCCCACTCCAGCATATACTCTTTCCCTTGGCATGGTACACATTCCCAAAGTTATAAAGTGCCCTCGCTTGTCCAACCTGCCAACAAACATCAACACGTTTAGGCGATCAGGCCACCATCCACATACAGTATGAAGACATGCACAGCATCGTTATGCCAGATTTTCTCCTCTATTGACTTTGTAGTCAAACAGATAACACTGACTGACAATCTTTGATTGACGGTTGTTTATATGAAACACAAAATGAAGAACACTGCAGATGAAAGCACTTCCAACCTTATCCTGAAGTTCTCTGGAAACGTCCAGGTGTCTCTGACAGCAAGCGGCCGCTTCGTCAAACCGCCCTAAAACTTTCAACGTGTTGCCAAGGTTACCACTAGCTTTCGCTTCTCCAAGCTGATCCCCAACAGCTCTGAAAATAAAATTAAAAGTCAATACGGTTGCATTTGTTCTTCAAGATCATTTCCAACATCGCATAAAATGGGGCAATACTTGAAAAGTACAGAAGAGGTTTTGCCAGAGGCCACAAAGCTTGCAGGCTCCAGAGAAAGCTCTACGTACCTGGTAAGGGTCAGGTCGTGATGGTGGTACTCCAGGGCTTTGGCATAGTCATGGAGATGGAAGTAGGCATTCCCTAGCTGGCTGTAAATAGCGCTGAGTATCTGAAGGTCTTCTGTCCCCACCTGGATTGCCGCTTCAAAGAATGAGACGCCAGCTCGGTAATCACCCACCTTGCACAACCTTTCACCCTCCAGCGCCAGCTCCAGACATGAGGCTTCCATTCTGTGGGCGGGGGAGAACAGCCCAGGGGCCAGCCGAGGTTACAGCCAGACAAGAAAACCCAACTCTGACTTTCATCTCTCAAAAATAATACCTCAGCCTCTGTGGATTGCTATAGATGTTCTTTAGACAAACCAAAATCTGGATTCCTGTGCACCACTAGCTAAAAAAATTAAATAAAAAAAATTATAAATAATTCAAAACAATCCAGTACCAAACCCAGGCTACATCCTTCATATCACATTCGTGTCTCATCAGTGAAAACAAGTATGTAGCAAATGTATTTAATAATTTTAAAAAGTCATAGCAAATCGTTTCACATCAATTCAGACATTTAAAACAAATCAAAGAGAATAAGAAATGAATATTATCCATACACCTTTCAACAGCAACAGAGAAGAATATAATCATATATTTATTTATTTATTTTAAACGGTTCTTGTAAAAAAGTTGATGCACTTGTTGGCCACTTGTTGGTTAGTTTTTTTTTTTTTAAACCGGCAGTACCACAACCTACCTAGGGCCTTTTTGCTTTACACAGTCAAGGTGACGTGGTGACTCTCTGTGGCCATCACAAGGCTCCTGCAGGGAAATATTCCCCAGACACAGCCTTCTTGCGTACATGCACATAACGTACGCAGATGGTTAATGTCACCTACCAACTGAATACCTCACAGTGACTCCCTCACCAAGAAAGGCAGACTCCAGCACATGGCCGTAGCAACCCTGTGGCCTCGCTGACTGGCTAGCTCTCCACTTGCAGGTCCCTAGCAGTCAGCCACTTTAGTGCGGAAAACCTTTGCTGATGCTCAGCTATGGGTAACTTTCGGTTTCGCAGACATCAGTTTTGGCAGACTTAAGCTCCGATAATTTGATCGTGAGGTTTCCCTCTTCTGGCTTGTCCCTCGGGGACCTGATGGTGTCTGTCACTTCTGATTACCCGGGAAGCCTCCACAGTGATTATAGTTACACTAAGAAGCTCAAGGAACAATAATGTGCTTTGTTACAACTGCCTTCAAACTCATTACACCAAGTGGCGAGACAAGCCCACGTCTTTACATACATCATATTGGTTGTCATTATTTAAAAATATATATTGGGGTAAATGTACATTTTATTTATACTTGTATTATGCCTACTTTTATATAGATGTGTCTATGTGAGCAATTATATCAAGGGAAATTCCATGTATGTGCAAATATACTTGGCCAATAAAAACCTATTCTGATTCTAAATGAAAATTGATCAATGAATTGGAATGTTTAGGCCAAGCTGAATGCAGTTATCCAACCATTTCCAATCGGGGGAGGGTGAATTAACCTTTTGGCAAATCAGATTAAAACGGGCATGGTGGATATATGCACATTGATGCAAATCTTGGCAATGAAATTTTTTATTTCATTGCATTTGAAAGATTAAAGCATTTAAAAGTGCTTTCATTATCTTTTGAGGAAAGGTAAACACTGCTTCCCCTGTACCACCAGTCCGGTAAAGAAGATAAATCTGGGAAAATCTTCTTGGATGCACAGCAGTACACAGATATAGGCCAGCAAAGCCCCCCTATATGGGCACAATACACTGTCATTAAAGCCCCACTAACAGTGGTTAGACTGCTGTTGGGAGAAGACATGCATGTGCTCAACGTACATGCTTAAAGAGTCAAATACGCATGAAATTCAGATGAAATTTGCTATAATGAGCAGCATTCGAGACAAATCTGAAATATTGGGTTTTTCTTATTTTACATTAACAAGAAATACCAATAATGACGATACTAATTGAACTAATAATGACATCAATATTGTTGGTGTTTTGGAACGGTTTACCCCATAGAAATGAGCCACAATAGGTATGAAGAATGCTTTAAATGAAAAACCCAAGCATTTAAAAAAAAAAAAAAAAGTTCAAATCAATGGAGAAATCAAACGCATGTGAATATTGGAGACAAGTACCATTATAACTGGAGGACAACAGCAGATACAGGAGGCAAAACAGAGTAAACATTGTGGATTCTCCTCATCAATGTTTCAGAACAGTATTAAATATTGACAGAGCTGAAACTTGGTACAACTCCTGTCCTATAACTCTATTTCATTGGCTCGCACCTGGTGTTGCGTTACCTCACAACAGCATTGAAGAAACTGCTTACAGACACCCATCACAAAAAAAACACTTTCAAACAGGGAAATCCAACATTAGCCAAGCCACACCTGAATGACACATTACAATTTCCAGGTATGTTGAAATTAGGACAAATATTCTGAATCACACTTTGCATTTCAGTAATGCAATCATGTTCCACCTCCTCCTCATACCAAGACACCACAACCACAGGGAAAATAATCATACCTGTGTGTGGATGTAAGCGTGTGCAGGTGAGAACAGGCCATTCAGCCCGTATTGGTTTGTATTTTGCCTATAGCCTATCTAAATAATTTAGGCCTAACTAAATTGATGCGGTCTGGGGTTTCAACAATTATAAAATGCACATTTAAGGCTCATTTCTTAGCTTCTCACACAATAGGGGATTGCTCTCTTGTGGTGTTAGGTGTCTACCTGGTGTGGCACATTTACTTAGGTTTGGCTCCCTATTCCATCTGTTCCTGTATCAGACAGGTGGGGCTTCCTCTTTTTGTGTAGTTCATTAAAGTTTCTTAGAGGCAGGCATATTGAATTAAATAACTTATTGATGCACATATCTTATCTGTATCATATTCCAAGGGCTGTATTTAATCTGATACATTATGGTATATTCCAATTTGAAACAAATGCAACTTTTTTACTAATTATTTTCATAGTAAATGAAACATTTACCTACATTAATTTGGAAACATTCAAGTAAATATTTTCATCAGAGACTATGAAACTAAAACATTCATTTGAATAGATGTTTATTTTGACAATACATCCATAGGGACATATGAATGATTAAACGGTTATTTTGGTTATCCAAAAACTTCCATCCAGTCCATATTTTGCCATATTTAGTAGTTCCAGGGAAATAATTCGCTTGTTGAAGGAGGTGTGTGGAATACCAGTGAGTCAGGTGCAGTATGAACATGCACAGCTCACCTGGGCTTCTGTATGAGCCCTCCACCATGTGCTATGGTCACGGTTCCATCATGAACTTCGGTGGTAGAATGGAAACATATTAAGAGCCTTCTCATTAGAATAGAATATTCTTTATTGCCATGTCACACAAGTTACACACAAGGTAATTGGAAGGGTCCTTTTTTCACGGTCCGTGCACACGGTCAGCCATAGTACAGCACCCCTGGAGCAGTTAGGGGTTCAGTGCCTTGCTCAAGGGCACTTCGGCAGTGCCCCAGGAAGTGAACAAGCATCCCTCCAGTTTCCAGTTCATTGTTTTTTCGTTTGGCCTTCCTGGGATTTGAACTAGCAACCCTCCGTTTGCCAGCCCATGTTGCTTACCACTGAGCAACTGCCACCCCCATTATTGTGTCCAAAAAATTAAACACCTCTTTTGGAAATGCAATTATACAGACTAAAGGCTCTCGATGTTTATTGATCTGCAAGCTGAATGTTTTACTGTACGGTGGATAACTGCTCTCCTTTACCATCACAATAAAAGCAAATATACAGTACCAACACCGAAACATGATATTATTCCGCTTCCCCATCAGTGAAAACAGTATACAAGCAGCCTGTTCAACATTCAATGCAAACAAACAAACCACGACGTGGGGGGAAAAAAGTATTAGGGGAGCAACTGAACTTGAAACAACAAAAATACTTATTCCTACCTGTAGCGGATATGAAAGGTCTGGTCCTCATCTTGCATGCTAAGCAAAAAAACACTTTCATCCATTGAATAGCATAATAAGTGGGGCGATCCTGAAGAAATCCGGAAAAAGAAAATAAATTTCTGGTGGCTTTGGCAGCTACAGGTACAGTTAAAAAGTTCACCATGAGAAGAGGAGCAGCCACCTCTGACAAACTGTAAGACCCTTTCAGCACTGCCTGCCTCTTGACCACCAAGCAGCACAGAGAGAGATGGGGCTACGTGCAGTGTATCCACATTAATGAGCCCACAGACCTCTCTCTCTCGCTCTCTCTTTCTGCAAGGGGAACACGAGACGCTGCGCGTGAAAGCCTCACTCCCGGTGCACGCCACCATAGCAACACCCACGAACGTGTGAAAGCGCAGTGGGCTGATTGCGGGGATCGGGTTGCCAATCACTGTGAGGCCGTCAGTGGCACGGATGCCCTCCCTTGCGCGTAACCATGGGGATTTCGGTGGGTCCAGACACAGGGCCCCCCAGCTGGGAGAGGAGAGTCAGCCCCTTTTAATCCTTGTGGTTGCTTAGTTGCTGAGGGGCAACATAAGAGACTTTGAACTCACTGAAGTGCTTTTATTTCCCCTTCAATGTTCTCAACGTGACCACCCCCCAAGTGCCTGCCCCACCACCCACACTGGTTACCAAACAGCAGGTATGTTGCCTCGAACATGAATAAAACATTTTTGTTTTGTTTTGTTGGGGGGTTTTTTAATCAGGAGCAGATGACTGGTAACCATAAGAGAGATGTAATCCTTTCAGACTGGCACCGGGAGCGAAGACAGTTATGCAGGCCCACTGTACTGCGAATGAGGGCAAAAGCATGAGATTTGAACCAATTAGGGCTGTCCCCGACTAAAACAAATCTTGGTCGACCAACAGTCGTCCGTTTTTTTCCGATTGGTCGAAACTTTTTTCTATATGACACACCCTATTTGTTTGAATAAATACAACTATATGCACACTGCGCTTGTCGCGTGTTTTATAACTTTCTTAAGTGAATAACACAAATGAGTAACAATAGGCTAATGACTTTATGTTAGGGATTCGGACACAGTTTCAATTTTTAAGTGTAGATTAAAAACATATCTTTTCAGCCTAGCCTACTGCCAAACATAGTCTAGGTGGAGAGATGGAGAAGGCCGTGCCCTAGTGTCTTATGGAGTGAGAAACTTTCCATACTGTCACCTCCTCAATGTGTTACCACCACTGTTATGCTGGTTATCCTTGATTAGGTGTGGATGGTTTGGAACTCTCATGGCTGCGTGTTTTCTCTGTCCCTCTCCTAATAAGTATGCTGCCATAGCTTACACCTGTTGGGGCTATCTTTCCTATGCTTGTGCTCCCCTGCTCTTACATAATGCTACTGGCTATAGCACTGCTTTCTTTTTTTTCTGACTGCATGTTCTCTTCTCTTTTATTTATTTAACCTTTATTTAACCAGGCAAGCCATTAAGAACAAGTTCTTATTTACAATGGCGGCCTGGGTACATACCTGGGTACATACACCATTCACTCACACACTCACACCTACAGGGCAATTTAGACTCTCATGACCTGGCCAAGAAGGGCCCGGTAAGAATAGCTACTTTGTCATAGTCCAGTAACAAAACAAAAAAACCAAAAAAAACAACAACGAATAACATATAAACAAGTAACAGCATATGTACAAATATACACAGATTGTACAAAGCAGGAATCCACTGATCATATGGGGCACGTAACTAAGTCATGTGGAAGCGGTGGAAGGCGAAGAGGAGGCTGGGAGGTACTACACTACTACTAAACTGTCTGTGTGTGGTGTGTGGTGTGTGGTGTGTGTGTGTGTGTGTGTGTGTGTGTGTGTGAGAGAGATCCGGAGCTAATCAGCAGGTACAGCAGTCTGCCCCGAGCCCTAGATCCTGTGAGAAGTGTGAGCTGTCCCCATCAACCCTCACCCCCACGCCAACCCCAGTTCCTGGATCTGGACCGTCTCCGCGTGGCCATAAAGTGGCTAAAGCCTATCAAAAAGAACTTACTCAAGTCGGAGACCATCCGATGGCCTACTTCCCCAGTCGTTTCATGTTATGGCACAAGAGCACTAGCTTGCCCAAATTTTTTTGCAAAAGGCTGCTCGTCGTTTTATTAACGATAAACCCTGCCTTGGAAAACGTGCAAAGTTTACATTCCACTTTTTTGGGATCGTCCATGACTAAAACGAAATGCTGCCATACTCCAGATTTTTGGACTAAATGGGGTCAGCCCTAGAACCAATAGCTGAAATATCAAATGTGTCCGGTCACATAGATATTCAAATGCATCTGTAGGGCTCAAAAGATCATGCCGTTTCCATAAGCAGCACAGCCAGTATCGAAGGAAACAGACTGCAAGTCATCATGATGATGACTAACCAGTATAGCCATTCAGAAAATCTCCGTTTGTGGTTCACACGTGAACAGAAGCCTCATTGGCACCGTCATAATCTGATACTGCAGAGAAGGGGAGAAGGCCATGTTGTCAATATTAACATTTTATACAACGGTTAAGGATAGTTCAGAACTGGAAATATGCCGGAAACGTTTAGTTTCCTGTCAGACAGCATTTGCAAATGTCTGCACGTGGCGGTCAGAGACGGGGAGCTTACTCATCTATTGTGAGGAGTGAGTGACTAACCTGCTATGAAATTGAGTTTATGGATCAGTTTATTATCATTTTCAAACATTTACATAGAAATATTACAGTTCAAATACAATTTCACTGTATCCAGCCAGACAGCCGTATTGCACTGATGAGCCATAAAACTATCACCCATCAGGGATTTTATGGCATCATTTTCAAATTGGAAGAACAGAGTTGGATCATTTACCTTTTTAAAGTTATGATGGAGACTGTGACATAACACTTGAAGACACCAAAATAAGAACTACATCGAAGCAATCCAGCAGATTAGTTACACCAGAATAACATACCCTTAATGACATTAGATGAGATTACCTGAGAATTTAGTTAAGCCACACCAAATCAGCTCTGCATTGAAATGAGTATTCAAGAGACCACACCCTTGAAGCAGCTAGGCCTACAGCAGAAACCTCAATTAAACAACAATTTAATAAATGCTGCCACTTAATAAGGAGATCAACATCTAATGTTTGGGTTTCCAGTACCACATAGGCATTGTTTTAGAAGATAGGAGGTCTGACTGGTTTGTACAAAATATCTTGCACCCTATATGAAACAAGACAAACCTGTTCCAAGCTGTACTGAAACGTCCTTCTACTGACAAACTGCGTCTTTGCAACAAAAACACAGAACCATGGGTGGCTGCTGCGGGGTCAGGATTAATATCTTGAGGTGGGCTGCCACTGATTTAAGCCAGGAGGGCAGAAGAACAGGAGGCTGACCTTCAGATACAACATCTCTTCTGTGGCCTGCCAACACCCTGAGCTAATGCTTTCCATTCTCCTGAAACCGCCTGCAGGTCCCCTAGGTAGGTGCTCATCCTCACACCATAAACCAGCAGATGACAGGACAGGGATGAAAGATTAGACAATGTAATCTAGAGCGGCCTCTCAAAGCCATTTTCCAGGGGACCTCAAGGTGTGGCCATAAATACTGCAGTGTGCCTGGAGTGGCATATTATTCCCAACAACGCACAACATCAATTTTTGATGGGTGCACCACAAGGTGGAGACTATTTTAGGTCACTCAGAATTAACCCAATTCTCAGATGGTCCCTGCCAAAGCCTGCTTCCAGAGCCCGTTTGCCATACGCACCACAATGCCGGCGAGGGGCTTTTCTGTTACTGTGTGTAAACAGGATATGTGACCTGCACAACACAGCATCATGTGACTGTGACAAAATATCCTACAGGTACAAAATAATTCAGGACACGGGCAGTTTTTCCACAAACAGCTGCCAGAGCAACCTGTCACTCGTGACCTCGATCCTGGGGTTCATAATTCCATTTTAACTGATTCTCCAGCTTTCTAAGATCTACCCAAAGCAAAGCTAAAGGCTTTATTTTTTTATTTTTTTAAACAAGCACATGCACAATGTCACTACAAGCCAACATTATACAGAAACAAATGTTATCCCTTGAGGATGTCCAACTGTATTTGTAGGCCCGTCTCATTGCTGCAACGTCATCTGTTAACTGGGGAGAGCTCAGACAAGCCGAGCTTCTGAAGTGCATGCTGCCAGCCACCATTTCTTTGACTCCACAGTCCATCAGACAAGGATTCCCTCTTTATAGTCAAGGCCGTCTGAACAAAACAACGGTGCCAGCGAAACTACACATTTGCTGAAAAATGTTAGTAAATGCGATTATTCATTGCACATGAATAGCTGTATCGCTGTTCACCATTGCCTTATTCTCTAAAAAACAAGTCCAAAAGAAGCACCCCGGCCCCCAAGCCCATCACCACATTAACTAAAAATTATTGCGGAAAACCCTGCTAGCTAAACTGCACACGTACCATTGCTTCAAATGAGTAGACTTCATGCGCTTTTGGCGCAGGCAGGCTGCGAGCGTCCAACCGACCAGTGGTCTTTTGTACTCAACGGAAGGAGGATAATCCTCCTCCTCACTCAATCTAAAACACCTGGCTCATACCGCAACAAGACAAAGGGCAGGGAAGTCAGGAAACTCCATAAACCTGAAATAGGTCAGAGTGCAAATGGTAATTTCAGGTTTGGTGAGAGAAAAACGTGTTAATATAAGTATCGCATAAATGTATTATAGCAGTGAACGCCACGAAATCAAGAGTCGAGAGACTTGCTTTTCCATTATAGTGCTCCTTCTTAATTAAAATAAAGCATGTGACGCAGAAGTACAATTGTTGCTCGCCTTTCATACGGGAGTCATTCTACACGCATGCACACCCAATGAAGGTGGACGATGTGATATACACTCATACAAACATCATTCATAGGAAGGGAAAAGGGGATTTCACTCAAACAATGTATCGATTACCACATTTGAACATATGTGAATATAGCTAGCTATACATTTAGGGTTTAACTGGCCGCAAGGGCCCCTGGGACATATGGCAGTTTTGTAGCCTGCGGCTACCTAGCTTAGCCCCCTTAGATGCTACAAACAAACAAGATGGAGGGCTAGGCTAGCTGCCCTCCGTTATAGTATCTATGTTAACAAACATTTTCTCAGTAGCCTCGTCTGACCTGCCGTACATTTATTTACGACATGTCAGTTACTGTACAACACAATGTACTAGCCTACAAACTGCCTTGTGTGTGCATCTTTTTTTTTTTTGCAAGCTAGCTAACATTAATCTGCAAATTGGAATGGTGGTTAATCCATAAAAACAAGGACAAAACAGATATCGAGATTGACAACAGTCAAAGCAATTCATGAAATTAATTCAGAAAATCCATCTATTTCAAATGATACAGGACGTGACACACGAAAGCTTAAAGCCCGTAAAAATGTAACGACACTTGCTAACAACAAATACAGATCACGACTCAACGTGGAGGATGATCTCTGAGTGGCCATCTCCAACATCAAACCAAGAGTGGAGTTGTGCTCCAAAAAGCAGCAGGCTCACCATCTCATTAAAACAAGTAAGTTGTAGGCCTACGTGTTAAACTTAATTAACATGCGAGATAATAAATATATGGTTGTTATTGCACGTGTTCTTTTTATGTTATTATTATCCAGGTGCTGTAACCATGCATTTGTGCATGCCTCGCGCTTGCATGCTTGTCAAGATTGTCAGGAAGCACCTCGGGGGATGGTGGGGGTCGTGAGTCTCTACCAACATTATTTTGGGGTTCGCAGGCTGAAACGTTTGAGAACCACTGGTCTACATAATAGCAGCCCTCTCTCTGCACCAAAGGGAAGCAACAGCAGGACTGCTTTTTCTGATTAGTTTTTTTAGCAAGCCAATATACAGACTCAAACTGACACTCAAACACCAGAGCGATACTTTGCTACACATTTTTTGGACTTGTTTTCTTGGTTTTTGCCTTTTCGTGTGGGCTTGACTGAAGATAGCAAAGTGGCTAACAGCATAAAATTTACATTACATTTTAAGCATTTGGCAGACGCTCTTATCCAGAGCGACTTACAAGATGTGCATTAATACATGGTAGGAGCAATCATTGTACGCGCAAGAGATCAGTGTAGTAATACAGCGATAGACACCGTTGTTGGCAGCTGCGTACCATACCTGTAACACCGGGAAGGAAAAAGGTTAGTAAAATTATTATTATTCTTTTTTTAAACAGGTATACAAATACAAAAACAGTATCAAACACGTAGACAGTGGTGATGACAATAGGCTAGATGTACAGAGTTCAGTGGTAGTGGAGTCTGAAAAGGTGGGTTTTGAGTCTCTTGCGGAAGATGGCCAGTGATTCTGCATCCCTGACCGAGGGGTCAGGACAGAGAAGAGGCGAGACAGGCGCCCAGAGGGATGGGACAGTCAGTTTGCCAGAGGAGGCAGAGCGGAGGGGTCTGGCTGGGGTGTACGGTGTGATGAGTGTCTGGAGGAGCAGTTCCTCTAGCCGCTTCTAACATAAGCACAGACCAAGATCAGTTGCATGGTCCAGAGGTACAAAGGTGTAACATAAGGAAAAAATGACAACTTCACAAAGTCACTAATTAATCATCAGAACATTAATCATTTGTAAGCCTTGATTAGGAGAACAAAGGTTTTGGTCAATTTGAAAGTTCGAGCATTTTATATTCACCACGCTAACTTGATGTGTAAACTGATACTACTACAACAATCCACAGCTATCGATGATCAAAATATGTGTTCGGGGTACAAGAAAATTTTAAATTTCGGGAGTTATTTACCAAGAAATCAAGAACATTTAGTACCAAAAGAACACTTAGGATATGAGAATGACAGTTCAAGCATTGCTATAGTTAACTTGTATTTTACGCGGTCCTAAGAAAGCTTTTTCCAAAACAACAGTGCAGGATCTCCATGCAAATTTTGAGTGCGTAAATGTATTCGGGGTTGAGGATTCAATGTAATTTTGGAGTTGCTATTCAAGAGAGAGAGCTGGAAATTCGCAAAGAGTAAGTAAATCTTATGAGAAGTCTTGTGTACTTTTTCCGGAGAGGAATTTGGTTTATATAAATTTAAAATGTATGTGAGTATATTAATAAACAGCATTACATAATGTGTCTTGTTGTATTTTGCTTGAAATCTTTCTTTCTCGACATCCATATTCTCCAATTGTGAGCTATATTCTTAGTACAACAGCTATAGTATGGAATTCAGTCAAAATTTGAAGATATTTGATGCATTCTTTGAAACAGCGAGTCTCGTTGCTGAGTCGATTGCATGTTACACGTTACAAAGGAATTTGGCGCAAACTAACAAAAACTAAAATCGCTAAAAAAATACACATTCACTTTATTCTTATGATACTTGGCATAATAGTAGATTAGCTACATAGTAATTTATGTGGAAAGTATCAATTTGATTGCTATTTTCTTTAGTACATTCTTTTGCCAATTTATACACTGGATACGTCTTGTACCCCTGGATCATGCAACTGATCCAAGCAGAGTGCAGCTGACATAGATTACAGGCGCCTTGTGGAGTATCATTCGCCTCGCCGGCAATGGACCCTCCTGAACCGCCTACGCACCGGGGTCGGCTGCTTCAAAGCGTCCATGAAGAAGTGGGGCCTAACAGACAGCGCAGCGTGTGAGTGCGGGGAGCCTGAGCAGACTGCCGACCACATTACCACCCCCTGTCCCCTGCATAGACCACCTTCGGAGGAGGGCATGGCTGCACGACACGGAGCTGGACACATGATGACGATACACGAAAGAGAAGTGGAGTATCATGGACAGCTTGCTCTTGCAAACTCATGATTTTTCAGTGTCTAATGTAAATGTAGATGAAAATGTATGCTCCTCTGATCATTATGCTGTTATGTTCACCTCCTCTCTCTCTCTCCTTCCACCCAGACCCCCCTCCCCTATGCGTCCCTCCCGCAGCATTAACCCCTTGACTGCCAATAAGTTCTCCTCCGCCTTCTTAGTTGCCCCTAACATCGGCACTATTGAAGCGTCTCCTCCCACCTTAACATAGATGAACTTACATCCCTGTTTAATTCCACCTGCCTCTCCATTCTGGACTCAGTAGCCCCCCTTAGACAGAAAAAGCCAAAGTCTAAAGGCCAGCCGTGGCTAAATGACACCACTAGAGCCCAGAGGAGAGAGTACAGGAGAGCAGAGCGTAAGTGGAATAAGGATAGACTCCATGTTTCCTTCAAATGCTTAAAGACATTCGCATCAGATACCAGCTAGCAGTTAAAAGCAGCGAGAGCCGCATACTTTTCAGACCTCATCCGCAACTCTCAAAACCCCAAGACCCTCTTTGCCACCATTAACTCTTTTTCATCAGACCCCCTCTAGCACTAGCCTGGATGTGTCTCCAACAAAATGTGAGGAATTTTTAAAATTCTTCATCAACAAAGTTGAGGACATCAGAAGTAATATCACACCACCTGCACGTAGCCTAGATGTCTCACCGCTCTGCTCATCCAACCTGGCCTGTTTTCAACCTATCACTCTCTCTGCTCTCACAGATATAGTCTCAGCTATGAAACCGACCACCTGCCCCCTTGATATAGTTCCCTCTGCTCTTCTGAAAGAAGTATTTCACACAACTGGCCCCAGCATCCTCTCTATCATTAACACCTCCCCTAGTCACTGGTACCGTTCCAACCTGCTTCAGACATGCAGTGGTCCAGCCCCTTCTGAAAAAACCCAACCTAGACTTCACCCAGCTCAATAACTACAGGCCAATCTCCAAGCTCCCATTTCTGTCAAAGGTCCTTGAAAAGGTTATTCTCTCCCAGCTGTCTCCCTACCTGCACTTGAATAACATCTTGGATACATTTCAGTCAGGTTTTAGATAGAGATGCACCGATCGATCGGCCTCTGACCGGAAATGGCCGATTTTCAGCTGATCGGCCTCAATCGGTGACTTGATCCCGATCACTCCACATAGCCGATTCTGTGCGCCGGTTGGCTCGCGCCCCTCTTTTTCACGTGACGTGCGCGCACCCGTGAGCCAATGCAAACAGATCAGATGAGCGCAGCGCTGAAAACGCCTCAACATGTCCTTAGTATGGGCGTTTTCACAGTCAGTGAAGACGACTTAAAGCTTGCAGTTTGTCATACATGTCAATCGAAAATAAGCCGCGGAGGAACAACCTCGAAAACGCTCGAACGACCAACCTAATCAGACACTTGAAAAGTCATCACCCAGGTACCAAGTCGATGCCCAAATTCTGACGGTAGTCGCTTTTCTACAGTACCGTAGGTACCGGGTTAATTAACAATTAACTTCGTTGCGCTAGTTCGGTTCCTCTGAACCATTTTCCATTAATAGAACATAGTGGTAGTGCATAAACCTGACGTAGGCTAATAATGCCCTGCTGAAGCACTGAATTGCACTGAAATCATTATGTTCGCTAATGAGTGACGTTATGAAACAGTGCTATTCACTCATACAAATCGAACTTATTAGACCTAATGATAAATTCATCTAACGATTTCTAGCTAAACCACAAATTGTGTATTAACTGTGTTGTGCATGAAGGTGCCAGCTGTGCGTTTCCACTATCAAACAAACTCAGAAACAGCAGCATCGCCTCTTTTCCAATTACTCCTAGTTTGAAACATTTTTATCTAAGCTTTGAAGCTAGTTAAAGTCGTAGTCGTTAGGCTACCTGACTCACGCAAATAACGAAATTCTGCTGAAGAGCGGCTTGTTTCAATGCCTTTGACAAGCTCCGCAACTGAAACATCCGCCCTTATATCGCTACAAGTGTTTTCCATTGCACTATATAGAATTGGGATCTACTCTAATCCACCTCTAGCAAAACAAATTAGTCTAGCGCATCATAGGTTCGAACTAACCTGTTTTCCATTAGCATTGTCGCAATAACTTTCTGATGCACGCAAGTTGAAGCCATATAATTATTTAATGGAAAAAGGGCTTGTGTCATCTGTCATCAGAATATAACGTTAGTGTTTTAAAAAATATTTCCGGACTAATGGTCTGTCACCATGTCAGTAAATTTAAACTACTCTTGTTTCTTTTTATTTATTACTTAAAGGCTACATGCCACTGTTGTTGGATTCTCTTTTATTCATCATTGAATTTAACTTGCACAAAAAAAGAAAAGCTCTGTCCAGTAACCTGGAACACTTTTTTTATTTTGAAATGTGTTTTAGTGAGACCTACCTCATGCTTCTGACCTACCTCAGAATTGTCAATCTTAATTTTCTATTAAAGCAAAGTTACAAAAATGTTTGTGTAAGTTGTCAATTATTGTTTTTAGGAAAAAAATCGAATCGCCAAAATCGGTATCGCAGGTCAGACTAATCAAAAATTGGAAATCGGAATCGGCCAAGAAAATCGCAATCGGTGCATCTCTAGTTTTAGAGCCAACCACAGCACAGAGTCTGCCCTGCTCAAGGTCACCAATGACCTGCTTCTCACTACTGACAACCGCGACTGTGCTGTCCTTATGCTCCTAGACCTTAGTGCAGCCTTCGATACGATAGACCATAACATCCTTATCGATCGTCTCTGCCAGGCAGTTGGTGTCAGTGGCACAGCTCTATCTTGGTTCACCTCCTACCTCAGTGATAGAAGCTTCTCTGTTAATATCGGCAATTGCTCCTCCCCCTCCGCCTCTCTCTCTTGTGGGGTCCCACAAGGCTCCATCCTTAGCCCTATTCTATTCTCTCTGTATATGCTGCCCCTTGGTTTAGTCATTCAGAAACACAACATCTCTTTCCATTGTTATGCCGACGACACTCAGGTCTATCTCCCCATGAAACCCAATGACAAGTCCAGTGTTGACAGCCTCCGATCCTGTCTAGATGACATCAAATGCTGGATGGCACAACATTTCTTACAACTCAAAGAGTCTAAATGTGAAATCCTCCTTTTCGGCCCCCCAAACAAAACCAGTGTGATGGCCAGCAGCCTGGGTAACCTGTCTGTCCTAGTTCAGCCCTTTGTTAAAAACCTGGGCGTGTTCTTCGACCCTGAATTTCACTTTGACAGGCAGGTGAACTCGGTGGTGAAGGGTTCTTCCAGCTCCGGACCATAGCTAAGATTAAGGCCATTCTCTCCCCCTCAGACCTTGAGAGAGTCATTCATGCCTTCATATCATCACGACTTGATTATTGTAACTCTCTGTACCTGGGGCTTAATAAGTCGACCATGGCCCGCCTACAGCTACCCCACAACGCTGCTGCTAGATTGCTCACAGGTACTCGGAAGAGAGCTCATATCACCCCTGTCCTTGCCTCCCTTCATTGGCTCCCAGTACGCTATAGGATAGATTTTAAAGTTCTTTTATTTGTCTACAAAGCTCTAAATGGTAAGGCCCCCTCCTACCTAGCAGACCTCCTCACCCCTATACCAACGTCAGGCCCTCAGATCTGCTGATAAGGGTCTCCTAACCACCCGTAAGTCCAACCTCAAGTCTAGGGGGCGTGCTTTTGCTGTTGCAGCCCCTGACCTCTGGAACAGCATCCCCATGTCCATCAGATTTGCCCCCTCCATCGAGTCCTTTAAATCTAAGCTCAAAACTCACTTGTATTCCTTAGCGTTCCCCGACACTGACTCCTGCCTTGTTTGTTTTGACGTGTTGTTCTGTTCCTTTGTATGTCTGTTGGTTGTTTATTTTCTGTTTATTTATTTTTACCCTTAGTCTACCTGTATTGTAAAGCACTTTGAGTGACGAGCGTCATGTTAAATGTGCTATATAAATAAAATTTGATTTGATTTGATTTGATTTGCAAAAGGATCCTGTAAATCTCCATGCTTTCAGAATTCATCACACAATGTGGCAATGTGAGTATTTAAGTGGTCGAGGATTTATGATTTGAGTTCCAATGATGGCATGTTGAGCAACAGGTACAAAACAATGTAAAGCATAAAAAGTATTAAAGTTAATAATTTACTGGCAATCTTTGAAATCAACACAAGGTGGACGTTTAATCATAACTTAAGACCTTTTTACTGTGCTTAAATAAATTGTTAATGCATTGCATTAACATGCATCGCATCGCCTTACATCAGCGATTTACATGGATCGACTTACATCATCCTCAGAGCACTAGCTACATGTCGAGCAGTCCCACAAAAGATGGTCATTATTTAATCAATTACTGACAAGCTAATTCACATGCTCTTAATGTCAAGTTGTTTGCAATCATGGAACTGGCCGCTACAACATTAGCAATTTTCATCCGTCCAAAATAAAACTACATCATAAGTGCAATAAATACATTTAAAAGAGACCCAGATTAAGATTTAAATGTAGCAGGTTATTTGGGAGATTCTGTAAAAACGTACCTATACAAACAACCTATATAAACAACAATAACCCAACTGAAATCAGCATATTAACTTGGGAAGATCATGTTATTTGAATGGAGCTAAGCCTGCCAATCTATCACAAATCTGAAATGCAACTGGAATTCAAATACCAAGCTTTGAACCAAAATTAGACTCAACTTGAACGGCCATTCATTGCCCCAACATCATAGAGAATACTACTGCAAGAGATTACTATAATCGGATCACCTGTTTAATGGAGAGCAGGAAAAAATAATAAAAATAGGTTTATTGCACTAAGACGACATGCTCATATTACACTGATTAATCCAATATTCAGGAAATTCTCAGTTCAACATGAACAACTTGCAAGGGCAACATGATGGCCTACAACGATGCATGATCTGCTTGCTGGGAGTATGAAGTCAAAGTTAAAAAAACGATGCTATGTATGGATTTAGGAATCTATGAAAGGTGCAGTGCATTATTGAGGTTTATGCCAGTTCATGTGTAAGCAGGAAGTTCATAGCGAGGTTAATTAGCTTGCCACAAAACATTTAACTGATATTATGACAAGTCAGACACTGATATTACTTATGAAAATGCCCCTAATTGCATATTAATTAATTAATTTAAAAAACAATTTGAGGTTTCAATTGCTGCCTAGCTAGCTAATTAAGTTAGATAACTAGCTTGTTAGGCATGTTAGGTCGCAGCTCACAGAATTCGGGAGCAAATAATAGTTAGGGTTAGCTAGCTAGTAGCAAACAAAAATGCGCAAAGCTGGAGGGCGAATGTTACCTGGTGTCGGCTCGCGATCTACCAACATGCTTGTCACTACTCGATTAGCAGCTAACTAGCATGCCATTCAAGTCTTCCCAAAACATTACCTAAACATAACAGTGAACTGGCGAACATTCAGTGAACAAACACATATAGCTAGCGCCTCTCACAAAGTTAAATTCATTATAACATTAGCTATCTGGAAAATGCATGCTAGCTAACTGTAGTTCATAGCTACTCGAACCGTGAGCTAACGTTACCTAGCTAGCTAGGTACTTGATATAACGACGTTACTCTTACTTAACTTTTCTAGTCATCTGACAAGCTATCAAAATAATAAAATGGTTATCTTGAAGCTAGTAGTTAGTAGCGAACTATACTTACTTCATGTTTCTTTACGTTTCACGTCGCAATTTTATATTCCATTTGGCCGTACCATGGCAGAAAAATGTAACGCGGTTTGGTAGGCTATGTTCCTTCCCACGCGCAACAATATTACGATTTAAGTTTTCTTCTTCTTCTGATGACTAGCATCCATACTTTCAGACCCATAAGCACACGTTGCGATTCCAGGGACAACGAGCTGTACTTGATTTTTTAAAGGAAACCACGCCTCTAAATACGAGTTTGAATAGATGCAGCAATACAATGGAGCTTTTCCTGCCAATATTAAAATAAAATAAATGAAATATTAAAGATAAATAAAGTAATTAATACGTATTAATACAAAATGAATAAAATAATCAATAAATGTCAAAATACATTCAAATGGAAATAAAATTCAATCTAACATCTTTATAAATGTATTTGGTTGTGTTTAAACATCTCTTATTGTGCTTATTTTTGAAACACAGGCTATACAATTTGAAATGTAGACAAAGACATCACAAAGTGGGCAGTCAGAAAGAGGTCTATACTTCTGATATATAGGTAGACACCAATACTGATGACAGCCAGCTACTACCTATCACTGATATAGGCAGATCGTCTAGCACCCCCATAGCTGTGATTAATTAACCTATAAATTGTAAAATGTTTAGTGACAGTGAGAGGTACCAGACATGGGATAAATATAGTTTTAAATATGTTTTCAGAAAAGTAAGTTATTTAAAAATAACTATTAAAAAATTACTATTTTAATGCAAACTACATTAGACCACTATAAAATGAATTTTAGCTTAATTATTATCTTAAATTCAAAGTAAGTTTCTTTGAAAGTGTCCTTTCTGCTTTTAATTTGGAATTCTCTTCATCAACTGTTTAGTAACCATTGAATATATTTGTTTCATATATGTTTTCATTTCAACTCATTCATATTTTAATACTTTCAAATAATATTTGTTTTTGTGGGATCAATATTTGATTATTTAAACAAATATTTACCTGAATACTTTAACTTTTTGGAAGAGTTGGTATTCACAAATACAATTTTGAATACAATTATTTTTGGCCCAGGTCTGCTGAGATACATTTTTCTGAATACGTTTTATTGGAACACATATGATAGAGGTGACACCTGATGTACCCCTCTCTGGTAGCACTAACAACCATATCAAATACTTGAGAGCAATCCAGATCTTGTCCACAGTCTCTTGGATGTGGCATGGACAGAAGCAGCACAGAAAGAGTATGTGCAAATGGGAAGACACTGGGCATAGTCAAAAGGAAGAAGTGGCAGCCTACTACTTTGAATAGAATACACAGAGGAAGCTAGACAGTCAAAGAAGCATGAGACTGTCTCTGTTGCAAGGAGTAACATTACATCATAAAGTCACAATGCAGAACATGGGCACTGCAGTAGAACTAGCAATTCAGACAATAGATGAAAAATGTCAGAAGCCGGGGGCCATACCCTTAGGGAAAGCCGGGCTTACACAAAAATAAATGCAGACAAGGCCAAATCCACTTCACATGTTTTCCAAGCTGAATTCCGTAGTTAAAATCTCAAATGTGACAAGTGATCTAAGGCCTGTCAACCAGTTGCCTGGTATCCTGAGGGACCCATCCTCCCTGTGCATGCTGGGTACATTTCCAGCATACGGCAAAGCTACTGCCCATGTTATCAACAAAGTCCTGTAGGGTGCCATTCAAAAACAGAAAAAACATCCAAGGCATTTTCCATAAACCTTTATGAACTTTTGAACTTACATCAACATAGGACGTTTCTATTCTTTAAAAAATGATATGGTACTCCTTTAGTATATAATTTGAATAATTAATTTAGTCCTACTAGGATTTCTGATCCTTTGAATTAATTGCAGAGATATACGTTAATATTTCCACCAACTCTGAATTTGAATTCTGTTTTAGGCAAAATATGCTACTTTTTTTTTTAAATATGCAGGGGCTGAAAACATAATACATTAGACAAGAGTAGGGTCTGATATAAATTACTATTTTATTTTATTAATCCATTTAGAGAATTCTACATAATGCTGAAAACATATGCATACACACACACACACACATTTGAACAATTTATTTATGTCCACATAAAGAAAAGCATACAAGGACACAAATACTGAAGGTGCAGTAAAGTTGCATTCACAGAATCATGGCATAGATCTTCAAGATACAAAAAACACATCACTTATTGGTATAAGTAGCAGCGTCTCCGCCATATATGGCGGCTGCCAATGATAGCAGAGACAGCACAATATTTTGCTAGCCTTTTAGCCCCCTTTTTGGGCATCCCAAGTTGTTGAAACCCTCTAACAACCAACCTGTGAGTATGTCCTAGGCTGCCAAATATGAAAACGGATAGTCTGCACCTATAGCCTAGCTCTGAGATGGTATTTAGGAGTGGTTGGTATTTAATGACCTTGGTCATAAAGGCTTCCTCTAGGCTAGGGTCAAAGGTGCAGGCTATCTCTAATACAGACACTTCTCTGGCCTCTTCATTAACAACAAAAACATCTGGTGTATTGGCAGACAACTGTGTAAAAATGTCTAGGTTACTATCACAGAGATGGAACATGGAAGGATTGACACGGGAATGTTTGTACATTCTCACTGAAGAAGAGAAATGGTTTAATATGTCCTTCACTATGAGGTCCACTATTCTGTCGTGACGTGCTATGTACATTCCTTTGTAAACATAACAGCCATTCAAGATGTGTGACATTGTTTCAGTGACCTGTTCTGTGGTGTGGTGTAAGCAATGGGGAACCTGAGTAGTAGGAAACCAGATAGAGAGATTGAGTCTGGTAGGAAGGACTTGTATTCTGGCTTTTACAGTAAATGTGACAATGTCCTCATTGAGCACAGTGTTCTTAAAGAATGAATGAGAAACAGAATGATCGGCAGAGGGAAGACATGCAAGTTTTCCCTGAAGTTTTAGTCCAGTCCAGTGTTGTTGTCGTCTATGTTGGTGTAGATCCATGAGAATTCGCCTGGCACCTGTAGATGTTAGCAGGTGACTGTGTCCAGCATATGTGGCTGTTGCCTTGACCTGGATGAGGGGGTCAGTTATAATGTTGTCTGAGACCCTCACGGTCCCAGAGTCAGACCGCGCCCACTCCAGGGACACTCCAGTTCGGACACAGAGGTCGTTTAGATCCGGCCAATCTGACCATACCCCAAAACCAGCGGAATGGGTGTCAAGTTTCCCGCTGGGTTTCCTTCTGAATCCGAGGAAGTGGGAACACACACACACAGTACAACATTAGATCAGGCGAGAGAGGAACACAATCCTCAGGTTTGTTTTTAGAAGAATAAAATGAAGCAAGATTGCACTTCCCTCTCTATCATTGCTAACTTTGGATACAATTCACTTTTATATTTCTTTTCCCCATTAAAAAAGAAAAGAAAATGACTTAAAAAATTATATATTTATAGAACACAATCCAAAATGTGTTCATAAAATGGAACGTGGTCATCAAATCACGTGGTCCGCAATTCCAGGTACAAAGCATTATAGGCCTCAAACTGTATGATTTAATCCAATTCCATCCTCAAGCTTGTAAATTCATGTCTGGCCGTTATCTAGATGTGGACTAATATTTTACCATGTTATCACATTACTGTTACCTCATAAACTGTTCTTTCCACTCTGCACACACATCTATCATCTGACTCATCTGTCTCCCTGGACTTTACGTATTCACTCGACACGCAAGTCTCAGGGAACAATGAGGATAAGTCGCCAGCTCCCCACATCTTTTCAGCCATCTAGTACAGGCAATACACCGCTTTTATGTTTCATTAAAAGAACCCTTTTGGTGGAGAAAGTTCAATGGTATCCCTCCCTGTTCTGATCCAACAACGTCTTTGTCTGAAGAGGAAGGTCACAATAAATGACGGTGAATTTGGAACTGGTTTCCTGAGCAACCAAAGGGTGTCAGGTGGCAAGAGGGCTCCATTACATCCACGACTAATGCTTTCATGAGAGTAGACACAAAAACAATAGACTGTACAGATTGGGGAAGCTGCTCTGTCCCACCAGCCTGTATCATATGACTGCTGATTCATTTCTGATGCTACAAATTGAGGTAAAAATGTTGAATTACTACTGAAACCTCAGAATGGCAGCACATTGTCTTAATTGTCATTGACATGAAAACATTATTTTAAACTTCATTCTCAGCCATTTGTCATGTTGGCCATAGTCACTAGAGCAAAGTGACAGCAAATAGATTGTAACCAAGTAAAACATTTGAAAATGTATATTCTATCAATTTTTATATTAAAATACTTTCCTTTCTGAACTTTTCATTTGTCTGTTTCAGGTTTTTTTGACAGCTTTCCAATGCAAATCCAGAGAATTCCTGCAGTTTATATTTCACCTGTCATGCCAGCATGAGAGAGTGAGGGAGGCAGTAATCATCATTAACCATGATGCCTGCAATTCAGAGGTTATCAATTAGATAAAATATACAGTTCAGTGCTGCTCATGTTATGCTTCTCATCTGATTAAGATTGTGTACACAATCTACTATTGAAATTAACTATTACTTTCCTTTCTGAACTTTTGATTTGTCTGTTTCAGCTTTTTTGACAGCTTTCCAATGCAAATCCAGAGAATTCCTGCAGTTTATATTTCACCTGTCATGCCAGCATGAGAGAGTGAGGGAGGCAGTAATCATCATTAACCATGATGCCTGCAATTCAGAGGTTATCAATTAGATAAAATATACAGTTCAGTGCTGCTCATGTTATGCTTCTCATCTGATTAAGATTGTGTACACAATCTACTATTGAAATTAACTATTATTACTTAATAGTGAATATTAATTGTTTCGTGGTTTATGGCAGCAATGTGCATGAAGTGAATTACTATTCTGTGGGAATGGATGAGTTGACAGCGCAGAGAAAATGTCTCGTGTTGAATATGCTGTCAGTTTTCACACTTTTTTTGTTATCAAATGTTTTCTTTATTGTAATTATATAAACAACAACAACAAGACAACACAAAATCAAATAGGAATCAAACATGGCTGGCTGCACCGTACACTATAATTGTTTTTTTTGTTTTTTTCATTCGTTCGTTTGTTCGTTTTTTCCCTTTTGACAGAGGTCTAGACAATAGTCCACCGTTTCAAAACATTTTTAAAAAAGCACTTCCGTCAAAAAGCAAACATCTTTGGTGGACCTCAGTCTATGCTCCAAATTCCAGGGGGCCTCGAGTTCCACTGAGCAGAGCCACCCAGCCAACTCAGCCAGCCAATCACGAGGAAGAAGGGCTTGAAATTGGTCCAATAGCTCCTCAAACACAGTCAGCAGTTCAACAACAACGCAACCCCAATCACAAACAAACAAAATAACAAACAAATGCACAAAGACAGAAAAAACACCCTGCCACCCTCCCACCCACCCTGGGGACCTAAAAGAAAAGAAATATACTCATATACTCAACTCAGCAACAACACTCAAAATATCAGATCATTTAGTTTCCCAGATATCTCTGACCATATATTTATACTCCTCTCATTAGCCCCATGCATTGGAGGCATTGAAGAGCATGGGAGGGCTTCCATCTCTGGGCAATCATCTTTTTCGCTGCAGTGATACCAGCGAGTAACACACGTTTTTTGTGATGTAGGAGATGTAGAGGAAACAGGTCAATCAGAATCAGAATGGTAGGGGATGGAGGTATACCTATTGTCAAGAGCGTAGAAAGGTTGGATGCCACCATATGCCAGAATTATGTCACCTGCAGACATTCCCATACTATATGAAAAGGGTTCCAAGAACATTCAAGGGGCATAATGTACAATTTGGATCATTAATGAATTTCATGGAACAGAGTTTGCATGGTGTCATATATACTCTATGTACACAATGATAATGAATCTGTTGGTGATCAGGGTTTGTTGAGGCTAAAAGAATGGAACAAGGTCTGGTCCAGCAGCCAAAGTCTGGATCCAATTCAGGGAGATCTTTCCTCCACACTGCATTAAAAGATAAAGGTTTATCTGACTTTTTAAATATGTATCTATATAAAATGGAGATCAGACCACTTGTGCCCTTGTGTCTGCATAATAACTTGTGCAAAGGGTGCACTGTGAGAGCTGTATGCCAAGGAACACCATAGGCCTTCAAAGCTGACCTCAATTGTAAATTGAAGAAAAAAAAAGAGGAACTTGGCAGATTAAACTGCATGCAAAGTTCTTGGAACGAAAGCAGGTCTTCCTCACCATAAATATTGCCTAATGAATGAACACCTTTATCACTCCAATTTGGAAAATCTATAGGGCGACCCCCTATCAAAAGCCCCAAATTATTGAATATAGAACAGGGATTCCACCTAGAGGAAATCCCACATTGCTTCTCTGCCATTCTCCATACCATCAACAAGTGTGCCAAAGCTTTTACATTGTTTAGTGGTGATGTTAGAGTACAGCAAATCACGTAATTCAGGTGGATGAATCCTCCTTTCTTCAATAGGTCTCCATGATACAGCTGCAGCCGTGTCAAACCATGTAACAAGTGGTCGTCAAACATGAGCTTGAGTCAGGCTTGCACACCGTAGAATCTGTTTATAGAAGAGTAAAGATGCCGGTTGATGTTGTAAGTGGAGAGGAGCTCTCATGATAGCGGACATACGCGTACTCCCCCAGGGAAGATCGGGTTGATAAGGCAGGCGGGGGGAGTGCGTGTTGGTGGGGGTTACAATACGGTTTCCTGCCCAGGGGCCTTTCTTTCGGTTGCTGCTCTGATGCTACTTGTGTTCCCAGAGGATTCCAATTCAACTTTGGACCTGTAACTGAAGAGGATTGAGTTATATCCTCCATATGTGGAGGAGGCTCCCTTCCAACAGGAGCAAGGGAATCATCACAGAGCAGACAGGTGACACCTAAGGTGTACTATGTAAATCTTACCCTTTTTACTTCAACACATTAACCAGCTATACATGTTTTACCTTGTTAGCCATTTGATTTATAAAAGTATTACTATGGCTGTATGTCTGTATTTGGCTGTTAGTGGGAAGGTCAGTCAGCAGCAGTCCTAGCAGTCAGAGATCAGATTTTGAATTGACTGTTGTTATCCACACTAACATTTGTCATAGTGATGTCTTGGAAAGGAATTTGTTTGAAATATAAGTTAATTATGCATATGCATGTACATACAAAAACATGCTTCTACAACCTACGCAATCACCAGAAGCCAGAAACCTCATTGAATTTGAATTTCATGGTAATCCATACTCTTACTGTAAAGACACAGGGCATAACAGATTAATGTCTTAATTATGCACAGGAAGTGGAAAAACTATACAGCATATGTGTATATATATATATATATATATATATACACACATATATATATACACATACATACAGTGGGGTCCAAAAGTCTGAGTCCACTACCAAGACCTGTTTGTTTTCATCATTCATCAAAAACTGCATAAAGCTTGAGTAAAAGTTAAAATGGATGCAACTGTGATGCATATCATATTTCTAGAGCTATCCATGAATTTACACATACAGCTAAGAAAATTTAATCATTACTGTTATAATCACATACACTCGGCACAGTAAATCACTTTAGCACAATTATAGAAGTACAGCAAAATTGTAATTCTTCAATAGGGTGTTATGTAATGTAACATAAATATGTTTCCCGGGACTTTCCTTTAATTGTATTGTTCTGCGAATAATGACGGTATTAATACAGTACTGTGCTTTCACCATGTACCTACCCCTTAACCACAGGAAATGACAGGGCATTGGTATGGGATGACAAGGAAACAAAAACAAAAAAAACTAGCCACAATATTAGAGAAATGATTCAACATTACTCATGTGTGCCTGTATTCAATTCACCTCTGGCATTGATACCTCTTGTGCTTGTGCTCCTGGTTATGCAATTTTAGCTCCCCTGTTGGATATTTCTGGACTGAAAAAAAGATTTACAGGAAAGGTTGTTCCATATGCCTCAGGTTACAGAGACAATGGACTGTCTGGCCTTCAAGTACACTGGAGGGGGACGATGCAAATCTGCCCCCTTCAGGTACAGTACAGAATATTTCCACCCAGGGAGACCGATAGATGAGCATTCATTTATATGTATTTTAATATAGATGTATTACAACACTCTTGCTTACTGCTCATATTTATTTTGATCACATTCTCTAGAAGCTCACAATGGTGTGTACAGGCAAACCAAACCTTTAACAGAAAGAAAAACATTTAAACCACTGCAAGGTGAAAGCCTGGATCGCTTCAGAAAAATGAAAAGGTGAAGGACGATGGTCAGAGGAGCAAATGTAATTTTGATCGCGACTAAAAATAACATTATCAAATGAAGTAAATATCATGAATTAGACTTAACATATCAGTATCATCAATACGGTGCTTCAATACTGTTTGATTTAAATGCATACAATGTATGGAGACTGATGCATTTAAGGTAGTCTACAGTATATTTAAAATGCATAGAAAGTCTTGTACTGATTTATGGTTCCTTTAAGTCTTTCATATTGTGTATGGTTGGTGTACAGAATATTATCTAAGATTAGAAGCGATCACTCCCATCAGGATAGAAATGCTTCACATAGGATGAAGGTGATCATTCAGAATGCCTTTGTATATATTGGTGTTTACCTTGCCATTTAAGGGGTTGAGTGGACCTAAACCATGCCAGGAAAATGCACTCCATGTATGTGTGTGTGTGTGTGTGTGTGCACATGCAAGGTCCAATTTAACCATTGATGTAAAACAATAAATAAATGGAACAATCGATAGGAGAAAGGCCAGCTGCAGGGGGTTGCAGGAAAAATCCACCAGAAGAGGTACCGGGATAAGGAGCGAAACATTGAGGAAAGGTGGTATCTGGCTGATGACCCTGTAGCTGTCCTTTGGATACTGGTAGGAGGTTAGCAGGGAAATGTCCACCTGTATTCAAGACTACATTATAATCCACAGTGAAAGCTGTGTAAAGACACCGAAGTGGAATACATTGGGGTTAGACTGCATGGGTAGCAGTAAACACACGGTGGCACACCAGCCCTGCTCACAGTACATCCTGCACAGTATTTAAAGCCAGGATACAATTGAAATACTCTTGAAATTCATCCCCTTTACCAATATTCACTTTGTATAATAAACTAAGCAAATGTCTTACATGACATAACATTATCTGATACACTGGGCCAACGCCCTCAGTATACATTTATATACAGAGCATGGCCATGATCGAATCCAATTTGATATAAAGTAGGGCAGATTTTGTATATTACATTACAAAATCCTTATCACTTCCTCTGAGAATGGGTAGTGCCCATTGTTCCTTGTCTAACTTGGTCACTTGACACCTGTGACCCTCAAATTCTGGATATCATAGACAAAACATGTAGTTATTGAGTTTCTATTGAACTGCTTTTTGTTTGCTTTTAATGTCACAGGCATATAGGACCCATTTTTGAGCATGGTTTGCTGGAGATTATGTTACTTATTATTCTAATGTGGAATCGGATAAACTGTTTTGCAGCTGAATTCCAGTATCAGCCTCACCCTTCTGCTGGCAAACTTCTTGTACCAAAAAAAAAAAAAAAAAAAAAGTTCCTCATTTATCAGTGGAGTCCAAGACGTCACTCGCCCTTTTGAATTTCTTCATGCTGCTGGAGTCACAGGATGCTCTGCCAAACTCTTTCTCCCCCCCAAACTGTAGGGTTTTACCAAGCACTTTTACAATATTTTTTTCATCTTAATTGTTTTGTATAAGGCGCTGAAGAGATTTAGATGCTCATGATCACTAAATGATCACAGCCTTTCAGAGTTTAAAAAGCTAAAGAAAGGGTTTTAGGAGCTGCTCAGAGGATTACTGGTTTGAATGCTGAGCAAGTTACAACACGTGGTACACTCAATATGCTTAATGTGAATAGTTATGGCAAAAACAAGAAATGTATCAGTTATGCACAATGTCTCCCTAGTGAAGGTTCCTCTAAACAAATTGTTCCTCTAAACAAAGGTTCCTCTAAACAAAGTGTCAATACATTGAAATTTTTATATTGTTTATTCCGGCACATTTGGTTGAATGTTTATTTATACAATTCAGATGTAATACTAAATAGTCTCTATACATCTAATAGCTCGTCTATGCTCTTTTAATACAACATAACTACACAACATTTGCAACTGTATCAATCACAATCAAAAACCATGTCATCCATGTATTTCTCAGTTATTTCTAGGTCAGAAAACCCTGTTAAAAATATTCTCTTAGTAGACACTTATTTCTTGAAAAAAATCACATAGAGGAAAAGGATGTAGCCAGCAGGCAGTGTTTAAATATATACACTAGTAAATGCACAAGGTCTTAAAAATGTCCAAGCAACTCTCACTGTTTTCAAACCTGGAATATCATGAGGGTTAAAAAAATGAATATGGACAGGCTGTTTTTAACATTAACTGCACTGATGTAACAGAGTTATAAATACAAACCAGTTTTATAAAGAATATATGATGAAATAAATTCCCTTCAGTCTTCCATTCAAGAAAGTGTTTAGTGCTCCACAGCTTGGCAGCTTAGCATTCACTGGACTTCTCGTCCACTAACGTAAAGGCCTCCATCGGGGCCTTGCTGAGGACCTGGATGTCATCAAGGAGACTAACCGGGGTCACGATGTGAGAAGATCCTAAAACACATTCAGAAAATGTACCTTTTCATTTTCTGTAGAAGATAAGAAATGCTCAACTTATAAATGGAAAAATGTGCAATAATTTCTGCGAAAAAAACTAAGCAAGACGATGTCCTATACAAGCACGGCTAAAATGTATTACCTCGGATTCTGAAAGAAAGAGCGACCGACAATTGCGGGCCATACCCACCAATGATGACCTCGCAGGACTTGACCGCTTGCGTGACTTGGTACGCGCAGCGCATCTCGGAGTAGCTGATTCCTCCGATGACAAAGACGATGAGCCTGGCCCCGCTCCTGCGTTCATCCGGCCCGCTGGCTTTGTGCTTGTGACGGGCGCTGTGAGGGAATGGGCCAGTCAGACCTATCGACATCAACTTATTCTTTGCTCTCTGCCTTTATAGTATAGGCTTGATGTACAATCCAGTAGGCTTTTCTGGGGCTTTTGTTAGCAATATAAGTAGACTTACATAAAGTAGAATTACATCAAGCAAAGAGATTAATTATGGCAATTATGACAAAATAAGGGATCACTAGTCATTCACTTTGATAAAGAAAGTAGTCATATTTTCTTTATCAAAATACATTTTCCATAGCTTTAAGGAAAGTGGAATCACTAATCATTTTCTATCTTTCCAGAGAAAGAATGTTTTAAAGGATTAACAATGAAAGCATACACTCAGCAGTGGCACCCATTCTACTGTACAGCTGAATGAAGAGGTCAGGTTGTGTAATTGTGAGACAATGGGAAAATGGGACATCTATTCTTTCCTATGAATGCGGAGCGTGTGGAAAAAGCGGATGGGTGTGTAGGACATCATTCGTTCTCATACCTCACAGCGCCGGATCCGTTCCACGCTGACGGACACTCTGACTGATGTGGCCATTCCCTTCTGTCTAACTTATTCTCCACAGCATCCTGGGGAATACACCAGACCATGTATGAGTCACGGTCCTCTCTCTCTCCCTCTCATTTAACAATTCACTCAGCAGATTTTTTTTAGAGGAGTCGGGGGGGATGGCAAAGGGTCTTGTTTGATAACATGTTTGTGACTTTCAATCAAGAAGTGGATTGAAATGCTAATCTTGGTGCTAATCTACAGTAAGAGAATTCATTAAGCGGCTGAACAAGGGCATAGCAACGATCCAGAAACATGGGTTCACAAATCTTCTCTTCTCCGAGATCGGATAAGGTCCTTTTGTGGAGTGTAACACTGATATTCCTTATTTTACATACCTACATATTACTCCTTTGGAATTAAATAACGTGGTGGCCTGGATCAATTCTGAGTGATTCTCTTGTAAGCCTGCCATTCAAACTGGTGAAGACGTGCTAAAAGACAGTTAATGATACCCCATGATCGGCACCAACCTCCATCACGTCCTTAATGAGAGGTGTCCATCGAGAGAGATTGTATGTCTCTTCTTGGGAACGGTCCCTCCGTGACGACTTACGAAATGGGAATAAGCTTGGCTAGGGGAAAAAAAGAGAGACAAAAACAAGGTAAAATATTTCAGGTCAGTTATGCTGTATGGCCAAAGTCACATTCTCACATGAAGCAAAAGCAATGATTTATAAAGACAAGGAAAAGGCGAGGCCCCTTTCATTCCCCACTGCCAACAGCAATACAAAAATGTCAGCATAAAAATCCAGCTGAAAAGCTGTGCGCAAACAACAAAAATCACTCACGGAGGAAATGATGGGGACTCCAAGCTCCTTCCAATTCAGAATGAATTCGCTTTCATTTTCTATCTTCACATGCTGAATGAGTTTATTCAGGTTCTCCTCAGTTGTGCCTAATATCATACACCATACAACAATTCAAATTCAAACTTACATTCCCCATTATAAAATGACTATTTATATTGAAAAGCACTACTACATGTAACCATGAGGATGAAGAGTGACTGAATCTACCTCTCATACAGAGATCGTAATCACAGGATTAAATTCTATTTGATATTTTTACTTTTCAAAAAATATGAAGTAAGAACTGCTTTGAAAAGGCTTAAAAGTCTAGCCAGAGCTAATTTGTAACCCCCGCCTAACCAGGGACACCGGTCGCAAATGAGCTCTGGCTAGAAACCCTGTAAGCAGTGCATCTGTTTCATGTTTTTAACTTGTAACAATGTTTACTTGCATTGTCCCTGATAAATAAACGACTATTTAAAAAAAAAAAAATAATGATACATTAAAAAAAAAAAAATGACTGAACAAAAAAATCGGTCAGAGCCTCAGTTTTTTTTTTTTTTTTTTTTAACAAAGTGAAAATGGCTGCCGACAGACCGTTGAGGCTGAATATGTAGAGCAGCACAGCGCGGATCTTGTCGTAGGTGGAGTGAGGGTGGAGCAGCACAGGCAGCAGTGTCCTCATGGGGTCCTTCACTTTCTGCCCTTCTACGTCAGAGCCCACCGCAAGGTCCTACGCAGCACACAAGGGCATCAGCACGACACTTACAGCTGGAAGAATCCAACGTATACTTTCGTCATGAGCACATGCTTTTTAGACTTTACAATCAAAATTATATTCTTCAGTTTTGTTGTTGAGATGGATACACCCATTACCCTGCAGCTAATTTCGTGAAACAATTTCAGCATAACAGAGCTCTTTCGATAAAAGGGACAACTATGTGTTTTTTAAATTGATTTATTATTAATTTTTTCCGATTTTTTTCCGCCAATTTGGTGGCCAATCGTACCCTCTTATTGAATCGGATATCCGCCGCTCGGGCCTGCCACCCGCAACTACGAGACAATCCGCTACCCTGAGACAAAGTGACGAAGAGGCCGTGCCGCCTCCTTCCAAAAGGAACTCGTGAAACCATCCACTACGATTCCGCGACGCAGAGAGCTATCTGTACAATCCAAGCATCCAAATACAAATCACGTGTAGAATTCAAATCCAAGGAGGTTCCACCCTAATATGGGAGGGAAACCACTTACCCTGTTAAATGTCGTTAAAATGAGTTTGGCACTTTTCAAGTTAAGACAGTTAATGGATTCAATCATAATTTTGAATTATGGAAACATTCTACTAAACATACAATTAAAGGAACACCACATAAATGAAACATAAATCCTAAATCCGTGGCAAGAATTAATATAAGTACTCCATCCTAATGTTCATGAACATGCATTCAGTACCTACGGTCCATATTATAAATACATTTTATAACTTTTTTTAAATTATAAATTAAGTTAATACATAATACATGAATTTAAGGTGCCCAGAAGTGCCTGTAAGAACACATTTATTTCCAGATATGTTCTGTAAATACACAACATCTGTCTGCAGTGCAGCACCTCACAGTTGAAACACTGTACAAGCAAAAAAGACAATTCCCTGATGGTTTTGACCAAAAACTAGAAATAATTCACATGGCTTCTATTAGACTGTTAGCTGTGTAATAGTAGCATTTTGTTTCCATCTCAAATCTAATATTTACATTTTTTAGAAGAAATCAAAGGCTACCTGCTCTGCTTTGCACAGTTTCTCCACAGTCTTCTGAAAGTGATTCATGCAGTCCTCAGTTAAATTGAGGTGTACAGTTTTCTGCAATCAAAAGAGAGACATCACAGAACATATTGAAATGCATCAAACTTGTTCATGGGGACACCATTAAGAGTCTAGATGTCAAAACTATGGTCCAAGAATTTATATATAAAAAATAAATACACTTTTTTTTTTTTTTTTTAAAGGATATAATTAGATACAAATGTTATTTTAAAAATTAATTAATAATACGGTTTTTATAGCCAAAACTCAAATGCAAAGTGTAGGGGATACCAGTGTACCATACATACATATATACACAGTAGGTGGCACTTTTCACATTTTATTTTCTTACTTTATGGAACCAAAATGGATTTAATTCGGATTTGTTACGACTGATCAACACAAAATACTCTAATGTCAAATGAAAAGAAAAAAAACTGTAAAGCTTTTTCTTAATTACAAATAAAAAACAGACAATAATTAACTTCATAAGTATTCACCCCCTTTGCTAAGACACACCTAAATAAAGTCTGGTGCACTCAATTGTCTTCAGAGGTCACAATTATTTGGAGTCCACCTGTGTACAATTAAGGTGTTTCAAATTAAATGCACCTGTCTTTATTCATTCTTTTTTTTAATGCAATGATATCTTTTTGGGGATTCTTGGACCATAGTTTTGACATCTCACACATACGTTAGTAGTTTTGACATCACATACACATATATACACACACAAGTAGCTACCAAAATAAAGGAAACACTTCAGTAAATAAGGGGTGCTGGCAGTTCTGTCATGGTGTGGGGTGCATTCTCCTGGCATGGTTTAGGTTCACTCAACCCTTAGAGGGCAAGTTAAACGGCAATAAATCAAAAGCCAGTCTGAGTGATCACCTTCATCCTATGATGAAGCATTTCTATCCTGATGGGGAGTGGTCTCTTCCAGGATGGCAATGCCTCCAAACACAGAGCACGAGTGGTCACTGAATAGTTTGATGAGCATGAAAATTATGTAACCATATGCCTTGGCCGTCTCAGTCACCAGGGTGTATCAAATATGTATCAAATATCTTAAGAAACACACCTCCTAAGAGCTTACTTTGGAGCGAAATCATTCTTTGCCTAAAATCTGGAGTGGAATCGGAGACAGCATTTTCCACCACCATCAACAAGACATCAAATGATGAAATTTCTCATGGCAGAATGGTGTCACATCCCTCCAGTAGAGTTCCAGACACTTGCAGGATCTATGCCAAGGCGCATTGACACTGTTCTGGTGGCCCAACAACCTATTAAGACACTTTTGGCAGTTACCTGTATATAAATATATATAAATATATACATATATATACACAGACGTACAGTACCCAGGCTACCCAGGGAAATGAGGCACCTGAGTAGAGAGACATACATGATCAAAACTTAAATTTGACTCAAGTGGAACTTAAGCGTAATAATTGGTGACTTTTACTCCTACACTCAAATGTAAGAATAAAGGTGATTTATCAAATTTGTCTTGACTTAAAAGTACTCTTAAACTGTCAGGTATTTGAGAGACCTCTGGTGCCCTCTTAACTCGGCTAGGAGTAGGCAAGACGGCACAGTTGCGAAGACAGAGACGTGCGTGCACCTTCAAAGACAGGAAGAATATTTTAGAAATGTTTGATGATGCACAGTTAATCAAACGTTATCGCTTAGATCGTCAGGGAATCATCTTTGTCACTGATCTTGTGCGGGATGTAATATTGCCAGCAACTTTGAGAAGTAGCGCAGTTACGGCAGAGATGCAAGTTATTTTAACACCGCGCTTCCTAGCCATGGGAAAAATGCAATTATGTAATGCTGATGATTTTGGACCATCACAATCCACCATCAGCAGGGCAGTGGCAAACACTGTGATAGCCCTTGCAGCACCTGACAGTTTTATATGTATTATGTAGTTATATACACTTCCGGTCAAAGGTTTTAAAACACCCCCATTTTCAAGTTTTTACTGAAATTTAAGCAGTTCAAGTCCAGTGAATAACCTGAAATGGTACAAAGGTAAGTGGTAAACTGCGAGAGGTTTAGAAGAAAAAAAGTTTAGGTTACCAAAAACTGAAAAATAATGTACATTTCAGTTATAAAAAAAAAAGGCCCTTTTCAGGGAACAAGTAATGGATTAACATGGGTTAACAGTCACTCTGTGCAAGTCACTGACTCTGGATCCAGCAAAAGAGCCCCACACCATCACGCTTTCTCCTCCATGTTTGACAGTTGGTGTCACACACTGAGGAACCATCTTTTCGCCTACTCGACAGCCTACAAAAACCTTTCAAAATTTCAAGATTTCAAATTTTGATTCATCGGTCCATAAGACCTTCTTCCAGTCTTCAGTAGTCGACTGGTGGTGCTTCATGGCCCAGGCAAGCCTCCTTTTCTTATTTTGCCATATTAGCAATGGCTTTCTTACTGCTACTTGACCTGTCAAACCTGCAGCTCGAAGTCTTCTTTTCACAGTTGAAACTGAGACTTCCTTACTTCGACCAGTGTTAAGCTATGCTTGAAGCTGTTGTCCTGTGAGCCACCTATCATGCAAGCTGTTGACTCTCAGAAACTTGTTTTCTGATTTTGTTGTGGCTTTGGGTCTGCCAGACCTCTTCCTGACAGTTTCCAAGTGCCTTTTGATGGTGTAGGAAACTACTCACTTTACATTATTTTTAGTTTTTGTAACAAAACATTTACATTATTTTTTTCAGTTTTTGGTAACCAAGGCCGTAAACTTTTTTTTTTTTTTTTTAACCACTGGCAATTTACCGCTTACCTTTGTACCATTTCAGGTTATTCATGGACTTGAACTGCTTAAATTTCAGTAAAAACTGGAAAATGGGGGTGTTCTAAAAACTTTTGACCGGTAGTGCATACGTTTTATTCACAAATTATTTTGAGTATTGAGCTACAATACTTTTATAATTGAGTACCAACCTTAATATGATCTGCAGTTTGCGTAGTCCAGCATCCTGACAGTCGCCCACTCCACTGATTGTGTGATTATTTTCTCAGAGGATGCGGATCACTTAAAGGTTTAACTACAATAAAATAATTGTAGCTCAATCATCAAAATAATTGTAATAACTGTTGTTGTTCATCAGCAATATTGCAATATGAAACAAATGTGTCTCATAAATAAATAAGACTATGAACCAGGGCCAAATGTTGCCTTCTTGAAAGATTTTCCTGACGTGTTTTGGATAGAACATTGTACCATTAATGTGGCAAAGCTTGCATTAATGTTATCTGCGATCTGCCTCCATGCCTCTTTTTTTAACGACTTGTAAGTGTGGGGCAAAATTTTCCCTTAATGATTTCCTTTTTCGAATCTATCTCCTCTACAGTCCAATTCGGTTTTCTTTCTAAATCCATTTTGCTTAGCCTAAAATTTGTCAACAAAACATATTTTACAGTGAGGGTCTGTTTAACTTTATTGGAAACTTGTGTTGACCATCAAATACAGATTTTTCAAAAGCAGATTGGTTCTTCCTCTTCGCAATTTCATCTATTAATTTTAATCTTTTCATTTGTGGCACCCGTGATTGTCGCAAAAACACACTTACGAGTTACTCTTGTGAATATATAAAGTCTTACCTAAGAGAAAGTGTGAGCTGCTTGATAACTACGTTTTACCGACCACTTTAAGCGAAGAATGATTTCACTCCAAAGTAAGCTCTTAGGAGGTGTGTTAAGTGTAATTCTTAAGATATTTGATACATACCGACCCAGTACATCACATATCCTTTAGCTCACACATGTCCTACATGGCAGCAAAGGTTTAATAAATGAATAAAAGTTATTGTATTGTAGCAAAGAAGATTACGGTTGTGGGAACATGATACTTTCACAGTATCCTTTGGTTAAATATAATAACCCAACTTATAGGTTGGCAGACAATACATGACCTTGGACAGAACGGGTGTTTTAAGCACACCAAAACTAGAAGAATGATTAACTGGTGTTCCGCTGCAAGCACCTCTGTAAGTTGCTTCCGGAAGGAAGGCATCTTCTTCATGAGCTGGGACAGGCCACTTAACGTAATCTAAGAATGCAAAAACAAGAGAACCACCTTAACACTTCACTTCACAGAGCCACTATATCTACACTTTTTTTTTTTTTTATAATGTAAAACAAGGCAATTAATAATAAATTGGAACCTTTCCATCCGGCTGTTTCTTGTTAGCAGATATTTCCTTAACCAGCTTTGGGATCTGTCTGGTATCAAAACGGACGAATGTCTCAATTAGACACTCAATCAAGGGTTTTTAGCAAGCTGGCACTAATCTAACTGGATAGAAATAATCATTAAATCATTAGTACTTACTCAGTCACCTCGGCAATGTGCATGTGCCTAAGCCTGACCCACAACTCATCATTTTCATTCAACAGCGCCTCTTTCTCTGATCCATCTTTTGACTGGAATCTGAACCAATGATACATACATAAGTCACTTTGAGCAAAGCTAACACAATAGGATTTTTGTGAAAAAAATAAAAATGTTCAACTGTAGAAGTCTTCACATGAAATTTCAACAGTAAAAATGGCATAGGAAATGTTGTACCATTTCAACTTCAATTCGAAGACTTTACCAAGTTCATACTGAGAATCTTAAGCCAAATACAATCCAACAATGTTGGCGGGGGTACTCACCACCTTAGAGGACAAACGTATACATTTCACATTTGAATTGGGTTTTTAAAGATGACCTTACTTGTAGGTGTCATTCTTGATTGGGATGAGGTCATAGGCCATGGCTTGGTAAGTGAGTTCATGCAGGATTGGGGTTGCAGGGTCAAATCCTCTCTCAACAATGATAAGCTGTGCTTGGGTCTTTCCCTTTAGGCACAACATGTATACCGGTGAACAGAGGTGACACAAAGCTCTTTAAAAAAAAAAAAAAAAAAAACTTTTTACATAATATAATGTAAATATAATATAATTAACAGCTATAATGTCTTACCTTTTTTTTCATTGATTCATCAATCTTATAATGTTCTGCTAGTTTCTGGTCCACCAGCTCGGCAAGCTTTTTTGCATTATCTAATGTTGTCTCCCTAAAAACAAAGGATTTTCACAAATGTAAGGAACCTTTACCACCAAATTCATTTCATACCTCTGATCCTACCAATAGACTGACAAAAATAAAATGCAGGATACTGAACTATTATAGTCATATGGTTTTACTACTGATCAGTATGGTGCCATAATGGCAGTCATTCAGTCTCATTTACTTGTATCTCACTCCAGGATTTTCCTCCAAAGTTGCACAAAGTGTGACGATCTGATCAGCTAATCGTTGCAGTGCTTCCTCTTTGTCTCGGCTGTGGGGACTGTAAATGCTCCTGAAGGCATCAGCACTGTCACAGGTGAACACCTGCAAACCCAAACTGTCATTTCAGTTCCATTCAGAGGTGGAGCTTATCAGCAGCAAGAGGTTACATTCACATTTTACAATGTGATTCATTAACATATTCCTCACACAGCAAAAAAGTTTGTATTTAAATTCCTCACAAAAACATTTCAGGTTTTTACAAAAGTAGATGAATGAATTCTGCATTACACTCTTCACTCTAGTCAGATATAGGTTAAACTGCTAAATAGCAACATTATAAATACGCAAAAAACAAAAACAAAAAAACAGTTGAATTAAAAATGTGACCATGAAAATCTATTAAAAGAATTTCAGCACAATTTTTTATATATAATAATAACATATGCCATTTAGCAGACTCTTTAATCCAAAGCAACTTATAGTAGCGAATGTATACATTTTTCAGTATATGGCATCCCAATGGGAATCAAAATCACAACCTAAACAATGTCAACGCCATGCTCTACCTAACTGAGCAACACAGAACCACCGTGTGTATTAAGCCTCAGAATTAGTACTCAGATAACTATAGAAACAGGTGAGCAGAAGTCTCTTTTTGATTGCCTGGTTAGGGCCCTCACTTTATTGATAAATGTTACTGTAATCTTAAAAGTTCTGAAAACAAGCACTTACTTGAGACTCTACGGGCAAAAAGGAAATGTTTATTTCCTTACAGACACGGATTGACTTTGCACAATAAAGCTTCATTTCATTGAACAATGCATCTGGGCAGTCTGGAAGGGAAAAAAAAGGAGAGCCCTCTTGTCATGCACATGCAAATCTGGCACTTTACAAATACTAGCTCACTGCTACATTTCAACGGTGTTTGAAATATTCAAATAAGTAGATCTGTAAAAAAAATCAAGGCACATGCTCCTTAATCAGTCATTTCAAAATCAAGTGCACTTTAATTGAAAATATGGCCTCGTAAATTGTATCTTTGGAATTGTATTGATTTAGTCATTCGAGAAATGTACTCACAGTCCGTGAAATAAACATATGCTGCTTTGTACTTGGGTTTGACCTTGAAGTCCTGGATAAAGGCATCAACACACTGAAAGAGAGCGTGATGGTTAAGGTTTGAATCGAGTGCTTATTCAGAACGTAATACAATACAATAAGGGATCTTGAAATAGTTTTTTTTGTTGTTTTTTTTATGTAAGAAATTCCATATATTACTCTTAATTATGTACATTCAGAACCTATTTAAAATACCTGTATTCTTGCTAGCACCTTACTACAATTATCTAATACATCTGCACATACCTTGGCAGTTGGGGTGATGAAGTAGATGGCCCTCATTTCAGGAACAGGCTCTCTAATTTTGAAGAGGTCTTCCACGACTGTGAATGGAACACAAGATAAGTGACTCATCAAGAGTTAATTTGAATGCTAAGCCTCATGGGCATTTTTGAATACACCTGAACATGTTTTAACTAGTTGAGATATAGACCAAGAAGTGAAGATATATCATGCCTCCATCAAACAACAATTACTCACAATACAATTGCTTGCACTGCGTGAGTAAATGCACACTCAGTAAACGCACACCTTACTCAGTACAACAGTACAAATGTTGTACCCTTGTGTTACCCTTTGGCCAAATACCCATGTTTCTAGGTTACATCTATAGAGTAACCTCCTTACTTAATATAGTTGCAGTTCTGCTTTAGGTAATCAATTTAGGGCTTGAAAAAGTAACGCTTGCTTGTAAAAATCATTCTAAAACCCTCACAAAATGTTTTATGTTTACTTTGAGGTACCATCTGCCAATCATGACAGAGTATTTTCATTACAAATTTGAAGGTCATTGTTACATACTGGTAATCCCGTCCATCATAAGATCTGACATTTTGCAGCACGATGACAGGATTTTGGTGGTAAAATGGTCCAGTATCAGTATCTGAAACAGAACAGAATTTGGTACAGGAAATATTTAAGGGGATCCTCTAGTAAACAGAAATATAAACAATACAGATTCCAAACCTGCATGCGGAAAACAGCTGCAAGAAATCATTAAAAGTACAGGCAGCTATGGATCAATACAAAACAGATATTGTTTTCATCCAACAATAAGATGTGCAGTGGCCAGCAGACTTCAAATTGATGCAACAATTCAAACTTTGTTGGTTTGCTCGTGTTTTCAATGAATGTAAAATTGTAAAATTGGCCAGAATGAGTAAACATAACATAAAAAATATTTTTAGAAACAATTTTATTGTGTTTATTAAATAGCTAAATTTACATACCTTCCATACTTCAGATTTTCTGCAATCTGCAATTATTGTCTCTTTTATTCCTGTACAACACAAATAGGTTATTTACTATGATAAATCTATTAATATATATATATATATACACACTACCGGTCAAAAGTTTTAGAACACCCCCATTTTCCAGTTTTTACTGAAATTTAAGCAGTTCAAGTCCAGTGTATAACCTGAAATGGTACAAAGGTAAGTGGTAAACTGCCAGAGGTTTTAAAAAAAAAGTTTAGGTTACCAAAAACTGTAAAATAATGTACATTTCAGGTTCAGAACCATTACGCTTCCTCCTCCATGTTTGACAGTTGGTGTCACACACTGAGGAACCATCCTTTCGCCTACTCGACAGTCTACAAAAACCTTTCAAAATTTCGGATTTCAAATCTTGTTGTCCTGTGAGCCGCCTATCACGCAAGCTGTTGACTCTCAGAAACTTGTCTTCAGATTTTGTTGTGGCTTTGGGTCTGCCCGACCTCTTCCTGTCATAGAGTTTCCTCCACCAAGTGCCTTTTGATGTGCATGCATGTCAAGTCTAAATCATATTGAACGCATGCTGTGTCTGAAGAACTTACTTATCCAACGCAGCAAACAAGAGTTCACAACTTGGTCAATGGTCTATTTAGTAATTAGGCTAAATACGGTAGCTAGTGTTATTAGCGAACAAGTACCAGCTAGGATGTGCAAGATAGTGCTTTTCTCTCTACCTCGCTAAATTACATCACTGCCATTCATATTGGAAGTTTGCCAGCTAGGTGCAGCTAGCCGAGTGGGACCAAATGACGAACTGTAAGACTAGCTATACATACGTGATGTACGAACGTAGCATAAGTACTTGGCATATGAAATTTGAAAGAGAGTCGTTGCAGCATGACAGAGCTTGAGTTCATGCTGCAGAATTTCATTCGCCAGTGATTTTAGTTAGTTACTCTTAACAATGTGTGAACTGTCGACAGCTAGCAAGCTAGAAACAAATTCTCAATAGAAGTAGCATAGCCAGTTAACTAGTTACCTAGCTCACCTGTTTGCCAGATACAATTTTCAAATACTATTATTACAAACATCTACCACCTTTCTCAAAAGCTACTACCTAGCTACCTACGCGTGCCTGCTTTTTTAATGACGGAATAGGCACTTTCAAGTTGGACATGCTAGTTCGCTAACTGTATGGCCATACAGCTAAGACATGCAAATGATAGTAATGATATCAACAGAGCAGCTCTAACTACACCTTTAACAACACATAAGAATAAATAGGGAATTAGATCATAGATCGTTTTAGCCAACCTTATTTCCGCGAACTTTCGCGAACTTCCGCATACAAAAGATATTGTCAATTTCGGCAAGCTAGCTAGACGAGCGCTAACTACCAACATTTAAAAAAACGGTTTCCACAGAAAACAACCCCGTCATCAACCATCATGATAAACTGATACATGTGGTTCTGTATTTAACAAGCTAGCCAACTGTGTTCAACAACCTCAAAGTAATCTGAACTTACTTTGCCAAACTATTTTCTTTAGTCCGTACTCTGGCCCAGTTGCCATCTTGTTTTTTTTCTGGCTCCAATGTGGACAGTACGTGGTGCGTCACCGGCGCAACAAGTGCGCTCCTGCGTTCTGTAGCTCATCAAACCTTCCAATTTACACAGTCAAATAAAAAAGGCGTTTCATGGGCTCAATACACTATTCAATTTGAGAAGTAGCCTACACAAATAAAGGAAAGTTCGGTGACAAAATAGTTCTCTTTATTAATTAAATAAACACCAGGCTTAGTTTCTGTTTTATAAATAGCCCATAAATTACACATTTCATTAACTAGGCCTAGTAAAAAGAAAACAGAAAAAAGAACAGTAGTATACATTTTTTTCTAGAGCGCTATTTGAATGATTTACTAACTTGGATTAGCTATATAATTACATCACCAAAATGTCGAGTTCTGTAGTAAACCCACCTGCCCGCAGGTATCTTTTCCTCTCCAGTAGCTGATAGGTGCTCAGTTTTCAGGAGGAGGGGTCACACACAAGTATTTCAGCTAATCCAGATCAACAAAAGATTTGCGGTGAAAAAGAAAAAGAAAAGAAAAAAGATAAAGCTCTACTCGAGCAAGCTGAAAACAGAAAAGCTGGACACGACCGCATTGCCCCAATCAAAAAGTTTTACAAGTCATCTTTTCAGTGGTCAGGGAAAATGAGGATTGCCAGAATGCAACCCAAGGATTTCAAGATGGTTATGATTTTTGCCTTACTTAGTGTAGGCTCCCAGGTAAGAATACATTATAATGTCTGTGTACATGCATGTGAATGTAGCCCTGTTTACATGGAAATCAAATGCTTATGGAATTATTATCCACAGTATTACGGTTGCATTCCATTTTGGACCTCATTTTAAGATATAGCTAATGCAGAATATGATTGATAAGAAAAATCTCAGTACAGGATGTACACAACAATTAAATGTATGTAGCCTATTTGTATATACATATACATTAGACTATAAGGTAATATCAACTTTATTGTTCCCGAAGGGAAATTTGTCTTGGGCAACGAATGTGTTATATTTGTTACCATGGCCATAAAGCTGTTTAGACGTATATGTCATAGGGATTACATCGTGCATGCACTGGTTCCCTTTAGCTTCTTAAAGGTTAAACTATTACTTAGTGTAATGATCTTCCTTTCAGCAAGTGCATAATCTTCTTCTGGTCAACATACATTCTTTCAAGGGAAATCTTCACAGGCTAAACCTTTCCAAATAATTGTGAAGGGAGCCATCTTTCTACTTTTGTTTCATATTTAATATATTCTATAAAGCTATAGCTCAGGCTAATTAAACCAAATACAAGGCAATTAACACATTGCCGTGCATGTGCATTGTGTGTTAGACTAGTTACAACTTGCATTCAAAATGGTAAAATGTGAATTATCTGTTTCATTTACAGAGTGCTGCCCAAGACGGTAAATCCTAATTTCTATATTATAATTTTAGGAATGTTTGTCTCTAATTGCTTTTATTGGAGAAAATGTGCTATTGATAAGTAGTTAATTAATTTGTCATAAATTAATAATGTGAACATAAAATCGAAATACGGATTGATTGTGATCTAATGCGCAATTCACTTTTGTCTGATATGTTTATTGTTATGATAAGTAAAATGATACAATAATTATTAGTAGTACAGTCATTATTTAATCAGGCAATTCATGATGATTAGGCTATAACGTTTCCCCACAGATATAAATGTAGCTGTATACACGGTAACATCCAAAAGTTTGACGGTCCGGTGGAGTAAGTACTCAGGGGCCAGCTCATACAAGATCACAGCAACTCCTAAAAATTCACCTGAGCCGACCGCCTTTGCCCAGTTCAGTGGAATGTCAGTGATGGGCTCTGTGAATTCACTGTTACCCAACACCGTCTACATCGTGGAAGTGGAAGCCATCGATATTGCCTTAAATGTCCTAAGTAGTGCGGAAGTCGAAGAGATCACAGGTAAATCATTTAGACTAAATCAAATAGCCTATATTACCAGGCCGTAATATCCAATATTTATGATACGTCTGTGATTTGTGGGTTTAAGCCATTTTTATAACTCGACATGTATTTTAAAACAACTGGTTATGTGATGTATGCTCGCCTGCAGCCCCCGATGTACCGACAATTGAGCAGGCGTACTCAAAGCAAAGCGACAGCATCACTGTGGAGTTCAGCGCTAAGACCGGAGCCAGCTCTTACGTTCTGCGGGCGGAGTCTGTGACCAGGGAGTTCTTCTCCGAAACGCCAGTGTCTGCTTCACCAGGGACAGTGCTCCACCTCCAACCATACACCAACTACATCCTCAGCGTCATGTCTGTCAACAGTGGAGGAATGAGCCAGCCGTCTCTGCCCGTGGAAGTAAAGACAGGTATTGTTCTCCGCAGCCCACAGTCCAAATCTAAAACAAAGGAGGGCAGTTTGGTCATTTCTTCATCTAAAAAAAAATCGTTATAAACAGGAGTCCTATGAATTTTCACATTCATCCTGTATGGAATTGCAAATGATACTTCTGACAAAATTTGCTTACTTGATTTACTTCTGAAAAATTACTGAATAATGAGCTGCAATCCTGAACTTGACACTGGTGTGGCACATGTACAGGTCCACATCTCCATTGTAATTATTGTACCTAAGGGACTATTTTGTACCAGTGGTAACTGTATCCACTATTGCACTTTAACACAATGGAAAAAATTAAACCCTGAGAACTAGGCTGTTGCTCTCCCCAAAGACAGTTCAAAGTAACCCAAGCAGAGTCATTGATGCTCTCTCACATGATACAAGCAACCAGTATGTTCCTAGTTGATAAATTAATAATAGTCTGTATTTGTATTAAATGTGAAATGTGTGGTAAATAGTTGTGTGTACTGAATACAATTCAACAAGGATCCAAACAATGGGAAAAAACAAAATGACTTTTACATTATATTTCATCCTCAGTTCTACAGAAATATTGCACAATTTCTAAAATATATAGCAATTAATTGATAGGGGCACATTTTGTGGGCAGTGCCTATGGTTAGTGTGATTGGCATATTAAGTAATAACACTGAATGTATAGTGTGCCTACTAACTATGATTAGTCAGATAATGGCTTTGTACATGTGAAGTCCCACACCCACTTATATCGTGACACACTGGGAGATGTGTTTGGTGCCCCTGTTAACCAAACATCATGTATGTCCTCCTGGTGTCTACAGTTGTGGCTGCCCCCAAGCTCAACTCCACCGCTCTCAGCAACAGCACCATCCTCCTGACCTGGGACCGGGTGGAGGACACAGTGTTGTATACGCTGTGTATCATCATGGAAGGGTCTGATACTCGGGTCAAGCTCAACACCACCGACACGTCTGTGGCCTTCAATGACTTGGAGCCTGGTACAACTTATTGCATCAAGGGCAACGCCTGGGACCCCCACAGTATCCCAGGAGATGACTTCACTGTCTGTCAGATCACATGTAAGGGTTCAAATCACTTACACCTCAAACAAATCAACGGTAGTTGAACTGGAGGGCCTGCTCGACCGCCCCTCTAGACCAGGGGTCTTCAACTCCAGGCCTTGAGGTCCGCTGTGTCTGCAGGTATTTGCTCCAACCACGCACTACACCACCTGATTTAGAATAATTCGTTTACCTCCTTGGTCCAGGAGGCGAGCTAATTAGTGAAATCAGGTGGTGTAGTGCGTGGTTGGAGCAAATACCTGCAGACACAGCGGACCTCGAGGCCTGGAGTTGAAGACCCCTGCTCTAGACTATTAGACTATTCCACCTTTTGTGCAGTCAGGCCCTCATTAAGCACACATGTACAGGATTACGTGGTGTGGGTGGTAGGGGGGGATGACATATGGACTGAAATGAAGACAAAAGTCCTGGTAGAAACATTGTCACTTTTACTACAGGAAGAAATACATATGCAGTGCTCGGGTACATTTTTTAATATTTGCCTCACTTCATTATTGAAGAAGATTAGGGTGCCCAAATCCATGAATTAAGCCTGCTAATTAGCACAACAGAATCACTTGGGACCCAGTCCTTGTGGGGAAAACAGGTGGAGAACAGTGGAGTTTCATATTCTAACTCATTGTATGCACTCACGCTTTGTCACACTAGAGCCACAATGATCGCTCAGACCCACAGCTCCTCTACCCATCTCTGCTCCTGTAGTCCCTAGCCCTGCCTGGTATGTATCATTAGAAGATCCCCTTGAACTGAGCACAGCAAACTATAACAATCCAGCTATTGCAAAACATGGCCAGATAATGTTCAGCACCTGGATTCATTCTTTTATTATGAGAGAACATCCACCCCATTAAAGTAATCCTGGCAAAAATGTCCATGCTAACTCTATACACTTCAGTAAAAGAAGAATATGTGGCATTGGCACACATTCAGAGGGTAATATTACTCCTCATGTTCTGTTCCTTTAGCCGCTCAGGTGTCGTCCTCATTGATACTGTGTTGGAACAGGTCCTCCCACACCTGGCTCGGTCCAAGTTACCCTGACTGCGGACGGCTCTCATGACATGACTGTGCACTGGGAGGCCGTGCACGGAGCGGATCGTTACCTCGCTCTCAGTACCACTGGCCAGAAGTGCACCTCCTCTGATACCCATTGTGTCATCAGCCCGCTGAGCTGTGGTCAGAACCACTCCATCACTGTCACTGCCATAAATCAGGCAGGACCCAGTGGCCCCTCTCAACCTGAGGACTTCCTGACCTGTAAGTGTCCCTGAAATTATGCACTGCTATTGATGTACTACACAGAAACAAAGAACAGGTAACACTATAGCCACTGCAATGCTGAATGCAAAATATTTTGTGGTCCTCAGTTCCATGTCCTCCGAAGTCGATCTGGGTGGAGGAGCCAGTCCCAGGCAATTGCACAATGCTGTGGAGCGAGGTGCCTTGGGTGGACTATTACAAGGCCTTTGTGAAGAGGGATGATGGCAGCGAGGAGCTGTGCAACACCACCAGCAACACCTGCAACTACTGCTGCGAGTGTGGCTTCACCTACTTCATGAATGTCTTTGCCTATAACAGAGCCGGGTCCAGCCCACCTGGGCATGTGCTCAACTACACCACCAGTAAGCAGAATCTCATCCTAAGTGTTGCTTGCAAACCATAAAAAAATAAAAATACATGGGAAACATCCGAGACAATGGAAAAAAACACAGTTTTAATCTTCTTACTCAAGTAATCCAAACAGGTATAGTACTTGTTCAAAGCCACCATTATGCTATACAAATCAATGAAAAGTATTTTATGAAAAATGAAGTCATGTATGCACACACACTAATGGCCAGGTGCTTTGTGTTGGTGTTGGGGTATAAGTCAAATAATATCTGAAGAAGTAATCACCTTCACTCTCTGCTTAAAGTCCCTTGCTGTCCGGAGGATGTATCCATATTGCTGGTGTCCACTGAGACCCTGGAGATCATGTGGTCGCCTGTCCGTGGGGCGGAGGTGTATGAGACCAAGGCGGCCGGCACATCTGACCTCATCCACTGCAACGATACGGCCCCTGTGTGTGCCCTCTCTGACCTCAAGTGCAACACCAAGTACAGTGTGGTAGTCCGGCCCTGCAGTGAGCTTAGAGGCTGCAACAATACCTGCAGACCCCACACAGAGGAGACAGGTAACAAGACACTGCTACAACACTGTGCTGGGAGAGTACTTGATCAATGGCTAAAACATACAAACACATAGGGCTGGTCTGTGATTTTCAATACTTCACCATATTATATTACATCACATGTCTGAAATAAATGAGTACTGTATGTTGTACATATTAATTAGTTCCAGTGTTCTTGTGAGGATAATTATGTCTGGTCCTTCCTCATTTAGCTCCCTGCACACCTGAAATCCTTGGCATCACCCAGACTAATGCATCCTGCTTCAACGTCTCCTGGAGTGCCAGCAACAAGGAGGCCAACTACACCGTGAACGTGGTGGGCGAGACGGAATCCCACACCTGCCACTCCACCGGGACTTCCTGTGAGGTCCCCACCTACCATGTGGCTCTACCTATGAGGTCAGCGCCATTGCAGGCACATCGGTGGGGCTGAGTGTGCCCAGCTACACCATTATCTTGGAGACAGGTACACTAGCCAGGGCAATATCAGTGAAGAGGGTTAACCATGTGGTCGGGCAGCCAAGTGAAAAAACAATATTTTGTTTTTGAGTTAGTGCTGCAGATGTCCCCGCTGCAGATGTACCTGCTCTGTAAATATGTTTGCTTATTTACAAAATTACTAAAATTGTTGCTTATGGTATACAGAAAATATCAAATATCTATGATGTTTCCAGGACCTTGCTGCCCTCAGAGCCTGATGGTCATACAAGTGACTCAGGCCATGACTAACGTCACCTGGTCAGCGGCCACTGCAGCGGAGTCCTATGTTACCTCCCTGACATCACCGCGGGGCGATGCTAAGTGCCGCACACTAGACACGCACTGCTTGATGGGATGCATCACCTGTGGCACCAATTACACAGTGTCCCTGGAGGCCATTAGCAGCAAAGGGCAGAAATCCGAGTGCACCTACCACGGCTTCTCTTCCAGTGAGTATACAGAATATCCACAGCCTCCCCAAATCACCATCCACCATGCAGCGATTTGCACAGAAGTTTGAGAGAATCTGAGTGTCCCCATCCTCTCTGTGTAAGGTGCTTGCTGCCCCTCCAGTGTTAAGCTGTACAGGATGGCCAACAACACCATTCGGGTGTACTGGCGCTCCTCTGGCAACCTCAACAACTACACCGCTGACCTGTACGGAGCCAACTCCAACTACACATGCACCCCCCTGCCGGGCGGACACTCGTGTGATGTCTCAGAGATCATGTGTGGGGATGTCTACACTGCCGTGGTTGCCCCCCTATCACGGGACGGCATGAAAATTAAGTTCTGTCCGAAACGGATGTATTCTGGTAAATGCTTCTTTTACATTAATAATAAGGAGACAAAAAAACAATAGCTGCTTACAAAACAATCATCCATTTAAAAAGACTTCCTCCAGGATGTACCAGGAAATCTAATAAGTCTTCCTGTCCTATTTCAGTTTCTTGTTTTGGAAGCAATGTTGGAATGGGTAAGCTCTTATGTTTGTTAACATATTAACATTTAATTGATGCCAATAATAATAATCCGTTTTCTGTCTAATGTAATATATTAGACTATGTAAACCAAAACTGTATTAATTTAAAACTTGTTGTTCAATCTATTATCCTTTTTCAGTGATCTATCGAGGAAAGAGAAGTGTTGAATAGCGCATGAGATGTAAGTTATTTTTGTGATGGAACAAATGGATGGATGCAATGTCAAATGCAGAACACATTTGAAAAAATCTTTCAAATGCAATTCCAACACTACCAAAGGTTAGAAATGTCAAAATAAAGTTCTGAATTTTTAGCTGTCCTTTTTGTAATACTATTTTGTTTTGTAAAACGCGTGATGCATTTTACAAAACAAAATAGTATTACAAAAAGGACAGCTAAAAATTCAGCCACACACAATCAATCTTATTTGCTTCTTGGCAGTAATGGCAGTAGTAAACATTTCTTTCTCTAAAGAATACAGTGTACAACCCAGAGTACCCACAGGCAATTGTTTAATCTGAGAAAAGCCCCATGTCAAATATCATACATGTTATCCTTTTGAATTTAATATTTTGCACCAAATGAGGGCACAATAGAGAAAACCTTAATCAAATCTGGAATTATGATACACTATCCAAAATTCTCTAATGTCATGTTCACATTACCAAATTCATTTTAGAGCCATCCAAAATGTCAGCAAGGCTGTCTGACCTGGCCATTACTGAAACATGATCGTGAGAGGGAAGATCACCTTCCCACAATTACTGAGAACTTCAGCTTCCAGGCTTAAGTAAATGAATAGGCATTTGAAATTAGTCATAAGAACATAAGAACATAAGAATGCATAATGACGAGAACAGGCCATTCAGCACATCTAGACTCATCATTTCCCCTAAGCTCATCATTTCCTAGTCTAAGAAATATCCAGTACTGCATCAAGCCTGGACCAAGTGTTTCTGCCTCAACTACCTGACCTGGCAAACTATTCCAGGCATTGACAACTCTTTGTGTAAAAATGTTTTACTGATATCTGTGCGGAATTTGCTTTTAACTAATTTCCACCTGTGGCCTCTTGTTCTGCTAACCGAATATATCTTAAAACATCTTTGGTAGTTCACTTTGTTAATCCCTTTTCAAAATGTTAAAACTTCAATCAAATCCCCCCTAAGTCTGCATATGCTTGAATAGATTGAGCATCTTTGGTCTTTCCTTGTAACTTTCATACCAGGTACCAATATAGTTGCCCTTCTTTGTATTTTTTCAAGACCTTCTATATCCTTCTTGTGCCCACAGTACTCTAAGTGAGGTCTGACAAAGGCATTGTATAACATCAATATGACCTGCTTTGATTTATACTCAGTACTGTTTGCTATGTATCCCAGCATCCTGTTGGCATTTTTTTTTACAACTGCCACACACTGCTTACATGCAGATAGACTTTGATCAACTACTTCAAAGTCCTAAGTCTTTTTCAAATTGAACACACAGTTTTTTACTCCCATAAAATACTCCTGTCTTAAATTTGTATTTCCCACATGCATAACTTTACATTTAGCAACATTTAATGGCATCTGATATGTTTCTGACCATTTTTGGATTTTGTTTAAATAATTTTGGATTACTTTAGTCTATTCCTAACGGTTTGCTAAACCCCAAGTATTGTATCAGCAAATTTAACTATTTTGCTACTAACTATTTTTTTTGCTACTAACCAAGAAAACCATGTTGGCTCACCCCTAAAATACTATTATTTTTCAGCAATGATTCCAACTTGTCGCTAATGATACATTCCAGCAATTTACATGAGATTCAAGTTACACCGACAGGCCTATAGTTCCCTGGGTCAGTACGGTCCCCCTTCTTATATATTGGAATTATACTACCCTGCTTCCAGTCATCTGGTATTTCTCCAGTGTTTAGGGATTGTATAAAACTATCTGTCAATGGTTTATATATAATCTCCCCAAGTTCTTTGTGTACTCTAGGATATATGGCTGTGTTAATTGTCTTACGTTTTTGTAGTTTTTATAGTACTTCTCCATCCCAAGGTCCTTTAAACCATTTTGTACATTGGCTATACTTTTAGGCATATTTATAACCTCTTCTCTGGTAAAGTTCTCAACTGAGTAACTGTTTAGTGTGTTAGCAATATCCTTATTATTATAAGCCAAAGTTCCTTCCTTATTCTTAATGCACGTAACCTCATCATTAGCTTTCCTTGTTCTACTAAAATATTGAAAAAAACTGCTTAGGATTACGTTTTGCATATTGGGAAAGTGCTTTTTAGCTGCTCTTATTTCCTTTTTAGCCTCATTACAATAATCAACTTTGTTTCTCTCCAAATTGTCCTTTTCATATATTCTGTACTGTCTGTTCTTTTACCTCCAAATCTCCTGTAAAGATCTCTAAATAAAACATTTTCTCTCATTTTATTAAAGTCGGCTCATCTGAAGTTAAAAGAGTTAGAGGAGACAGTCTTAACTTGGCAAAAAATATAAAAAGTAACTGCTCTATGATCACAGTAATTTGTTTTGATTTTGGAGGTCTACTCTCCTAACTGTTTAACCCATGGTGCACCTGTGGCCTAAAAAGGAGCATGATGGAGATCCTCCAAGGAGATCCAAACATCTGAGCCTACTCATAATTGCCCTCTGCTCCAACAGCAAAGACATGACAAATACATGGGGGGGGTTACTTACTGAATGTTAATGATTGTTGCTCATTCCTTCTATTTACTGTGTACTGTTTTTCACCATACAGTGTCAAGTGGCTTCAAAGACAATCATCCATCCAATACCTTCTCCTGCCAACTGATCTTTCACCTCACCTTCTTCTACTGTATCTTAGGCAGACCGACCTGCTGAATGTCAGAAATGTTTTTGCTATTTGCAAAGAAAATGTAAAATGTCTTTATATTTTTGATTGTAGAATTGACAATCTTCCCTTATAACACGTTTACAAAATGTATCTCTGAACCAAGCTGAATAATTAAAGAAACACTTCAATTAACATCAGTGCCTTAAGTCAATGTAGAATGGATTTGAATATGGATATGGGTGATTCTATGGCACTATCATACACTCATAGTTATAGGTGCTAATGTTGCTTTGCTGATTAAGTGTAGTCAGAGTAATGTTTGTTTGTCTGTTTTTCATTCAAATGTTCATTTCTACAATGAAGCTTGGAGAATTTCAAAAGCTTTGATATTTTTTCAATTTGAAGATTTAGAATACTACATACCAAATGATTCTGCCTTCTGTGAATTGGATGACTTAATTAAGGAATTGGATTTGATTCATAATAAATAAGTATTATTTCTGTTATAAACCTCCAAAGGAAATGTGATCCATTTTTTAAGTATCTTAAATGGGTCTTTTTGATTTCAGGATATTCAAAGCTCTGTCTGGTTTCTTTTGGATGATGTTAAACAATTGATTTCTTGGGAAGTGTGTGATAATGTTACATGGTAGCTACCAACATATTCCCTTAAATAAAATACCCTCTTTGCATCATAAAATAATCTGTCAATAATGAGTCATCTGTTAATATTATTATTATTTAAAGGAAGTAATATTCACCATATTTAAAAACATATTTGCACCTATTATATGATTATATGACATGGTGGCAGTTGAAAATCAGTTGAAAATCCCATTTTTGGGAGCTATGAGGTATAACTATATTAAATATTCAGATCATATGAAACATTCAAAATATAGGTTGAATGATATTTTTAAGTTAAACTGAACCTTCCCACACATTTGCTCTGTCCCTGGCTCACTCAGTCACCCCAGCTCACTCCTTCACTCATTCACTCACTCACAAAATCAGTGGTTCTCAAACTCGGTCCTGGGGACCCCCAGTGTATGTTGGTTTTTGTTCCAACCATAATTGCAACCTCTGACTTATAACTAGCTAATTTTTCTTAATTAGACACTTTTAATTTATGTTAAAGCATGCTTTGCACTGTTATGGCCACGCTATGTCAGAAATAGCTATGCATGACATGAATAATCAATGTCCCACATTCACATCCCAGGACATAAATCAGTCAGATCAACTCATGCTCTCATCTTCTGTAATGTACTATATGACACATTTCCTTTAAAAAGAGGTTACCTTTTAAATTAATTCAATTGTAGACTGGGAGGTAAAATCGGTGTGGGGGGGTGTAATTGTGGTTCTCTGTGGCTCAGTTGGTAGAGCACAGCGTTGGCAATGCTTAGGTTGTGTGTTCAATCCCCACTGGGGCCACATATACTGAAAATGTATGCATTCACTACTGTAAGTCGCTTTGGATAAAAGCGTCTGCTAAACGTATATATAACGTATATTATATTAATTGTTGAAAGTGTGGACACCTGGGGCCTCATTTATAAAAAGTTGCGTAGAAACCATCCTACATTTTATCTAAGATCATTTCTGAAATGTGCGTAAGTGTGATTCAGAGAAACTGAACGTACGCACAAAAAACGTGCGTATGCCACTCCCCCAGATGTGAAATCTCTAAATCACAAATGATCTTGAAATTGTGCGTAACTGCATGGTTTTAGATCTCCACCTTGTAAACGCCCCCTAATTAATATCATTAGCATATGAAGGAGCTCGAATCAAAACACAAATCCTCTACTTGATAATGGCGAGCTGCAAGAAAAATACTTTTAGCGAGGCTGAAATCGAGGTCCTGTTGGCGGAGGTGCAGATGCGTGCAGGGACGCGGTTTGGGAGCCTTTCCAGTGGCTTTACCAGTACAACCAAGTATGTGGCCTGGCAGTCTGTAGTCCAGGCTGTGAATGAGGTGCGGGGGCACAGAAAGGACGTAAAGAAAAAGTGGTCTGATTTAAAACTGAGGTCAAAATCTTGAATAACTCGTTCCCTTCTTATTGCGCGGTTGGCGATATCTTTGAGAAATGACAATGCTGCCATTTTTCCTCTTGCAAACCACTGCATTATTGGACATTTTATAGCCTATAGATTGACTGAAATGTTTTACACGCTTGGAACCATAATATGTATTAAATACATTTCAAGGATGTGTCAATTATGCTAATGGAGTAGTTTTGGAAAACCAATGTGTGTTTTTGTTTTGTTTTCCACAAGTAGCCTAGCTTATGTTGTTTTAATTTATTAATAAATGTATTGTGCAAACCATTACGTATAGCCTAAGCAATGTGTTCAATCTGGTAATACTACTATTACTACTACTACTACTACTACTACTAATAATAATAATAATAATAATGAGGAAACAATTAGGCAGCAGATGACATGTTGGCGCTGTTAGATTTCCGAATACATTTTACATTACATTTACATTTTAAGCATTTAGCAGACGCTCTTATCCAGAGCGACTTACAATATGTACATTAATACATGGTAGGAACAATCATAGTACGCGCAAGAGATCAGTGCAGTAATACAGCAATAGACCATTGCAGGCAGCTGCGTACCATACCTGTAACACTGGGAAGGAAAGGGTTAGTCAATTATTTGGAGTAAGCAGGGGTATATAGTGTTGAGCAAGTAGGCAGTGGTGATGACAATTAGCTAGATGTACAGAATTCAGTGGTAATGGAGTCTGAAAAGGTGGGTTTTGAGTCTCTTGCGGAAGATTGCAAGTGATTCCGCGGTCCTGACCGATTGCGGAAGGTAGTTCCACCAGTGAGGGGTCAGGACAGAGAAGAGACGAGACCGCGAATACCTGCAGTACTCCAACATTGCCACAAGGAAACGTGCGTACGCCAAATTGAAACCTGACATGGAGCGGAGTACTTTTCCACGTCAAAGACCGTTTTTATAAATCTGAACTTTGGCGTGGATTTGAGCGTACGCACGTTCTAAGATCAAATCTGTGCGTAAGTACGTTTTATAAATGAGGCCCCAGGTCACTGAAAGTATAACGATATGAGTATTTGGCAATGAGCCAAACCTACATACAAGGTGGAAAAAATGATGGTAGAACATACAGTGGGTTCGGAAAGTATTCAGACCCCCTTACATTTTTCATTCTTTGTCATATTGCAGCCATTTGCTAAAATCAATTAATTTCATTTTTTTCCTCGTTCATGCACACACAGCACCCAATATTGTCAGAAAAACACAGACTTGTAGAATTGTTTTTAGATTTATTACAAAATAAACACTGAAATATCACATGGCCATAAGTATTCAGACCCTTTGCTGTGACACTTGTATATTTAACTCAGGTGCTGTCCAATTCTTCTGATCATCCTTGAGATGGGCCTACACCTTCATTGGAGTCCAGCTGTGCTTAATTATATTGATTGGACTTGATTTGGAAAGGCACACACCTGTCTATGTAAGGTCCCACAGTTGACAGTGCATGTCAGAGTAAAAACCAAGCCATGAAGTCCTAGGAACTCTCCATAGACCTCCGAGATAGAATTGTGTTGAGGCATAGATCTGGGGAAGGGTATAAAAACATTGCTAAAGCATTGAAAGCACCCAGGAGAACAGTGGGCTCCATCATTGTGAAATGGAATAAGTTTGAAACCACCACAACTCTTCTTAGAGCTGGCCGTCTGGCCAAACTAAGTAACCGGGCAAGAAGGGACATGGTCAGGGAGGTGACCAAGAACCCAATGGCCACTCTAAGAGAGCTTCAGAGTTCCTCTGCAGCGATGGGAGAACCTGGTAGAAGGACAAACATCTCTGCAGCACTCCCATCAATCAGACCTTTATGGTAGCACTTGGCATTCAGGCCAAAAATTTCAATTTGTGTCTCATCAGACCGGATAATCTTTTTCCTGATGCTCTTAGAGTCCTTTAAGTACCATTTGGCAAACTCCAGGTGGGCTGTCATATGCCTTTCACTCAGAAGTAGCTTCCGTCTAGCCACTACCATAAAGGTCTGATTGATGGGAGTGCTGCAGAGATGTTTGTCCTTCTACCAGGTTCTCCCATCGCTGCAGAGGAACTCCGAAGCTCTCTTAGAGTGGCCATTGGGTTCTTGGTCACCTCCCTGACCATGTCCCTTCTTGCCCGGTTACGTAGTTTGGCCAGACGGCCAGCTCTAAGAAGAGTTGTGGTGGTTTCAAACTTATTCCATTTCACAATGATGGAGCCCACTGTTCTCCTGGGTGCTTTCAATGCTTTAGCAATGTTTTTATACCCTTCCCCAGATCTATGCCTCAACACAATTCTATCTCGGAGGTCTATGGAGAGTTCCTAGGACTTCATGGCTTGGTTTTTACTCTGACATGCACTGTCAACTGTGGGACCTTACATAGACAGGTGTGTGCCTTTCCAAATCAAGTCCAATCAATATAATTAAGCACAGCTGGACTCCAATGAAGGTGTAGGCCCATCTCAAGGATGATCAGAAGAATTGGACAGCACCTGAGTTAAATATACAAGTGTCACAGCAAAGGGTCTGAATACTTATGGCCATGTGATATTTCAGTGTTTATTTTGTAATAAATCTGCAAAAATTTCTACAAGTCTGTGTTTTTCTGACAATATTTGGTGCTGTGTGTGCATGAACGAGGAAAAAAATGAAATTAATTGATTTTAGCAAATGGTTGCAATATGACAAAGAGTGAAAAATGTAAGGGGGTCTGAATACTTTCCGAACCCACTGTACACACAAGTTTTAAACAACATCAATTGATCATGAAATTGGCTGGAACAAAAATCAGCACATACAGGGGGTCCCCAGGACTGAGGTGGAGAACCACTGCATTAAATAACTGACCAATTGAGTGGCTCCCTCAAAGTAATGGTAGTACCTCTGTCTTACCACTAGATGACACTGATAAAGCAGTGGCAGCCTCTGCAAACAGTTCCTTTTCTTGATATTGTATTCCATATTTGTACTGTATGCAGATTAAATAATAGAAATAGAATAGAATTATAATTGTATATTTATCTTTTTAGTTTTTAGTCCATTGACATTGCTCGTTTTTAACACACTGACACCAAATCAGAACCTGGTGTATAAAGAAAAGGTCTAATGGTGCAATGTTAGCGGTACCTTTCAAGCTATTTAAAATGTTTCTTTGAAAAGACACAACCTCACATGTGCCTCAGACAGGAAGAAACGTGTTCAACATGAAAAATCACTTATCAGGAAACACAAACCGAGAGAGGTGGGGTCATAAAGAGACAATTTAAAACCAAACTGCTTTGTGATATTCTTTTCAAAAACACCCCTCCCAAGTGGGCATCAGTTGCAACGTACACAATACCAAATCTGAAATAGAATCATTCTAATTCTAGAACCAGTTACATAACAGCATGTTGAGAAATTCAAAACATGCAAGGAAACCTAAACCCAATACTGCCCTTCACGTGTTTATTTTATACATAGCTGAATATGTAGGGGACAAATCAAGGCACAAGCATTTCACTCAAATAATATTTTGTGTGTCCCATTTTAACATGCAACTTACCCACTCAATGAAGATAATCTGTATAGGCCTACAAAAGACAATGAAATATGCAAATAACTGGAAAAGGTTATTGTTCAATATAATAAATCAGTATTCTTTAGATTCTAGAATGAAAATAAGACTTTATCAAATTAATATTGATGTTTAAATGTAGCAGAGACACAGAAGATGGAGAAGACCTAAGTGGTGCATTCAACTACGCCAAATGTTTGCAGAAAAACATATTGTCTTTAAAAAGTGGTTGTTGAACAGTTTAAACCAACATTCCATTAGCTTACTACATTTGTAAATAGCATTATATCTTATAAATAGGAATTTCTCTAGCACATGTCAGGTTTAACGTATTTGTACCCCCACATACGATTGTTAGACAGAGAGCTACCTGGGGGAAACATGCAGTACATACAGTAGCTATCTTATTGCTAACTTGTTAGCTAGCAACCAAGTTTTAACAACATTGATGTAGCTAGCAAGCTAACATTTGCTATAGGCTAATCTTTCATCACTGATGCGTCATAGCATGTAATTTCTCACTGCTTTAAAACCAAAAAAAGGCAAACTATTATGGTGGGAAGGTACTCTGGGTTTGCCAGGCATCAACACAATAAAATACAGTGTGTCTCATCAAAGCACTCAAATTGTGCTCATATCCTGTCCGTACACACAACTACTTTGACTCTGGCCCACCACAACACCATGTTCGATCGCCACAGGCTAGGTTCTCAAACTGTTAGCTTGTGTTAGAAAGTGTTCGTGGCCAGCACATAGCTAACAGACAAAAAGTTTGAATTAGCTAATGGTTACAGATGTTTGCATGACTGAGCCCAGTTCAGCTGATGCTTTCCATCACAATATATTTAATCCTATGATTTCTGACTTAATTAAATAAGCAAATAAACCCCACAACAAACTAAGGTTTTTTAAAATTTGTTTTACATTTTTCATAGTTTATGTTATTACACATTATAATAGCCATTATAATAATTATTCTCCATAACTGTTAATTCCCAACTCCAGCTGCAGACATACCCCTATCTCTCACAGGAACTTGGAGTTCACAGGAACTCCAAAATATACTAAAAATGTTATATTGCATTACACCACTGTGTTTCCACACAATCTTTTTTTGATGCGTCTGTTTCTAAAGTTACAGATGACTAGGCTTGCCATTATACTGACATGGTGTAACTACATTGTAATTACACAAGTATTAGTGCAATATAATATGTGTGGTGTGTGTGTGTACATTAGTGTGTCTCAAGACATTTTAAATAGAGAAAGGGTTATTTTATATGCTCCAACATCTAATATCTAAAGAATTTCAGTATCATGCAAGTGGGTATAAAGAACAATTAGAACTAAACCAAGATGTAGCTAATGTTAAAAAGTACCTGGATAAAAATGTAGAGGGCTTATAAATAAATTCATATCACCAGAAATGACATATTTTATACAAAGTAAATGTGATATATTCAGAAAGGAAAATAAATATTTAATTATTTTATTGTGGCTGAAAAATATCTTGAAAAATATAAATTACAAAAAATCCTCACTTTTTAAAAACATTAAGATACTTTTTTTAAGTACTGTTATGCAAAAAAACAGTTAAGCAAATAAATGTGTTCATCTACACAACCAATTTGAATAATGTAAACTAATACACAAACTGTATTGTAAATCATTGCATCATTGCTTCTTCATTATAAGCCATGCTAGGAAGCTGCAATGACAGTGTTGGTGTAGGAAGACTACACTGCACCCTGTTTGAAAAAAAAAAAGGCGTTCACAGCACATGCCCTTATTCATGGAGCTTCAACATTTCTGCTTATTGTTCAAGAGACAGCTTGAATTTCCTGGCTGGGTTATAGAATGTATTCACTTTCTCGTTGGCTTCTCTCTGTCTCATCCACCGTCAGGAACTAGGAGGTGATATTCCTTTATTGTCATCTGATAAAAGCTCCCATTCAATATGTAGCCCACATATAATGCACCAGGGTATTGTGTTTTGCAATTAAATAAAATTCACATTTTCCTACTTCTCGTAAGCAGGTAGGAAATAAAAAATCTTCAACGAGATGGCTAATGGCAAACAACATTTAAAAAATGCAACTTTCTAATCCTTGGACTAATGTACGCACACATTGTTCTATCCTGTTTGTAAGGAGCCTCACTTTCCAAGCACACACTCTTCTTCAGTTTCCCTTGTATTGGCCTCTTTTTGAAGCAGCCCCTCCCAAATCATTATCTCTGTCGAACAGGTCATCTACACAGTTCTCATGGGTTTTGCCCATAAAGGAACAGAGACACATGAAAATGTATGGTTATAAGTTATGTACATCTACTGGAGACTAAATGTGTGTTTTATACTATATATGCTTCTGGTTTAAGTCACTAAACAATAGTTTAGCTTCACACTCAACTTCACACCATTATAGCTTTGAATATTTATGGGTAAGAGCCACATTTTTGAGAAATTGAACAATGAACAAATTAAGCATGTGATATCTATCTGTCATTTACAACATATGAAAACTGACATATGTTTTTCACACAGGTTGACAAAATATGTTTTTCAATACTGCAAGTCTAAAATGAATAATTAAGGATATTTTTGAGATTCACAAAATAAAATAAAGAACAAACAATTATCTTATGATATATATTTAAATGGCAGTGCCGTATTTGGAGTAACAAATCTCCAACATTTCAATCCTTACTCAAAATAGAATAATAGAATTATAGAATAATACCTATTAAAACAATGTGCTATGTGAATTGTCTCAAATAAGAAACTTTTGCAACAAAGCACTTCCTCATATAACCAAACCATTCTGTGGTATTCTTATTATTTCACTGCATTTTTGTGCCATGTTCTATACACAACTCACAACGTGAATTCTAAAAGAATGTTTTTTACAAAAGGCCAGCGAAGATAAGAACAACTTTATTATCTGATGCTGAATACAAAATGAAAAACATAAGTCATGAAAAATCAATTAAAACATAATTTTGAACATTTTTGAAAATATCACTTGCAATATATCATTATATTATATCCTAATAGAGGTATGAGTTCAATATACAGTTATTGCAAAAAGTTATATATACAACAGAGTAGATTATGCAAACTGACATAGATGCAGACGGGGCAGGCTGTGCTAAAAGAAACACCTTCACTGGCTCCCCCCTCTTCCCATGACACCTGTGAGCCTTGGGGCATTAGGAGGCAACCTAATTTTAAGCAATACTGATTGGTTCCCACGCGACAGGAGTACCTGCGTTATAGCTCAAAAGAATCCAGAACACCTTTTGTATTTGACTCCCTTGTATAGAACTAATTGAAATCCTGCGGTCATTGTCAAAGATGGAAATGTTGGGAGCATTAGGTTTTTCTTTAATATTGGCGTCTCTGGCTCAGGTAAATATTTCCAATATAGTGGGAAAGTATTATAATTTATACTTATATTGATGGTATATCTCAAGTGAAGCTTAGATCTGACTTGTTAATTCTTTTTTCAATTGTGTTCTGTTTCAGATTCCATCCACTCAGGCAAAAGGTGATTTTCGAGTTACAAGATGATTTTCCTATCTTTTTTTTTGTTTTGCTGTTGTTGACTACAGAACAAAAACGTTTTTATCTTGCTTATAATTTCCGAAAACTTCTCATTAAGGAAAATCATCATCTTTTTCAGATTAAATTATATTAATTTACTTTTGGACTAAAATATCAAGTTCTATTCACAAAAATTAAAAGGCATCAAAAGTACAGATATTAATACATTAAAAACATATTGACTATACTTAATTAGGCATGTTATCTTGCTTTTTCTGTCAATTAATATATGAATTATTCCATTATAGGAACATGTGGTAAGACATGGGGTTGACATGAAAATATTTAGCTTGAAGTAAAATATTTGTTTTCCTGCTTTATATTTTAAATGTAGAATGTGTACATTGGACTATGACTTCATGTTCAAACATGATATTTTTCCATATGGATGTGTAAATTAGAAGCAAATTATTCTTAAGGGGACATCTTACCCCATGTTCCACTACATGCAGTGATCACTCGAGGGCATGTCACGTTGGTACAGGCAATCATATCACCAAATGATCTCCAAAAGGATCATTTGGAGATAGAAACATTATGTTTGCGCTTAAACCGGATGGATTTTTTTGGCAAAATATTTAACCTTAAATATTTAAGTCTTATTTATTGGACCTGAAACAAGATTCTTAACGGTAGGGCATATCGTGACCCGGTTATTTCGTATGATTTATTACAAAATAACTCCAACCTATTAAACGTTCTACTTTTCAATTAGTGTAATCTATTTAAATCCATCTAAATGGAATTGAATTCACCAGTACAGTTTCTCATTTTCTTTCAGATTGCAACATTACAGAAATAACGTCTCCATCAGCATCCTCGCTACTTGTAAAATGGAATAAATATATTGGCGCAACAAATTATTTCCTGGACCTTCGGGTTGTAAACTCTTCAGATTCTGCGCCAGTTGTGGTGACGCTAACTGCACGCACCTTAGAGAAGGTGGTTCAAGGTCTGAGACCGGCTACCTTGTACTATGTAACAGTAAAAGTTTTCCAGTTTTACTCTGTTAGGTGCATGGATTCGAAAACATGGACAACAGGTAATGTAGGCTATGTTTTTCCGCATTTATTATTTATTTTAATTAATTAATGAATTATGTATAGCCTATGTGTATTATTATGGTTTTTATCCCAGGTAATGGTTACCAGAATGCTTACAAAATGCAATTTTCTTATATACCGTTATACTAAATAAATCATCTTGAAGTGGGGACCCCATGGCCAAAGCATGTTTGCAGATAACTTTACAAGTATATGGGCACTACAATCACGTGGGCTATGTATCGATGTATCCAACATGCATTGTCCATAGCGAATACACCAATTTTGTTTTTGCGTAATCGAAAATACCAAAATATGGTACCTTACTAGTCTCTTATTTTTTCTTCCAATTCTAGTGCCTGACACCACGCAAATGACTTATTCGAAAGCAATATCGAGCTCAGCGATTCGGTTAAAGTGGGCTCCGGTCAAGGGTGCAGATAGTTACCTCTTGACAGTTAGCAGTTTGCTTTCCGGAGAAACTCTCCGCATACAATTGACCAATCTGAGCACCGAAGTCCACGACCTGCAACCAGCAACAGTATACAATTGCATCGTTTATGCTTCAAACATCGCCGGCCTGGGCGCTGGCAGCAAAATGAGAGCTGTTACAACACGTGAGTAAACTATCCTAGCTATAGGCCTACATATCCTCATGTCGCGGGTGGAAGTGCTGTATAAAATAAACCATTGCCTCCAATTCAGAAGTTTTATTCCACAGGGGTGCAACACACGATTCTTTATTTGGCACATCAGACGGCGAATGGGTATAGAGAATTTTTAAAAATATCCAGCATAAACCCATCACATGAACCGTATTCTTTTTTTCCTTCCCAAACTCAGTGGTGCAGCCGCCCCCGCACGTCACTGCAACGCAAACAGGAAAGGACACAGCTCGCGTAACCTGGGACAAAGTGAATAACGTAATTCTATATGAAGTGATAATCACTGATTTGAGTGAACCAGGAACCAGACCCTTCGTTACCAATTCCACCACTACTTCCTTGGATATATATAATATCCAGCCTTGCTCCAGTTATGAGATATCAGTATCCTCTTTAAACACGTTTCTAGAGGCAGGAGAGGCCAATCATTACATCTACACAACAAACAGTAAGTAAACTACCTTTGAAAACTGCTTTACATTTTAAAACAAAGGAGACAAAAATCTTATAGTGATATAACATAGGCTATTATTGTATTTTATTAACCATAAATAAGCTGAGTTCCTAGCCTTATGATCAGTGAAGAATTCAGATCCTCAGAATTCAGAATTCTGGCACCACACGCCATTTTTTTCCTGTAGCACCAGATACACCTGCATACCTTAATAATAACTTTACTGAGAAACAAACACATTTTTTTTTAAAACATGTATGCTGCTGGTTTGTGAAAGGTGACATGTTGTAACTCTTTTCCCACCGCCCTGTTTTCAGCCTTAAGCGCCGTGACATCCATTTCGGTGGACTACAGCTGTTCTAGTGGCTCGGTGACAGTGAATTGGCGGACGGTTTTCGGAGCAGACTCCTACAGGGCCGCCGCTGTGGACAGCAGCGGGACAGTCTTGTCCTGCACCTCCCAGTCAGAGAACTGCCAGATCATGGGGGTGACGTGTGGGGAGAGGTACCTGGTGCAAGTTACTGCCATCTCCAACAGCTGCGAGAGCACTGCCAACGCCACCACCCACTTTGAGACAGGTGGGTACACCTGAGTAGAGGCTCAGACGCAGGGCTCGTGCCCCCCCTTCAACGTCATCATTTACTTTCTCATAACACGTTTTCTTATGGCGTGAAGTGTTCCGAGTGTATTTCCCATCTCAAGACACAGACACTCACACACACTTTATCTTGTCATCAGGGAGTGTCTTGTAAATATATCTATGTATATGTTGATGTATTGAGCAAGGGGTTATTTAGACCTCCGAGCTCATGAATAAACTTTACAGCTGAGGCGTTACCTGGAAGGATTACATTGATATGATGAAAGTCAGGCATGATACAATAAAATGTCAACTGCTTCCCCATTCTGTTTTCTGTGCAGTGCCCTGCCCCCCCACCGACCTGGAACTCTACCGCGAATGCTCAAGCAATGTCATAATCTTCTCATGGGCGCCCACCAATCACACCTCCTACTACGTGGCCACGGCTATTGACTCCAATGGGGAACGCACAAATTGCATTACCGTCGAGACTTCGTGCCTCTTTACCCATACTTTCTGTGGGCGTGGGTACCAGTTCATTGTGTACTCAGTAAGTGGAGCGTCACAGTGTAAAAGTGGTCAAAGCTCTCCAGTCCATATCCGAACAGGTGAGAGAACTGTAATAGCAAAACAAAAACACTGGGTGGTGCTTAGTGTGTCTTTTCTATAAATTAGTACACAGCCTTCTGAACTGAAAGAATTTAGGTTTTTACCTAATTTAGCACATGGCACCATCTAGTGGTGCACCACAGTAATGTACGAAACATAATACTGCTCTCTTTTGGCTGGATCCACTAATGCTCTTGAGTCTCCCTCAGCACCCTGCGCCCCAAAGAATTTGGTGACTTCTTCAGAATGCTATTCGGATGTGCTTATCAGCACCTGGAATGAGGCGCCCGGCGCAATCTCGTACCTTGTGGAGGCATGGGGCAACACGAAGCAGCACAACCGCTACAATTGCAGCTCAGTCACCAACAGCTGCGCCATTCCGGGGGTGCACTGTGGCGAGAGTCTGACCATGTGGATCTACGCGTTTGATGAAGACTGCAACAGTGAAAAGGCACTCGGGGAGGTGGCAGAGACAGGTAAACAGACATCTGTCAGTCACTAAGTCAGCACAGTGAGTCGAGGGCCCGTGAGCTCAGCCACATAGAGCCAGTGAATATTTAACCATGTGACGGGCTGAGGATCGGTAGTTCAATATTCACACCATGTAGAACGCACTGGACCGGATTGTTTGTGTCATCCCCCCCGCAGTGCCCTGCGTCCCCCAGAACGTGTCAGCCGTCATGGAGTGCAACTCTAACGCTATTACCATGTACTGGGAGTACAGCCACGGCGCAGTGTTCTACATCGGTACCGCCGTTCACAGCGATGGGACGATGAGCACCTGCGTCACCACGGAGACCACGTGCCGCATTGAGGGCCTGCACTGCGGGCAGACGTATTCTGCCTTCATCATTGCCTCCAACTTCAATTGCAACAGCTCAGCAAGCTTGCACGTCAGCGTGGACACAGGTATGCCACTCCCAAAGACCCGCTTCACCGAGGTTCTTAGGGCACAGCAAATGCTTTTATATTAATAAACTATATTACATGACATTACATTACAGGCATTTAGAAGACGCTCTTATCCAGAGCAACGTACAGTTTACATTTCTTTACAATCAATTTATATATATTATATATATATATTATATATAACTATATTAATGTTGATTTAACAGGAAAAACTCATGCTTTCTGAATCCTCCAGCTCCATGCCCGCCCGGCCAGGTTGAGGCCTCCCTGGACTGCGCAGGGAACTACGCCCTGGTTACGTGGCAGAGCCTCATGGGCGGGGCTTCGTACACGGCCACCGCCGAAGATGAGGAGGGAGGTCTCCTCAGCTGCAGCACCTTCAACGACAGCTGCAAGATCCCAGAGCTCAAGTGCGGGAAGAAATATGCTGTCAGCGTCATATACCGCAATGGCAGATGTCCCAGCATGCCCTCCACTTCTATCGAGATGGACTCTGGTAGTTCTCTACTTCTTTTGTTTTCCATTTGACTTATTTCCCTTTACCTTTGAATAAGTGCTAGTTAGTCGCTCAGACCCTTTCATGTAACTGCAAGTAAAGCTTCACATTGGCTTGTTTTATAAACAGAGATGAATTATTTAACTTTTTCCTACAGTTCCCTGTGGGCCTAATAACATGCAGACCCATGTGGACTGTGGCACGGGTGTGTTGAATGTGGGCTGGGATGCATCTGCTCATGCCGAGGGCTACACCACCGTTGTGGAGGCGGGAAACGGGGAGAAGACATATTGCAACTCCTCAGAGACGCAGTGCAGTTTCGACACTCTCGAGTGTGGCCTATCCTACACGGTGAAGGTGAAGTCGGTCACTGGCTCTTGCCTCAGTATGCCGAGCAAAGAAATCATCCAGGAAGGTACAGTGCAGACATGTCAAAACTTCTCCGCCTTCTCAGTGTACATGTATACCGTGCACACAGACGCGTTGCAACATGTTTGAAGGACATAAAATCCCCACTTTTCTCTGATTCCCTTGAACGGCAGCTGTTTTGTTTTTTGACTCCAGTGTAAGTCTCTTTGGGCGGTGATGCCATGGTCCCTGTGCTAACTGGCAGTGTCTTTGTGGGTGTGTCCTCAGGGCCCTGCGTGCCTACTAATGTGACGGTGGAGCACAGCTGCGAGGAGAGCTCTGCCATGATGATGTGGGAGGCCAGCCGGGGGGCCACGTCCTACATCGTAACTGCCGTGGGCGAGGACGGACATGCGCACGAGTGCATCTCCGATGGCACGGCCTGCATCCTCACCGATCTGCACTGCAGCCAGGTGTACACCGTGGCAGTGAGCGCGGTGGATGACAAGTGCACCAGCCTGCAGAGCCAGACCATTACACTCAGCACAGGTACAAAAAAATACCAAATTATAAACCAAATTTGAAACGAATACCAAATGCATGACAGAAAGGTGTGTCCCTATTGGAGCATAGCAACCCATAGCCAAAGTTCCCAGTCACGAATGATTAATAGAAGATCACATCCATACAATATAAAGATTAGTGGATTTGAGACATTTTTTTTTTTACAGACATATTGGGCAAGAACAGCCCAATATGTCAGTAGACACATATATTTGGGCAGCTGCACTGCAGGCTTGAAACCCATGGGTGAGATGTAAAATATGATGAAGACTTGTCATTTACTGTAGGTTGATGACAGCAGAACTATCTGTCTATTCATCCTCTCCTCTCTGCCCACAGTCCCATGTCCTCCCTCTCACGTGGAAGCCAGGATCGACTGCATGAGCAACACGGCCACCGTCTCGTGGGACGCCAGCCCCAATGCTGTGTCGTACTCGGGCTGGGCAGTGGGGACGGATGGACACAATGTGTCCTGTGACAGCAGCTCTCCAGACTGCCAGATGGCCGGCCTTCACTGTGGTCAGGAGTATGCCTTCACCGTTTTGGCCACTGACGGTAGCTGCCGAAGTCCAAAGAGCACGGAGATCAGAAAGGAGACAGGTATTGGGCTTATTTCTGGCCATTTAAAACAACAGAGTAGAATACACTTTATTGATCCCCGGTGGGGAAATACATCTTGCCATGACAAGACAAGCATGACAAACAGCAAACATATAAAACCGATCAAAAACACAGTATTATTAGAATTTTTTTCTATTTTCTTTTTCTGCTGATTTCTCCCAGTTTTTCTCCCCATTTTTAGTATCCATTTATACCCTCCTTTTCACGTCAATTATCTCACTCCCTCATATATCTTACAAGTTCGCTGCCATAGTCCTGATACCGGCAGTAACATGCGGCTGGGCCCCGCCTCCTCTGAGCCAGAACCCGCCAAGCCGTCACCGTAACTCCGGTATGTGAGCACAGGGCCACTCTTATACGCAGCGGACTCGCATCGAGCCAATTTCCGCCCCCTAGTGGCACTCCCGGCCAGAGCCGAAACTGGCGCGATTGGCACCAATTGAACCCCGGTCGCAGTGGTCAGCGTCGAACATTGTAACCGATAGACCACAAAAACACATTATTAATATAGCAGGCATAAAAAATCTAAAGGCTCTAGGTAATCGTGACATAATCTTTTCCCTCGTAACCCTAATTCCCCCACTCTTATGGCGCTTGTAGATTGAAATGTACTCCATAGAACAAAACTTTGCATGAGTATCCTGTTGTTCAAAGCAGTGTCCTTGACAGCGTTGTCTCATTGTGTGTTCTCTGATCCTCGTCGTGTCAGCCCCCTGCACCCTGCAGAACATGGCAATTCACCTGGCCTGTCACAGCAACCTACTCATGGTCACGTGGGATCCCAGCGCCTTCCCAGTGAACTACAGCGCCATCGCGAGGGCGGCCGATGGCACTGAGCAATCCTGCCACTCCCAGCTGGAGCCCAGCTGTGGCATCGACAACCTGAGCTGTGGCCAGGAGTACAGCGTGACTGTGACAGCCTCCAACAGCCACTGCCACGGGCCTACCAGCGCGGCACAGACCATAGAGACAGGTGATCACAGCGCTCTGCTGCCACGACACTGCAAGACAATGGAAGACTTGAAATACAAAAAGCTTCTCTCCGAGAAAACTATCATTAGTGTACCTTGCATCTATCGCTCAATATGTAAATGTTCATAATTGACGCTTGAAATGAATGCTTTTCTGGACAAAAGTATTTGAGAATGTATAATGAAAGCCCCCCAGGGAGAGTGACAGATTGACACAGCAGGCACAAACTGTAATGAGCTCTTTCAGTGCGGCTTGATAAATGCTTGATATGTCCAATAAAACATGCAATAACTTGTTACCTCTTAGAGCACATTGATGTGTCTTTTAAGGCACTGTCTCGTGGCTTGTTCGGCCAATAGATAAACCTGGTCCTGTTTCTCTTGCAGTGCCCTGTGTCCCGCAGAATGTGATGGGGCATATGGAGTGTGACACTAACATCCTCACCACGTCCTGGAGCAGGTCCCCCGGGGCCTCGACCTACACCGCCACACTGAGTGGCTCCGGCGGCTACTCTGAGGCCTGCTCCACCTCCGACCTCACCTGCACCTTCAGCAGCCTGCAGTGTGCCCAGCCGTACACCTTCAGCGTGGTGGCGCACGATCTCCACTGCGACAGCAGCGCCAGCTCCACTGTCTCCACGGCGACGGGTACGACACGCTCGCCGTCCCTCGCCGCAGGCCGTGCCCCTGAAACCCGGGGTGACCTCTCCCCCTGACCCCCCACGCGTGTGTCCTTGTGTCCCCCATAGGGCCCTGTGACCCACAGAACGTGGACACCACCCTGCACTGCGAAACCAACATGGTGATAGTGTCCTGGGATGCCAGCGCTGGGGCCAGCAGGTACATGGTGCTGGCGCGGGACGAGGAAGAGCAGCTCTCCTCCTGCAGCACCACGGACACCTCCTGCCAGCTCAACCAGCTGAACTGCGGTGACACGTACAACATCAGTGTGCTGGCTGACGATGGGATCTGCAACAGCTCCTCACAGCCACGCGTGGTTATAGAGACAGGTGCAGTGACACCGCTGACCGTCACACACAGTCAGAGAGATACTATTCACCATCACACACACAGTCAGAGAGATACTATTCACCGTCACACACACAGTCAGAGAGATACTATTCACCGTCACCCACAGTCAGAGAGATACTATTCACCGTCACACACACAGTCAGAGAGATACTATTCACCGTCACACACACAGTCAGAGAGATACTATTCACCATCACACACAGTCAGAGAGATACTATTCACCGTCACACACAGTCAGAGAGATACTATTCACCGTCACACACAGTCAGAGAGATACTATTCACCGTCACACACAGTCAGAGAGATACTATTCACCGTCACACACAGTCAGAGAGATACTATTCGCCATCACACACAGTCAGAGAGATACTATTCACCGTCACACACAGTCAGAGAGATACTATTCACTGTCACACACACAGTCAGAGAGATACTATTCGCCATCACACACACAGTAAGAGAGATACTATTCACCATCACACACAGTCAGAGAGATACTATTCACCGTCACACACAGTCAGAGAGATACTATTCACCGTCACACACAGTCAGAGAGATACTATTCACCGTCACACACAGTCAGAGAGATACTATTCACCGTCACACACAGTCAGAGAGATACTATTCACCGTCACACACAGTCAGAGAGATACTATTCACTGTCACACACACAGTCAGAGAGATACTATTCGCCATCACACACACAGTAAGAGAGATACTATTCGCCATCACACACACAGTAAGAGAGATACTATTCACCATCACACCCACAGTCAGAGAGATACTATTCGCCATCACACACACAGTCAGAGAGATACTATTCACCATCACACACACAGTCAGAGAGATACTATTCGCCATCACACACACAGTCAGAGAGATACTATTCGCCATCACACACACAGTCAGAGAGATACTATTCGCCATCACACAGACAGGCAAAGAGAGATACCAAACACTCAACACTCAACAGACATGTATGTGTATGTATCTGAAGTGTCCTTTTTCAAGATTAAAGCATCCGCAGTAGCAACAAGAACACATAGAGGACCATATTAAGTGAGATTGTGTGAGAGAGAGAGAGAGCGAGAGAGAGAGAGAGAGAGAGAAAGGGGGAGAGAGATGCAAACAGAGGCCCTATTCCAGCTGAGCAGCACTGTGTTCCAGTGACAATAATGAAGCTATCAAACTGCACCACCCTCACTGCCACTGTCCTTCCCCCAGCACCGTGCCCCCCTGTGATAGAGAACCACTCCCTGGACTGTGCTACCAACATTGCCTCCGTGTCCTGGGGGAGCGATGACAACGCGGTGGAGTTTCACATCAACGGCACTTCGACCCTGGGCCTGAAAACCTCGTGCAGCACCACCAGCACCGCCTGTGAGCTTAGTGACCTGGAATGTGGCCAGACCTACACCATATATGGCACAGCACTGGGACAGGAGTGCAAAAGTGGACCCAGCTCCGGAGTCAACATCGTCACAGGTCTGTACACTGGGCTGTGTGTCTGTACTGTTCGCTGTGTGTCTGTATTCTGGGCTGTTTGTCTGTACTCTGGGCTGTGTGTCTGTTGTACTTTGTACTGCATGTCTGTGAAGAGAGTTGATGGAAATGTGTTTTCTTTGTCCCAGCGCCCTGTGCTGTCAGCATGGCGTACTCAAGCTATGATTGTGCAACCAATATCGCCCTGGTGAACTGGGACGACAGCCGGGGACGGGACTCCTTTTACACCTGCGTGGAGGGGGACGGACACACGGACTGCTGCAGCACAGACGAGACGATGTGTACCTTCACCAGCCTGCAGTGCGGACAACATTACGACGTGAATGTCAAGGCCCTGGCCAGCCACTGCAACAGCAGCCAGACCAGTAGTCCCAGCATCAATACAGGTAGGGAGCTGAGCATCTATGTACATTTCCTTCTCACAGGTGCAAAAAAAACTCTTTCCTTTTATTTCTGTGATTTACTTATGATGTCATTCCCTCTCCTCAGTCCCCTGTGCACCACAGAATGTAAGCGCTTCCCTGATGTGTGCCAACAACACGGCCGTAGTGACCTGGGCTGCAACCGAGGGTGCAGTGAACTACAGCGTGATTGCTCTGGGGAGAGACGGAGACAACAAGCACTGCCATACCACAGACACTACCTGCAATCTACCGATGATGCACTGCGGTCAGACGTATCTCATCACTGTCACCCCCTCCTCTGAAATCTGCAGTGGGTTTCCTAGCAAAGCCATCGCCTACACAGCAGGTAGGCAGCATCTGAGAACACATACACAGCAGGCACGTAGTGTCTCATAGTGCACCTTCAGCACAGGTAAGCCTGTTTTAGAGCACTCCCTCACCATATTTAAACTCAGGGTTGGATTTACTAAAGGATTGCGACTGCTTTTCCAACGCAAAAGGAGTCGCCACAAGGTCGCAGTATCTCCTTTGGATTTACTAAACGGTTGCAATCGAGTCAAATCGCTATTAGGATGTTGTGAGTTAAGTCATTTTGCGACTTTCCTTTAGATGAATAGTTAAATCTGTTCATGCATATGTATACCTTGGGTGTATTGCACTTGGTGCTAGTCTCTGTCCCAGTGATGCAAAACAAATCATCACAAATGTTGTTGTAAAGTATCTGTATCTTCCTGTATCTACAGACAGGTAAGTCAGAATTTTAAATATATATTCTGTATAGCATACATATTATTTACTAGAACTTGCAATAAAAATTATATGAAAGAACGCAAGATTCCTATTGATCAATTTGTCATTTGCTAGCAGTCAGTATAAAAACACAGTTCTGAACGCTGTACCTCGTTGACCAATACCTCTATTTCCTGATAAATTGCCTGTAAATTTAAGTTTTATTTTTCTTGTTCTTCCCTCACTACTTGTACCTGGTTACTGAGTATCCATTTCTTGGTGTGATCTGGACGTGTGAGCGTGCCATGTTGTTTCGGACCCTTTTTATGTTTGTATCCTACCGCAAATTGCGAATGAGGGCGTTTCATTTATTTGATTGGGCAGTTAGTAAACTTCTTAGTACAGTCTTACAGTCTTAGTAAATTGGTCATTAATGTGCTATTTGTGACCCCAAAATAGCCGCAGCAAAATAGCAAGTTGTCTTTAGTAAAGACTTAGTAAATTTGTCCCTCAGTGTTTTAGAGCATACCATTCCCCCAGGCAGCACAGGGAAACCACTGGCCATTCCTCAGTTGAAATCCTTGATTATGAAAATGTTGGTGGTAGATAAGTCACGGCTGTATCCTCTCTCCTTTTGGCAGGCCCTTGTCCCCCAAACCATGTGACAGTGGCTCTACAATGTGACGGTAACATTGGCGCTGTGTCCTGGGAGTCTGTTATTGGTGCAGAGATGTACATGGCTACTGCCAGGGGTGTGGATGGACATGAAGACACCTGCCATTCCAATTCCACCAACTGCTCCATCACTGACCTGCACTGTGGCTCTACCTACTCTATCTCAGTGATTACATACATGAGAGGGTGTCACAGTGACCCCAGTCCTGGAACATCCTTCACAACAGGTAAAAAGAAAACTCCTTTTCTCGGTAGTCACATCAGCATTACTCTGACCATTATTAATGGAGACCACCTATACCCAGATCAGCCCCACCCAAACTGTTAATACAAAAACCACCTATTCCCAGATCAGTGCTATCCAGACTATGTTTTGATGTTTTATGTTTTGAACATACAAAATTAATTTCTAGTACCAGGCATGCCATTACTGGGAACACAAACTCCTGTAGGGATGACCAATATCTGCTCTGTTTTCTGGGATCCTGTAGCCATCTGCCCTCCGATTAACCTGGAAGGACATACGTCCTGTGAGACCAGTATCCTGACGATTATGTGGGACCCAAGCCCTGTAAGGAACGTCAAATACTTCCTGGTGTCCCAGAAGGAGGGAGGCGGCAGCACCACCTACTCCACCACAGACACCTCCCTCTTCATGTCGGGCTCGGAGTGCGGAGAGAGCTATTCCATCAGGGTGATTACCCAGGACTCCATCTGCAACAGCAGCCTGAGTCTGCCGCTGGAGCAGAACACAGGTACGGCTGCAACGCCACTTTTACAGTGTCACTTCTGTCGAGAACGGGCTGAGTGTTTCCATGTAATGTGAACGTGCTCTCCAACTCTTAACCTTTGATTGGCTCTCCCTACAGCGCCTTGCCCACCCACCAATCTGGGAGCCCATGTTGACTGTGGCACCAACAGGGGCACCATTTCCTGGCTTCCTGGTAGGGGCGGAGTGATCTATGTGGCAGAGGCCGTGGGGGCTCATGGGCACAGAGTATCATGCTCCTCCAACAGCACATCCTGCTCGATGAAGGTGGACTGTGGGAGCCAGTACAGAGCCACTGTCATCTCCTCCAATGACGTTTGCAACAGCACCCTGGACAACACCATTGGGTTCGACTCAGGTAACCAGTCAGTCGGCCTGGGATATAACGGCTATATAATGGATAATGTGATATGATAAGATAATATAATGGAAATTCTTCAGTAATTGGCAAGGCCAACCTGCTTGTGAAGAACAGAATGATAAGAAATGATAGATTCATGTATTATATGTTGATAATGAATGCATAATACATTATTATGTGTTCATTAACAACACGAACATGAACACACAACATGAAAAATACAGATATAATTTGAGGACTTGCATTAGTTCCTTAAAGGCCAGGCTCAGTGGGGTATGTTAAGTGGGTTATGTGTGATTACGTACGTATTACTGAGGGAGACTAGGAATCCCCCTGATGCAGAATCACTGCTATAATTCTGCCCAGATGTTGAGCATCTTGCTCCTCCCTGTACTCCAAGTCAGCATGAAACATTCATGTGCAAAAGGTACAAACTCGCACATCATTGTTGTATGTTAGCAATTGCAATTGCAAATGACATATTTTGTGATTCATGAATATTGAGCATCACGGAGACCAGTTGAACAGAACTTACTTTTTTAAATATATTTTTTCATGCTGCAGCCGTTAGCAGTACCCAAACTGTTAATACAAAGACCACCGACACCCAGATCAGTTAAGCACGTGTTTGCAGCTCCCTGCTCTCAGTCTGGGAGAACACAGACAAGCACGCGCTCTCCTCTGAAATGCGTGATGTCAGCCGCCGCTTCTTTTCACGCTACAGACAAAAGTTAAGCTTGCACAGACCTGAGTCGGCTGCAGCTTTATACAGTTCAGTCCGTGGATGACCCATTGACCAGCAGGGGTCACTAGTGAGCGACGAGGCGCAAACAACCAAGCCAATCGAATTCCTCCCTCCCTGGGTGACACTACCGCCTCGCAGGGCTGCTGGCCACAGTCAGCACTGGCACAATTCTGATTCAATACCAGACCGTGGGGAACAGAACTGACTTTAAAACCCACATTCAAAAGTCAGTCCTGGTGCTGGGCAAGAGGTGAATCATAGAATGAAAAATATCCTGTAAGCAGTTTGCCCGCAAGTTAAATTTATTGGTAGGTACCTGGTTGAAAGGACATCTTTGTCGTGAGGGAAATATATTTTGTTTGGGAGTATTAAACTGGGTGTTACATTAAGTAGCCATTATTCACTCTACACAGATGTGCTGTACTCGTCTTAGCTGCAGTGTCACTTCCTGTCCCCCTCCCCAGCTCCCTGCCTCCCAGGCAACGTGGAGGCCATGCTAGAATGCAGCAGTAATGAGCTGATGGTGACTTGGCAGCAGAGCCCGGGCATGGTGGCCTACACAGCGCTGGCTATCGCCACCAATGGCTACCGCGCCTCCTGCAACACCAGCAGCACGGCCTGCACCATCGAGAGCCTACGCTGCGGCCAGACGTACAGCATCGCCGTCACCACCTCCTCCATCGACTGCGGCGTCATAGAAGGCTCCGACTACGAGGTCATTTCAGGTAGGCCCTGCGCAGGTTCAGGCCCTGGCCCCCCCCCATGTTCCACACGGGGAGGTCTGTGCAGTCAGCGCTGATCCCGTCTCTCTCTCCCCCCCCAGCTCCATGTGAGCCCCTGAACCCCGGGCTGGACCTGAACTGCAGCAATAACGTGGCCACCGTGTTCTGGGACCACAGAGTCACCCAGCAGACATACAGCGTGACCGCGGTGGACGGGCAGGGCCAGAGCAGCATCTGTGACACCACCGGCAGCAACTGCACCTTCGACCAGCTCAGCTGCGGGGAGACCTACAGCTTCAGCATTGTGGGCTGGACCGACCAGTGCAGGACAGCGGCCAGTCCCACCATGGAGCTCCACGCCGGTACCTCTCTCTCCCCATTATTCAATTAGGAATGTACATTAGAAATGTCAAACTGCCATGTTAGTCACATTGAAAATGTCTAACGGGTGTCATTAACGGTCCTGAGTAGATTCATGTCCAGCGGTATTCATTCCCATTACAGTGGCCCAGCTGGACATGCTTCTTAGTAGACATCTATACACTATATATATATATAATATTAGTTCTATTCCATCTCTAATATCTCTATTGAATTACGTGAGGTATCTTCACTGGTCAGTGTTGTGCTCAGTGGTCCAGTGTCTTGCTCCGTCCAGTTCCCTGCATCCCCACCCACGTGTCGGCCAGCGTGGACTGTGACACGGGCATCGCGTCGATCGTGTGGGACGCGGCTCGGGGGGCCGTCTCATACCTGGTGCAGGCGCAGGGCAGCGGGGGCCACAGCACCTCCTGCGTCAACACGGACACGCAGTGCGCCATAAACGATATGAAGTGTGGCCAGGACTACATCATCGTCATCATCGTCATGGGCCACGACGGGAACTGCAACAGCCTGGCGAGCGAGCCCGTCACCGTCACCACGGGTACGTACTTCCGCCCGTCCCTCCCTCGCCTCCGGCCGCTTCATGCAGGCAGGCAGTGTGGTATAATGGTTAGGGAACTGGGCTTGTAACGTTAAGGTTGCAGGTTCAATTCCCAGGTGGGGGCACTGCTGTTGTACCCTTGAGCTAAAGGTACTTAACCTGAATTGCTTCAGTCAATATCCAGCTGTATAAATGGATTGTAAAGAAATGTAAAGTGTGTAAGTCGCTCTGGATAAGAGCGTCTGCTAAATGCCTGTAATGTAATGCAGGGCCCTCTTCCGATGTGCTCACTGTGCGCTCTTTCACAGGTCCGTGCCCTCACACCAGTCTGAAGGCGTCACTGGACTGCAGCACCAACATGGCCGCAATCTCGTGGGTCCCGGGCGATGGCACGCTGCTGTACACCGCCTCGGCGGAGTCCTCCCCCCTGGGCCACAGCGTGAGCTGCGCCACCAACGGCTCCGGCTGCGACATCGCCTCCATGCAGTGCGGCCAGCGGTACAGGGTCAGCGTGGTCGGAATGGGCCACACTTGCACCAGCATCACTGGGTCCTGGATCGCCATCAACACAGGTAATACCCCGGGCGCCCGGGAAATTTCGGCTTCTGTCCCTCTTGCGTGACCCATAGAGAGGGAGTAGCTAATTCTCATGTCCCCACCCAGCGCCGTGCGTGCCCACTCAGGTGACCGTGCGGTCCTCGTGCAGCTCCAACGTAGCGTCTGTCTCCTGGACGGCGGCGCAGGGTGCGCTAATGTACATCGCAGCCGCAGAGGACAGGTATGGGAACATGGTGACGTGCAACACCAGCGACACGGCCTGCAACATCACGGGGCTCTTGTGTGGGCGGGCCTACAACGTATCTGTGACTGCCATGGACGAAACCTGTGTGGGGGGAAAGAGCGAAATCCACATGCTGAAGACTGGTAACTATCTCTCAGTAAAGAGTTGCATTGAATACACTGCGTGCATCAATAGTATAATAGTATAATCACGCTCTGACCCCGCCCCTCTCTCCTTGTGCAGCTCCCTGTGTGCCTGCGGCAGTGGAGACATACCTTGTGTGCGAGACTGGCGATTTCACCATTTCCTGGCAACCGAGTGAAGGGGCACAGCGCTACCACGCCTCGGTGCGGAGCAGTGACGGCCGAGACCTTGTGTACGACGCAGACAACACCACCTGCTTCTTTCCTACCCTGCCGTGCGGAGACACCTACAGCATCACCGTGTATGCTTACGACGACGCCTGCAACAGCTCCCTCAGCCCTGCCGTGCTAGTCACAACAGGTAGACCAAACCACCCTTTAAGACACAGCTCCTCTCACATGGGGCCAGAGACTCCCCTTTGCTGAATGCTCATGGGACAAATATGTGCCTAATTTTGTCCATATCTCATGTTCACAGCGCCCTGCCCTCCGTTGTCTGTCCTGGTGAATGTGGACTGTGGGACCAGCATCACCACCGTCTTCTGGGACTCCAGTGTCCACGGTGTCCTGTACACAGTCTTGGCCACAGATGCTAACGGTGACTCTTCCACCTGTACCACCGCCGACACCAACTGTGCCCTCACCACCCTGCGCTGTGGGACACTGTACAACATGACTGTCTCTGGCTCACGGGATGGCTGCATGGGTGCTCTGACCTCTCAACAGACATTCAGAACAGGTCAGGAATGCGCTTCTTAAAGCACCGAGTCTGTTTTTATGTGACTGTTTGTATGTATGTCATTTTACATTGTCATTTACAAAAAGTTACATATAGATTATGGAACTGAGCATGTGAATTTACATTGGGAAGGTGGGTGTAATGACTGGTCTCACCATTGCCCACCCCCTGGCCCCCCACAGCTCCCTGCGTCCCGGTTCTCATCGAGGTGGAGATGGACTGCCTGTCAGACTCTGCCTGGGTGGTGTGGGAGGAGTCAGTGGGGGCGGAGATGTACACAGCCAGTGCGGTGGACGACACCGACAGAGTCTACCAGTGCGGTGCCGCTGACAACACCTGCACCGTGCCGGATCTGCAGTGCGGGCAGCACTACACCTTCACCGTGACTGCCTTAGACCGGCAGTGCACCAGTGTCCCCAGCAACGCCATTGACTCCGAGTCAGGTGAGGAGAGCAGCTCTGTCCCATCACCGCTCACTGTCCCTGTCTACATTTACATCTTTACATTTTATGCAGGCGGCACGGTGGTGCAGTGGATAGCACTGTCGCCTCACAGCAAGAAGGTCTCGGGTTCGAATCCAGGCCGGGGACCTTTCTGTGTGGAGTTTGCATGTTCTCCCCGTGTCCGCGTGGGTTTCCTCCGGGTACTCCGGTTTCCTCCCACAGTCCAAAGACATGCACGTTAGGCTAATTGGAGAGTCTAAATTTCCCGTAGGTATGAGTGTGTGAGTGAATGGTGTGTGTGCCCTGTGATGGATTGGCGACCTGTCCAGGGTGTATTCCTGCCTCTCGCCCGGAACGCATGCTGGGATAGGCTCCAGCACCCCCCCGCGACCCTGACCAGGAATAAGCGGCTTAGACAATGGATGGATGGATGGATGGACATTTTATGCATTTAGCAGACACACTTATCCAGAGTAACTTACACCATTTTACATTTCTTTACATATAATCCATTTATACAGTTGGATATTTAGTGTAAAAATCTGGTTAGGTACCTTTTGCTCAAGGGTACAATGGCAGTGCCCCACCTGGGAATTGAACCTGCAACCTTAGAGTTACAAGCCCAGTCTCCTAACAATTATACTGCACTACCACACTGTCTCTGTCCCCTCTCCAGCACCCTGCCCACCACAGAACGTCCAAGCGACTGTGGGCTGTGACAATAGGACGGCCAGCATCTCCTGGGCCGTGAGCTACCTGGCCCTGACCTACACGGCCACGCTGGAGCGCACAGACGGAGAGACCTCCTGTTGCACCACGGATGGCACCAGCTGTGACATCGCAGACCTGCCCTGCGGGGAGATGTATGTGCTGACCGTGGCGGCAGAGGGGCATACCTGCAACAGCTCCCAAAGCCAGGGCTCTATCATCAGGACAGGTATGTCACAGACAAAAAACCTGGTAAAAATTGGTATTTAGTATTGTGTGAATGTCATACAAAAATCTTGCATCTCCAGAACAAGAATAACAAATAAATGTTTCACATTAGGGTTTAGTCACATGAGGTTTTGAACCAACTTTATTATTTTAAATTATTATATTATTTTATTCTTTTTTGTGTTTATAATACATTTATAGTACATAAGTGTTGGATGAAAACTTTCAATATATGTAAAAAAAATATACATTTTGCACAGCAATGATACGTAGTAAGTACAGCATGTTCAGCATAGACTTACCTAAGCTTACCAATGTGTTTTTAGTGCCTTGTATACCACAAAACCTGGCAGCCAGTTTGAACTGCGCCAACAATGTGGCGAGGGCGAGCTGGAACCACAGCAAGGGAGGGCAGGTGTACTTGGTGCAAGCCAGTGGCAGTGACGGTCACTCCGCCTCCTGCAACTCATACAAAACCAGCTGCAGTATTGCCACCCTGCACTGCGGACAGACCTACAACCTCACTGTTGTGGCCCAAGACAGCTCCTGCACCAGTGCTGAGAGCCAGCCAGCCATGGTCAAGACAGGTACGCCCTCGCAATTGCGCCTGACAACATGCTCCCAATGGAACTACGGTCCTCGATTTGAGTTCCAGGCCCAATGTGAGCGGTCCTAACGGATTAGTGTTTTTTTGCAGTTCCGTGCATCACTCAGAACGTGTCAACGGACATCAACTGTGAGCTGAACTCCATGTCCATATCCTGGGAGGAGACCGACGGAGCAGACTCTTACACTGCCACCCTGCAGGACAGCGATGGACGCTCCACAACCTGCAATACCCTGGGCACCAATTCGTGCGACGTGACCGGCCTCAACTGCGGCAAGGTTTACCATGTCACTGTTCAGGCGTCTGACGGCTACTGCACAAGCTCTCCGAGCTTGGTGACCGACAGCCACTCAGGTAGGCAGAGGGTTTATTGTTTTCAAATATTCAAAACAAATGGGCGTTGTGAAAATAGCAGACGTTGGCTGTGAGGGGTGGGAAAGCTCACCGGATGCTGCGTGGTGTTCCCTCGTCCCACAGTGCCATGCATGGCCGGACACATCGCGGCCCTCATGGACTGCGAGACGCAGACGGCCTTGGTATCCTGGTACTTCAGCGCCGGTGCCCTGTCCTACTCCGTCACAATGGAGACAGTGTCCGGCCACGCCCTCACCTGCATGACGGAAGACACTAACTGCGAAATGAGCGGGCTGGCCTGTGGGGAGAGGTACTCTGTCTCTGTGCTGGCTAAAGGGGAGATCTGCAGCAAGATAGCAAGGATGGCAGGGCAGCTGCTGACACGTGAGTAGACTTCCCCTGCCTTAGAGGCACAGTTTCACCTGTCAGGGGACATGGTGCATATGTACAGGCACCCTTATCACAAGTATATATATACTACCTTCATATACACTTATTTATGATTTATGATTTTTCCTTTCTGAATGACTGCAGCGATTTCTTGCCACATTGAAGGATTTTTTGTTGGGGAGAGAGTAAAGTGTATTCAGCGCAAGCATCAACCCAAGAGCTTCAACATGCTTCAACCAACATTGAAACTACAAATTTACTGTACAAGTCTAAAGACCATCGGTGCAATACAATATTACTGCCTAACTGTTTTGCGCCAGTAGGTGGCAGTGTTTTCCTTGGGGCCTGGTGGAGGTGATGGATGATTGATGACTTGTGTTTTACTCCCCGGGGCCAAACAGTTGGCTGTTCCGCAGTCCTCCATTTAGTCCCTTGACTGATTGGTTGCTGCTGCTGTTTCCGTGCAGAACCGTGCCTGCCCCTTAATGTGCATGTCGAGTACAGCCAGTCCATCGGCCAGCTCATCTGGGACCGGAGCAAGGGGGCTACATCATACAGCGCAGAGGCCATCACCAGCCAGGGCCTGACGAGCACCTGCAACACCGACGAAACCGCCTGCGTCCTCCATGACCTGGAGTGCAGCCAGGTCTACAACATCACCGTCTCCGCCCACAACCAGGCTTGCAGGGACGTCGCCACCTCCCAGGCCATCGCACTGACCACAGGTGAGTCCCCTGACAGCACAGCTGTGGCTTGAGTGCTCCTACTATGTTTGGAGAACACCCAACAGTGCACCAGTATTACAGTACTCAACCTAGAGCACACCCACCAGTGTACAGGTGAGGGCTTTTGGTGAAAGCTGCTTGCCTGTCTCCAAGGTGCATTTTAGAGCCAGTGTATGATAATTCTGTTCCTCAGAGCAGGGAGTAATCTCTCCCCTGTGTCTGTTTTAAAGAGCCCTGCCCCCCTGCTCATGTGGAGGCCCAATTTAACTGCGAGACCGGCATGGCCTCCGTGTCCTGGGAGCAGAGCTATATTGCCGTGGGCTACGCGGCTTTCCTGGAAGGCCGGAACGGACACTCTTCCTCCTGCATAACCACAGAAACCTCCTGCAGCGTGGATGACCTGCTATGTGGGACGGTCTACTATGTCCGGGTCAGGGCCTTAGGAAATGTGCTAAGCAGCGAAGACAGCATCAGCATTACCCTGACCACGGGTGAGTATCCTGGTGCACTTCCTGTTTAGAGCGTGCACCAACACCACATTTACTGCTTCATAAGCTAACAATACATGACCATTATGATTACAGTGGGCGGTTTTTCGAGCACTATTTGTTAGGAAGAGTTTGAAAGGAGAGTGGGGTTCCCCTGTTTCCTAGCGCCCTGTGTGCCGGAGGATGTGGACGTGCAGTTTGACTGTGAGACTGACACCGCCGTGGTGACCTGGAGCTGGAGCGAAGGGGCTGAGTCCTACACTGCATCTGTGATGGAGGCTGATGGCTACGTGTCGTCCTGCTCCACTGACGAGAACTTCTGCAACATCACCGACCTCGGCTGCGGACAGACCTACAACCTCAGCCTGACCTCCATCAACGAGCAGTGCGAAATCCTGTCCCTCACCGGAATCACCTTCCACACCAGTGAGTGGAGCAGTTTGCCAGAAAGGCCTCGGAGGTCTCACCTGCCAACGAATGTAGCTAACGACTCGTCTCTCTATACTGTACTGCACTGCACTGTACTGTACTGTACCCGCTGAATTGGGATGGGCCCTGACCCTTGTGCTCTCGCCTGCAGGACCGTGCACCCCCTTGCATCTGAATGTAGACCTGCAGTGCGGGACCAACACTGCCACCCTGTCCTGGACAGAGAGGGACGAGGTGGAGCTCTACGCAGCCCAAGCCATGACGAGCAGTGGAGCGTACGCGGTGAGCTGCAACTCCACCGGCTCCACCTGCGTCTTCTCCAACCTGCACTGTGGAGAGACCTACAGGTTCACTGTCACTGCGTATAGCAGCCAGTGTCAGAGCGAACTCAGCGACACTGTGGAGGTCATAACAGGTGTGCACTATTTCTGGATATATTACTCGCCCTCTCATGTCTTCCTTGCTCTCTCACCGCCTATTGTATCCTTTGGCTCTGCCTACTCAGTAGTAACTTTCAGCTCTGTTTAAAATCATTTGTATGAATATACAAGCAATTGAATTTGTTGGAATGTCCATGTGGTTACAGCATTCAAATGCCCCTCCCCTCCCCTTCCCTCTGCCCCCGCAGCACCCTGCCAGCCAGGCGTCATGACCACCCATGGGTCGTGCAGCAGTGACACTGTGTCGCTGGTCTGGGAAGAGACCCGGGGCGCGTACGTCTACATTGTGACTGCCGTGGGAGACCTGGGTTACATCACGGCCTTCAACACCACAGACACCAGTCTGACGGTGTCGCTTCCCTGCGGTCAGATCTACAGCCTCAGCTTGGTGGCCCAGGACGACCGGTGCGACAGCCCCAGCAGCATGACGGCAGAGTACAGAACCGGTACGGCCCACACCCAATCAGAGTACAGAACTGGTACGGCCCACACCCAATCAGAGTACAGAACTGGTACGGCCCACACCCAATCAGAGTACAGAACTGGTACGGCCCACCCCCAATCAGAGTACAGAACTGGTACGGCCCACACCCAATCAGAGTACAGAACTGGTACGGCCCACACCCAATCAGAGTACAGAACTGGTACGGCCCACCCCCAATCAGAGTACAGAACTGGTACGGCCCACACCCAATCAGAGTACAGAACCGGTACGGCCCACACCCAATCAGAGTACAGAACTGGTACGGCCCACACCCAATCAGAGTACAGAACTGGTACGGCCCACACCCAATCAGAGTACAGAACTGGTACGGCCCACACCCAGTCGGCACATCGTTCTGACAGGTTCTGCGCTTTCCGTTTTCAAACAGGCGCTCCCCGTCCCTGCGTAATCCAACTCTAGTCAAATAGTTTCGAAGTGACACCTGCTGAGACAGGAGGATTCATTAGCTTGGGGAAATCACTTTGCATAATTACCCGGGTCATGCCGAAGTTATTGCTGACTGTATAAGAAGGCAATCTGCCAAAGTAAAAAAGAAAATGAGCCCGTGCAATCAGTGCTTTTGAAATGTTAACTTTCAAGCCGTTCTGCCACCGCCTTCAGCTCCAGAGGCAGTTCCGAACCGCTTCCAAGTGAAACAGGTTTTGCATTTCCCGTCCAAGCTCATTAAAGTGATACGGATGAAGAAGGCATTAATACAGTTGTGCTCTCCCACCATCTCTATTCTTTATGGGTGTCTTGGTTGTGATCAGGGTATTGGGGTGAAGACCAGTGTGCCTCTCTCCTCAGCCCCCTGTGTCCCTCGCCACGTGACGGGCTATGGCGAGTGTGAGGACAGCGTGGGCTCGGTGAGCTGGGCACGGAGCGACGGGGCCGAGTCATACACGGCGGTGGCGGTGGGGGAGGACGACGACGACACCCACATGTGCAACACCGACAGCACCAGCTGCACCTGGACCGACCTGCACTGCGGCGAAGTCTACACCGTTCACGTCATCGCCAACAATGGCTATATGTGCAGCAGCGAACCCAGCAACAGCACCATCATCAACATGGGTACAGTGCCTGCCCCTTCCATCTGGTCATTCGTTATTTGTACCGAGACTGCCCGCTGGCCTTGGGCTTTACATTTGCATTACATTCATTCATTCAGCAGATACTTCTGTTCAAAGTGACTTACTAGGCCATTATGGCAAACAACACCTTAGTGCAAATAACAAGGGTAACCACAAGCACCAGCATGGAGTAACACCATAGATATTTAGTGCAAAGCATAGTCAGACTTAGTAAATGAAATGAGATGTTAAGTGCACAAATACTTGACCCAGTACTCTTAGTACAAATCGGTATTTCTATCAATATTACAACTGTCATTTATTGTGCTTTCAGCACCCTGTGTACCCCAGAACCTGGTGTCCACCCTGAACTGTGACCAGAAGGTGGTGTCATTGTCCTGGGAGGCCAGCAAGGGTGCAGATGTCTATCTAGTGATTGCAGAGTCCGGGAGCGGCCACAAGGTGGAGTTTAGCAGCCACATCACCAGCGCCCACATCTCAGCGTTGGAGTGCGGCCAGGTGTACTTCCTCACTGTCACAGCTGTGGGCTTGACGTGCACAAGTGCCCCCAGCTCAGCATTAAGCCTACAAACAGGTATGTCTGCTGTTTAACAAGTTGCCAAGTCACTTCGTCACAACAAGTCGACTCAAGGAACATGGTGAATGCACCAGGAAAAATAACCATTTCCTTTATAGTATACAGTATATAAATTATATTATATACTCTATCTATATGTATACTCTATATCTATTATAGTATATACTCAATGCTATATAGTATTTATAGTATTGAGTATAAGGTACAAATAATGCTGTTGGAGGCATCCTTGATGGTTTGGTGTTTGGCTTATTCGATTCTTCACTGGGCTAATGTTTAAAGTGTGGTGTTACGGCAATAAAAAGCAGGTCCTTTGGAAGCTAAACCCCACTACTCTGTGCTGTGCCGTCCCACCTCAGAGCCCTGTGCCCCCACCGATGTCACCAGCCAGCTGGACTGTGTCACCAATATTCTGCTGGTGTCGTGGGCGGCGGCCGAGGGGGCAGAGTTCTACACTGCCAAAGTCGAGACCGAGGACGGCCAGTCGGCGATTTGCATGTCTTCCGACTTACAATGCGGCATCGCCAACCTCATCTGCGGTCAGAACTACACGGCGTCCATCACCGCCAGCAGACCCCAGTGCCACTCCACTCCGAGCGAATCGAGCAGCCTGCGCTCAGGTGAGGGAGTCTGGCACAGTACACACAAACCACCATTCTGTGTTTTTCTTTCTTTATGTCTGCCAATGGTGGAAATATGAATTTCCACACTGGGAGCATATTATATTCTATTTTATTCTATTGTTTTGGAGGGGTTGGGGGGGAGAATCAGGCTGACCCTGTTTCTTCCTGTCCTTCTCCACAGCCCCGTGTGTGCCCCAGAATGTGTCCACGGTGATGGACTGTGCCGACAACACAGCCCTGGTCTCCTGGAGCTACAGCCTGGGGGCGAAGTCCTATGAAGCCATCGCCCAGGGAAATGGCCAAAACCAAATCACCTGCGAGACCACTACCCTCAACTGCGTCCTCACCGGCCTCACCTGCGGCACTACCTACACTGTCTGGGTGGTAGCTATAGAGGGCAACTGCGTTACCCTCCTGAGCGAACCTGTACTGCTCCAATCAGGTACTACCGGACAACCACTGCTTTCCATCAACAGACACAAATTGAAAGGCAATTGAATGAAAGACACAAATTGGCACTGCTCAATCTCAGCAATGCACACAATGTCACTCACCCTTTCTCTGCTACTTTGGGCTGGGGTTCTAACACTGCTGACTAAAATGTCAAAAATAAAAAAAGAGCATTAAAATAATTTTGATAAAATCTATAAAAAATGCTGCATTCAGTGCCGATAGACTGATAAACTGATCCCCAATTGTAAGAATGTGTTGTATAATTTTCTTACTAAAGGCCTGCTTATGTAATAAAACTGTGGGTTGTGCTGGGTGAGATTTGTTTGCTGAAAAAATTACCAGAAATTACATTACATTACATTACATTATAGGCATTTGGCAGACGCTCTTATCCAGAGCGACGTACAACAAAGTGTTAACCGTAGTCAAGAACAGTTTAGCTGAAAGCCACCCTAGTGGGAAGTACAGTTCCTAGGTGCTAGGAGCAACCACATAGTTAAACTAGGACCCTGTAGGTAAATCTGTAGCCACAATTCAGAGGTAGCAGTAAAGCACTCAATGCAGGAAATAATGCCTAAGCCTAATACAATACATAAACAAGTAGACGTGTAAACTAAGCAACTATGTCCCTAAGTTAACAAAACCGGACTACGGGGAGAGGTGACAGTAATCTCAGCATGTCTCCCTTCTCCCTTGACCTAGTCCCTTGCACACCCGAGATCGGTGACGTCCACCTGGACTGTTTCACAAACTCTGTGCTGATGGACTGGGGCTACGTCGCCGGAGGCAGGTTCTACGAAGCCATGGCAGAGACCAGCAGTGGCGGCATCAGCGTATGTAAAACCAACCACACAAACTGTGAGATTGTGGACTTGGAGTGTGGCCAGGTGTACACCGTCACGATGGTGGCCTGCGATGGACAATGCAACAGCTCGCTGAGCGCTGGCCGGGAAGTCACATCAGGTAACAGTCATGACATGTCTGCCTGGCCCATTCTGAAAGTATTGAATTCTTAAGAGCGTTTATCAAGGCTTGTAGAATCCCGCCTTATATTGTTATGTTGGTCAGTTGGTCAGTCTCTTGCTCTCTTTCTATCTCTCTCTCTCTCTCTCTCTCTCTCTCTCTTTCAGTGCCCTGTGCTCCTCAGAATGTAGAGTCTCGCCTGGACTGTGCCACTGACTCTGCGCATGTGACGTGGGAGAGCGCCAGCGGGGCCGAGCACTACTTGGTGCACGCCATTGGCGTAGAAGGCCACGTGGCTGAGTGCAGCACCACAGAGCTGGAGTGCTGGGTGCCTGACCTCATGTGCAGCTATATTTACAACATGAGCGTGGTCGCCATCGACCAGCAGTGCAACGTCTCTGAGAGCGACGTGACACAGATGGCGAGCGGTAAATTGCAGATGCAGAGCGGTAAAAGTTCAGACGTACTACCCAGCGAAAGCATGTGGCCGGTGTGCTGAATAACTTTGCCTTTGTTCCCCGGGCCCTCACAGTGCCCTGCGTCCCGCAGCACGTGGAAGCCCGCGTTGACTGCGAGACCGACGAGGTGTCCGTGTCCTGGGAGGAGAGCTACGGAGCCACCGCCTACACCGCCATTGCCCAGGGCGACGGGGGCTACTCCTACTCCTGCAGCACCAGCGGCACGGTGTGCCAGTTCAGTGAACTGCTCTGCGGCATGTCCTACAGCATCGAGGTCAGCGCTGCGGACGACGCCTGCTCCAGCCCACTGAGCAGCGCCGTGCGCGTGAACACAGGTGATGCAGCTAAAAGGGGGGCGTTTGTGTGTGTGTGTGTATGTATGTATATGTGTGTGTGTGTGTGTTTGTTTCTGTGTGTGTGTGTGCACGCGTGTGTGTGCATGTCTGTGTGTGTGAATGTCTGTGTGTGTGTGTGTGCGTGTGTGTGTGTGTGAATGTCTGTGTGTGTGTGTGTGTGTGTGTGTGTTTGTTTCTGTGTGTGTGTGCGTTTGTGTGAATGTCTGTGTGTGCGTGCGCACGCGTGTGCGTGCATGTGTGTGTATATTGTGTGTGTGCGCTCGCGTGTGCGTGTGTATATTTTGTGTGTGTGTGTTTGTTTCTGTGCGTGCGCGTGTGTGTGTGTGTGTATGTGTGTGTATAGTGTGAGGCTCTGAGGTTCACCCATGTTGTGGATGGGTTCTAGCTGTGAGCTGATGACTGTGATCTCTGTGTTGATGCTGCTCCACAGTTCCGTGCGAGCCCCAGAATGTCAGCGCTGTGGTGGACTGCAGCAGTAACACAGGCGTGGTCACGTGGGAGTATGGGGAAGGGGTTCTCCTCTACCTGGTGGAGGCGGCAGGCCCCGACGGCCACCGCACCCAGTGCATCAGCCTCTCCACCAGCTGCCAGCTGCCTGACCTGCACTGCGGCCAGAAGTACAACCTGACTGTCACTGCGCAGAATGGGATATGTGAGAGCAAAGCCTACCTCAGCCTGCAATCAGGTGGGTTCCACTTCCCACAGTGCACTGCTCACAATTAGGGTCAGATAAGGTGCTGGCTGGAGAATCATTGAGATTGAAAGAAACGCAGAATGGATGGGGTGTTCCGTGGGCCGCCGTAACTGTTATCACTAGCGTGACAGAATGATTACTACTTAACCTTTGCAGAGTAGTTTCACTCGGAATCTCCCCTTGCTTCCCTCTGCAGTCTCCTGTGAGCCTCATAATGTTCAGGCCACCTTCAAGTGCATTTCCAACTCTGTCTCTGTCACCTGGGAGAGAGCCAGCGGGGCCCTCTACTATGATGCCGTGGGCAAGACCACAGATGAACCCATGGCCCACTGCAGCAGCAACGACACCCACTGCGATTTGGGGCAACTGCCCTGTGGGCAGACCTACGATGTTTCCGTCTCTTCTGTTGATGAATCTTGTACCAGCGTGGAGAGCTTGGTCGTTCAAGTCGACACAGGTGAGGGAGAGGACATGTCAAAGGGAGAGATCCACAGGAGATCATCCACCCAATCCCTGTGTGTGCCATTTATACCCCATGAGTACTGAGTCTTTGTTTTTTGTCGTCAGCCCCCTGCCCGCCGATGCATGTGATCGCTATCATAAACTGTAGGACTAATATCATGATGGTGACGTGGGATAGTAACGACCCCAGGGACACCTACCGAGTGACGGCAGCAGGCACGGATAACAATGTCTATCACTGTAACACCAGCGACACCTCCTGCTCCATCACACACCTGCCCTGTGGACAAACATTCATGGTCCAGGTGGTGGCCATCAGAGACGGGTGTGAAAGTGATCCCAGCCAAGCGGTCCCTGTAAATTCAGGTACTACCTTAGCTTTTCAAATGATCTCCTGAGGTCTTACCTGCAAGGAAACATTTTAGACCCTTCTTTTGCTCGACAAATAGTGTCGCGTACATTCAAATACCATACATTACCATTCTTTCTACTCAAAAATGTTCAATCTTACCATGTCATGCTCAGAGTTCAGCTTCTGAAGTTGTGCATGTGTATTTTGCTCCCCAGTATCATGTAAAGCCCAGAGGGTTTCAGGCAATCTGGACTGTGTGACAAACTCAGCCTGGATCACATGGGAACCAGCCATGGGGGCGGAAACCTACACAGTGACCGCGCTGGGTGGGAACAAGTACAACGCCTCCTGCTCCACCAAGCAATCCCCCTGCAATGTGCCTGACCTGCGCTGTGGGGTCATCTACACCTTCCACGTCATCACCGCCAACAGCCACTGCGAGAGCGAGCCCAGCGACAGCTTCGAGATGGGGACAGGTACTCCTGCTGTTTTCTGTTTTCATTGAACGTTTAATTAACCAGGCTACACCCCTTTATTAAGAATCTCTGTTACAAGAGAGACCAGGGGTGGTATTCATAAAGCGTTTCAGAGTAGGAGTGCTGATCTAGGATCAGTGTGGCCTCTTAGCTCATAATCGATATGGTCAGGATACGGACGGGGGAATTCTGATCCTAGATCAACACTCTTGAGACACTGCGTGTGGCGGGTCACTCACATGCTGTGTTCCGATTGGTCGTCCAGCTCCCTGCGCCCTCACCACCATCACGGCCTTCACCCAGTGCCACAGCAGCATCATCCAGGTGATGTGGGAGCTGACAGAGGGCTCGCCGCTCTACATCGCCACCGCGGAGGGCAACGACCGGAGCGCCCTGACCTGCAACAGCACCTCAACCAGCTGCGAGCTGACCGGCGCCCAGTGTGACATCCAATACACCATCATTGTAGCGGCATCCTCCGACAAGTGTAGCAGCCTGAGGAGCCCCCCACACAAGATCAAAACAGGTACGCTGTGCCGCACTACTCCTCCAGGGCCTGAACAGCATCGCTTTATATTCCCGTAGTGTCAACAATCAATACCAAGTAACGGGTATAAATAATAATAATTTCTCAATTAAAACCTTTAGCCAACTCTGAGCACCAGTCTGTCATTACGACGTTGCACACGTTGCATTACTTGCAATACCACCAGCACTCAAACAATAGTGCTTTTTCTTCCCATAGCGTGAACAATCAATTGGAGTAACGTTAATATTAAACACGTTAAACCAAGGCCGCAACCATGGAGTCAACATTGGGGGGGACATTTAAAAAAAAAAATCAGCTAGGCTATATATTGGGGGACATTTGTATCTGAATATTGGGGGGGATGTGTCCCCCCCAATATATATGGTCATTTCGGCCTTGCGTTAAACTCTTAGCCCCAGTCTGCCATTGTAACGTTCACAGTGTACCCAGTCCCTGCTCCCCTGCCCCCCTCGCCTGCTCTAACCTTTGATCTCTGATGATGTTCTTCAGCTCCCTGCGCGCCCCATGATGTTTCCCTCAGCATGGACTGCGGGGTCGAAGGCGTGGCCGTGTCCTGGGCCCCCTCATTCATTGCCGAGTCCTACCAGGTGACAGCGCAAGGAAGAGACGGGGACCTGAAGACCTGCGACACCACACTGACCAACTGCACTGTCCCAGCGCTGCATTGCGGCCAGCCCTACTCCTTCACCGTGACAGCCAGCGCCCACAACTGCACCAGCCCCGCCAGCTCAGGCCTCACCTACAACACTGGTACGCACCTTCAGCGTGGGAATGCCAAAGCGGCTTGGCTCGCTTCTGCCTCTCCCACTACTTTCTGTGGCACACTGCACTCCTACAATCACCCTCACATTGATACATCAGAGGCCTGATTGTTTTATTAATAGTTCTCTGCGGCTCAGTAGGTAGAGCATGGCACTGACAACACTGACGCTGTGGGTTTATTTCCCATTGGGACCACATATACTGAAAAATGTATGCATTCACTACTGTAAGTCACTTTGGATAAAAGCGTCTGCCAAATGGCATAAATATATATATATTATGTGCTTAATAATATTACTATCCATTATATAATAATGCTAGTCTCTGCCATATACCAGCAAATATCGTTAATGGCATCAGTTGTATCTTTGCATCATGTTGTCTTTGAACATTATTGTGTATTTTACACTATACGTACCTGTTACCTTTGTCTTATAATATGTGAATCCAGACAGCAGATTTCTCTGAGGGACATTCTCCTAAACACAGTTGTTCACCCCTACTAATTTGTAATTTTCTCCATCTCTTGTTGATTTCCTCAGTGCCCTGTGATCCACATAACATTCAGGTACAGCACCAATGCGCCAGCAACTCGGCTTTGCTGTCCTGGGACAGGAGCGCAGGTTCGGTGAAGTACTTCGCCTGGGCTCATGGCAACAATGGGGACACAATGCACTGTGCCAGCACTGGCACTTCCTGCACCATAGAGGGACTGCAATGCGGAGCCATGTACAACTTCTCAGTGCTGTCCTCTGACGGCATCTGCAATGGCTCTCTCAGCGAGCCGATCCTCCATGGAGCAGGTAACCCACCACCCCAGCCCACGGGGACGACACCTGCTGAACACAGCGCACCTCTCTCTCGTCTGACCTCGCTGTGCCTTCCTCTCCCTAGTGCCATGTGCCCCTGATGGGTTGAAGATACGGCTGCTGCCCATGGAGTCTGATGGTAATCAGGTGGTCCGAGTGTCCTGGAACTTCGTGCTCTGCCCCTTGGTGGAGTACCTGGTGGAGATGGCCGGGCGCATCTGGAGAGACATGCTCTGGATGGAGTACCTGGTGGACGTGGCCTCTTATTGGACGGCTCGCCCATTTTTCGAGATCCCCCTGCCCTGTAGCTCTAGTTACAACGTGACTTTGAGGTCCAAGAACACTGCAGGCATAGGTCCGGTCTCTGAGACCATCAGTGGAACCACAGGTACTTGGACACAATGAATTCTTCCAACCCCATGAGGGCAGCACACAAATCCTACTGGCTGTGATAGTGTGGGTGAAAATGGATTCAAACAGGGTTAGATAAATGACACTGTAATATCTCCATCTTTAAGGGTGTTGCCTCTGCAATAAGTGTTTTCTACATGGGCCACCGTGCCTCAGCATTCCCATATTCAATCAAACCCAATACTGCTCTCACCATTCATTGTTTTGTTTACTTCCCCAAATTACCAGTTCTTACCACACCGGTTCAGGCCAGAGCAAAAACACATGTTGTTTATTTACACATAAATCAAAACCGTAACTACCCAACTACCTTGGTAATGGACACCTTATCCCCAATACAGTATGCCACTCACTATGTTACTTTACCTGACAAAAGTATTCATTTCTGTGCTCTTTAATGTTTTGTTGCAATGATGTTGTTCCAGCTCCGTGCCCGCCACCGAGTGTCACGTACAATGGAGACATCAACTATGCCGTCATTGCCTGGAATGCCTCTGGCTTGGCCACTGACTTCACGGTCTATAAACGTTCTAGTACAGGCAGGATTGAGGTCTGTAGCACTCCCATGCTCTTCTGTCAAGTGACCAATGTCACGCTGGCCGCCATTGAAGTTACAGCCAGCAACTCCGCAGGAGAGAGTTACCCAGCTGTTATCCCTATTCCTATCCCACCAGGTGAGTTTAATGTGTTACAAAAGTTGTCAGCTGCACTTGTTTTCACCCTTATTAAGTCATTCCCATTTGCCCAATTAGAATGTGACATTTATAGTAAATGTCTTAAGGCACCGTAAATGTTGAGCTGTGTTTTGGATTATTTCGCTTTGATATGGACATGTGGTCCTTTAGATGAGTGCAGGATAAATCACTGATTGCATTTAATCAATCTTTTTCCTTTTTTCTTCAACAGATTCGATCCACGGAAAGCGGTAGAAAGGTCAAAGCGAACAAGAAACGTCTTCCTCCAGGAGCACTCTCAGTAATGGGGGGAGCAAAGCTTAGTGGCAAACATCAGCTGTTTCATTGAAAAAAATGTTTTACTGCATAGATCATCCTGTTAATCCTCTTTTTATGATGAATTTGGAAGCCAAATGTGATTTTAGAGTATTTTTACATAACAGAACCCAATAGGTGGAGTTAACTGCTGATTGAAATGCTTTAATCATTGAGTCACTTTAGATTTGCTAAATGAATTATTTCCTGGTCGGTTAAAAAGCTTCTTTAACAACTCAAGTCAAAATCAAGTATTGCTCAAAATCTTTTGTATTTATCATAAATGGTAATATTTTCCAAAAAACACTTTTCTGTTACTTTGTTAATTCATTTAAAAAAATCCGGTTTCATTGTTTAAATCACATATGTAAAATCACAAAGTGAAAGTAGATTTAGCTCAAATAAATGGTAATATCAAGCAATGTTTGTAACTATACAGTACGTTTTCTAATTTACCATTTTACTTGTCTCGTTGTTTTTTCATTTGTCCTTTTTTTTTTTTTTTTTTTTTACTAAGCCTATAAATTAAGGAATAAAAGTCTGTGAAAACTTTAAATACTTCTTTCTCTATAAACGCAAAATTAAGAAAAAAAATATTCTAGCCATCTTTAAAGGAATGGTTGACATTTCAACAGGAACACTGATACAGCTAAATGCCAAAATAACACCAACATAGTGTGCCTTAATAGGTCATTGGGCCACCAAAAGCAGCCAGATCAGTTTCAGTGTGCCTTGGTATAGATTCTACAAGTGTTTGGAATTCTATGGGAGGGATGTAACACCATTCCTCCACAAGAAGTTGCATCATTTGGTGTTTTGCTGAGTGTGGCTCAATTGAGTTGAGATCTGACTGAGATGGACATTGCAAATGGTTTACATCGCTTTCATGCTCATCAAACCATCCAGTGACAACTCGTGCCCTGACATCCTGGAAGAGACCACTCCCATCAGGATAGAAACACTTCACCACAGGATGAAGGTGATCACTCAGAATGGCTTTGTATTTATTGATGTTAAATTTGCCCTCTATGGGGTTGAGTGGACCTAAACCATGCGAGGAAAGTACACCTCATGACACCATAACCCTTCACTATTGTAAACAAGCTCTCAGGCCTGTAGGTTACTTTTGGCGTGCGCCACACAGGCACTCATCCACTTGTTCAGAACAAAATGAAGGATGACTCATCTGACCATTACTTTTTCCCCACTTCTTAGCAGACCACTGCCTGGGTTCTTTGTACCACTTCACCCGCAAACATTCATTTTTAGGTATAATAAGTGGTTTATGCACTGCAACCTGACCATAAATGAGCCAATTGGTAGGAGTTAAAGTTCTCCGGTTCAGTAAAGTTCAATTGAAAAAAAGTGAGCTTCTACTTGCGACCACTGTTCCTCTTTCTTGATGCAGTTTTTCCCCCCTTGTTTGGCGTATGCCATCATGAGTTGGCACATTAAATAATTCTGCTGTTTCTGTAACGGAAGCACCTGCAATTCGGGTACCAACTATTTGACCTCTTTCAAAACCTGTTACATCTCTCATGTCGCTTTAGGCACTCGCATATTCAAGTGCATATTCAGAAACATATTGGTAATTAGTATTGACATTGATATGAAATGTGTAGACTGCTGCTTAATTACAATTTAGTTACATTGTAAACTGATGCAGTCATGCGTTTTACAACATTGTTCTATACACACTGCATCACACAATGTTTTTCATAAAAGTATTTTATTAGAAAAAAATTGCAATGAGGCAATTGACCAAATACAGCACAACTTCAGGCAGTCTTGATGCCTTATACAAATTGACCATTGTTGTTGCTCAATAGGATTTAAAACATTCTCAGACTTATTTACAAAGCAATTTTTCCCGAAAACAAAACATGATAAAAATGTAAACCTTTGCATTACAACTCATTATTAGAAAAAAATTGCAATGAGGCAACTGACCAAATACAGCACAACTTCAGGCAGTCTTGATGCCTTATACAAATTGACCATTGTTGTTGCTCCATAGGATTTAAAACATTCTCAGACTTATTTACAAAGCAATTTTTCCAGAAAACAAAACATGATAAAAATTAAAACCTTTGCATCACAACTCATGTACTTGGCTACAATGGTCGATGAAGATGACACAAAGGCTCTTCCCTAGCATGAGAAACCTACACAAGCAACCCAGGAAACCTAGGGAAGGACAGTCTCGATGTACATCTGTGCTGGTTGTTCCAGCGGGAGACGTATTAAACAAGCCAAAAAAAAAGGGAAAGAAAAATGAAGATGAAATTAGGTGGACTTGGCCGTGCTACCCTGAGTCCGCTCCGCTCTCTCTGTGCTCCGGTGCTGCTGCTTGGCGGGCAGAGGCTGCTCCTTGCTGTTGCTGTGCTCTCGGTGGTGCGGGCGCTCCTTGCTGTGGCTTTGCTCGCTCTTCCGGGCCTTGTCCACCCCGTCGGCCTGGCCCCTGCTCTTGCTGCGGCTCCTCTTGCCGGGCCGCTCGCCCCTGTGCTTGGCGTGGCTGCGGCTCCTGTGCTTCCTCTCCCTGCTCCTGCTCTGGCTGCGTTTCTTCACCTTGCGCTCATCTCTGTGCCTCCTGTCCTCCGCTTCTCCCTTGGCCCTCTTGTCTTTCGTCCGCTCCGCCCCATCCCTCGACCTTTCCCTGACCCCGTCTTTGTCCCGGTCGCTGGCCCGGTTCTTGTCGTGCTCGCGGACCTTCCTCCTGCTCCGGTCGCCTTCGCCCTCGCGCTCCCGCTCCCTCTCCTTCTCGCGGTCTTTGCGGTTGTTCTTCCTGTCCCGGCTCCTGCTGCAGCTCCGGCGCGGCTCTTTGCCGCGGCTGCCCCGTCGCTCGGGGGCGCGGTCCGCGCTGCGCGAGCGCCGCCGCTCTTTGTCCCCCTTGTCCCTTTCACTCCGATCTCTGTCCTTCTCAGCCCTCTCGCCCCGGTCCCTGTCCCGGTCGCGATCGCAGTCCTTGCCCTCTCTCTCCTTCCTCTGACGCTCACGCTCTCTCTCCAGCTCCCAGTCAAAGCCAGCGGAGCTGTGCCCATCCCGGGGTGGCTCCTGCTCCTCGACCTCCTCGGTGATCTCCGGGGGCTCGGTGTTCTTCTGGGTGTCCTGCAGAGAGACCAGAGGACAGCGTCACCACATGCGAGCAACAGAAGGGCTTTGGCGCACACATTTCCCCTCTTTGGAAATGGAGACAGCCAACGAGCAGAGGCCTCCGCCTGCAGCACACCTGTGCTCGACGTGCCGCTCCGGCTCCTCCGCCTCCTCCTTGTCCTCCTTCAAGGGGATCTTCCGTGGTCTGCTCTTCATCTGCTGGTCTAGCATCTTCTGGACTGGCACGGGAATGCGCGGGAACAGCGTGGAGAACCACTCCAGCTTGGTCAGGAAAGAGCGCAGCATTTCGCCGATTGTCATGATGCACCCGCCGCCGGCTTTTACGTCCAGCTCCTGGAACACAGGGGTATTTGGGCCATTAGCAACACATACCCCGACGACCAAGTTCAGCCTACATCTAATTTCAAAATGTCTTGAGCTGTGCAATGATTACTGATCCTTTACAAGCTGCTACCTTCCATGATTTCAGTCATCAAATGCAGGCATAACATTTGTGATGACCAAGTAACCAATGTTCACCTCTGTATTCATTAAGCTTAATATGGATAAAAAGCAATCATTCTATTATGCAAATTCAGAGAAACGTCAAGACGTAGCGTATAGCAAAGGTATCAAATTAACTGCTGCTCAGCTAACTTAAGAATAGGTTCCTTTCCAAGAAAATGTTTACACTATAGGGTCCTTTGAATAAAAGAAGACACAATAACAAACCAACTGCCTTTAGTCCAATGAGGAAGAGGCACCGTGAAAAGTACACAATAACCATTGTGTTTAGAGACGGCTCGTTGCCACCTCATAGTTCAGGACAAGTTAGTCAGCTATTGTCTGGGGAAAACCCACAGTGTAAGCACACGAGGAGTGGAAGGTTCAAATCAGCTACACAGGAAAAAAAGGCTAAATGGTAAAACAGCTGCTTGCACTCACACACACAAACCAACAGTGTTGAGATACAATTTCCAATTCACCTGCTGCACAAGGGAGATCTAAAGAAGAAAACATGGAAATTAGCCAATTGGTAGGAGTTCACGTGGCATATCAGTGCTGCATAAGAACAATGAAAGCTAAATAAAACAAACAAAGAAAAAAAGAAACACCTACTCAACAGCCAATGAATTAATGAATGCCCTCCATGCTTTTGTCAATAATAACTTTTCAGGTTCAGGAAAGTTCAAGAAAAAAAAAAAAGTTATGCATCCCTTTACCTTAATTGTTTTGGAGCAATCATTCACATTATGCTATAAATATTACAGTGGCATTTGCTTGTGCAACACTGACTACATTTTATGTAAAAAAAGAAATAGGACATGCCTAAGTTCAATGTTTTAACTGATACTTAATATGTACTTACCATGATAAAACAGCAACAGAGCAGTGACCTACTCTTTTTAAACTGTCAGGAACATTTGAAAGACAATTAAATTAAGCCAAATGAAGGCAAAGGTGAAAATTAGCTATTAAGCATCACAATGTGAAGAACAGCATCTTATTAGAACAGTAAAACATGCACTAGGCTGTGGAAAAGTATTCATTCATAAAGCTGATAAGGAAAAAAGTATTACCCTTGTTGACATACCTCCTCATCATCAAGGAACCCATCAAACCAGTCCAGGAGGTCCGGAGGAGGCTGGGTGTATCTGTTGCACGAGAACAAAAAAAAAGTCCATTTCAAAGCATCAATACATTGGTGGCGTCAGTGACAAAAATCTAAACCATCTGCTCAAACTCTGGTCACGCAAATCACTGCTGACAAACACTGACATGGAACCATCTCCCAGAGGTCAAACATAAAAGGTCATTAACGCTCGAGCAGACATGTCCCGTTCGAGCCTGAGAACCGTTCTTGAGTGAATACACAGGCGTACCTTATATACATGAACCCGAGGGCTCTAATATAGGGGGAGTCGGTGTGTGTGATGAGACCCATCACCTGCTTGCGTGTCAACTTCAGGGTGAACAGTTTATACAGCAAACAGAAGGCCGTGGAAACGATGCCTCCGGTTCCGACGCCACGGACCTAAGAGAGAACACGTTTTAGTAATCCAAAACCTCTAACCTGGGGGGCATCCTGTCAAGTGCAACCAACACAGCAACCGTGCCGTCTTTGGGAGCTGTTCGGCGTGACTGATAGGGCAGTGCAACTTACTGGTTCTCCAGCAGTTTGTAACCAAAAGCTCTCCTACACGAAAGACGGAATAAGTCAAAATGCACGTACTTCTACTTACCCCTCCGCACATGCCAGTTTGGCCCGCAGTCTTCCGACTGCCTTTCTCCCATGGCTCCACGTGGATCACCTGAAATGCACAGGAAGAGTGCTGGGTTCACCTACGCTGTCTTACAATGCCTTTTCAACCAAAGTTCAAGCTAAAGTCAAGACATGCTTAAGGAAATCAATAACCACCAAGAAAACAGCACTATTCCGCTGTAATTTTTGTAGTGAGTCATGGCATGATCCAGGTCAGCAGAGACCTCATCATATAGCAATTCATGAGTCAGATTGTGATGAAAATTGTTTACAATAAATGGTTTACGGTTCACTCTGAAAACCTGGAATTGGAAACCAATTGGAATGCCCAATGGTATTTTTAAGCCACACCCGCTACAATGCCAGGTGTCAATTTGGGAGAGCGAAGATAGGCTTACTGTCTTCTTTAAAAATATGACACATTTTCACACCGAAGTTTACAAGTTAAGCTTGCACAGACATGAGTCAGAGGAAGACACTTCATGTGTAGCTTTATACCGTCAAACTGTGGGTGTCCAAACGACCAGTCCTCTCTGCACTGGCTCCCCATCGAAGCAGGCAGCAGATTAAATTCACTGGTGCTTGCTTTTCAAGTGGCTAGAGGTACGGCTCCCCCATACCTCCAGTCACTCATCACTCCCTACACCCCAGCCAGACCCCTCCGCTCCACCTCCTCTGGCAAACTGACTGTCCCATCCCTCCGGGCACCTGGCAGCTGCTCCTCGCCGCCCTGGCCCCTCGGTGGTGGAACGGCATTCCGCAATCGGTCAGGACCGCGGAATCACTTGCGATCTTCCGCAAGAGACTCAAAACCCTAATTGTCATCACCACTGCCTGCTTACTCATTTAAAAAAAAAAAATAATAATTACTAACCTTTTCCTTCCCAGTGTTACAGGTATGGTACGCAGCTGCCTGCAATGATGTCTCTCGCTGTATTACTGCACTGATCTCTTGCGTGAACTATGATTGTTCCTACCATGTACTAATGCACATCTCTGGATAAGAGCATCTGCTAAATGCTTTAAATGTAAATGTAAAATGTAAGAGTTCCTTGGACTTCATGGCTTGGTTTTTACTCTGACATGCACTGTGAACTGTGGGACCTTATATAAATAGATGTGTGCCTTTCTAAAGCATGTCCAGTCAATTTAATTTGCCACAGGTGGGTTACAATCAAGTTCTAGAGACATCTCAAGGATGCTCAAAGGGAACAGGATGCATCTGAGCCCAATTTGGAGTGTCATAGCAAAGGGTCTGAATACTTATGTAAATGGAATTTCATTTTTTTATTTTTAAATAAATGTACAACAATTTCTAAAAATGTGTTTTCACTTTGTCAATATGGGGCATTGTGTGCAGATTGATGGCAAAACATTTTTTTTTAATCCATTTTAAATTAAGTCTATAACACAACAACGTGTGGAAAAAAGTAATGGTTAATAGTAAGTGAATTTAACCATCACCTGCAGGAGTAATGGGTTACAGGTTATAGAATATTAGTCTAGACTACTCCACCTTTCATTTAAATTATTTTACATTCCTGTCATCCTATTCCCATGACTGAGATTGGTTGAAAGCTGAAGAAACTCAAATAAGGCTACCACCTTACTACTGAGCAGAGCAGAGCTGCATTTAAATCAGGCATTTACATAAACTCACTTTAAAGCCAGCATCAATGATCTATTCTAGGGGTATCAGACCCTGCCAGGTAATCAAACGCACAGTTACTATATGGCAAACAGCAGGTGTCAGTCGCGTCAGTTACCCAGGGAAATATTTGTTTTATTTTGAGCTCTTAGGAACACACAATTAGAAGAGCATGGCCCTCAAATAATTAAACAATTCTAGTAATACAAAGCACTGTTGATCTCCCAATTATCTCTACGATTGTTACTATAATTATTATCTGGCACAGGCCCGTGACAAGAGTTACATACAATTTCGTACCACATATGGTTACAGAATAGAATTTCATCGGGAAATGATACGCGAATTACAGGTATTTAAATGCTGTATATTTGAAGCAAACTGTTACAGCAACACTGGAGGTGGAAGACTTGGCCATGATGTTTATCTCTACTTTTAATGGTTGCTGAAGCATGTTGATAATACAGTGAACTCGTAATCCTTGAGAGGGATTGCATAATCCGTGATCTAACGTACACAGGCTCGAATAGCTAGCGAGCTGGTCTATAAAAGCTATCCTAAAACGCTGGCAGGCTACAATACGTGAATGCTCGGTTTAATTAAAATAACAGAAGCAAATTATTTCCTGTTCATTCAATATTTTATATTGTCTGCAATTATTACAAGAAAACATGTCAACACATAACAGCTAGCTACCAAGCTAACTACCTATTGCATAACTAACGTTGCAGCTATACTATCCGCCAGGTGTCCCTACAAAATATTATGGTAACGTAATATGGTAAAAACATCAACCGAGTCGAAATTGCGAACTTGTCTGCCTAGTTGGCTAGCTTATGTAGATAGTTGACAATCCCATACGACACAAAACTCCGGCTCTCACGCTGACGTTAACACGAAACGCGGATGTTGAGATGTTAACAACATTTGAGATGGAATCAACAACCAGCGCTCCGGGTTAACGTTAGATATAAAAACATAGACACGTTTATATGGATGACAAGCTAGCTAGTCACAAATTACACGACAAACCAGTTAGCCAGTAAGACGTGTAGTATCAAGACCAGTGTCCAGAGTAACGGTTAGCTTGCCAGCTAGCTCGTTGTGCAATTCGTTTAGGTAGCATTTCTGCAATAAACAGCGTGGCGATAAAAAAAACATCCCTTACCTTAAAATAGATCTCGTCCACAACTTCGTGATATGTTTTCAGCTCATACAGCTGTACCTTGAAGTATGGAGATGACAGCACATTTGTCAGAATCATGGGGTTTAGGTTCATAGTTTTCTCGTTGCCCCATAGAGGTAACACATTGCCTTGCTTTCCCGATGCAGCGGGTTTATTCACGGCCTGTTGCTGCTGTTGCGGATTCCCCGCCAACGCCGTGTTATTGGCCATATTCTGTAGGTATCGGACGCCTACGGTTTGTACTTCAGGAGAAATTACAGCCGTTTCTCCATTAAAACGTGGATTCCAATCTTCCGTCAGTACGTCCAGTTGCTAAGCACAGACATTCGACCAAAAAACTAAATTCCTCCCAAGTCCCGTCTCTAAGTGTCAGCAAAGACCTGCGTCCTGGCACAAGATAACCGGGGAACAAAATGGCCGTGACTACTACCAAGAGAAGCGGAAAATCGGGTTACGTGTGGCTCCCACATCCAATGAGATCCACCAAAAACCTACTCCAAGCGGTTTACTATTGTCTGCTTCTCGGGAAACTGAATCTGAATATCCATGATGGCTCTGAAAATAGCCGCATAACCCGGATTTTATTTGATCCTATTGGAGCCAAAATGGTGCAAATTTCATACTTTCAAGAAGCGCGGGAGTAGATGTTTGCAGATAGTCCAGTAATATTCCTCACAATTTAACCAACCGAAAGCTGCCAGTAGCTTGGTTATGATGCAGAGTAGATTTTTGTGGAATAGCCTTACCACATTTAAACTTTGTTACTAGCATCCGATAAACTATGTTCATTGATAACTTACCTTACTGTTAGTTGAGTTAGGTAAAGGTTATTTGCCATGATGAACCCGTTGTTTTCTCCTCCACTGTATAAGCAAAGATACCAGTTTGTGGTCGATTTTGTTCAAAACTACAAACCTAAAAAGGTAGCTGCTAGCACCAGCAATGTATTGTGTTTTATTGTTTCGATTATTGGCAATGAAATATAAAGTTATAGTATTTGTGCACGGCTACTGTTAATGTAACTTCGCTGTCTAACTTTGCAAGCTAGAAATGTGTGCATTTCCTTGAAGGTTCAAGGTGAAAAATAATCTTCAGGCATCTTTATCACACAAAGATATCGCTTACTAGCTACTCGACTAACGTTGACTATTTGAACTGACAGATTTGATAATCCTCGATATGTTTTATTTAATTTTCCTTGCAGGTCGTAGATTTGGGATGTGCTCACTGCGATCTACTGAGGAAGCTGAAATTCCACCGAGGCATAGAGTTGTTGGTTGGAGTGGACATTGACAGTGCTGTTATCAGACAAAACATGTAAATTTAAATGCATTTTAAAATCCGGGCTGTAAGGGTCAAGTTAAACTTAGGTTGTCAGGAGCAGGGATCTTTGCTTCTGAATACGATGTTCATATTTATTGGTTGTTTTTAATAGGTATACTTTAGACCCATTCCCAAGTGAGTACCTGAAACCATCTGATCAACCTTTAACAGTCCAGCTGTATCAGGGGTCTGTCACTGAAAAGGAACTCCGCATCAAGGGATTTGATCTTGTAACGTGCATTGAGCTGTAAGTGACTTGTAGTTTATGGGAAGTTTATTTTAAAAAACCCATGTGTGCCATGTTGTACTATGATTTAAAAAAATCTGATCGTTTTAATACAATGAATTACATTTTGATCTTCGACGTAGCCCTTTGGTTAACAGGATTTTATTTTGTTGAAAAAATATAATTGATGTGTTAAACATCCTTCCAGTGTGAAATTTGGTTCATTCAACATTGCTTTTGAAGTTTTTGACCAGTAAGCTAACCAGCTGTTGCATTACTTTATTGATTAACAGCATTGGACATCTGCCACTTGCTGAAGTGGAAAGGTTTTCCAACGTTCTGTTTGGTTACATGTTCCCTACCGCTGTGATTGTCAGCACTCCAAATGCAGACTTCAACCCCTTGCTTCCAGGATGCTCTGGGTTTAGACACATTGACCATAAATTTGAGTGGACCAAAGTGGAGTTTCATAATTGGTAAGTGTACGATGAGATAAATGTGACAACTCATTTGTGCTTCAATCACAGTACATGTCTGCTTTTAAAAAACACCACAAATGTTCATACTACTGAGTCCAACCCTTGCTCTGTACTCAGAATTGAACTCTTCTTTTGCAGGGCTTTGGAGGTGTGTAGATTGTACGGCTACATGGTAGAGTTCAGTGGTGTAGGCAAAGCCCCTTGTAATGAGGACTGGAATGAGAGCATTGGGTTCTGTTCTCAAATAGCAGTATTTCACAAGGACTCTTCCAGAAGTGATGCTTATATGAGAAGAGAGAACATGGAAGACTCTTCAGCGTACAAACTCGTAAGGGAACGCACCATTCATCGACCGGCTGCAGAGCTCTTTCTCTTTCTGCTTTCCCCCCCAATTTAGTAGCCAATTATACCCTCTTTTTCATGTCAATGATCCTCTCCCTTGTATTTTGAGAGCTTGCTGCCATAGTCCTGAAACCAGCAGTGACATGCGCGAAGCACCGGCTCCTCCGAGCCGGAACCCGCCTAGCCGTCACCTTAACTCTGGTATACACACAGGGTCACTCCTATATGCAGCGAATTCGTATTGGCTTACCTCCCCCCACCCTGGGGCGGACAGCCATTTGCCGCCCCCTAGTGGTACTCCCGGGCCAGAACCGAAACTGGCGCGACCTGGTGAAATCGAACCAAAGGTCACAGTAGGCAGAGTTGGACATTCTACTGCTACACCACCCAGGATTCCACAAGGCTCCAAACTCAATTACAGTGCTTTGATTTTGTTTAATTTGTGGCCAGTTGTGGACAGTTTTTGTTTTTAAGTTTCTGCATTGAACCTTTGGAACAAGTAATTGAACACCTATGTCTCTCCCTCTAGCTGTATAATGTGGTGTACCCCAGCCTGTGCGACAGCAACATTTTCCAGAGGACCCTGGTGAACGAAGTCCTATATTGGGCAGAACACCTCAAAAGGAAATGGCTTGAAGCTTCAGGGGAAGAGGGGACGGGGCTTCACGCGAGTGACATCACAAAATGCCCCGGTGACTATCAGGAGCCGGGTGTTGCAGAAGTGGGGCAGGAGCCCTACTTGCAGGGAGGTGCTGTTTGCATTCCTCTGGTCAGAGTTCTGTCTTTCCCCAGCATACACACGTTGTGTGGGTCCATGCAGCGACTGCAGGAGGCCCTGCAGAGTGACTCTCGGGTGAAGCTGACGGACGATGCGGTAGCTGTGGTGCTGGCCATCGGCGAGGATGAGGAGGCTGATATAGATGAGGAGTGGGAGGATCCTGCATGTGCTGAAACTCTGCAGTCTGCAGTTGACTGCATGGAGGACTGGGATGCAGAGCTTTGATGCATCCCAGTGAGCTGGGGATCTTGAATGCCGCCTTTCAAAGACAAATTCATTTAAAGTGCCAGCAGTAGCAGTGCAGGCTCAAGGTCAAGGTTTGAATTCTAGCTATTTTGAAACAACTATTGGGTTTTGCTATAATCAGATGCAGCACACAAACAATTCCCATAAGCTGTAAGCTGTTTATGCATACAGTTATGCATATGCATATGTAGGTTTTGTTGGAAAGAAAGCAGTTATTTCATTTTTGCATTCAAGATTAAGCTGTTTTGTTTAAAATATATTTATAGATTTGTCTTTTTTGAAGTTTTTTTGTTCATTAAATACAAACTGCATTTATCTTATTTTGTTACAAATTAGTTTGGTACCATTGTCACCATGCATGACCTTGATTGTTTTGGATGTTTTTTTTACCCCTCAACAGTAAATGTCCTAAAATGATGTCTGTGGTGTTTAGTACAAATATATGAAACAGAAGGTAAGACCACGCAGTACAGCAGTGTACTCACTAACCAGCTGCTTGTATAAAAAAAGCTGTATCCATTTTTTATTAAATACATTATTTTTATTTTGAGCTTAAAGGTGACTGCATGGTGTCCAGAAACACTGACAAGTTAAGTTATGTGGTGTCAGGGCCGTTTTTATATTATATCTATTGAAGCATTGTCTCTTAAAAGAGCTGTGTTGGGCTGTTATTTTCCCAGCTTGGGGCCGTCTCTACATTGATGTTGACAGGATTGGTGGATGCGGTAAAAAGATCTGTTGAAATGACCTGGATAGATCTAAAAACAGGCCAAAGGAACAGCACAATCCAGTGGAGACTGATGCACGACAAGCACCAGCTCTATACTGTTTGTGTGGTGAGGTATATCTTTGATTTCCAAAGCAGAAGTATCACTATATATTAGGCTATTTGACCAGGAAGACTGTTTTTGAATCATTAAGTATATATAGTATATATTTGGTTGAACAATTTAGCCTGTTCATCTTTTGCTTGAAGGGCAGAGAACCAATATCAGCAGTAACCAATACAGAGCACAGTGGTATTTTGTAGCACAAATACCGCATAAGTCCCAAGGCATGAGACATTCCATTACTGAAAAAGCCCCAAAACCCTGATATTCTGTTCTGTGTCTGTACTGATAATATGCAGACAAGTAATCCCAATCCACACAACTGATCTCTATACACCAAGGATATTCTTTCACAAATTGAGGGCGATGGAATCCAACCATCTACTTTACTATAGTTCCCTTGTTTAAAAGCAATGCTCTCTTGTCAAATAAAAGCAAAGAGACTGGACAGCCTCTAGTGTTCAACTGATATGGCCATGTAGTGCATCTCTTATTTATGTGACTTTTAGTTAGTAATTGAATGTATTTCAAATTTTAAAGAATTACTAAAATCTTTCCTTTAAACATGTAAGAGACATCAGGTTTGTATTCACACTGGCTAATAAAACCTCCACAAGATAAGTAGTGTTAAAAAGTCACTTCTGTATGTTATACATTTTTGTATATATTTACATTTTAATGACAATAAATGGTACATTTGTACAGGGCCGTATCCAGGAATCGAAGAATTACAGAGGTCATGAAAATGTACACTAAAATGTAGCTAGCCTTGTGCCTATCACCACTGTCAGTGTATGCTATGTTAGCTAACGTTAGCCTAAATGAGCCTATCACCACTGTAAAGTCTGACTAAAAAGTTGTTTGTCAGCTAGACAGACACAGCTGCATTTGGCTAGTGACTACACAAAACTACACACAAAGTAGCTATCGATAGATGATCTCTGGGGAATATGAATAGCATTAATCTGGTTATAATACAAACAGTTTATAATGTGAGAGATCTCTACACCTACATCATGCTTTGCTTGGCTTCAGATCAGCAGTCTGAGTTACAACTCCTGCTGTGCAGCAAGGTCACCCCAAGCATCACTGCATCATCTTTACTGAGCAAAGATTTTGTAGTAACGACAAGATGCGCCTGCTCGGGATGGGTCCACTTCACCACCACACACACGCACACACACACAGACGTGATGACGTTGACAGTAATCAGGCGAGCAAGCGGTAATCTTGGCTTTGTACAAAATCTTTGCTATACTGAAGAGAAGTCATTTTGTGTACAGTAGTTCACTTTTATTCAGTATTGCACTGAATCAGTATGTAAAAAATAAATACAACTCCCAACTCAGAAAAAATACAGAGGTCATGACCTCTGTGTCCTCAATGGTAGATACGGCCATGCACGTGTAAATATATATATGGGGAAAGAGCCAATGACAGATTTCAAGATTTTTTTTAATCTGAAGATGACAAACACTTGGAATAGGCAAGTACAACATTTTACAGCAATAAACCAGTATACAATTTCATAAACCTAGTTTCACAGAAGAAAAACATTTTACAACATACTTAGTACCAGTACCACTTACACACAGAGTGTGATGTTAATTTGGAATGGGTAAAGTTCACTCCCCAGAACTGTATGAGTGGGTATGTATGTAACTGTGTGATCCATTAACAGCTTTCCAGGAAGGTAGAGAAACTGATTTGTAGCGAGACTCAGAAGACTTTATGCCATCAATAAGGGTGGGACTCAGAAGACTTTATGCCATCAATAAGGGTGGGGAATGAGCTCTTTGTTGGGATGATGTCGCTTTGGTTACCATCACCTGTTACCTCTATCATAACTGCGACATATACTGTAAAACACTGATATATTCATTTACCTTATTTCATTCCTGTTATGGAGCAAATAATTGAGGTTAATTATTCCTCTAGAGCTGGGCAACTCGCTGTTCTACTGTGAACATCTTTGTGCGACCAAAGTGAATCTATATGTGTGGGAGGAATATACTGAGCACACGGAACCAGAGGTGGATATACTGAATACAGGCAAGGAATTCATGTAACATGCCCAATTAAAAGGAATGACTCCACAGAAAAAAATGAACAAGAGATCCTGGAACATTCAATTTGGGTCTTCTGATGCATATATGAAAACAGGCATACCAGTGGTCTTAGGTGGTGTGTGAAATGCTTCTAAATTTGTCCACACTTCTAACAAGAACAAAATAATAGATTTCACACAACATATTCTTCATGGAGTAATTGGCAGGAAATAGAAATCATACACAAACATTACTGTTGATTTGTATAGGAACCGTAAATAACATTTAAATCTCAACCATGACCACATATTAGTGCACACAAACAACTGAAATACATTTTTGCTGTGGTAATATGTATATGTTGACAATGGAAATTGGTGTCCATGTATGATTGATTCATATTTATTACATTTAAAAAATATATATCTGAGGATATTAAGGTAAGCTAATGTGGTTATTTTTAATAGAAATGTGTGTACCATGTGTAATTTGGTGTCTTTTCATCAAATGTCAGTTTTATACTATGATAAGACCAGTATTTGTGGGTCTATATCCTAATAAACAAATCATTTAAAAATGCATCATACTGTATTCCTAAGCCCCACAATGCCTCTGTTCTCCTTCAGTGTTGATACAGTTATATTTATAATTATCTCTATCACCATCTACCCAAACAACTGCAATTTATTACAATAATTCAAATTTATAACAAAAGTATAAAATCCACTTTTAATACACCAGAAAACTGGTATTTTGAACAGATACTGCAATGTGCCAAATGTGTTATCAAATGGTTTGATCCCAGTAACAGCTGATTTGTTTGGTTCTCTGCGATCACAGGCTACAGAAAAGCTGGAATTGTGATTTGAATCCCAAACCGAATCAAAAGCACAGTTCTTCTGGCGATGACCAGCCATATGAAACTTACAGTCCATGAGCTCTTAAGCTTGTAGCAGGTTGTCAGCTCCCTGGAGACCTACATTTACAGAATTACATTTGCTTGGCAGAACCACCTTGCTTTTTAAAATCTCTTTCCTCCTCCATCACACTTATGAGCCAGGTCTCCATTTCTTCTTCACACTCAATAGAGGAGCCTGCGTTTGAATTTCAAACTTAATAAAATCAAGGACCTTTGGAGTCGTGTCAACCTCCACAGTGCATCTCCTCACACGATCTTCCTAAGTTTGCAGTTGTTTTGTCATGCTTTCATGTTATTACCACAGCAAAGATGGGCCACGCCATCAAGAGCACAGCCCTGAGCTCTGCCCTCAGAGCAGCTTTCATTCACACGTAATGGCTGTGTCATCATGTCAACACTACAGGTGTTGAAACACCTTTTAGCAGCATATGAGTAAAAATACAACAGACAATTACGGGAAGGCCATACTTGACTTAAAATAAAAGTTGACATTGTGTGTGTGTGTGTTTATATATATATAAAAATATATACAGTCAGGTCCATAAATATTTGGACATTGACAAAGGTATTGTTATTTTAGCCGTCTACCACAGCATATCGCACACTTTCAGCTTTAATTTGGTATTTACATCCAAATTGGGTGAACGGTGTAGAAATTACAGCACTTTTTATATGTGGTCGCCCCCTTTTTAAGGGACCAAAAGTAATTGGACAATTGGCTGCTCAGCTGTTCCATGGCCAGGTGTGTGTTATCCCCTCATTATTTAATTTACAAGTAAGCAGATAAAAGGTCTAGAGTTGATTTCAAGTGTGGCATTTGTATGCATTTGGAATCTGTTGCTGTTGACTCTCAATATGAAGTCCAAAGAGCTGTCACTGCCAGTGAAGCAAGCCATCATTAGGCTGAAAAATCTAAACAAACCCATCAGAGAGAAAACATTAGGTGTGGCCAAATCAACTATTTGGTACATTCTTAAAAAGAAAGAACGCACTGGTGAGCTCAGGAACACCAAAAGGCCCGGAAGACCACGGAAAACAACTGTGGTGGATGACAGAAGAATTATTTCCCTGGTGAAGAAAACCCCCTTCACAACAGTTGGCCAGATCAAGAACACCCTCCAGGAGGTAAGTGTATCTGTGTCAAAGTCAACAATCAAGAGATCACTTCACCAGAGTAAATACAGAGGGTTTACCATAAGATATAAACCATTGGTAAGCCTCAAAAACAGAAAGACGAGATTAGAGCTTGCCAAAAAACATCTAAAAAAGCCTGTACAGTTCTGGAACAACATCCTATGGACAGATGAGACAAAGATCAACTTGTACCAGAATGATGGGAAGAGAAGAGTATGGAGAAGGGAAGGAACTGCTCATGATCCGAAGCATACCACCTCATCTGTGAAGCATGGTGGAGGTAGTGTTACGGTGTGGGCATGTATGGCTGCCAATGGAACTGGTTCCCTTGTATTTATTGATGATTTGACTTCTGACAAAAACCAGCAGCAGGATGAATTCTGAAGTGTATAGGGCTGTATTATCTGCTCAGATTCAGCCAAATGCTTCAAAACTCATTGGACGGCGCTTCACAGTGCAGATGGACAATGACCCAAAGCATAGTGCGAAAGCAACCCAATACATTTTTCAGGCAAAGAAGTGGAATGTTCTGCAATGGCCATGTCAATCACCTGACCTGAATCCAATTGAGCATGCATTTCACTTGCTGAAGGCAAAACGCCCCAAGTCATTGACTGCAAAGGATTTGCAACCAAGTATTAAAAATTACAATTTAATTGATTTAATGATTATGTTAGTTTGTCCTATTACTTTTGAGCCCCTAATATTGGGGGGGGCTATGTATAAAAATGGTTGTAATTCCTACACGGTTCATACAATATTTTTGTTAAAACCCTTCAATTAAAGCTGAAAGTCTACACTTAAAGCACACCTTGATTGTTTCATTTCAAATCCATTGTGCTGGTGTACAGATCCAAAATTATGAAAATTGTGTCACTGTCCAAATACCTACCGACTGTATATATATATATATATATATAGGTAACTGCCAAAATAAAGGAAACACCACATAAATTGTCTTAATAGGCTGTTGGGCCACCACAAACCACCAGAACAACTTCAATGTGCCATGGTATAGACTCTACAAGTGTTTGGAATTCTATTGGAGGGATGCAACACCATTCCTTCATGAGAAATTCCATCATTTGGTGTTTTGTTGATGATGTTGGAAAACGCTGTCTCAGGTAGCACTCCAGAATCTCTCAGAAGTGTTCAATTGGGTTGAGATCTGGTGACTGAGACGGCCATGGCATGTGACATTACATAGTTTTCCTGCTCATCAAACCATTCAGTAACCACTCGTGCCCTGTGGATGGAGGGCATTGCCATCCTGGAAGATACCGCTCCCATTAGGATAGAAATGCTTCATCATAGGATGAAGGTGATCACTCAGAATGGCTTTGTATTTATTTGTGTTACCCTTACCCTCTAATCGGTTGAGTGGACCTAAACCATGCCAGGAAATGCACCTCACACCATAACAGAGCTGCCAGAACCCTTCATTTACTCAAGTGTTTCCTTTATTTTGACAGTTACCTGTATATACACATGCCTATATAACAAGAGAAATATGAGAACACAGTATTTCCCTCATTTCAAATTAAGCTTAAGTCTGGTGTCTCCAACAGCCTTTCATAGGACATGGATGGTACATATGTCAATGTACAACATTACACTGTATCTTAGTACACATATCCATAAATCCCCTTTAACTTATGATTCTCTGATCCTGTGAAACAAACATGGACTTAAATTAACCAGGGGGCCGCTTGAACACCAGGGGCCATTGTTTCTGCCAGCATCCATTCCACTGATCTCAGTTTCAATTTGAAAAAGTGTGCTGCTAGAATGAAGTGAAGTACGACTGCTGAGTTTGGCCTGTCAGACTTTGGTCCGGTCACCTCTAGGCCTGGCATCCTTTGGAGCTAACGCTTTATCACCACCTGTTCATAAGCCCCTGCGCCAACCCTGAAATGACACAAAGTGTTTTTCAACTTCACACGTAACAGCATAGCAATAAAAATTGATCATACCCCAAATTCCAAAGTGTTAAAACTGCCTTTCCACAGAGAATCAATACATCTGGATCTGCAGGCTTTTCAAAGCCGAATATTTGTGGAGCATTACTCACCTGGTGGGGAGATGATGGCTGCCAAGCGCAGTGCTTCCCCCAGGACCAACAAACAAGCGCAGACCCTCCTCTGAAAGGCAACAAACACACCATTCAGACCCTGTCACTGGAGCTGAAGGACGAAACATGCAAGCTCCTGCACATTCTTCACCCATAAAGGCTGGTTGCTAAGCAATCTAAAAATAAGCCAGTAAGGCATTTATTTTCTAGTTCTCTACAGTGGGGGTGTTGGGTCTGCACTTGTGGAGTAGAGGGCTCAGGTCCCTGTCGCTGATGCCAATTAGAAGGGTGTCTTATCATCCCAACATCCCTCTCTGGGGGAAAAAAAAACATGCCACATTTTACATGTGGATCCTGTAAAGATTATTGACATGCTGTTGTGCAGTGTTACAATGTTTGGAGTGCTCTGAAGAACAGGACTGTGAAGGCTCTAATACATCAACGTCATTCAGTCTCTCTGCTCATGAACTGTGAGTGGGAGGCTAGAGCTGGAAGTCAGTGTGTTAACACAGGCTGCTCGCCCACATCCCACAAGGCAGCTGTCCATGCCCTGTCAGTGTAACTGCCACTTGGAAGACTGCCATTCACATTACCTTCAGAGCAGTTCTGTGGGCTTACACAACACGTATATTCAGTACTCTCCTCTTACTCTATCATACACATCCTGTACTCTCCTCTTACTCTATCATACACATCCTGTACTCTCCTCTTACTCTATCATACACATCCTGTACTCTCCTCTTACTCTATCATACACATCCTGTACTCTGCCTCTACTCTATTATACATATCCTGTACTCTGGCCCTACTCTATCATACACATCCTGTACTCTCCTCTTACTCTATCATACACATCCTGTACTCTCCTCTTACTCTATCATACACATCCTGTACTCTGGCCCTACTCTATCATACACATCCTGTACTCTCCTCTTACTCTATCATACACATCCTGTACTCTCCTCTTACTCTATCATACTCCTCACACACTTCTCTATCAGTTACCTACTGTGTTCCTTCTAATCCCATCTGGTAGAAATACTCTTCATTAAGGATAATAGTTTTTGTTTTTGATAATGTGATGTTACCACAGCACTGGTGTCCAACTCATTCCATGGAGGGCCAAGTGTATGCAGATATTTGTTGCAACAATGCACTACCACCAGGTAATTTCAATTAGTTCCCCTCCTTGGTTTAAGAAGGGAGCTAATTAATTAAATCACCTGGTGTGGTGCATTGGTTACAACAAAAGCCTGAATATACTCGGCCCACTGGTGTCAAACCAGTGACCATAGCCTGGTAATGCAGTGGGGAAACTGCATCTTTATTTTCAAATTTGAATGATACAGTGTCAGGCTTTCATGCTTTAGAATGTGATACAAGAAAAGACCACCTTTGTTCTTGTGTTCAAAAGGCCATGTTATTCCTCCGAAGTCTAATTGAAGATGCCTAACAAATGTCAATATTTTCAGCAGTGTGGTGCAGAAGAGGAGGTCCCCTTACAATTAAAAGGGACAGACACTGCTAAAGGAAATCGCAGGCGTTTGCTCCTTGAGACCATCAATTGCACAGCGCCCCTGTTAATGACAACACGATAACGTTAATTATATCTACAGCACTTAACACTTAAAGGGTGAGTGGTGGTGAGGATTCCACACTAAAGACGAGGCCCTATCGATCTCCTCGGCCTTACTCTGTAGCCATGCGGTTTGACCACAGCGGTGACTCATTCGCCATCGTCCATCAGTCTGTCTGTACGCGCAGCGGTACCTTCAGCGCTGGAGTCCAGCAGACCAGGGGTGAAGTCCTGACTCTGAAGGATCTTCTCCACGATGTCATCGGCGTCCACCCTGGTGGCATCTACGCGCTTCAGCTGCGACTCCACAGAGTCCTGCTTCACCGGATGTCTGAGGAGATGCAGACAATCGGTCACACAATGCTACCACCGGCATTTCCTGACATTATGTCCTGTTGTTACTTTGACTTTTTTCCCCACCACAACCCCTGTACTTACAACATGCCTGCAAACACGGCATAACATGCAGCACCATTAGCATCTTTTATAATATGGAACTGTCACACGTGTAAACATTTCATTTTAAAGAAAGCTGCAAATCAATGCAAATCAAATGCAAATCCAGAGCTGTCCCATTGTTACAGGCAAATTCACACTGTATTCTAGATCATATAAGGGTGTGTAATAGAGTTTATGGGTCACACAAAGGTTTAGCATTAGCCTATTACCTCCTCAGCATTCACAAAGACTAAACTACAGTACATTATGCAGGTCAGCCCACAGGTTGGTCAGGTTAGATGGTTGCCATGATGGTGGTGTCGGCACATGTTACCTGTTGAGGCGCTCTGAGGAGGAGGCACTCTTGATGGGGGTGCCAGGGTGCTCTGGCACGGAAGTGCAGGCTGCAGCGGCCACAGCAGAGGGCGCTGTCCTGGGCTCCCGACTCCTCGCTAGGCTCTGGGATGCTGGCGATGCCAGTGGAGGCACTGCCCACCGAGGTGTTCCTTCTGTGAGAGAACTCTGACAGGCTGGAGGAGCGCGAATGGCCTGTGCTGTAGCCTGCAGAGAGCCGCCACACACACACAGTTACACACACACATACAGTTACTCACACATACACGCGCACACACACACACACACACACACAGTTACACACACATACAGTTATACACACATACACGCGCACACACACACGCGCGCACACACACGCGCACACACACACACACACACACACACACACACACACACACACACACACACACACACACACATGAGCACATGCAGACACACATTTATACACATGCACACACACACACACACACACACACACACACACACACACACACACACACACACAATTACATGAGCACATGCAGACACACATTTATACACATGCACACACGCACACACACAAACAAACAAACACACAATTAATGCACCCACACACATAATGCATACAGTGAGATAAAGAGGGGGTAGGAATCTATACTATGGGGATTGTTAATGCTATATATAACAACCAAAATACAGATAATGCTTTGAACTGTAAATGTATTATATCATCTTATGATTAACATAATAATGGATAACATAAAATCAATATGTTCTACCTTCAGATTGGCTGTATTTAACAAGTGAGTGTTTGTGATAGAGAAGTTCAGAAACCCTTGTGCTCTTCTTGCCCAGTGCCATAACAGTCAAGAGGTAAATCATCCGCAGTGATGGCCACTTCCATTTTAAAACCTCTGTTACGTGATCAATAATTGATAGGGACACGAACACCCACACACTGACATGTTATTCTTATCTACAGCAGGCTACTAATGCCGAAAAACAAAGACACTTTGTACCGTTTCCAAGAGTGAAAAACCTCCCACTCACTCTCAACCAGCACACGCAACCAGCCTGGGACAAAGAACCGTTTCCTCACATTTAAATTGCTACATGCTTTTCTACCGAACAGTGTTCGAAAAATGCATTCTTTTTTAACTCCAAATGTCAAGTCTCCACTTTGCCGCTAAGGTCACAATTACAACCCTATACAAACAATTAACTAGTATCCCTAATACATGTCAAAATTGCCTCCCAGAAAATCCATGTGGCGGGTTTGCGATCTGGCGTGCTGAGTGCATTCTGGCTCCCATTATCAAGCCATTCTCGAAAGGCCCATCATTTATCTCACTGAGGGAAGCAGAGATGCCCATAATGGGGGACTCGGCAGGGACATAATCGAATGAGTGTGGAGTAACAGGAACAAGGAAGGAAGCCCACACAACAGGGCTGAGAGCTTTCCCCATTCACACGGAATAATGACAGAGATGGGTTCATAAATATAAGCTTGGATCTGCCGGGCAGGTCGTCAATCACATCTGGACGGGGTAGGCAGGGGGGATACTCGGCCCCCCAACAACCATCACACCTATCAGGATCCTATCAATTATGGCGAATTACCACAGTAAAAAAAGGTTACGACAAGCAGATGTGATGCCGGACACCAAGCATGTACACAGATTTGAGACCAGCAGCCAGATTATGAGGCAAGAGCGCTCTTCCCCAGATTGGATTCATTAGAGAAAAGTCACAAAAAAAAGGGAAAGAATGAATCACAAAAACAAATCAAGGCGCAGTGGTTATCAGCCAGAGCTATGCACATCAATTCTGTTGGGGGACAATGACGCGGGCGACATGTTTGTGTTTTTATGTATCTCTTGTCTCTGGTACAGAAATGGAAACATTGGTGAGAGGGTTTCAGGGGCTTTAATGTAAAAGCCTTGGAAGACAGCGGGTGGTGGGGAGGTCCATGGGTCATGTGTCTCACTTTCAGTCCACACACTGTGAGATGGATAGACGCATACCTGAAACTTTAGACTGCTGACTAGCATAGCTGGAGGTTCTGGAGTGGCCACACCCCGCCAGCTCGTCGGGAACAGATGCACACTTTCCCGGGGTCTCTGTCAGGTTTTTTTGTTTTTGACATAGGGGGAAAAAATAAGTAATAATACAAATTTTTTTAAAAAGAGAAAAGAAGTGGACATGAGCCACACGTGAGCCCGTGTCTGGCGCTTTTCTCCCGGCGCTCACGGTGAACAAACTGTGCCATCATACCGGTTCCTATTTTTATGTGTGTCCTCATGTGTGATTACCCTCAGAGGCAAAGCAAAGCACCAGTCTGAATTATACATGAAAGCTGCCGGAAAAACAGCACAGCACACCATTGTGGGGAGAGCATAAGTTCAGCACTCATGCGCATGTCAAAATGACTGCTGCCATCACAGGCTTTGACATTCATCACATCGAAAGATTGAAAAAGAGGTTCAAGTCTGCATTCCCAGCCCCAGCATTTGAAGATGTGATGTATGAATTATGGAATTAAATGCACAAGATGATTTGTATTGAGAAGGAAATCAAAACACCCGCTTTCAAATGCCCCATAGTTAACACCAAGTATAAAAAAAGTCACCCAACTTAAATAAAAACAGATTGCTCTGTTTTTAACATTGCGCTTGAGCAACACCAATATCCCAAGAATATACCTGAAATCGCAAAGAAGGGTTTCTGAGTCTCTCCTCCCTTTCTGTCTCCGTGTAGACATTCCGTGTCTCCTTGTATCCCTATGTACATCGCAGTGGAGGGAGGCCTGTGTAAAAAGACGCGCAGGGAATTACCTTCACGGAATTGAGACGACATCAATACTGGGCAGAACAGAACAGCAAAGATACAGTACTGTAATAGATCAGCTCAATTTGTTTCTAGAACAAGGGAAACAGCTCTGGGTATATGGCGTGCGATTTCCTTCTCACAGTTCGCGCCACAAATCACAAACCGCTCTTGTGTTTTACGTGTGACAAACGTTATTTGTGTACATCAATCCCAACGTCATAAAGAACAAGCATTAGCCGGGTTACCAGCGAGACTGCAAGGTACATTTTGACAGTCAACATTCCTGACAGCGGTACAGCTAGCTGTTAAAGCCTTTCGGAGAATGTGCTTCTCACAGTACTGACCGTATCCGCTGCCCTCAAATGTGATTCCCACCTCCTACTCTGCCTCACCACTCTCAAGCACCTCCACAACCCATCTCAAAAGTGTTAACAAAAGCAATAAATATATTTAATGTCACTATTTATTACAGTCTGACCATTTGGCCTATTCTCACTCTCTCTTTCACCTGAGGGCTCAATGGCAACCTGGAGAATGTTATAAGGAAGACTATCTTGACAACCCATGAATTACTTCTTAAAGCAGGTGGGTGTCCCCCAGCCTTGCTTGTCTGATTCGCCCTACACCTTGGTGCTTCTGGATATATGGTCTGCCTAGTGACTAAAGAACTAAAGATACATTTCGAAAGATTGAAAAAGAGTGCCAGCTGCACATAAAGGTAACGCTCATTTTAGGGTCATCTTTAGGGTCAGTGTTTTACCTTGTTTGAGTGGGATTTGCATCCCACACATCTGCTCCTGTCCTAACCCCAGTGTGGGGGAAATCAATCAGGCCTCCTTCACTCTCTCCTGACGGTAAAGTTCAACAGAATGGCAGTCCTACATTTATATTTAAAACACATTTACTGCCCTCAGGCATCAGGTCTGTCAGAACACAATTAAATATGTACCGCGGCAGGGCCTCTACTCAGAATGGAGAGCGGTGTTACACGTAAAAATACAAGCGTGCCAACGTGGGCTAAACTACAATTGTAATTGTAATTACAGTACCACTGCATGCTAATGTAAAATTAACTCAGGCACCAGAAGACTCTTGTCTAGGAGTACCACTGGTCCTCCAGCTCTCTCTACATGCTGGACCACTGGTCCTCCAGCTCTCTCTACATGGCCACCTCTGGGAGAACTGGTAGGGGAAGCTTGCTCTCCATTTGCTCTTTCCTTCCAGGATCAGGGATGGACAGCCCTGCAAGACTGAAGCACCACTCACATTGTAATGACATTACCATGGTGGCTTGAGATTTTTTTATCAAGAAAAGCCATTAACAGTGTACAGGTGCCAAAATAAAGTAAGCACTTGAGTAAATGAGGAATCCTTTAAATGGATGCAGTTCTGCGAGTGTCCATCAGGGAGTGCGCCATGGCCAGGGCCGCCCAATAGGCCTGGCACTCCACTTTCCAATGAGTCCACCCCCCTACCTGGCTGGGACTCTCCTAGCCTGGGACCAACATTGTTTTTATGTTTATCTTACAGAAAACAAGGTGTGATTATATGACAGAAACGTAACAATAAGAGCATGAGCATTACCGAATCCATTTGAAATACAAAAAAACTGTACTTCAACTGTGACTGAAGCAAAGCCTTTCAGCCCGAAAGCCGCAGGTGCACAGGCGTCCTCGTATGGGGTCACTTTTGATAAGTGATTCTATTTACAGTCAATAGCCCTTGAGATGTGAGGTTTTCCAAGGGCAAAGAAACAGCAAGTTCTCCAATCACTGAAGTGACCTTTTTAACGGAACCAAGAGAACTACGTGCCTTTCAAAACGTGACGTCCACTTCAATATCCCTGCTATCCCTCAATAGCCAAGTGGTAAAGCAGGAAGAGAAAGTGCTTCTTAGCTTTTTTTAAACAAATTAAAAGCTTGTATCAAAAAGGTTGTATCGAAAGAGGGTGGTCTTTGGAACAAGGGTCTACAATGTATCACAGAAGAATGACCAACAATAAAAAGTTTAAAAAAGTAAAAAAACGCACTACTTTTGAAAAAATCTAGTCTTTATTCTCAAGGTGGCTCGTTTCTTGACCTTGTCTTTGTGGTCATGCTTCTTTGATAAAGCAGGAACTTTCCCATGACAGAGCAGTTATCATGCCAGTGTCGAGTTCAACCGGTAGTAGGTATCAATACAAATAAATATATGCACTCGCCCATGGATCTGAAAGATGGAATCCAAAGCAGCTTTACGGGCTGATCTCCTGCACTGCATCGGTGCTGATGCAACAGCTGCCTTATCCTGCTCCCGTGCCCTGCTTTCCTAATCCGTTATATTTCGAGTGAATCCCACCCTGATGCTGGAGAAAAACACTGCCCAGCTCCCTGCATTTCCTGTGCAGTGGATTGGAACTCATTGGCTTGGTATGAAAGAATTAGGGGTGAATTAGGGGGGTACTATGACGTTGAGTGTGTCACAATGACATTGCCATTCCCACTCAGTTCTAGGGATGTGGCAACTTCAGCCATTCCACTATTCCGCAATACTGAAAGTAAAATGCAAAGGTCCCTGTGGCAAAAGGAAGCTGTCAGCCCCCCAGCAAATGAAAGTACTTCCTTAAGAATGTATGTCGCTTTACTAAATGGCTGAGGACAGTTTCAGGATGCTATCACTTTAAATTTCTTACATTTCAGCTCAGAATCTAACACTTTTCAAAGATATATGACAATGCTGTTCACTTACAGTAATTAGTGATGAGTATAAATCCTTCCTTAGTCCTAACGGTTCAGATCAAAGAGGTGTAAGACTTTTAAATACATTATTATAAACAAATTGAGTTCTTTCCTCTTAAGCAAATGTTACTGATAGACAAAAAATCACATACACAATATCCAACCGGCATATTATCCTGCGGTGTGAGGAAAAGTCTGATGAATGAGAAGGATGCATTCATTTTTGGAAATCTTCCCCCCTCCCTGGGGTGGACAGCCAATTGCCACCCCCTGGTGGCACTCCCGGCCAGAGCTGACTCTCTCTGGTGGAATCGAGCCCCGGTCGCAGGGCCAGCGTGTAACCACTAGACCTTCCGGGAGGCCCCATTTTTGGAAACCTTGAGCGCAATTGCTGCTCTCGTTCTTCTGCGTAGTGCATTGTGTATCAGGTGCCTGGACTCGGTGGAGTGGCAGCCCACCAGTGACTAGACGCACTGGGCTGATCTCTCCCTGTGAGGTGGCCCTGATCGACAGAGCACGGTGAAGGGTGTTCAAAGGCTCACGGAGGCACTCTTCCAGCTACCCAAACCTGGAGCTGTCGACTTCCACCCCCACCTCGTACCTGCACGCCAGCCAAACCCTCCAACTGCTCTTCCCTGCCTCCCCAACACCACATCACCTCTGCCAGGCGACGGTGAGCCTGTGAGCTGGAAATTGTGACAGCGGAGAAATGACAGACCAACTGAATCATCCTGAACCAGTTTTTTATTCGATGTTTGCCAATTAGGAACAGATTCCTTTTTTATTTAATAGTCCACCGTGGAAACGTTTCCTGTATGGGTTTCACAATAAACGGTTTTAATCATAAACAAAAAGATCTGTTATACTGAATCACTTTGATTAAAGAAAGAGATCGGTCTTTAAACTAAAACCAACTGTTTATATTAGTTATGACAATTATTTAATGAAAAATGCAGAGGTAGAATTACCACACTATATTCTATCATGTAAAAAAGACTTGTTGTAAAGTACTTACAGGTTGAGAATAGTGAAATAAAGGTAAGTTCTCTGCTTTCTGTGTCTACAACCTCTGGATCAGCATGGTTCAATCTCCACAACCAGATACAATCTGGCAGATTGAAACTCCAGAACCACTCCATTTCAACATGAGTGAGATTCTCCTTAACCACAAAGCTCATGAAATGTTTGACCATCGTGATTGACAGGTGTTAGATCCCTGTTTTCCCTGTGCTATGTCCTTCGGCTGCATGGCTCATTTTTTCATTTGTGCATGAGAGAAGGTTAACCGACGAGGCTCTCCCTCGACTTCATCGAGAACAATCGCTTCTGGACCGAAGCGCCAGTGGAGCCAAAATGACAAGATTATTACAGTCCAAACTGCACTGTAATAATTGGATTAACCTTTATGACACCAAAATATGACAATATTATCATCACAATATTTGAATCTCTGTTTCAAGATCAAAATGTTCAAATTTTAAATAAAAGTGTCACTATACACATAAACGTTAAAACAATAACTAAAATATGGACTGAACTAGACCCTATCAAAACAACAAATCAGTATTTAATCTAGTGAAGCATACATCCGGATATAGGAAGACAGTAAATATTCATAATTTTCATAGATTTATAGAAACAGCTTCATAAAGCTGGCAAGGTGGTGACACCTTATGGCACAGGCTCTATGGATATTCTCCACCATAAAACTGGATAACACCCACACAGGTCATAAATCAGTTGCAGTCGTGCAGACTTTTGTTCTTCTGTTGTCAACCCCCACAAAGCTGTAGCTTTTAAAATTCAGATTTTTCTTCTTCTGCAGTACAAGTGGAAAGTCCAGGGTTTCAACAAAGGGAAGGTATGTTCTAAATGTGTTTCCATTCAGTTTAAGAGAGAGAATTCTCTGCAAACCACGCCTTTCATTACAGTTCCAAAATATTCTATATGCTGGACAAAAATGACAACAATTTTAATAAATCACACCAGGGACTTGGTGGAGCCTGAGTTTATTTGCAAGGAACAGTCTGCCCTGAGCACAGAAGTTTGCTTACTTTAACTAGGTCAGTCCCTGGTCTCCTGATCTTTCCAATTCCACTTATGCCAGCATAATCTTTACAACGTTGGTGAAAAGATTTTTTAAGTGAAATTAACATTTTTCAAGTCTTCTTCACAAGGTGACTATATTCATGCCTCTGATTCATATTCAAAAGTAACAAAATAAGAAAAAAGACTTCCAAATGAGTGCGAGTTGCTCCCATGTTTTCGATTTTTCCAGTTTGCTTTTGAAAGCATCTTAGTGTGGGTTGAGCATACACTGCTTAATTTTTCAAAACAGTAAAAAAAAAAAACCCCAAAAAACCTTGAACCCTGAAGTGTATTTTACACTTTTACACATATTAAACACATATTTAATGGATTCATGCGAATATATTAAATACACCAGTCTTTTATAGCTTGTAGAACAGATTTTATATTAGGGTGAAATTGTCTAGCATACATTTTCTGACATAGCACTGCCCCCGGATCTGAAATCTCTTCTGGTTGACTGAAACAATACACAGTCCTGTTTGTTCCTTGTTTCCCCCCAAAATGTGTTTAGTCTTGTGCATTCATGGATATTTCAGTTATGTACATTTAAGTTTTCACATTGAAGTATTATGGACAGAAAATACAGATAGACAAAAAAACTAAAACATTTTTGTTATACTCCACAAAAGTTTTGATCATTTCTACAAAACCAATTTCCTTTTTTTTCCCTATCAAAAAACAGATTAGCCAATTCTAATGGAAACATGAGCACTGAGCAGCATCTAAAAAGAGATACAGTTGGGTACTGATGCATATAGTAATATGCTGTTAACTTACATTCCTGTTAAAACTGAAGAGCAGGCGCAGAAATCCAAGCCAATAGTGGCGTTGGTTACCCAATCAGGACAGCTCTTAATTTTTGGTGTGGATCATTTTGAGTGTATGAACCAGCTGAAAATCACTTTCAGTGTGCAACCGTGCACAATTCTATAAAAACAACATTTCAAGGGTAAAAGGTCATCTTACGTTTTAAAGCAGGGGTCCCCAGACATCAGCTGCATGCTGATAAGCACCTAAAAGAAAAAAATATAAAAATAACAATACAGCAGGATATGCAGTTCATGGTCATCTAATCTAACGGAAAATGGAAAAATGTGATTCGTTGCCGGTTGTATTTTTCACTTTCAGCCACTAACAATCAATAGTCATCTTTAGGGTAGCAGCCATTTCCTGTACTGCCTGTCATGGTCCCTTAGTTACCAATTGTTGTCTCGAAACACCAAAAGACATGTGATGACACTTGGCCCTGCTACCAGCCCACCTGCCCACTTACATAAGAGCCAAATGGGAGGAATTGTGCGAATGGTGTGTGCATTCTCGACCCTCTTACCTTCAGTATGGAGTTATCCTGACGTGTGTTCTTGGTGTCATATCCTTCCAGTAAACATCTCCGAGTCGTATTCCCAGAGCCAGCACACTCAGCTAAATTTAGGTCAGCGAATCCAAGCTGTACACACAGACAAAATAAACGTTTTCTCGGAAGTTGCCTCATATCTCGTTCCCATGGGAATGTCTATGCACTTTAACTCAACCTTTCAATGAGATACCTTGAAACACTGAAAATCTTTCAGCGAAATACCTACAGTACACCATGTACACTGTTTAGCTGCTAATGCTGATGTCATTTACTTATGGTGGGTTTTGAAATGATTAAAGCAGCATTTGGTTTCTGGGAGGCCTCTAATCTGCTCAAGCCATAATCAGTTTCTAGCCTTACCATTTCAGTTAAGATAAGTTCACATTTAAGGTATAATTAAAAGTTAATATACTACTGTGTTAAGGCAAAGGTTTTATGAAGTTCTTACAAATTGATTTTACCATGGCCAACATTTTATGGCATACGGCACACTTTGTTAATAGCCAAATGGTAAATGGAAAATAGTAATAATTGGTCAACATTCACCAGAACAAATCTAATTTACTATCTAAACGATGAGAAATGTTGCGCTTGGTGTTCCTAATTATTACATCTACAGTGCCCTCCAAAATTCACACCATTGATAAAGATGGGCAAAGAACAGCTGTACAACATATACAATACAGGTGATAATTGTGTTTTTTTGGGGGGGAAAAGATTACTTTAAAAAAATGTTAAACAAAACATTTTTCTCTGAACAGTTGCATTAGTATAAAATAAAATAATTTTCCCATTTGTTTTTAGCATTAAATATAGCTCATCACCCACATTGTTTATTTTATACAGTCTTCTTTGCTCATCTTTATCAATGGTTTGAGTAATTTTGGAGGGTACTGTACATACAGGCAGGATATATTAGCTGAAAGTACTGTTGGCAAATTCACTCAACAGGGTTATTCAATTATGAAAAGACATTCTATTAAACGGAATCTTTCCTGTAAAGCTTAAGAAGGAGCATTCTGCGTTTGCTACCTTTGCATACGTCTTCCCACCCTTCAGTTCCTGCAACGAGACACATAAACAGGCATCTTACAGCATCAAATAAAGGCAGAAAAACACTGCAATCCAACTTTTTCCATTCAATAGAGAGCTGAGAAATGTTGTCTGAACAGGAAGTTTGTGATGTGAATGAGGACTGTTCTGCAGAAAGGCTCCTTACCTTTCTCACAGACACTCTGCAAACACATGGGTCCAGCACGCCTGTACTGGCACTCGCACTCATCTTGCACAGGAAGGAGAACTTCTTACTCCAGTGCACACAGTTGGCTTGGACAACCTCCCTAAGGGGAATCAGACAGGGGCCACCGTTACCCAGCATGCAACAACACCACATTAAACCAAACCTACGTGGCCCACTACAAACAAGCAGCAAAAACAATGTGGAGGTTTAAATTGACTCGCAGTTTATCTGTTCGGCACTGAAGCGCGCGTCTATGCGGAGAAAGGCGTTAAAGCAGAGCATGCCATACTATGGACAGTGCTCCATTCAGACTGAAATGTTCAGTGAGCTCCAGGGCGGTGAGGAAGTGGCACTTATGTATTGGAAAGGCTGTTTTTACTAAAGCGGGCGGCTAGTGTAACAATGCTGGAGGAACTAAAGGAAACACCAGACACCAGAGGGAAGAGAGAAGAGGCCATCTGGACATGACATGACAAATCTTTCCATTAATGTGTAATCTTTCCATAATAATCTCCTGAAAAACAAAATAACACTGTGAAGTAAGGGGCCTTTGATATAGCAAATGACCAAATGCCTGCCAAAAATAAAATGAAACAATGAACCGAATCGTGAATGTTATTTTTAACAAGTAGACAACAACATACAAATATTACAGGGAGCACTATAGCCTTGTTTAATCCCTGTGTCATTTACAGCACATTAACAACACATGAAGGCTTACTGGAATGAGCAGAATTGGGAGCCATCTATGGAAAACACGCACACGCACACACACACACACACACACACACACACACACACACACACACACACACACACACACACACACACACACACACACACACACACACACACACACCCTTCATTTTCAGCTTATGATATCACTTGTTAGCTGTGTTTAGCTCTGCTGGAAACATAGCTTGCAACACTTTTAAAGCAATCTCACAAACAACTATGAGTGGCCTGCAACCTGGGCTCTTGATTGCATCCTTAGACGCATGAAAACTGAGTCGCAGTGTCACGTACACGGCTTAGATGAATCCCCATTCTGCAAGCAATCTTCTTGAAAGAATTGTGAGTCACATCTGTTTTGTAAAGGCGATTTTTCAGTTCTACAGACATTAGCTGAGGAACGTATTCCCCTTTTAGCGCGTTCCAAATTGCCACTCCTTGAATGTTTTTTATATAACTTTCAAGCTTCAAAACGTGCATTCACAGTCACCATAGAAACACGGCAAAGTGACAAACAAGGGATCTCACTTTTGGCAAACAATGCAGAAATAATGACACATGTTCTTTATTTAAAGCAAAAATATGTTTCCCATATGCAGGAAAGGATAATTCACAGCTTATAGTAATTTTCCCGGAGAGTAATCAAGTTATATTTACACAATGTAACACAATGGGACACATGCACATTGAGAAGCTGTGATCCATCAAGGAGACTAATGGTTCAATAAATGTAATTATCTTCTCCCTCAGAATCGATCATAAAACTGTATTTTTTCTCAGAGACAAAGATATACAATTTAATCACACAGAAAGTGATTTAGGACTTAAATAGATGCATTGCCATTGACTGATGGCTGATCTTCAGCATAAGGCTGTGGATTTCTCTCTGTATCCCACTCCAGCAGGTCATCGACTAATCACGTTACAGTGACAGCGCTAAACATTTCCATTAATTGTCACTGGTGGAGCCATTTGTGCAGCCGAGCGCCTGCAGGGGAGCGGCGTGCCATGCTCTTGCTCTGTCGCTGTACATCAAGCCGATGTTCTTTCTGCCAGGGCTGAAAGAACGGCAGTGTACTGTAATGGTTAGGGAACTGGACTTGTAACTCAGAGGTTGCAGGTTCAATTCCCAGGTGGAGCACTGCCGTTGTACCCTTGAGCAAGGTACTTACCCTGAATTGCTTCAGTCAAATATCCAGCTGTATAAATGGATTGTATGTAAAGAAATGTAAAACTGTGTAAGTTGCTCTGGATAAGAGCATCTGCTAAATGCTAAAATGTAATGTAAATGTAAAATGTAGGGCTGTTGTAAACAATGTTGGTTAATGGAAAGACACATGGTTCCACCAGAGTGATGTATTGCTAGCGTGGTGACGACTGAATAATCATCGGTCATGGGGGATTTTAGCATTACTTGAAGATGCCCCGAGTCCAAAACCTGAACGAACATCCTATTAGAGGAAATTAACCTGAAGCTGAACTGATAATAGACTTGTAAACAAGAGGCTTTTAAAAGGTACGCACATGGTTTGATAGGCTATTAAGAGTTCGGTTTTGGTTCTGACACCTCTAAGCTCCCTTTCACAGACACACATTACAGAGGGACTCATCTTGGAGTGTTCAGTCATGTGAGATCAGATAACCTGAGCCAAATCCAACCCAGCATCCCTGACACTGATAACTTACAATGACAGAGAAGCATAATTTACTCCATGGGGGTGAAATCAGACGCATTCTGATATCTGAAATCTAGAGAGATCAGCACATTTGTTCTGAACTAACCGCTTTAATGAAATGCGTGAAATTTCAGATTATCTACAGATTTAAAGACGCACGAAACCAAGAGAAGAGACATGAATTTCATTCAATGGCAATGTGGCCGTAATTCACAAAAGAGAATCTGCTGCACACAGCAAAAGATGGCTGCTCTCTCACCCCAGCACCAACACCTCCCACTCTACCGTGAGTGTGGGGCTGATCGTGTGATGTGGAGCCCTCGCTTCAAAGCCCTCGCTTTGCCCGCAACTCAAGTGGGAGACCTGGAAGCCTGATAACACTGCTGCTTCTCCATTCTCTCCCTCGAATCAGTTAGTCTGGAGAGCAGCAGCACAACGCAATAAGGGGATATTTGATTTATAATAAGGCCCACTTACAATGCACTCCGTTTCTATACAGCGCCTCTGGGCTTACTGCCCTAATAGGCCTTCCATTGTTATTCCAGCCATGCAATCAGAACAATTTCTCCTCTTAATGTAATTTTGAATGTTCGGTGGCTGTCAGCACGGCAGCAATGGTGAGCCCATTTCTTCTACCACCAAGAGATGACCCAGCCTAATCCACTTTGAGAAATGTATGAGAACATTTGCATTAAACTGAGGCATAGCTTAAAAATATATATATTACAAGGCTTGCTGATGTTTTTTACTTGGAAAACTAAATTCAGCAATAACGAATGAATGTACTGCAGTACAAGATACAGAAAACGTATCTGGTATGTCTAGAGCTCTACTTTTAAAAAGCTTCTGCACGGCTGACTCATCAAAGGGTCCATAAAGCAGTTCTTTCACAGCAAAACAAAACATCTGACACATTCTCAAATGAGATCAACACTGTTCATAGACACAAGTTGAGAGATGGCGAAGTTAAGTAGCCTAATAGTTACTGCCCAACCTACTGAAGGCCCTCTAAATAAGTGCGCATATGACAGAAGCCGTTGTCTGAAATCCTCTGGCCGTAAGACCTTACACATTCTTATATATCAGTGGCGTCTACACGTTACCGTGCAGGGTGCTTTATTAATGTTTAAGTGAGGCTAGCTTATTATTCATAGCTGTGAAACATTTTCCTCCCATGCATGTCCGCCTCTTCCATTCTGTTCTCCCCCCTTTCAACAGCTTGTTCTCTCAGGAGGGAGAGGAACTGTCCAATACAAGCAAGAAAATATGATCACCAACACTTTAAAGCCAGTTCTGTTAGAAAACTAAAAGGTACTTTCCTCGTGCTACCCTTCCCTATTTTCTAAGTATTGGCTCCTAAAAAAACAACTGAAATAAGGTACACGGATGCACACACTCATACAATTTTATATACAGAGTATATAAAAAGGAAAACTCAGAGAGAAACAGTTCGATTATTGTAATATGTGTAGTATATTAGAGCAGCCAAAAGGGGGTTTGAAAGAAAAATTTCCCAAGATGCAAAAGTAATCCTAAAACGTTTTTTCAATATTGTAGTAGAAAAAGGAAAGCTAATGATGAGGTTAGGTGCATTAGGAATAAGGAAGGAACTTTGGTTTATAATAATAAGGATATTGCTAACACACTGAACAGTTACTTTGTTGAGAGCTTTACTAGAGAAAAGGTTATAAATATGCCTAAATGTATAGCCAATGTACAGAATGTTTTGGAAGACTTTGAGACAAGGGATGTAGAAGTACTACAAAAACTTAAGACAAATAAGGCAGCGGGCCCTGGTGGCATATATCCCAGAGTACTCAAAGAACTTGGGGAAATTATATAAACCACTGACAGATATTTGTATGCAATCCATAAACACTGGATAAATTCCACATGACTGGAAGCAGGGTAGTATAATTCCAATATATAAGGGGGACCGTACTGACCCAAGGATCTATAGGCCTGTCAGTTTAACTTAATATTGGAATGTATTATTAGGGACAAGTTGGAATCACTCTTGAAAAATAATAGCATTTTAAGGGAGAGCCAACATGGTTTTCTCAAAGGGAGGTCATGCCTAACAAACCTCCTGGTCTTTTTTGAAGAGGCTACAAAGTGTGTTGACCTGAACCAGGCTTATGATATTATATATTTGGACTTTCAAAAAGCATTTGACAATGGAAACACATGAGAGCCTCATTGTTAAAATGATTCAGAAGAATGTTTCAGAATGGGTTCATAATTGGCTCCAAAGGCAAATACAAAGAGTATCAGTAGCAGTATCTGACCATGGTGCTGTGGGCAGTGGAGTTCTGCAGGGATCGGTGCTGGGACCCCTCCCCACACGAGTCCGCTGCTCGTCTCTACGAGGCAAGCGAATGCTTCCTTTGAGACAGAATTTGCCAACCCAAGTTCTGGAGACTCCCTTATGTGCTTCACGGCGGACCAGAGCCAGCTCACCCTCCCCCCTCCCCCTGGGGCGGACAGCCAAATGCTGCCCCCGATCAGGGCTGACGACCTACCGGTCTGGTAGAGACGGGTTTCGAACTACGTCCCTGACAGGCAGCACACACCGTATCAGACCAGCCAAAAAACGGTGCTTTAGACCGCTACGCTATCTGCTGCCCGCCAAAGATTTTTAAAGATAAGTTGAGGCAAAAGAACAAGAGGCCACAGGTGGAAATTAGTTAAAGGCAAATTCTGCACAGATATTTTTATTTACACAGAGAGTTGTCAATGCCTGGAACAGCTTGCCAGGCCGGGGTAACACTTGGGCTAGCTAAGCTAGATGCAGCACTAGATACGCTTCAGATTAGGACATGAGGAGCCTAGATGGGCTGAATAGCCCATTCTCGTCATTATGTATTCTAAAGCAAAATATTAAATACATAATCTTTGTGTTCGTGTTCTTTTGTGGAACAAAAATGATAAAAAAAAGATTCCTGGCGATTTCATATTTTGCCTTACTTAACTAGTTATATGAGTGCAAAATATATATGAGTGCAGGCATCTGTGTACCTTTTTGCAAGGTACACAGACACCCACCCACCCAAAGAGTCTGCTTGCATATGCGGCGGTACATATGAAAATAGTCATACCATATTTATACGCTACAGTGATGAGGTCAAGACACAGAGCTGAGCCTCTGTGTCTCAGCAAAAAACTGACAGCCATCTCCAGCTGTACAGGGCCAGGGGGCGCTGTGGGTTCCCCTCAAAAGACTCAATTCAAAGTGGGGACCTGAAGGCTTATTAAGGTCAGCATGAAACCTAGAGACAGACTTCCCTCCACCAATACAATTTTTACATTGCGCATGACACATTTTTACGATGTTGACGTCAAAGGCAAGCTCTGACAGGGGGGATCCTCATTTGCAAAGTCACGGTGCATTATGAAAGGGAATGCTTTCCTTTGATCCACCAAGTGCCCCAGCGCTTCTGCGAGGCAGTTTCTGGAGGGGGCCCTGGTGACTCACTTAGTAAAGTCTCTCCTCAGGCTAAGAAATGCATACTGAAGGCAAAGACTGAAGAGTTAAATCACAGGGACCCAATAAACATACAGCCAGTGGTGAATTCGAATACGTCTGGGTTCAAAATCAACTGGGAGGTGTTTTACGGTGTCACAATAGTATTCCACAAATTTTCCTTCCCAATTTGGAAATGCAAACTGTGCCTCTGTAGTTACCGCTGTGCTAAGGAGCACCACGGCTGAAGTATGTGTGCTCCTCTATCGCACTTGCCCATGAGCCACTTGCCCCATACCCACAGAACAGGAGGACAGGCATAACTCCCTGTCTAGTACTGGTGGAGTTCAAGTCTGTGGCATGTTGTTGGGAGGACCTCATGCAACAGTAACCCAAGGAGCCCTGGCAAACTTACACCTGCCCTATCTGTGGCTGCTGGGGTTAAGGCAACTGTGTGCCGCTGCTGCAGACTCCTGTAGATAGTTGGCCAATGACACAGCCCAGGCTCAACCCTACATGGTGAGCACCTCTACAGCTGAGCCCTAATAGTGCTCCAGTTAACCCTACTTAACCTTAATGTCTGGAACCATTGGGCTGGACTTCACTCTGGCCATCTTGCTGCAGCATCTTCTGCATTTACATTTACATTTTAGGCATTTAGCAGACGTTCTTATCCAGAGCGACTTACACAGTTTACATTTCTTTACATACAATCCATTTATACAGCTGGATATTTTACTGAAGCAATTCAGGTTAAGCACCTTGCTCAAGGGTACAACAGCAGTGCCCCACCTGGGAATTGAACCTGCAACCTCTGAGTTACAAGCCCAGCTCCCTAACCATTACACTACACTGCCATCTTCTGCATGGACCTTGATGTGTGAATCAAGAACAGCTGACCTGGTGATGGAGGAAGTCACTGTATCACAGCAACAGCGTTTGCCTATTAAATAATCAATGGAGACATTTTAGCAGATCAAAGCGTTTTTTGGGGGTGACCTCCCTATCTTTCCTTCCCTTCTGGCAAGAGGAACAAAGCACAGGTGCGGTGAAGGTGCACTCAGGAGGACTTCTCATTTCGCTGATCATTCATTTTAAACTGAACCGTGAATGGTTACATCATGGCCGATGAATCAAAGGGCCCTGATGCTATAGTCAGTGCACTTGCCGCTCGCAAAGGGGAGATTCCGAAACAAACCTGAGACAAATAAATAAATAGTAGACTAATTCTGTTGGGGTAAGTTAGTTGATGGTTTATCCTGGCAGTGTCCAGTCACCGTCGCACACCATGAACACTGTTTAGATGGTACACCGATCATGCATTCCTCAAAGTCTCCTGTCAGCTCCAAGTTATAGAGGCTGAAGACCAGCTGGGTAAAAACTGTAATGGCAGCTTTCAGCCAATCAATGTTCTTTTGACACCTCAGGGTACAAATTTATTGATTTTCACACAAGGATTTGCAGACAACTGAATTGTTAACAATCGGTAGCCTATATTTGTGCACTACTTTATTTAAATAGTTATTCTACAGGTGCAATGTAATTGCTATAAATCGCTGAAAGCAGAACACAAAAGCAAAATGTGTTTCTCAAATAAAATGCTACTGCTGCTGAAAGGTTTAAACTTAGTTTAGAATTTTGTTTATTATTTATCACACAAGAACACCATAAGTCTCAAGCCACTTAAACAGGCTGGTCCTGGTTGGCCAGTAAAATCCTATTACATTACCTAGAATCAAATTGTTAAAAAAGCCAAACTGACTGAAAAGCCTATTTGTCTGAAACACAAAGCCAACACTACTAGTGTTTGCATGTCCGCACTTCCACACAGTTGCGGGATGCCTGCTGCTCTACTTTCCCTTTTCATTAGTGCATTGGCTTCAGATAAAACGGTTTCAGCTTCACAAACTATGACTGAGGATGACGGTTCATTTGCAGCACAGGCACAACTGGTTTTACTCACAGAATAATTCACATATAATGACCTACTGGTACACTGGAGACTCAGTCAGCAGAGAATGCGATGTGTGTGTTTTCATAAACACCAAGTAACCCATGCATTAATTGCTGGTTTTAAAAGCTTTACCGGTTGTATAAGTGAAAATGCACTCTGGTGTTATGCTGTGTTCTTTCTGACTATGAGGCATAAAATTTGATATGGGGGGTTGTAAAAACAGATCAAAAACAAAAACAGATAACTGAAAACAGGCAGCGTGGAATCAACAATAACGGCTAAAACAGCGACCATATTCACAGAGAGCCAGTTACATTTTAATCCCTCTGGTGGATGGGAGCTGTATTTAGAGGACAAAACCTAATCACACATTCACTAAGTTCACACATTCATTAAGTGCACTTTTCTCAATCAGCTGCAGTTTTGAGTGCAATATCTGACTCATTTCCCAAACCACCAGTGCTTACACCATGCTATTTATGCTCAGTACATTTGGGAGTGACCATCTTATTCACCAGCACCACTCTGCTAGTCGGTATACATATACAGAAAGCCTTTATACCTTAATCTCAGTGTCATTATTCACCATTAGTCTGCCCAATTTAATAGACTATTAACTGACCCATCAATATATTTAAAGTTGTTTTACAGAGCATGACTACCTTGTATTTGTCGATCCATGTTTTGTTACAGGAATTATAGCTCTTCTTTTTTATGTAGTAATTGATTGTGTTATTGTAAAAAAGGCTCAATCTTCTGATGCAGAGGCAAACACGTTTATATTTGGGTCATCTTGATTGAGGTATATGGGGAGGAAACAAACAAAAAAAAACCTCTGACAAAATAAATACGTATAGAGAGAAACCAGTGTATCATCGCGTGTTTGTCTGTGAATCATCAATGATTCTAGTACATTATACAGGTGGCGATATTTAGGGTAAACAAAAAGGTAAATCCTTTCTACGATTTTCTTATAGGAAAACATGATTTACTTTATGTCTTGACCTAGCTACTTGGTGACCACCACCAGAACTAAGACGGAATCTAGACTCAACTCACAGAAATATGAATGCAACTGGTAAAACGATGCTAACGAGCTCTGTGCCCGTTGTGCTAAGATTAACATGTTTCGAAGCCTAATTTTAAGAGGCAACAAATAATTGAATAATTGATTGGTGTCTTATCCAACATATTATTGTTTATGATTGAGCCAGTTTAGAGTAGCCTATGCTTCACATTGTTCTCTTTGTGGGACATTCAATCTCAAATTTCATAATGTTTTACAGTGCTCACACGCAGAATACCGCGTTTCCCAATATCCCGTGCAATAACAGCTGCCGTCCAAAACACATACATCAACAAGGACCATGTTTTCATAAGGTAACCGCAAATTATAATGGAGAGAGAACAGGCGAAACATTTAAACACAATAATGTCGGTATTGTAACGGGTCAACGATGAGAACATTTACAAATGCTGAAATTGTACCACAGAACAACCTCACTGTATCTATAAGTCACCCTATTGTTCGTTATTTGTTAACTAGCAAGCTAGATAATTGATTATCTGTAACCGTAGGCAAATATTAAAATACACTCACCGAGAAGACTCCTCCGAAAAGCCACCGTCTAGAAGCCTGACTTTACAGAACAGGACACCGTTAACAAAGGGAACGGAAGATAGTTCGTCCAGTTCAAAATCGACTTTAAATTTAAATTTCTTTTTCTTCATCATGATGAAAGCCATATACTGAGTATGGTGGCTGGTGTGAAGAGTCTCCTTTAAATGTCAGCCCTCGTAGTGTTCAAATCTTTACACTCTCGTGGTTTTAATATCGTAGACGGCGGAAGAAGCCCTATTCTGACGCTACCACCGTTGCAGTAACGCTGAAGTTCTTTTGAGCCGTCGAAAGACGAGCGATTTCTTATTCATCAGACACATTGTTGTTAGCTGACTACTATAGCGTACTGTACGGTGTAGCTACCAGTCAGACTTGCATTAATTTTTGTGTTTCCAAAATAGGTAGGACACAAGACTGCAAGAAATATCCTTCCTTCCCCGTCGACGTATGTGAACGAGAGTTAAATGTTCGGATAGCTTTTGTCATAACTAGGGGACATAGAGAGAAACACAGAGCGAAATGGTTTAAAGGGGCAGCGTCGAATTTTGGGCAGTCTATTCACATGTTGAAAGGTTCTCTCTCAAATCAAATGAACACATTAAGAACCGAAATACATTAATGAAATAGTCAAATCAAAGTCAGAAAACAGAATACAATCTAAATGTTGCTCGGTCCACACAGTTTATATTCTTAGAGATAAATAATTATCTTTAATAATATTAATAACGTAAATATATTAAAAAGAATACAATAATATTATTTAAGTGGTAGGCTATGTACTGATTTTGTAGAAAAGGGAAACCCTTTCTGGCTTTACTGACTGAGCATTTGTGTGGGCTTATTTATGATCACCAAAATTACTGTTCCTTCACATTTTTGTGGTTCTCAAGCAAATTGCCCTGAGAATGCAAAATATTGAATAAGACAACACGCTCAGAAAAGATCAGTATTGATTCCAAATAATGGAGCATTCACAAGCCCTTTATCAGGTGTTTTTATAAAGGATTCTCCTCCCGCCTCTCCTGATATATGATGGTAAACAGTTGCTGTATACAGTCAGAAGGGTTACAACTACTGTGTATGAAGCTTTGGTCGCCTCCAAGTGGCCTCAAAGGCAAAATGCTCAAAGATAAGTATTGATTCCAAATAAATCAATTAAAATTAAATTAATTGATTCCATTCAAAAGCCTTTTGTCAGTTATTCAATACACTGCGATAAAACACAAAATCGCATTAATTTTTAAAAATATTCCACCGTATCCTCCACTGAGACATCTGCTTTACATAGCCAATAAGAGTTACAATTACTGTATATAAAGCCTTGGACGCCTCCTAGTGGCCAAAATGTAATATTGGTGTTATTATAATGGTCTGGTTGGACCACTAACAAATACTGATTTGAAACTATGGATTTACTTTCCTCTGTGCAGCAAAGACTATAATTTAAAATATGAATATATTCATAATTTGGGTTACATTGGAATGCCCTTCAAATCTATGTTTTGACAAGAAATGCAGAGTAATCGTCAAACATGGAGTTATCAGCATAGCACTGTAAGTGACCAGTAGCCCCCAGGTAAATGCCAGTACAGTATACTGTTGCAGGTTTACTGAATACAGCCTCTAGAAACAACTAAAAAGGTAGTTTGGCCCATGCAGCATTACATCACAATTTATTGAAGGTTTTTGTGGTTTATGGCCCCACAGGCCCAGACAGGTTTATGACCTGAACCATGGCACAGTAAAACATTAGCTGAGCTAGTGTGGGGTTTGCTAAATTCTTATGGTAGGTTATATAGTGGACCAGTCTCATTGAATGGTTATTTTTGAGTTTGCAAAATAAAAATGAATGGGGTCACAATAACAATAAAACATGCTTAATGACCCACTGTAACTGACACACCATATGCGCGCGCACACACACACACACACACACACACACCCCGGTTCTGTAGAAAGCATCTAGGTTAAAAATACACAGTCATGGATCTGTTGGTTAATCCTGGTTGCCTCCCCACTGGATTGACTGCTGAGTGACAGAGGGCATGGCTTCCTGGTCCAGCTGTCTCTGCTTGGCTGTTGTGACTCATTCCTGTGGGTGGAGAGTTTGGAAGTTTTACTCTGCGGCAGAAAAGAGGGGGCATTCCGGAACAAATAATACTATGAACTTGCCCAAATGTGTTTCAAGATAAGGCCTAATCAGCAGTTAGGTGTCTCATAACAGTAATAATTATGAAATGAATAATCACCTGATGGAATAATAATCACCTTAACATTTACCATCCTTCATCAGCGCAAAGACTTTTGTATTTAAAAAAAGGGGTTTCTTATTTAAATAACATAATAACATTCCTAATTGCATGTTCTAACTGGCTCTACTGTGGCCATGTAGACTAGGGATTCGACACTCCATTTTCTTTACGTGTGCTTCAGTACATGTAAACATAATAGTAGAAGAACAAACAGCCAACGCCCAGTTAGAAGGTCAATGGAGCTGTGGCAGATCGAAAACACACATTCGCACCGAAAATTACATATATAAATACACATACAGGTCAGCACCACAGATTCATAGAAAAGAGAAAAATGCTGTTGGAAGCACTCACTTCAGGGCGTGTCATGTAGTGAAACCAGGATTAACTCCCAAGTAGCGCACTGCAACACAAGTCCCACCTCTTCTCCCAGTGACCATCTCGTAGGAGCGTTTATCGGTTTGATTTTCGTAGGTCTAAAATTTGGATTTTCTTACATCAATGCGAATATTATTTGCGGATGAAGACTATTGGACGACTTTCTAAGTAGGACGTACGGCGAGTAATAGCGAGTAGGCTACCTCATCTCTGTATCGGACTCTAGGCGGTCAATGCCATTCTTTTTCGCATACATTCAATGCCTGTTTTCCTGTAATTGCTAATTTCCCATCTTAGATAGCGCCTTGTCTTAGAATTTTTTATTACTTTGATAGTTGCAAAATGTATCAGGCGTTGAGAAAATTTGTGTTTACCGATTCACACTGCGTGGGTGAGAACAGTATGAAGACTTACGAAGATCTGTTTGAGAAGTTGGATGCCAACAAAGATGGTAAAGTGGACGTTTCTGAGTTGAAAGCGGGCCTAACAGCGATGGGGATAGCATTTAGTAAAGGTGCAGCACAGGTAAATCTGACAGTTTCAGTCTCTTTGATTACGGAATATTCGTTTACTGACTGCCACAAATATATTTTTTTTACCACGATGCTATTACAATAGTTAAAATATCACTATATCTTGTCACAAGAACAACAACGTCCCATGCTACATTTTGCGGAAGTGGTTCGCAAGCGGTTGGTTTTTCCATTTCTTTCCATGGTTCCAAGGATCGCTCTCTGCACAGTTCGTAGGCTCAATGGTGTTCCAAAATACAACGTTTCGATAGCTAAATGTGGGAGCAGCCTCCAAGTTCTTTGCAAACCTTGAGATGTTAACCTTAAATCACAATACTTCCCACAATCGTGCACTTTCCTCAAGTAAAACCTTACAGTATATTATATGTGCAATGGCTTTATTGTAGGAAGTGTGACGTATGACGTTTAGTATGTTAACGTATCCTGAAATGAAGTTGAGATCCCTGGGCTATTGTGTGGGAATGCCAACGTTTGAGCATTTTTAACTGGAATTTTCATTCTGAACCATACGCTACAATTTACAACTGGTCTACCAACCAACGTTTACTTCACAGATTCTCATTGGGTTATATACTGTATTTATGCCACTTAGCAGACGCTTTTATCCAAAGTGACTTACAGTAGTGAATGCATGCATTTTTCAGTGTATGGGTCAGTGACGTTTTCAAAACATCGGCTTTGGAAATGGCAGGGGACTGCACAAGCAGAGCCGCAGCTCGTAAAAGTTATTTAAAGTATCTCCTTTAGGTACTTTTTATACGTTTTGTCAGATTTTACTCCTGAAAAATGTCATTTGGTAAAAACAAATGTTGGTAAATTAATTTAATTTAAATACTTTTCTTTTAACACAACTGAAATCCATTATTAGACATGATTAGACACATTTCCATCAAACAAATATTTAATATGGAATATCTATTGTTTTAGGTGAAACAACTCCACTTTCGCAAAGTCACTTTAACTTTACAGTAGAAAAGTGAAAAAAGATGATAAATTTATCATTTGTGATTATCATCAGATATTTTGGTGGAATTTCATTGTTTTACTGAATTCCATAATTTTGTTTCTCCGGATGACATTCAGCCTTTTTGGTAAATGATTCCATTGTAATATGGTATCATTTAAATTGAATCACATCTTTATGCAAATACTTACAAAATAGGAAAAGACAATACCACAAAACAACAACATATTTATAAAAACCTCAAATTAATCATAACAACAACTGGTCTAGTAAAAAATGTATGCTTAATATCTAATGGTAGAAAGAAGCTCAGAAATACTTATTAATGCCCACTCTGGCTTAGTCGGTCAACCAGTAGTTTGATATTCTCATGGTCAACACAGGCACATGTGTTTCTGTCACTAGCCTTTGGCTCAGTGACAAAAAAATGGACGAAGACGTACAAACTGCCAGTACGACAAAGACAGTTTCTGTCTGTTTCTCTCTCTGTCTCTCTCTCTGTCTCTGTCTCTGTCTCTGTCTCTGTCTGTCTCTCTCTCTCTGTCTCTGTCTGTCTCTCTTTCTCTTAAACACACACACACACACAATACCAACTCAACTTTGCCCTCAACTTTGCCCTTTGGATCTCTCTTTTTTAGAAAGAGGCATTTGTAAAATAATGGAAAATGTATAAAAGTGTGTAAAATGGATACAAATAGAATTTGATCTTTTACTATTGTATTACATAATTAATTAACTTCAAAAAAATAAACAAAATCATTGATTAAGTCATTCAGTAGCATGGATGACATCTTGGTGAAACAACTCAACTTTGTGTTTCTGAATGATGTGACCATGTTGCCGAATGGCAAATTTATTACATAATCATTTCTAACAGGCAATTGCCTGGCTAACTATACAAAGCACTAACTTTTACCATAACTTTTAAACATAGATTTTCATATGCAATGATGTATTTTTTCATAAGTTACGTTTATAATCACATTTTGGGCGTTGTCCTGAATGACAGAAAAACCATTTGTAGTGGACAAAAGTTCCTTTTATTTCTTGATATCTTAGAAAAAAAATCTTGGCCATTCTTTTATATGACGCAAGGAACATTTACTAAATTATGGCAGGAGTCTATTTATTTTTCATGATATTTGTGTGTTTCATGATATCAGTTTTTCATGTTTGATTTTTAGACAATAAAATTGTCTAAAAACATAATTGTGTAACATAAGCATTTACTTTGTTCTATAAAGCAAACATGATTCTATTAATTCATGTAAAATTTGTACACATCAATTATAATTTGAATTCATTTATTGCTTGTAGACAAAAATTCCCACGGCACGTCATTGACCCATATGTGGTCCCACTGGGAATCGAACCCACAACCTAAGTGTTGTTAACAGCATGGTCTTCCTACTGAGCCACACAACCACAATTGGTTCTCATAATGTTACCCTTTTTGGAGATATTAACCTGAGAATCAACCAATTGCTTCCCTAGTATGTTCATACAGGTGAATAGATGTCCCCTCCCAGAAATGTTATATATAGTGCTATGTATTTGCACTAGGAGTTTAACCGTTTTTGAACCCGCATACATTTGAAGGCTAATCAGTAATATTGGCTTCAATGGTTAAAACAGTTAAGGTGTGGTTTTTACTGTTGGGTGAGTCTCACAGGATAAGGCACTCCTCTACTCCTCAAACATAATTTGCATTCGTCAACGTTAAGTAACCATGGTAGCCATATAGATAATAGGTAGATTAATTGGCATTTCTATATACTTTGTATATACTTTGCCCTCGTAAACGGATCACTCCGGCAGATCACTCAGGATTGTAGCACTACCCAGTATCAAGAGAACACTCAGCGGTCTCTTCTGGCTATGCTAACCTCAATTCATGTATAAAAAATCCTGTCAGGTAGATCCTGTCATTGGGTGAATTGGCCATTAAAACATGTATAGTTGTTCTTTGTGGCTCAGTAGGTAGAGCATGGCGCTGACAACGCTTACGTTGTGGGTTTGTTTCCCACATATACTGAAAAATGTATGCATTCACTACTGTAAGTCACATTTTGGATAAAAGCATCTGCTAAATGTCATATTATATATATATATATATATGTGTGTGTGTGTGTGTATAATATCAGGTTATATATATAATATCATATAGTAAGTTATTGAGTATGTGTGTTCTAAGCGAGTTGTATCACAGGATGCTTTGCATGTTTGAGTTCTCCAACTGAAGAACGATGCTGCAGTGATGGGGAAAGTTCCACAGTTACGATTTAGCATCCCAAATTGGGGGAGAAATGAAAAGCATATACAGTTGTTTAAAAAGAGAATGCATGTCGACTCTTTAAAGGGACAGGCTGTTGTTGACTTCAACAACAATGCCATTGCAATTGTAAATAAAGTCAAAGTATTGTTGCTTTCCAAGTCCATTGAGAGCAACAATGCAGAGCAACAATTTGAAGTGAACATTAGGTGGCATGGTATGCAAAGGGCATTATGGTATGGGTCAGTATTTCAGACTAAGGCTTTGAAGGAATAAATAGTTTTTGTGTAACACACTGAAGCCCAGCGTCTTCATTTGGAAGTGTTGTCTCAATATACAGATGGTGCATTTCGGCAAGATTGATAGTAAAGGTAGAGAGATGTGCCCATTATGAAAGTATGTCTAGATTTATGAGACATTGGAGGTAGAAGGAGTGTTGTTTATTGTCTGTGTAAAAATGTGCATTCCCCACAAATTGTATACAGTACACAATTGTACATGCAGTTAATGCTAATATATGCGAATATATATTAGCTGTTATATGCTAATACGTATATCCCAAAGCCATTGTAGCATGGATAAAGCTGCTTTATCCTCTTATATTGCAATATATATGTAACCTGTTTCTGCTGGGTAACATTGCGTCTCTAAATCTAACAGTGCCTTCCTTGATCTCTTTCTCACTAGAAAATTGTGTCCTCTGGAGACAGTGATAAGGATGAAGGGCTTGACTTCAAAGAGTTCTCCAGATATCTGAAAGAGCACGAGAAGAAACTGCTCCTGACATTCAAGAGCCTGGACAAAAACAATGACGGTGCGTTACGAGCTGCGGCTCTGCTTGTGCAGTCCCCTGCCATTTCCAAAGCCTATCTGCGATTTCCTTTCATAGTGTCTGTGTGCAAAATTCAAAAAGTCACTGAGAAGTAAAAACAAATACTTGTAACAATGTAAAGTAGAACTTCAAGGATTAAGAGATTCCTTTTGGATTTCAAGACTGAATTTGTAAATTGTATTCTCAGCACGGAAAGTCTGAAAAAGAAGGGCGATCCTAATCCTAAGTTCTCTTAATTCCCAGGAAATGCTTGCGTGAGTAATTGCACTCTTGGAGTTCTTGGGTTTACATTTTTCAAAAAAAAAAAAAAAAAAACTACTAAACGGGCTGGCAGTGTAGTGTAATGTTTAGGGAGCTGGGCTTGTAACTCAGAGGTTGCAGGTTTAATTCCCAGGTGGGGCACTGCTGTTGTACCCTTGAGCAAGGTACTTAACCTGAATTGCTTCAGTAAAATATCCAGCTGTATAAATGGATTGTATGTAAAGAAATGTAAACTGTAAGTCGCTCTGGATAAGAGCGTCTGCTAAATGCCTGTAATGTAATGTAATGTAATGTAAACTGAATGCTAGCTCTGGGGCCTTTGACTGATTGGTCTTTCCTTCTCCAGGACGGATTGATTCCAGTGAGGTCAGGCAGTCTCTTGCAGACCTGGGGATGGACATATCAAAGGAGGAGGCTGAGAAGATTCTTAACAGGTATACCTTCTTCTGCCATGTTAGTCTCATTACATTGTGTTGATTATCATTTGTTCATTTTTCTTGCATCGGTAATTCTTTTTTTTTTTGATACAGTACATATGTGCTCAATGTACTAAATGATCTTAATAAATTATAAACAAAACCACTTTTGCAGTGTCTATATCCAGAGATTGTCTCTCAGTTGAATGACTTGCACATTGTTGTCAAGTGTAAAAGACTGGAGTGTGGAGTGTGTTGGGTGGAGACCGTTTTGGAGTCACATGCAGGCTCAGCACAGTTCTGCTGTAGCACCACTGATAAAGACCTTGAGATAGTCACCCCCTCAGGCGGAAATCGCAAACATGTTATTGAATTAATTTAAATTGGCAAGACTGTGTTGAAAACCTAATCCTCTGAATTAACACATTTTACTGAAGTACTGTTGTTGTTTCACTTTTCCTTCATTCAAAAAGGTATAAAAGATATACAAGTAGTTGCCAAAATAAAGGAAACACTTGAGTTAATGAAGGATTCTGGCAGCCGTGTTATGGAGTGGGGTGAATTTTCCTGGCATGGTTTCGGTCCACTAAACCCCTTATATGGGCCAATAAATACAAAGCCATTCTGAGTGATCACCGTCGTCCTATGGTGAAGCATTTCTATCCTGATGGGAGTGGTCTATTCCAGGATGACAATGCCCCCATCCACAGGGCACGAGTGGTCACTGAATGGTTGGATGAACACTTGTAGAATCTACGCCAAGGGTCATTGAAGCTGTTCTGGTGGCTTTTGTTGGTCCGCCACCCCAATAAGACACTTTATTTTGGTGTTTCCTTTATTTGGGCTATTTTAGCAGTGACCTTGTGTCTCTCTTGATGATTTAGAAAATGTAAGCACTCAACCCCAGTGGGATGAGTGTTTTAGAGAGGATGAGAGAGTGGAACCATCCTGCTGAGATCTAATTTATCACTGAACTCCCTTCTCCCCACCTTCTGGAAGTGCAGACTGGGAAAAGTTTGGGGAAAGTAATCTTGAGTCCAGGATGTAAACTGGGCCGGGATATGAAACGATTAAAAAAAGGAGAGGAGGAAACGAGCCTCTCAATACCTCAATTGCTGCTGTCGATGTAAATGAGCATAAATAAACCATTGAGTTGCAATATAAACTTGCAGTGCTAAATGCAATGAATGAAAATGAAAATTGAGCCATTTCCTTAAATCAGAACGAAAAAAAGCAACTTTTTATATCTGATATTTTAAAATCTCAATGCAATTTCAAAAAAGTTTACTTCAATGCCACTCACAGGATGCCAATGCACCCCGAAAAAAGTGTCTCAACGGTTCACCTTTTACTTTATTATGTTATGCACCCATTGAGAACTAGGTCCCTGATCTATGTCAGTTCCAATCCACGTATATTCCTTTACATACATGATTGATACATGCTGCAGCCATTTCCTTTCTCTGTCCCCAGTATTGATGTGGATGGCACCATGACGATAGACTGGAACGAATGGAGGGAACACTTCCTCTTCAACCCCGCCACCAACATACAGGAGATCATCCACTACTGGAAACACTCCACGGTGTGTGTGTGTGTGTGTGTGTGTGTGTGTGTGTGTGTGTGTGTGTGTGTGTGTGTGTGTGTGTGTGTGTGTGTGTGTGTGTGTGTGTGTGTGTGTGTGTGTGTGTGTGTGTGTGTGTGTGTGTGTGTGTGTGTGTGTGTGTGTGTGTGTGTGTGTGTGTGTGTGTGTGTGTGTGTGTGTGTGTGTGTGTGTGTGTGCGCGCGTGTGCTCAGTTGTCTTCTACAGCTTAAGGCCTCTACATGCTCGAGCGACACTGCAACGTGACATCCTCTGCAACACGTCACAGAGGTTGCGTGTTGCAGAGGATGTCGCGTACCTAGCACAAAAATCAAACTCGCAACATGTTGCGTAGATGTTTGCACAGCATTGATTGGTTGGTTAGCAAATGGAGGCAGAGCTGTCATAGTTAATTGAGCTAGTACATCATTTTTTTTAATTTTAAGCATTTAGCAGACGCTCTTATCCAGAGCGACTTACCAGATGTGCATTAATGCATGGTAAGAACAATCATAGTTCGCACAAGAGGTCAGTGCAGTAATACAGCGATAGACATCGTTGTTGGCAGCTGCATACCATACCTGTATATATCTATGTTAACGTTAGCTAAGCAAAACGATCAATATCTATCTAGCTAGCAACCTGTTATCACAGCCAAATAAACCTCGCTAACGATATAGATAGCTAGAATCATTTGTTTGGCTGAATAAGTTTTATGGTACAGGTGTTCCCCTGCTTTCATGAAAACTTTACCGACCTTGTTCAATACATTAACGCCTACTAGTGTACAGAAGTGTAAGGACACCATAGGTTGCGCAGAAGTATAAATTGCCGAGTGCTTGCAACATGTTGCTTTGCGCGAACCGCAAAGATGTCGCACAGGTTACGCAAAAGCACGTAGAGGTCTTTAGTATGTGGTTTTGCTTTGACAATTTCTGTTAATCTGTGTGCAGACTCCCTCTGTAAACATTAAATAACTCCTTGGGGAATAGGTCAGATTCCAGAATAGGTTGGACAAAATCATGAAGTGTATACAGCATTTTAAAACAATATCAACTTGGAACACAGTAGTAAGAGGTCTGGAAGAATCTTAATTGGCCATTTACAGTGCAGTTTTACTGTGGAATAAGATGGTGACTTGAATGGGTCCACTGAGTTTGGAGCACTGACATGACTTTTGTAACAATGTGCTGCTGCAATGTTGAGGTAAGGTGAGGCTAAATTAGTTCAGTGTCCTCCCCATTCCCTCAGCTCGTATTGAAATGGATGCATTGTGGCAGAAGCTTCGTATTTGACAATATCACTGTGAAATTATTTTCAAAATGCTGAAGATTTTCAAAAGAAGAGAGCTTATTAGCTTATTGAGATGGCTAATCATATTACTCATTAAATAATTGAATTTAAAGCATTACATTTACATATTTGAATCTATAATCTGTATTTATGTAAATGTGTCACGCAGGGAAATAGTTATGAAATGTCGATAAATACAGATAAATACTAAAGAGAGAAACACAAAGTGTATCGTAAGGCGAGAAAAATACGTAGACTGTTAAAATATATATATATATATTTTGTAATAATACTTTTTATTTCAGTTTATTATTATTGTTTGACCACTGACTTGACAACAAAAACAATAAGGGCCAAAGAAGGGCCTTGGTCAGGGAGGTGACCAAGAACCCAATGGCCACTCTAAGAGAGCTTGGAAGAACCTGGAAGAAAGACAACGAAAAGTTGACGAAAAGAGGATACAATTGGCTACTAAATTGGGAGAAAATGGGGAAAAATCTGAACAAAATCTTTAATAAATAACAAAAAATATTTCTGCATGTCCATTTCTTGTCTAAAAGAAAGAAGAAGAAAAAACACTGACCCTTAATAGGGAACCTTGGTACATTACTTTAGGGATTAATTCATATTTTGCTCAAACAAATGATTATTATTTGTGTATAATTCATAACCCCATTATGTGTTACCAGTTTGACAGCTATTAATAGTTGAATACCTGAAAATTAATTAATATCTCTTACCTCCAGGCTCATTTTTAACTTTAACTTCAAAAGTCATTGAGGGAGTGGTGATCCATGCATGTTTCTTTTTTATTATTCATACAATCCATAACAAAATATTTAACAATGAGAAAAATTACTCCAGGTTATTGTGACTCCATACACAATTACCTGTCTCCTATTGCAAAGAGCAAAACATAGTGGCCAAGCCTGTACCTCCATCACCTCTAAACTCTAAAGTAGTTTAATTTAATTGGAGAATAGGACACTGAACATTTAACACTAGATTTAAAAACAAATCTATTCAGTTTCTCTTAGCACCAGAAATGATGACCTTTGTCTTTGTATTTGTATCGGTTGACATTCTTTTTTTTTGCTTTTATTTGATTTCAAGGTTGCCATTAACTCCTCTTTCATTTCTGTATTGAATATTGTTTTGAATTGTATGGTTTGCACAGCTTTGTGTGACCACAGAGTCACTAAATTAGGTTTGATTGATAATTTCCCCTGCAGTTCCACTCCCAGGGTCATGGTAGGATGGTAGGTGAGGTCTGTATAGGTAAGTAAGATTGACCATCTATGCGTTTCTCTACTTCTCTGTGGCAGGTCCTGGATATCGGTGACAGCCTTGCTATTCCTGATGAGTTCACAGAGGAGGAGAAAATCACAGGCATCTGGTGGAGGCAGCTACTGGCTGGTGCAATGGCCGGGGCGGTGTCTCGCACTGGCACCGCCCCTCTGGACAGGATGAAAGTGTTCATGCAGGTGCGCACCCCGGAACATGTTTACTGGATCCAGTGTGTCTTTCTTTTGCCAAATGCCCGCGCCCCGGAATGCAACTGCAAATTACGTTGAGATCATTCCAGAGGAGCCGTGTTATTATTCAAATTACCTAAGGTAATGCACTTTCCTACAGAGGTTTCAAAGGGAATTGGGAGGTGTACACTATGAAGATAATTGGTACACTTCCAATGGCACATCCTTCCTGTCACTGTCTGCCAGTTTATAATGAACTCATGTTTAAGGGTGTTTTAGTATTGGTATGTTCACAAGGGAGGGGGTGGAAACTGGCTCACTGTGATCATTAAAGATCCCATGACACCTAAGGAAAGAGTAGTGATGTTGGTGGTACAATGCTGGTGTCCTGGTACAATTCCCAATATGTCTTTCTCAGTGTGGCGATCCTAATCTTCCCCATACAGTTGATTGGCTACACAACCCCTTGTATTCCATACCTGTCTTGATTACTCAAACTGTCACTGTAAATTAGAAATGTGCCCCCAGGTTGCCTTCCTCATTAAATAAAAGTTAATAAATGAATAAATCTGACAAATTCCAGTGAGTTGCAATGACATGGCTATTGTATTGCAGGTGCACTCTAGCAAGTCCAACAAGATCAGTCTGATTGGGGGCTTCAAGCAGATGATAAAGGAAGGAGGAGTGGCCTCATTGTGGAGGGGGAATGGGGTCAACGTTCTGAAGATTGCTCCAGAGACGGCCATAAAGTTCACGGCATATGAACAGGTAGGGGTCTGTCCAAATCAAACCAAATCAAAACCTTCGTTCTGTCCCTCAAGGAAGCGACCTTTAAGTACTGTTCATCAGATGCAGACAGCTTTTTGGGTCTTCCACTGCATGTTTTGTCTTCAACTTGCCTATTTCTTCAAATTTATTTGATAGCTGAAACATTACATCTTGAAAATCCAGTTAGGCAGGCTATTGCTCACTGAGAATTGCCTTGTTGATGCAAAACTACGATTTTATGTCTGTCAAATTAAACAATATACATGGAATGGCTGGAGTGCCTCGAGGAGAGGTTTGTGAATGAAACCTGTGTTCTTCTAGCCATCTCACAAGATAATAACTTTTTGGAAAACATAAACTAATTCTTGTTACTTTTTATTCTATTCATGTTTATTTGTATTTATTCGAATGTTATAGGATGTTTTTCCAAACAAATAAACACTTACTGCCAAGATAAATAGCTTTAAACATTTTATTTTTTTGGGGGTGGCCTAAGACTTTTACACAGTACTGTGTATGTGTGTATATATATATTAGGGACGGGAATCGGCAGGGACCTCCCGATACATATCATCACGATACTTAGGTGCCGATTCGATATGTATTGTGATTCTGTAACTGTTATGATTCTGCAAGTATTGCGATTCGATATTATGATTTCTTGTGATTTTTCAAAACTTTTTTTAACACTGGACCATGGAAAACAGTTGATCATGCCTCCAAAGAAAAAGCATTTCAAGTCAGTCAGTCAAATTTACTTCGAGCTTGGCCAGTTTTGTTTCAGGCCTCCACACAGAAACTGAGCAGCAATATAGGCAGGGCAGCCAATAGAGAAAAGAGATCAAATGTGTCTCAGATGTATACGCAACAGTATGCAGTGCATCTTGAGCATGAAGTAAACAATGCAGGACAGCAAACATAAGAAATGAAACAGAATCATCTTATCGTATCGTATTATTGAATAGAGCCCCTGACAACTGCACACAGACTGAACTAATGTGTGCCTTTAAGTTAACAGCCTTCACATTTGAAATGTATGCTATTGGATTTAATCATTACAGCGCTTAAAATTTACTTTGTGATGCATTTGGCCTTCTCTGCACTGCTGGGGAGCTTATTCAAACGTGTATCCAGCATTCGTTGGCTGCTTGAGGCTACAGGTTGTTTGGATTCCTCCGCCGCGTTCAAATCTGGATGGTGTCGAGCAAGATGGGGCCCACATGTTGGTCGTATTACCACAATACTTTACTTTTCCATGACAGAGTTAGCATACAGTTTTAGTCATGTCTAGCTCCACTTTTCCTTTTAAATTGTGAAACCGAAAGTTGTTCCAGACTTTGGATTTAAACTGAGCGGATGCACTATGAATCTCCATGGGTACAGTATCCTCCGCCATATTTTCTCCTTCTAAACTAGTGATGTGCAGTTCGCGAACGATTCGTTCGAATTGAACGACTCTTTTTACTGACTCGGGAGTAATGGTTAATTTTCTTAGTTGAGTGGTTCATTTTACTTGTTCGATTGACCGAGTGGCTCCGCCTACATCGCACTCAGCTTCCAACCAACATGTTTCTAAACATGATAATGTAGCGGTGGACACGACGGAATTAAGAGTCGACAGATTTTGCTTTTCCATTTCAGTACTGCTTATTTAAAATAAAGCGTGTAGTATAGGGGAAATGCAACATATGCATCGGAATCACACAGGGGTCATTCTCAATGCATACACAGTCAGTGACGGTGATAACGTCACATACACTCAAACACACATCATTCGTACGAGGGAAAAGGGATAGAATATTTCTGAAAGGACTAAGGGCCAAGTCCTGGCCTATTCACAGACAAGCCTTCATCTGTTCATGTGTTCATTGATGCCAGGAATGAATGAGGTTCAACTCAGTGAAGGTCAGGCAGGTGATGCCTAGTATGTGTATGTGTGGAGGGGGGGAGGTGTCTGTGTTTGTGTGTGTGTGTGTGTGAGGGGTGTGTGTGTGCGTGCGTGTATCATGACTCTGTCTCCTTTTCTCCTGACAGTATAAGACGCTACTCTCTTCAGAGAGTGGGAAGGTGAAGATTCATGAGAGGTTTATCGCAGGGTCTCTTGCAGGGGCAACGGCACAGACCGCCATCTATCCCATGGAGGTGAGGGGACAGAACCCAGTGTTACTCAGCGCTTTGCTTCCTTTAGCTGTAGCACACTTCTGTCTAACTACACTTGAGCTGGATCATCAAATCTCCAGCTCCTGTAGGTTCCTGTAATTGAAAGGACTGTTGGGTTTTCTTCTGTGTTTGTGAATAGGAGTCTTGTGTTGCAGTATTGCTTGAAGCCTATGGTAAAGGTCAAATGTTGAAGGGATGTGTTCCCTCACTGGCAGTTGATGAAGACCAGGCTGACTCTGCGGAAGACAGGCCAGTATTCAGGAATGTTTGACTGTGGCAAGAAGATTCTGAAGAAGGAGGGGGTGAAGGCCTTTTATAAAGGCTACATCCCCAACATTCTGGGCATCATTCCGTACGCGGGGATTGACCTGGCTGTTTATGAGGTCAGTGAGACTGCTCCTAAATTGTTTACTGCTTGGATGGGAGATGTATGGCCAAACCGGGCAGCTTGTGGTGGTGTTCATGGGGAGTCTCCCGCCTCCATACATGGGGTAGCAATCCAATGCGCCTGTGCTGCAGTGGGGTCACTGCTTATGGCAAACTGTAGAGGATTTCCTGGGGTCCTGGTTAAATTGCCAGTCTCAGTCCGGGCAGCTAATCTTTGATTGGCTCCACATTGTGTCTGGTTGAGGCGATTTACTCTCCTTCACTGTAAAGTGCTTAGAGGTCCTTGGGAAGCTGTAGTAAATTCAAGTCATCATCATTTATCACTGGTTAAGGAAGATTTTATTTTTATTTTTTTTGGGCCCTGGGCTTATGGGCAAGAGAGTCTCTAGCATTGTAAATCCTTGTTATATCTGTCACAGAGTCTGAAGAATGCCTGGCTATCACGTTACGCCAAAGACACTGCCAACCCTGGAGTGCTTGTTCTGCTAGGCTGTGGGACCCTATCCAGCACCTGCGGACAGCTGGCCAGCTATCCTCTAGCTCTGATCAGAACTCGGATGCAGGCACAAGGCAAGTGTGTGATGTAGCATTGACCGTGAAATTGCTGATCAGTTGCTCAATGGCGCATTCATAGAACTGTAAGAAGGTATCAGGTATGTCAGTTCAGCTCGGTCATGCTCGCATGCGATTGGCGCTTGGTTCTTAATGATGAATACGTCTTGTTTTTCAGCCTCATTGGAGGGATCTGAGCAGCTGTCCATGAGCCGATTAGCCAAGAATATTGTGGAAAAAGAGGGATTCTTTGGACTCTACAGGGGAATCCTCCCCAATTTCATGAAAGTCATTCCAGCCGTCAGCATCAGCTATGTAGTGTATGAGTACACGAAGACAGGACTGGGCGTGTCCAAGTAAAAGACCCAGTCACTGAGGGCTTCATTTCAAATAATTGGTGTGATTCAGATGAAAGTCAGGGGGTGATGACATGAAAAAGTTTGATTTACCCTCCATTTTACAGGCCTAAAGTAAAGTTTACTTGTTATTGGAGAGTTATGTTGTATGCATTTCCATATAAGTATGTCCTGGGAGGCTATTAGTGTGTTACACAAAACAGGTTGGTTGTATTATGTTGCATGTGTGTGTTTTAGTTAAATGACACCTTAAGAAAGAGGCAGCCTTCCTTAATGTTGAATTTGTCTGGAGTGCTGATCGCTTTGCACTATGAGAAAGAGAGCCCAAGATGGAATTCTAAAGCAGTTGTAACTTGCGCACCTTATGTTGTTCACAATGGATGAGGAGCAGAGAATGTGCCTTATGATCCATTCAGGAGTCTCTGTGGTCCTGGATGTACTCTCATTCTTTTTTTTAATCACTATTGCCTTTTACAAAATACGTTTTGTCATTTAGCTAGTCTCCTGTTTACATGTTAAATGTATTTTAATACATTTTCAATTTAAATTGTTTGGTTATCCTGTATGTGACTGATTTTGTTGAGTCTGTGTGTTTCGCGTAAACATTTTAAATATTAGGAACTAAGAGAAAGATAATATACAGTACATCCAGGCATGGAGGCACATCTTGTTGTTATTTGTAGCAATGCCACTTGGGTATTCAGGTCATATTGAGGTTGGATGGGATTCAATGCCACAGGTCTGTGATGCTTCTTTTTCCTCATGTTTTCAATTTTCACCCCACAGGCTGAAATTTCAGTTCACGCTTTATGTAATGGGTATTTATCAGCCTCCCACAATGCAATTCCCCGGCACAGACACATGCACACACTGCACGCTCACTGTCTCCAATAATGATCTCCATGCTCTGTGGCTTTGCGCTACAACCCAATTGTTTTGAACAGCTATCATATACAAGTTAACACCACTCCTAGGTCAGTGCATCTGTAGTCGGGTGAGCTCTGGTACATGAGCGTCCGCTACAGAATGTGACGTCAAGCGAGTCAATCAATCAATCAATCTTTATTTTTGTATAGCGCCATTTACAAACAGGTTGTCACACAGCGCTTCACAATTGGCATTTTTCCAGAGGGAATCAAAAAAACAGAAAACCATTGGAGCCAATGTGGGAGACTGGAAAATTATTCCCTGACCCCTTAAAAGGCGGTCGAGATGAACTCCTGGAAAATGGTGGGATACAAAGAAAAACAAAACAAATAGTCCTTGAGGCTCATGAGGCTTAACAGACCACCGGAAGGGCATTCTAAGTGTAGGGGTGGGGTGGACCTCATCCCTCCAGATACCAGGGTAGGGCGGGGGATGGAACCAGCAGCTAGGGTCTGGGCCAGCGGCATCCGGCTAACACATGGCAGGGGTGGGGGGTTGACTCTGGGGCAGGTGAGCTCCGGGCAGGTGCCACGAAGCCGGGGAGAAAAGAGGAAAGGTGCAATTATGACTATGATAAATATCACACCGGATTAGGGGAAAGAGTAGTGATAACACTTCTGCACCAGCAGAAGTAATCTAGGGCAGCATAACTAATTAGGTGAGTGGCACAGGGAGCACGCAGCCATGAGGGCACTCAGAGACCATCCCACCACATCATCAGCAGTCCTGATAGGGGCGGATCATCACTTATGATTGGTGACAGTAAGGATAGCTCATTGCACCAGAAGGCTCTATTGCTACGCCCCCTCCACATCTGCACCTAATTACTATAAGAGAGACTAAAGAAATGTGTTTTTAACCTAGACTTGAAAATTGAGACCGTGTCTGACTCCTTCACAGAGACGGGTAGACTGTTCCACAGTAAAGGAGCTCTATAGGAGAAAGCTCTGCCACCTGCTGTATTTTTTGATATTCTAGGGACTACCAAGTTGCCTGCATCTTGTGAGCGAAGCGAACGTGGGGGATTGTACGGATGAAGTAGATCCATCAAGTAAGAGGGTGCAAGTCCATGCAACACCTTATAAGTTAAGAGGAGTACCTTATAGTCTACACCAGGGGTCTCCAACCACCGGGCCGTGGCCCGGTACCGGTCCGTGAGGCATTTGGTACCTCCCCCCACCCTCGGAAAAAGGTTGGGGACCGCTGGTCTACACGATAGTTTATAGGAAGCCAGTGAAGTGACGCCAACACAGGACTAATGTGCTCATATTTCTTTGTTCTAGTCAGGATCCTTGCAGCAGCATTCTGTACGAGTTGTAGGCTCCTGAGTGAGGTATTGGAACAGTCAGACAGTAATGCATTGCAATAATCGAATCTAGATGTAACAAAGGCATGTACCATCTATTAATGACAGGAAGCCCCTAATTTTGGCAATATTCTTCAGGTGAAAAATGAAAGACCAGGATCTACTCTTTTACCACCAAACTTGGAAATGTTTTTTAATGACCTGACTATCAAATGAAAGACCAGGATCTATAGTAACACCAAGGTCTTTTTTTTGACCACCAAACTTGCAGCAACAGAGCAACCATTTTAGAATGGGTTAAGAGATAAATCAGATAACCCTCTTCTGAGGTTTTTGGGCCCCAAGACCAACATCTCTGTTTTATCAGTATTCAACAATAGAAAATTATCTGACATCCAGTCTTTTATGTCTTTAAAACAGGCCTCCAACTGTTCGAATTGTCCTTCGCCAGGTTTCATTGATAGGTATAATTGGGTGTCATCTGCGTAGCAGTGAAAATGTATGCCATGTTTATGAATGACATCACCAAGTGGCAACATATAAAGGGAGTGTGATTAGTTCCCAGAGTTAGAGACTTGAGTCGCTCTCTTAACTCTGTCACTGCATCCTCTGTGAACTTTCTGACCTTAATTGACCCCTCCCCCCAAACACTGTATACTCTCACTCTCTTTGACAGTTCCAAATGTCATTCTACTCAACTGGAAAAACAGGAACGATCAGTCCGTGGCACAGAGGATCAACCATATCACGGAACACCCCTCCCTCAACAAATGATCTGCATCAGCTCACAAACATGCCATGAGTGTTATGACACCAATCATCTCCCTATACAAACAAATATTTATACACGGGTGTTTGACTATAAACGATAGAACATATTTCCTCATTGGCTACTATGCATAATGCTTAAAATAATTAAACCAGGTATCACTTGGTCCAAACTGGTTGGTTAGCTATTTCAAACACAATGTTTTGGACAGTTATGCCTGCTCTCACTGTATTGTGCCCAAACCTGTCATTTAAAAACATTTTTCATTTGCAGCAACCTTTATACAATAGTCCTGTATACATAGGCCAATGCAATTTATTGAACATATTACTACTCTTATACAATATGGTACATTGCAACAGCATGCACAGTAAAGCACTAAATATGATTTTTACAGTAAGGTACTGGATTTGTGTTGCATTGTGGGTAAATGATCAGTCAGCTGCAGTACTTTTATAATAGCAGTTGGTAATGACATGGATATATGTTCATGAAGTATATTCAGTTCAATTTACTGATTTTTGACCTCAATGAACCTTTGTGAATTATCTGTTTTATATTTCAAGGATGGGTTTATTTGTCAGTGTAAATTCTTTGTGTTTTGGGCAAAAACCTAATCTTCCCTCACAAACCTAATCTTCCCTCACAAAATACATCCACAGGTCACAAGCAACGCCAGACCAGAGTTAAGAACATTGCATAAGAACATTGCATCAACATAAGAATACTTAATGACGGGCCGTTTGGAATTGTGACATCACAGTGGATACCATTCCAAAGTTTCTAAGAATAATTTAAAGTAATAAATAGAACACGCTGTTTTAGACAAGCAATACTGAAAACATCTATAGTAGATTGTTTCATTTGAAATATTCTTAATCAACACTTCAAATACTTAATGCCAGACACCAGTCCAACAGTGATGGTGGAACAGAAAAAAGATGTCTTCAAAGACAACATATGTCGAAGCTCAGGTTCATGTGGTGGAAACTGTCAAAACACCAGAGTTTTGAAACCGAGGATCTCCTGCTGGATGTTTTAGAACCTGTGCTGGATGTTTCAGAACATTTGAACTTCCTGGTGGATGTGAGACATCTATGAAATGTTCCAGAATCATGTCCACTGGTGGGTGTTCCAGAACATGTGCACAAATCATTGGTTTATATCAAGTCCTGTTCATCAGAAAGTCTGTAGTTGATATAAAATAAATGAACTAAAATAATTGAGGAATTTTACAAACAGAATTGTTTTTCAGTCAAAATAATTTATTTGAATCTATATTTGTGACATATTTATATATTTAATCCATTGGAATCTCTAGTACGATTGCAGTGTGTGTGGATATCCTCCTTGAAATTGAATTGGATGAGCCAGACGGGGACACAGAAGAGGTGGATGTCTCACAGAGTGAGTTTCATGAATAATGTGCCCTGGATGTAAAATGCTGTCATATCAGTGATGCGTTTGAAATTCTTCTTTTACTTTACTTTATTTACATTCAGTGTGTAAATATGAACAATCACATAGTCGCCCCAAACAAAAGTATATCCAAAAAGGTATGTGATATATCAACCGTTTCTTGTATTTTGCAGTGGCCAAGAAGTCCAAGAGAAGAGACGTCCAGTGCTTCTTCAGCAGAATGGAACACCATGAACTCTAATGTCCTCTGCTGTTGCTGCTGCTGTGTCCTCACAGAGATGGATTAACATTAACCTTTTCTCACCTGCTCCCACTGATTCGGTCAAGCAAAACATTTGAATAGCCCACCATCTCTCATAAATGTATCTCCAACACTGCTTAAAGAGTGTCTTTGAATTAATTTACATAAAACACAAAAGGGTGGTGCAGTGGATAGCACTGTCGCCGCAGAGCAAGAAGGGTTTGCATGTTCTCCCCGTGTCCGCGTGGGTTTCCTCCGGTTACTTCGGTTTCCTCGCACAGTCCAAAGACATGCACGTTAGGCTAATTGGAGAGTCTAAATTGCCCATAGCTATGAATGTATGAGTGTGTGAATGAATGGTGTATGCACTCTGCGATGGATTGGCAATCTGTCCAGGGTGTATTCCTGCCTCTCGCTCATTGCATGCTGGGATAGGCTCCAGCGCCCCTGTGACCCTGACCAGGAATAAGCGGGTTAGATAATGAATAAATGAATGAAAACACAACAATTATTGTTCTCAGAGTCTGCTGCCTTCATAATACTGAGATAACTAAAATATTCTCCTGTATTTGTCCATAGAGCTTCTAGCCTGCATGGCTAGTTCAAGTTATTTTATTTGGTGGCCATATAGCAAACATTTATAGTGTAGACACCAAGAACTATATAATTTATATCATATCCCAATATAAATATAACGAGTTAGCTAGCACATCAAATTTGTTCCAGCTCTAGTTTTTCAGAAGACTTGTTTTTGGTATTGCCAATTGTACTGTCACCATTTACAGAAGGCCATTCCTGTGCCTCTAGGCTGTCCAGAACGTAACAAAACAACCAATAGCAAGACAAGTTGTTTTGTTAAAAAGTGAAAGAGTGCATTGTTTTCAATAAATTATTTGGGTAAAAATCTGAACGGAAGTAATATTGTGGAAATATATATTCCACAATATTCCACGTTTGATCCATTGAGTCAATAACCTGTGAATCCTATTTCTTAAAGAAAAGCATCTACAAGACAATAACACCAACCATCACCCAATTGATTTGAACACTGACTGAATGAATACCGAGCTACTGAACTATATTCTTAACATTGAAAAAGTTCAAAGAAGGGCAACTAAACTGATACCTGGTATGAAAGGTAAAGGTTATGAGGATAGACTTAAGGCACTCAATCTATTTAAGCTTAGCTAATGGAGACTTAGGGGGGAATTTAGTTGAGGTTTAAATTCCTAAAAGGGATTAACAAAGTGAAATACCAAAGTTTTTTAAAGATAAGTGGGGTCAGCAGAACAAGAGGCCACAGGTGGAAATTAGTTAAAGGCAAATTCCGCACAGATATTAGTTTAGATAGAAGTTTTTCTTTACACAGAGTTGTCAATGCCTGGAACAGCTTGCCAGGTCGGATAGTAGAGGCAGAAACACTTGGGTTATTGAAGTCCAGGCTAGATGCAGTACTAGATATTCTTTAGGTTAGGACATGACAAGCCTAGATGGGCTGAACAGCCCATTCTTGTCATTATGTATTCTTATGTTCTTATATTCATGTACACTGTCACCATGTCTGCTCATATCTTGTCTGTATTTCCATTTTAACAGCTTTCAGCCGTTTCTTGTAGAAATAAGGGACAGATGTTTCTCAATTTGCAGGATTGAAAGAACAGACACCTCACAGAGTTGGAGCCATTTCGTTACACATTTCCTCTACTTGCCTGAATCATTTCCTCCCTGTGATTAATTGTGCAATGTGACAGCATCTAGTGGTGTATTTGAGGATTACAGGGAATTGTGTTCAGTTCAGATTGTGTTTGAGGAAATTTTTAGAATGAATATCATTTCAAATTATATTTATTTTATAAATGAATGGTATTGTTAGTTTTGTCATTATTAAGTAATACTAAAATGACAAATAATAAGAGGATAGTTTGGGCATATTTCCATATTTCCACGAATGCTATAATGTTCCTGCAAAAATGCTCTTGTCAATAACCATAGTATATGCCACTTTTAAATGTATATTAATTTTGCTTATGTAAAACATGTAGTATAGTGTTTATTTAACTCATGTAGTCATTTTTCATGTACTGTGCTTTATTTGCCTGTTGTGATTTTATTTGTCTATCCTCACAAAGGACAAATACAGTAGTTGTTTTGATTGATTCATAAGTATTCACATTTGTTGTTAATACGAAATCAAGCAAAATTAACTGCTGACAAACAACATGTTCTGTAAGTGAGTATCTAAAAACACAGATGATCTTTTCATGAAAAACATATAAAAACAAAAGGACAAGAAAGCATCATATCATAGCAATATACCAAATCTTTAAAACTGTTAAACTTATCTGGGGAGTTTCCAAGCACTGTGTAGTGCTATTGTGTTAGATGTAGCAGCAGTACTTTCTGTTGCTATGGAGTCATTTCCCCCTCTTTTCAGGTTGCCATAGACACATGCGGAAACAAATCTGTCCAGTGAAGATTTGTCAGGACAGCAGCAAGATTTAGAGCAAAGAACAACACAGCAGTTTCATGTCTTGTGGGACGGATAAAAGATAAAGTCAGGGCAGCTACCTATTTTGCGACTTCAGCAATCGCTGAGCTGAAATATATTGCCTCAGTTGAATGTCATTTTTTGTTTAAACAAAGCCCCATGGGGAAAGGAGTGCTGGCTGATCTGCAGCATCCAGTCGTATCTTCAGCAGCAGAGTCGTGAGCAGGGTGTCCTCACTTGTGGGCCCTGGGGGATGGAGCGGGTGGTGGTCCTGGGGGCGGAGGAGGAGCCTGAGCATGGCGTAGCTCTCGCCCTGCTTCGGGATGGCGGGTTCCACGTGCGCGTTGCAGCATTAGATCCGGGTTCCCCGCGGGCACAGGAGCTGGGGCGCGCTGGAGCACAGGTGCTGCCTTTTCACCTAAACGGCACTGCAGGGATCGAGGGGGCACTCTCTGGTGCTCACAAGTGCTTCTTCACAACCAGAACTCATTTCAATGATCCGGACCCACTCCAGGTATTCAGGACTAGTGGGCAGCATGGTTCTTTGAGAAGGAAATGAATGGACGAATGTGACTATTTATGATGAGAACAATCAATGAATAATGAAATAAACAAAGCGCACATTGAATGTAATACTTGCTGCTTCTGTTGTTTTGCAGAGGGAGATCTCACAGGGATATTTGATTGCAGATGGTTGCAAACAGCATGGCATCAGTCACGTCGTGTTTGAGGGTGGTCAGCACGTGCAGAGGCGTTTTGGCTTCCCCATGCGGTCGATGGATGCCAAGGCTTGTGTCGGTGACTACATGGCTGAAATTGGCCTAGCTAAAACCCAGCTTCTGATCCCATTCCTGTACGAAAGCTTCCTCACCGTGTTCCCACCCCGCCCTGCCGGACCAAACCTCTATAAAATAGGTAAGGTTACAGAAACACCTGGAGAATTCATCAGAGACACACAGAAAATCTGTTTGAAAGAATTGAAAAGTTGAATATAACTGCCACTACAATTGATGTCAGGTGGAGGCCAATTAGCTTGGTGTGTGATCTGGAAGGTGATTGGTTATACCTGAGCAAGTTTATAATGGTTATTCTACGGGGACTGATCACTTTTCCAACCCTGTTATTCTAGTTTTGATTAATTATCAGAAATTGTGCCCTTTTTTTCACTTGAATGTTGTAAGGCAAAATGTGTAAATAAAGCTGGAAAAATGTGGATTTTATGTACTTTCATTTCAGGCTGTAAGACAAAAAAAAGTGACTATTTAAAAGGGTATGATGACTTTCTATAGGCACTGTAAACTACTACTTATATTGTTTACATGGAAGGAGTCTGAAGCCCACAAAACAACATACAAGGCATACAGAAAGTTCTGGTTACAGTTCCTGTCACAGCTGGAAGTTGCAGGCGCTGAGTGCATTTGACATGCTTGCCTTCTTCCCCGCAGATATCCCGATGGGAGACACGCCCATGGACGGCATCAGCCTCAGAGACGTAGGCCCCGTGGTAACGAGCATACTGAAGAATTCACACAAGTGGATGGGCAGAAGCTGTTTCCTCTCTGCTGACCGACTGATGGTCAAAGATTATGCAGAAACGCTCACAAAATATCTGGCTCCCAGGATCTTTCAGGATGCCAGGGTGAGGGCCCCTGCGACAATCGCAGCAGAGCCACAAAGCCACATCCCTCCTTGGAGGTGTTTTACAGCTTTGAACTGTCTTGTTTATTCCCCTCCTTTGCTGTGTAGTATAATGGTTAGGGAGCTGGACTTGTAATTAATAGGTTGCTGGTTAAATTCCCAGGTGGAGCACTGCCGTTGTACCCTTGAGCAAGGTACTTAACATGAATTGCTTCAGTAAAATAACCAGCTGTATAAATTGATTGTATGTAAAGAAATGTAAACTGTGTAAGTCGCTCTGGATAAGAGCATCTGCTAAAATGCCTAAAATGTAAAAAATGTAAAATGTCTGTGTATGACCAGTGGGCCTTTGTCAAAATATGAATCTGTTACTGTCGGTTATTAGTTTCAATGACTAAAAATTGAAACGATATCACCGTGCATCAGTAGCCATACAATAAACACAATAAAAGACACATTAGACCAGCTTAGACCATAAATTTAACATGGTTATTCAGTTATCTGGCATGGCATGTGTTAAAAAAAGGACTGTTCAATATTTAAGTGAGAAGGTATACATATGGAATGTTGATGTTCAAGCAACTACTGTATTTCATACACACACACCACTGATAAGCATTTACTAACCCTGTTTTTCCCCCACCAGATTTCACTGAAAATGTTTGTTGAGAGCTACAAGGGAGAGGGTGGACAGGATATTGGCAACATGTTTGAATTCTGGAGAAAAGACACACAAAGGAGGAACGTTGCAGAAATGTTTGCGCTGTCTTCAGACATGCAGAGATTCTCCCACTGGGTCTCTGCAAACAGGGAATCCATCATCTCCTCTCTGCAAAAGTGACAGATATGGAGCATTTTCCTCAAAGAACCAGATCTAGTAAGTTCCTACATCTGCAAACAAAATGGCCCCTGTAGCAAACCTACCAGAAGTACAGTACTTCAAGGACTACCACATTGTTTATTCAGAAACAAATATCCACATCTAAAATTCTCACTGTTATAATTCTTTCTTATCATTTGCTGTCGTATTTGATTTCTGCCCTTTCTAGCAAGTAAATCTAAAGTAAAAAATGTTTGTCACTGTTTTTTAAATGTGTTACCATCACGATTCTACTGCTCAGGTCAGGAAGCAGAGTGTGAAGAACTGCAGGCTGGTCTGTGTGGAGTTCCTCAGGAACCCATATGCAGTTGTCCTGGACTTGTCCTGCTACAAGCATGAGTAATCAGCACAGATAATCAGCGCAGACATCTCACCAGGCCTAATGCTGAGACCAAACTGAAGCCAGTTGTATTTTTATACCACAGTTAGTCATGAATATTATACAGTTCAGTGCTGTTTTTACTTTAGCCTATTTGTTACTGCAAAATACTGATATCAGGCTTGGGCAAACATTGTGTTTAAAAACCAAAAAACTAATGAGTTTAATGGTCACGTAGTGGTGTTAAAAATGCCCTTATGAACATTTTCTAATACAATTTTGGGGTTGTGATTATTTTAGTGGATTACATGCATCAGCTATTGCATTAACTGATTGTGAAGACTTTGTGAATTCATGTTATACATAAGGTCTTATTTAAAGGAAATGTAACAAATAAATGTTAAAAATGCAGTTAAGTCTAACATTTTGTTATGAAATACACCATTACATAAATATATTGTCAAATTACATATTGTTATCCATATACACTGATTGTTTTTACAAGACACACAAACTGTCACTGAACTTTAAAGTCTGGTGTAACAAGTGAAAGAAGTTTGGGAATGTGGAATGTAACTTGTGCTATTTGTACGACAAAGTACAAACATTTGAGGAATTTCAACTGATTCACTCACACACTTAGGAAGCGAAGAAAGACACCACAAGGATATTTGTTTGATTGTTTTATATATATATATATATATATATATATATATAAAGCTTTCAGAACACCCTTTAATCTGCAAAACACACACATGGTCAGGCCAGTTGGGTCTGTGACAGCATACAGTACCTGGAAACAGGTCTTTTTTTTCCCCACCACACAATCATCTACACACAACTTCAGTATCAAAGCGCTTTATATACATATGATACAAGGCCCATATATCGAAAACAAAGCCCCACTGCTGCTGACTGCTGTCCCCTTTACAACAGAGCTGAATTTCAAACATGTGCTTATACTTATGATTGTTCATTCTCTTTGGTTTCTCCCTGCTGTTTCCTTCTTGAATCAAAAGAATACCGAAAGTACGCTGTTTGCATTCTAGACCCGGGCTATGCTCTAAGACACTGAAAAAAGACTGTGACACAAACAAAGGCCATGTCACCAGATTCAAACATCTGCTCCAGATGCCACTCAGCATTTTTACTCTAGCAAGTCTAATCTCAAGCTTGGTCAATAGCGGGGAAATCAGAGCACCACCGTCCTTTTGCTAGACAGTGTGTGGAATATTTCAGCATTAAGCCTAGAGAAGCCTCCGCCTTGACAAAATAAAACTCAGAGACACAACACTGGGCAGAAAACATGGCACTTGAAAAGCCCAAATCCTAGGCTAATGTGTATCCTATGACAAAAAAAGCAAAGCTATAGGCTACTGCATGGCTATCGAGATGTTTTATATTGCGTGTATAGCAAATCATACCTACTGATCACACACACAAAAAATGCATGAATGTAAGAGACTGCAGATTATTTACATTTAAATTAAAGCAAAGACAGAAACCCCCTGTATGTATCAGTGTTATTGATGTGTGTAATGGAGGTATTACCCACTACCCTGCCAAAGTTTGACCACTTTTATAATATGTATGGAGAACATCTAACATGTGCTGTAAATGCAGGGGAATGTTAGGCAAATCTGAATGACTAATTATTTTATATGTACATTACACAGGCATCAAAGGGGTTGGATTTCTTTCTTAAATTTGTATATTTGCAGGGGTTATTTTTTCCCTCAAAAATACTGTAGCTGCTTTAAGGTTTGCATAAGTCCCACATCAGTGTGTGAAACACTGTTAAAAATAATCCAATAGCGCTTGGTCCATGTACAAAAAATGCTAACTCATCAATAAGGAAATGTTTAAAAGATTTAAAGATTTACTGGACCAAATACCACACAATTATGTATCCCCACTATTTGTTTCCAAATTGCTCTCCAAAGATAGCCAAAAAGACACTACACTTGAATGTATAGAAAGGCGTGAAGCAAGAGGTCAGTAATAACTCTAGAGCCACACAAAGTCTTTTTATGCATGGATAATACAAGAAGGAAATTAGGAGTTAAACTTTGGCAGGATTGGTGACCCCTGTTGAACACACATAGTTGTGTCCTTTCGTCAGCTCCCCCACACTACGTTGCTAAAACCGTGCATCTGATCTTTGACAGAAGCCCAGCCGGTAGTGTTGCACTAATATTGCACTGATGGTCTTTAGTCTTGTACAGTGAATGCGCAGTTTCAGTGTTGGTCGAAGTTTGTGTATAATACAGCTCTTATTGCATGTGCTCATTTAGAATGGCTTACTCTAGTTCTGAATACGTACTTTTCTTTCTGTCGTTCAGAATGCTTCAAAATGGCTGGAAAACCACAAGTCATTCAAAATGGAAGAGGAAAGATAAAATAATAAATACTTGTATATATTAATCTGTATCCATACACTTTGTCCCTGGCATGTCAGAAGACACTTTCTCAGCAATATTGAATATTTATCTTAAATATTAAAATCATAAAACATCTTCACTAATAAGTGACTGTGTGGAAAAATGCTTTTCTAAGGCTGCAGGAAGGGAGGACAAGAAGGGACTGTCTGGTTGATTAACATTACAGTGTGGCTTGTTTCACAAGCTGCAAAACAACATGCAACTACACAGTTAGCGAACAGTCCACACCCTAGCCTGGTAACTGAAACAATCTAAGGCAGACAGGATTGGCCTGGTGAGGTGATCGCTAAATCCTGTTCAATGCTTGCTCGTCAAAATCTTTTGCCTCTGCGAAGGTCTCCAAGAAAACTTAAAATGATATCTGAGCAGTGTTTGGAGAGGAAGACAGGAAAAAGGAAAAGATCTAGTTATTTCCTTTTGGGATAAGGATGATTCCAGTGTTGCACTAATACATGGGCAGCTGTAGCAGACTGTGCTCGTTGGCAGCCCGCAGACTGGGTCCTCCTCTGGCCCATCCAGGGGGGAGAGCGCTCATGAAACCACAATCAGAAGGGCGTTCACAGGAACGTCTTGGGATTTCACCTGGGGAGAGGAAGAAGGTATCATTTTCAGTATGCTGGCCCACCATACTGCAGGCTGGCTTAACATTCTTCCCTGATTGGCTTAATTGTCACCATGACAACAACTTCTCTGAACCTCTCAAAGGGTCTGCAGGAGTTTAAACTCTGGCCTGAGTAGTCTGAGCTCTGAAATGCTGATTTCTACAGGTCTGAAATCTTGGCAATGATTTGGAAGACAGATCAATTCTGTAATTTTGTTTACCTTTGCTTTATGGCAAAAAACTACAACATATTGCTATGGGAAAGCAGAAGTTAGAATGAGGGGAGAATGGGTTTAGACTCATGAATTAGACTAGCTGAACTGTTATACCCCATACAGTAACCAGTCATTAATGTCCTTCCTTGGAGTGAATTCCCTTAACTACTCTACTTGGCAGCAAAGCGGCAGGGGTCTCCTTGTCTGGTATGTCTCTCACCTAAGGAACTCATAAACATGTACAGGTGTAAACATGTTTTTGAAATACAGATTGTGTTATTATAGAGGCTGTACATGAAATAGAAACTGACAAGGACATTTTCAATGTATAAAACAGAGGAACAGATGGAACCAACTAGAAAAAGGTCTCCCAAAAGACCCCAGACATGTTCATGCTGACAGTGCGCCGATGTCAGGGTTCACATATGAGTTTGATTGCCATTTAATTAAAATCCCAGACATATTCCCCCCCAGGCATATTAAAAAGGAAAGAAATTAACAAAGGATGCTGTAGCGATGCGACAGGCCTACAATTTTGGTGATTGGGTATTCCACAAAGGAAAACATTGGGAATAAATACATAAAAATACATGGTAAAAAAATAATAATGTCCTGGCATGGGCAAGCAAGCACACAAATGAGGAAATGTCACAGCGTTTTTGTGTAAAAGTCACTGGTTAGAAGCAAAACTTCAATCTATCAAGCACATCACATAAAACTGTGTTATAATAACAATTACATTTTGGCACATACTCCCAATGGAATATGATTATTATTTCAGTAGATTAAATTGGTGGATAAAACTGTCAAATACATTCTACCTAACACCCGATGTACCGAAGGTGTCAACGTCTCTAAAATGTAGTAAAATATCAGCTACGTGGCAACAAACATATAAAAAATCTATGAGCCTGCCCTGCCATTTGTAGCCAGTAGGTTTTCATTTGTGCCTCTGTGATGCCACTTTATAGGTAGCGATGGTGATGGGAGAGCAAGCAGTGACAGGCAGGCACAGGCAGATCAAACCAGCACTCAGCACTGGAGTACCTTTACCAGAGGGGGGGGAGGAAGATGAGGAGCTTAGGGAGGAAATCTTGCGCTCGTTCTTCTGGATATACTCAGAGGTGGGGCAAAAGAGCAGCAGAAACAAGGCCGGGTGAGGGAAAAAGAGTGGAAAGCAGACAAAGAGAAACAGTGTGCACTCCTAATCACCTGTCAGAAGTACCTGTCTGCATACCTCCCACCAGCGCTGAGTACAGTCTCTCACTCGGCTTGACATTTTTACTTGGATGGTTACAAAAATGCAACTAGGTGATAGAGATTTAATTTTACAATGTAAAATACATGTTTTAAAGGACTAATTCCACAGTAATGAATGAGAGATGTCCTATACGGTAGTGAACAACCCAGATTTATTTTTTAAAACCTTACTCCACTGTAACATTACAGAATCCATAACCATCACATTGAGATAGCATTCATTCCATACTGACCTACATGAGATGGAAATGTGAAGAGCCTCACTCTTTATAGACTTACAGTAAAACAACAAAATTAATGAAAAGTGTCTTTCAAAATGTGAGTTAGCAAACTGTCTTGTGGGACACTCCACAACTGTATAACTTATAACGAAGGGCAAGAAAGCATTTAAAAATAATTCAAACTTTCAGGAGCTCACCTCCAAATTTGACCGAGCTTTTTTTAGGACATCATGCGTTCTTGACACTGTAACCCAAACGAAAAGGAACAAGGATCAGGTTATTTTCACAAATAATAGATTATAAGCGATCTGAGATCAGCACTGATCGGCAGAGTCACACACAGACACCCACACATACAGTCACAAACACAGAGATATACACACACACACACACACACACACACATACAGTCATGTACAGAGACACACACACACACACACACACACACACACAGTCACATAGAGGCACACTCACACACACACACACACACACACACACACATACACAGTCACATAGAGTCACACTCACACACACACATAGTCACATAGAGGCACACTCACTCACACACACACACACACACACACACACACACACACACACACACACACACACACACACACACAGTCACATAGAGGCACACTCACACACACACACACACACACACACACACACACACACACACACACACACACACACACACACACACACAGTCACACACACACACTCACTCACACACACACACACACACACACACATGGTGTGTAACCAGTGTTATCACAGGGGGGTGAGGCTCACGCTGGCTGACGATGAAGTGCTCCATGTTCTCCTTGGTGCGGTGGGTGGTCCTCAGCCTCTTGATGGCGTCCTGCAGCATCTCCTCCTGCTCCGTGATCCTCAGCCTCAGTTGCTGGATCTCCTCCTTCATGGACTGCTCCTGGAACACACGGAACCACAGCGAGAGCCTCAAGCAAATGCGTCACGCACGCGACCGCAACCATGGGAACCTGAAGCCAGACTGACGTAGCGCCCCGGGGCTCTGACCTTCCTGAGGTGCTGAGCGGAGACCTCGCCGCTGGGAAGGGCGGCCCTCCAGAACATCTTCAGGAGGGAGGTAGCCTCGTCCAGGATCTGGCCCAGAGTCTTGGTGTTGGACAGTAGAGTACCCATGCTACTGTAGTCCATGGCCTGCACACCCACAGAGGGACAGGGGTGAGGGCAGAGGGACAGGGTCTTGGCCTCCACCGGGATGCGGTTCAGCCGCGCAATCCTCACCTTAACCAAGCCGACCTCAAGCAGGGCGGCGCTGAGCGAGGCCTGCAGCACCGTCTCCATGTTGTGAGCCAGCACCTTCCCCTCCAGGATCTGCTGCTGCAGGGCACGGAAGTCATCCACGTGCCCGATGGCGTGCCGCCCCTTCTTGTTGGAGAACGAGCCATCCGGCACCTCTCCTTCCAACGCTGGGTGCATCTTCGAGATGTCTACAGGGAAAAGCAGAGTCTCAGACTTCATAGAGTAGGAAAACGTAAATGGCATTGTTGTCCTTCTTAAATGTCAAAATCAGTGTTCACTCTGGCCTTTCCAGGTTAACCAGCACTGATCGGAGGGAATGGAATGAAGTCCACACCGTTAGCCATGACGACTGCATCATCGAGCTCTGGGGCATTGGAGAACATGGAGTAAGTGGATCCAGAGTCAAATAGGCCCGTGTCTCGGACAGGTGGAGAGGGTGCAGGATCTGTGAGGGGTGATCGATAGAAGTTATTCAGTAGGTTATAGGCAGTTATAGAATTGGATCCAATCCTAGCATAATGAGGGGGTTACAGTAGGGTCCTATTGTAGCACAGTGGGGGGCTTAGAATAGGTTCCTAATGTAGCGCAGTGATGGGAGTATAAAGTAGGGTGCTAGCACACCACAGTGCAGTGAAGCAGTTTTGGTGTAGACAGACGGCTCTGACGGTCACTCGCCGTGGAAGAGCTGCCTCCTACAGCTGCCATCGCGATGGGCACTGACGGAGATGCTGGAGGGGTGGGTGATCTTGCCGTGGGCCACGCCTCTGCCCAGCCGCTCCTCCAGCTGCGCTCGCAGGGAGTTGTTCTCCTGCACGCTGTGCTCCAGCTGCACTCGCAGACCGCGCACCTCCGCCAACAGTTCCCCCATCTCCCGGGACGAGAGCTTCTCCTCGACCCCGTACCCTGCTGAAAAGCACACGCAGGGGCCTACTGTAGGGAGAGCATAGTCCTCCACTTACACACGTTCAAAAACCAAGTAAAGAAAATGCACGCTACTTTCATAAGCTACTGCACCTGCACGTGGACAGTGTTTGTGAGCTTATTGACTGGGGTTTCCATTTTTTGACCGTTAGTTCTCCATTTTGGTGAAGCATATGTGCTTGCTGCTTTTTCTCTCTCTCATGTTCCAAACCTGAACCTCACCCCTTTGTGTGCAGCAAAGTACATTGGTTTGCATGGCTCACCTGCATAAGGGCCCTTGGCAGCTCTGCACAGGCGCTCGTACACCTGCAGCTCACACTGTAGCGTGTGCAGGAGCTGACGGCTCTCGGACAGCTGCTGCTGGAGCAGGTTCACTTGGTGCTGGAGCCTGGAAACACACAGTACCGTATATTCAGCACTACAGTGCTAATTATTCCTGTCATCAGTACTATCATACCACATACGACGACCGTTAGGCATACTATATTAAGCAATAAATCAACTAAATAAACTCAAACAGGACTTAACACTTACCTGTTGTTAAGTGCCTGTTCCTCATTTCATTTGAAAGGTGATGCTCGCATGAAGAGCACTATATAAGAGCTGTATATGTACTGTACTATATACTATATATGTATCGAGGGGATTACAGTGCAGCAGATACTGTGAAGCAGTCAGCTGTGGCATTTGATGGTTAATCTGTTCCGCACCAGTGCGTGTCCCCTCTGTAAGGCCGGTCTTGGTGCAGTACCTGTTGGAGCGTTCCTGGCCAATGTGCCGGTCCTGCCGCAGTTGTTGGATCTCCTGGGCCTGCTCACAGACGCGTGCCTGCAGCCGCCTGCTTTCTTCCTTCCACTGGTCCATCTCCAGCTCCGCCTGCTTCAACCGTGCCCGTGCTACCAGCACCGCCTCCCGCAGCTGCTCCACCTCCTTACAGCTGTCTGAGACACACACACACACACACCTCTCAACTAAAACCCAAAACATCTTCCTTGACATTCAGCTTGGCTTTCATGCACCTGACTACCAGCCAAAATACAACAGTAAAAAGTTTTGTAAAAATGTTAGCCCGGATGCTAGATGATACCTCTGTCAGTCTGCTGGAGCCGGGCCTGTAGGCCCAGCTTCTCTTCTTTTAGGGCTCTGTTCTCATTGGCGAGCTGGCTGATGGAATCCAGTCCCTGGATGTAGATGTTAGTGGGTGCCCCTGTGGAGGACAACAAATGCAGTCAGGGGGTCTGGTTAGCATCAGCAGGACTGTTGGTAGGCAGTCACAGATGCTTACCACTGTCCCGGCCCGTACAGGCTAGCCTCTCCTCCAGCTGCTGCCTCAGGCGATCATTGGTTCGGATGGAGTCCTCTAGGCGCTGGCGCAGGCTGCGAATCTCTCTCAGGTGTTCCTCAAAAAGGTCTGCACCTGAAAAAGCACAAACAAATACACATACAACTGATCAAAAAAATATCTACATTACATCACAGGCATTTAGCAGATGCTCTCATCCAGAGTGACTTACACAGACCCCTCAGAAATCTCACATAGCCACAAAGACCACACAGGTACAGGTAACTGCATTGTCATCTTGGAAGAGACCACTCCCACCAGGATAGAAATATTTCAACATAGGATGAAAGTGATCACTCTTTGTGTTTACCTTGACCTTCAAGGGGTTGAGTGGACCTAAACCATGCCAGGAAAATGCACCCCACATATAACAGAACAAAACCCTTAATGCATTTACATGTTTCCTTTATTTTGGCAGTTAATTGTACATCACACAGGGACACACATAGATCACACAGGAGCTGTGCATGGATCCACATAGAGGTACATACAGAAATGGACTGCAAGGCTATACCTGTGTGGCTGGTGCCAGACTGATATCCTGATGATCCTGAAGAGACATCCCCATAAGTGCTGGCTGTGACTGGCCGCGCAATATGTGCCGTATTCCACAATGCGCTGCTCTCTAGCAGACTTGCATCTGCCTTCAGTGTGGAGCTTGCATTGGGAGTAGTAAGCTGAGGCTGGGGAAAGGTGTGCTGGGACAGGCGCAGGTAACTGCTGGGGTCTGGATGGGAGTGGGCGGCCAGCGGGAAACTGGACAGCGGCTTGACGTGGGGGACAGCAAAGCCTGCATCAAAAAATCCACCAATAAACATGGGCGCCAGTGTGCCATTGCATTCAGAGACAGCAGAATTCATCCCACTGTGTGTGCCACGGGGACCTGCAAATTACACCCTGATCTCACGATAAATACAAACAGGGCACAAAGCAGGAATATTATCAATACAAACTAAATGTAAATCCCTATCCAACGCTCAATCACAGCACATGTTCAGTTGTCTCCGTGGCTTACACGAGGGGGTGAATTCAGTTGGAAGTGCACACGTCAGGAGGGGAGCATGTGTGGGAAGGTCATGCATGATTGAGCAGAATAAGATTCGGGCCCAAAGCAGATCAGGGCCAGGCCACATGGCCTCAGCAAGCAGTGCTGAACAGACTCCGCTCACTCCACTGGGCGGCGGCTTCTTCTCAGGGCCTGTGGTCAGCACATTTCCACATCCTGTTCATTCACACTAAAATCACACGCCCTCTGCAACGAGCTGCTTTAACACAGGATCTTGAATGATTAACCAGCCAGCTTTCCCAATTTCACACGGGAATTGTTAGTGGACAAACAGTTATTATGTAAGAAATTCATCATTTTGAAAGAGCATCTGAGCATAGTGCCTCAATTCAGTGCCTTGGTGTATTCGTGACCATTCATGGAAATGAAAGTTTTTCACATTTTTCAATCAAGCATACACCAAAGTCAATTTAGAATTGGCCTACGACTATGAAAAACAAATGGCCAAGTAATGAAGTGAAGGTAATGCATGATGCGTCGTGCTCCTCAATCAAGTCCAAGCAGTGAGGTGGTGAGTGGCATATACAGACACACCCACACACAAGCGTGCACGCACGTTCACTCTCTCCAAGCTGTCTTTGCAGCATCTGCAGTTCCTGGTGCACCTCTGCCAAGGAGAAGGCCCCGGCACCGTGGTAACCAGGACGCAGGAGGGCAGAGCGAGGGTCAAGGAGCAAGGACACCCTCTGACCTGAGAGGTCAGGGCAGTAGTGGGTCTGGGGGACAGGGAGGGGGCTGGACACGGGTCCAGGACAGAGGCCTGGAGACAGGGACAGCAGAGAGAGGCAGACACCACGCTGTTCAACCCCTTTATACAATGATCATCCATGGAACCATGGCTTCCAAGAGCGTATAAACATCAAACAAAACACCAAACATTTTCTATTTCCCTATTTGAACTTCACTTAATTTTATTGGCAAGGAAGCACACTTTCTGTCACAGTACTTAGTATAGGAACTGCTCAAGTGGTAGGCTCAGTGGTAAGCTAGTGCCCACATTTACATGCACCCCAATATTCTGATATTAACCTTGTAAACACCTTACCCCGATTGCCATAACCCGATTAACACAGATACCCCAATAAGACACTTGGCATATGCCTGTATTACCCAGAATAGCAGGTCATGTAAATATTCCCCCTAACGGAATATGTATTTATGTCTGCTAATAGTACATTTGCAAAGACTCTTAAGTCACTACGTAAATTGTCCGGGCTAGCTAGAGAGTTTGGAGAGCTGTCAACATGGCAAAAAGCTTGCATTTTTGGAGTGACGAAAAGACAGAACATCTACACAAATTTATTTACCGTACATTTGTAGACCCAGAACTGATTCGCCAAGATACGATTTTACAGGACAATGGCAACATGCATAGCAAGTAGCACAGCGGCACGTATCGCAAGGTTTCGTAACCCTCTCCATCACTACGCACAGACAGACATTTTCTTTCCAGTCTGGACCCGTACATTCTACCATTAAAACTCTTTCCCCCCAATCCTGGCTGTGTGGCATAGATGGAAAATTGTGGAAGATATTAACTGCAGATCCATTTGCTATTTCCTCACACTGTTATCTGCCATTATTGAAGATCTTGATGATAACGAGTATTCGGAATAAGCTATTTTGAAGAAGAAAACAAAATATAATATTGTAAGAGCGAGCATCGTCCGAGCCCTTTTCTGGGAAACAGAATAGTTAGCGGAAAAACCATGCATGTCCTACAGGCTATAGCTTATCAGGAATATGCTTATGAAGTCTACACGTTATGGACCATCTAAACAAGTTTATTTGGAATATGGCTTAACCGGAATATGGACCATAATCGGAATATTGTATGCATGCAAACGTAGACAATAATAACGTATAAATTGGATGCCTTCACCAAAACAGTTTGTGTCCAACAACGCAAATAGACAACATTAAAATGTAAAGTATGGAGAACGGTTATGTTTCTCTTGAAAACACTACCTAAGACTACACTACTGAGGTATGAAGATGTATCATGCAGACAGAAGATTTTTAAAAAAATAGAGTAAAATTCTAGAATCCTAGAGATTTAGCGAGGTATACCAGAAATTGTAAGTGAGGTACCCCTGAGATATTCAGTAACATTCACTGCTCAGAAGGGCCAAGCAGCAACATTGCCAGCATATCCTGCCACCTATCATTCTCAGCCTACCTTTCTGTGTTGGACTGTTCACGGGTTTGTGCGGTGTGCACAGCACGCTGGGACAGCTGATGGAGGACTGGGCCCCATATGAGGCAGTGGTGGATGATGGGAGAGATGTGGGGTGCTGTGGGGTGCCACTGCCAGCGTGACAGTGAGAATCTGAAAGAAAATGGTGGCGCATGAAGAAGCGCAGGGCTGGCTCTGATGGGGTGGATGGGGCGCTGTCACCAGTTCATTTCCGTATCGCCTCTTCACACGCACAACTCAGTTTAACCATCTACCCTCATGCTCTGCCTACTGCCTCCAGCTTAAATCATGAAATGGCAAATGAACAGAGAGAAAGAAAACTAAATATATGACTGACAAGGTTTTCCAAGTGTATATTTGATCATTTATGTGTGTGTATGTGTGTGTGTGTGTACATGCATGTATTTGAGCAGTAGTTTATGTAGGTGCATGTATATGAGCAGTGCATGTGCATGTACAGGTAACTGCCAAAATAAAATAAATACTTAAGTAGGTGAAAGGTTCTGGTGGCTCTGTTATGGTGTGGGGTGCATTTTCCTGGCATGTTTTAGGTCCATTCTACCCCTTAGAGGCCAAGGTAAATGCCCAAAAATACAAAGACGGTCATCATTGGTCACCACCAATGATGAAGCATTTCTACGTGGAGTGGTCTCTTCCAGCATGACAATGCCCCATCTACAGGGCATGAGTGGTCACTGAATGGTTTGGTGAGCTTGAAAACTTTCTTCGAGTAATCCATATGCCCTGTTCCTGATCCACTCCTTGTCTTTGTCTTTTGCACTCAGTCACCAGATTTCTTCCTTTTTACCCTTTGTATATATTAGTTATTGAACACTTATGGGAGATTCTGGATACTATCACTAATTATCTCACGCCTGAGACAGAGTTTTTCACCACCATCAACAAAATACCAAATTATGAAATTTCTCATGGAAGTATGGCATTGCATCCCACCAATAGTTCCAGACACTTCTATGTGAATCAATGCTTTCCTGTTCAAGGATCACACTCATTCAGCTGTTCTTCTGTTTACTAGCTTCTGTCTGTTTGCCTATCTGCCTACCTGTTTTTGACTTTTTGGACCATTTATGTTAGGTTTCCCCTGCCTTTCTTTTGGCAGTTACCTGTATATGAGCAGAAGTGTGTGTGTGCATGTATATGAGCAGCAGTGTCGGTAGTGTACCTGTGTGGGTCTGTTGCCTGGGGCTGGGCTGTCGCTCCTGAGCATATTCGCTGGCTGCATCCACATCTGAGCACAGGTCCAGGTCCTCATGGATGGAGCCCTGCTCATCTGATACAAAGGAGGTCCGGTCTGATTGGTCGGTTGTCTCGGATAGGGCGTGGCTGTTGGAAGGGGTGTCTGGGCGCTGCTCCTTGAGCTTGGACCGAAGAGACTCGATGATCTTGTCTTTCTGCTGGAGCTCTTTGCTCAGCCTAGACAGACACCAAGAGAAAATACAGTACAGTAATCCAACTCAGTCTACATGAGACAGTCACAAGAGACAATGCCACTATCAGAGACAGGGCTGATACCAGGGTCTCTCAATACTATCAAATGAGACACATGTTTCAAAACAATTAAGATGGAATATAAAACCAGGAAACCTATCTATGCTTTGCAGAATTGACAGTAACTTGAGACGATGTGCTGTAGACAATGCTACAGCTTTACTTTGTGCTATCTTTGTTGAGCTGAATTAACTGCCACCGATTGTGCCCAGATCCTGCTGAAGGTCACTTATCTAACCTGCTGGCAGTGCTGGTCCCTGAGCTACGGGAAGTTGGTTATGCTGTTTCACAATGTTACTCAGAGTAACACACACATACACACACACACACACACACAATACCCACACACACATACACACCCACAATACCCCCCACACACACACACACACACACAATACCCCCACAACACACTGCATCTATTTGTGGTTGAGTGTGCTGTATCTCTCTGTGGGTGAGTGTGTTGTATCTCTCTGTAAGTGAATGTGCTGTATCACTCTTTGGGTGAGTGTGCTGTATCTCTCTGTGGGTGAGTGTACTGTATCTCTCTGTGGGTGAGTGTACTGCATCTCTCTGTGGATGAGTGTACTGTATCTCTCTGTGGGTGAGTGTACTGTATCACTCTGTGGGTGAGTGTGCTGTATCTCTCTTTGGGGGAGTGTGCTGTTCCTTTCCCCTTCTTACTTTTCCGTCTGTCTCTGCAGAGCTCTCCTCTCCCTCTCCAGCTGCTTCTTGAGGAAGGCCAGCTCTCGTTCCAGTGCACGGCACTCCCACAGTGAGAAGGAAAAGAGCGATTCACGGTACAACGGGCTGCTCTTGGACAGCATGGACTTCCACAGAGGGGCCATGGCCCTGCAACCTGGCTGGTCCTCCTGGGCTATCACGTGCCTATCCAGCCTCTGTGATCCAGGATCCAGTCCAACACGCAGGTTAACTCCAGAAAGGACAAAACCCTGATGCTGCTGATGCACTAGGGCTGTATCTTTTTCAGTTCTACTTTCACATCAATTCTACACTAGTCATCAGCTCTATCACAGACAACACCCCTGCTGCAGGTGCAATGCAATGCGGATCCCTGGGTTACTCCTTCCATTGCTGACCAAGGCTAATCTGAGGTGTCCCTCTTCACTGGAAATTCCCCGATATCGAATCTCTCTGCTCGCTGTATGGCTTTTGCACATTCTGACTGCTCCACAGATGTATTCACAGAGCCCGGGCTGGTCTGACCCTCAGCTAACTGGTGCACTCTCCTACAGGGGGAGGGACCGGTTCTGCTGTGTGGAGCGATTAGTGTGAGTCACCACACTGAGCCTCTTAGAGTCTTAAGGGACCTGCAGTGCTGCACATAGCAGATGTCCCACGATAACTCCTTTCTTATTATTCCCTCTATTCAAACTGTTCAAGACCCTTCCCTTTCTGCCTTCCACCCTCAGGGGAAGAAAGGCCTAATGTAGCTTGGGCTTCTAGGCCATACGTTTTTTTCCGATGAGCAACCAAGCACAACAGCAGAGTTTCCGGTTAGTCGTATAGGGGATGCTCAAAGAAGAGTCCTTGCCCATGGACTGCTTTGTCCTGGGTGCACTGAGGGAACTGGTTCCCTGGTGTCCACGACTGCAAGCTGGCCAGCTGAATATAATGTTGGGTCTTTCAAAAAATTCCCACACAGGACGAACTCAACACTGCTGCCACCTAGTCCTGATAACTATCATCACAGATAACCACAATGATCTGTACCGGCTTTCAAATGAAGCTCAGGTATCAGGCTAATGTACAAATCTAAAATAAAAGTCAATGTATTCAGTGTAAGCTATCAAAGCACATGCAAAATACTATGCAATCAAAGGTAACTTTCTCCGCTTCTTGTCCTGATACTCAACAACACACTCTGGCTTTAGCTGCTCCTGACCTATTTCACTAATATCCTAACATGATTAGTGCCCATACCGCAAAGTCTAACCTCTAGTCCCTCCCCAGATCTCTGTTGATTATTGATCTTCACTGGGCAGTTAGAGTCTTCTTTTAACCCTTCTCGAGTTCCTCTCCTGAGAAAAATAAAGTTCCAATGGTAGAAGAGATTCAATCCCGACCAGGCAAGACTCCGAAACAGCAGGTCCAATGTGAAGTTCACCCTTCTTTCACCCCCTTATCCAATGGGCAAAGGACAGAGGCTTCCGCCGTGACGGATGCGTCAGTGCTGGACAAGTGTCGGCGCACGGTCACATGGCTCTCGCCGTAATAAAGCAGATTGGTGTAAGTCTCTCTCCACCTGTCTGGTGCTCTCACCAGCTGGAATGTGTTGGCTCACCATCACCACAGCCCCATGGCGAGAGAGCAACCATCGGAGCACTTCAGGTGACCCGGATGCCTGAGCCTACCCCAGTCCCTACATCCGAGCACTTGTGATTTCAGCAACCACTGAGGCTCCTCAAAACAGCAGCAGCAGCAGCAAAAAAAACGACCCTGTGGATCCTACTGCATTGTTAATACATGCTTCCAGGACAAAACCCACAAAGACATCCCCTATTCCCTTCCCTTCCCTTCCCCCCTCCGCACTGATCACTGGCAGCAGGGCGGATGGCATCCGGGTCGAAGCTGCAGGCAGGCAGCAAGAGACGCAGAGCTTTTGTGAATCCGGTGAGCGCGATCAGTAGTGGAGCGCGACATTTGCAGGGACTGCACTTGCTGCACAAAAACAGCGCTCTGCGCTCACGCTGCTGTCTGGTCAACTGGGTAATGCCCAGAACAGATGCACGGGGGTGGAAAAAAAGGGTCTTATCAGGCACCAAATCCCCCTGGGTAGGCTGCTGCAGCCTATCGGAGGGGGAAACTATCCAATCAAATTCACCGTCGCCTCCCAGAGGGGGCCCTACAACCAGCCACGACATTACCCAGCCCGTCCCTGACTCATTAGCGCACTAGTGCAACACTGTTGCACTGGAAGCAATGTTAAATAAGTCCACGTCATGTCACCTCGCCAAGCTGGTGTGTTCTACAGTGTGATCATACACTCAAACAAGTGGCGTAGCTGTGACGGAACCTGACCTGAACTGCTTCAATAAATATCCAGCTGTATAAATGGATAATAGCTCAAAATAAATGTTGCAAGCAAATAATAAAATTGAGATGTAATCATTCCGGCTAAGAATTGTTTCAGGTATAGACCTTTCAGACAGGGTTATTCTCTGTGAGAAAATGGATGTCCATACATAAGAACATAAGAATACATAATGATGAGAACAGGCCGTTCGGCCCATCTAGGCTCGTCATGTCCTAATCTAAAGAGTATATAGTACTATATCTAGCCTGGACTTGAATAGCCCAAGTGTTTCTGCCTCTACTACCCGACCTGGCAAGCTGTTCCAGGCATTGACAACTCTCTGTGTAAAGAAAAACGTCCTAATATCTGTGCAGAATTTGCCTTTAACTCCTGTGGCCTCTTGTTCTGCTGACCCCACAGATCTTAAAAAATCTTTGGTATTTCACTTTGTTAATCCCTTTTAGGAATTTAAAAACCTCAATCAAATACCCCCTAAGTCTCTGTTTGCTAAGCTTAAATAGATTGAGTGCCTTACGTCTATCATCATAACTTTTACCTTTCATACCAGGTATCAGATTAGTTGCCCTTCTTTGGACTTTTTCAAGAGCTTCTATATCTTTCTTGTAGTGTGGTGCCCAGAACTGCACACAGAATTCTAAGTGAGGTCTGACAAAGGCATTATATAACATTAACATAACTTCCTTTGATTTATACTCAATACTTTTTGCTATGTATCCCAGCATCCTGTTGGTTTTTTTCACTGCTGTAGCACACTGCTTTGATGCAGATAGGCTTTGATCAACTACAATTCCTAAGTCTTTCTCAAATTGAACACCTACTAACTTTTCCCCTCCCCCTGTCTAATGTTTTTATTTCCCACATGCATAACTTAACATTTAGCAATATTGAATGTCATCTTCCATGTATCTGCCCATTTTTGGATTTTGTTTAAGTCATCTTGGATTACTTTAGTCGATTCCAAACTGTTTGCCAAACCCCCAAGTTTAGTATCATCTGCAAATTTAACTATTTTGCTACTAACGTCCATATCAAGATCATTTATGTAAATAAGGAAGAGCAAAGGTCCCAGCACCGATCCCTGCGGGACACCACTGCCCACAGCACCGAAGTCAGATACGGCCCCACCTACTGTTACTCTTTGTATTCGCCCTTGCAGCCAATTATGAACCCACTCTGAAATTACTCCTGCAATTCCTACTGAATTCATTTTAGCAATGAGCCTCTCATGTGGTACCTTGTCAAATGCTTTCTGAAAGTCCAAATATATAATATCATAAGCCTGGTTCAGGCCAACACACTTTGTAGCCTCTTCAAAAAAGTCCAGGAGGTTTGTTAGGCATGACCTCCCTTTGAGAAAACCATGTTGGCTCTCCCTTAAAATACTATTATTTTTCAAGAATGATTCCAACTTATCCCTAATAATACATTCCAGCATTTTACATGCGATGCAAGTTAAACTGACAGGCCTATAGTTCCCTGGGTCAGTACGGTCCCCCTTCTTATATATTGGAATTATACTACCCTGCTTCCAGTCATCTGGTATTTCTCCAGTGATTATGGACTGAATGAAAATATCTGTCAATGGTTTATATATAATTTCCCCAAGTTCTTTGAGTACTCTGGGATATATGCCATCCGGGCCTGCTGCCTTATTTGTCTTAAGTTTTTGTAGTTTTTGTAGTACTTCTACATCCCTTATCTCAAAGTCTTCCAAAACATTCTGTACCTTGTCTATACATTTAGGCATATTTATAACCTATTTTCTAGTAAAGCTCTTAACAAAGTAACTGTTTAGTGTGTTAGCAATATCCTTATTATTATAAACCAAAGTTCCTTCCTTATTCTTAATGTACTTAACCTCATCCACTTTCCTTTTTCTACTACAATATTGAAAAAACTTATTAGGTTTACCTTCTTTGCATCTTGGGAAATTTTAATTTCAAACCGCCTTTTTTTCTGATCTTATTTCCATTTTAGCCTTTTAAATAAAGCCCGCATATTGCAATAATCGAACTTGTTTCTCTTGGAGTTATCCTTTTTATATACTCTGTACAGTCGCTGCTTTTGTCTCAAAATCTCCCGTAAAGATTTAGTCATCCACTGTGGATACTGTTTTTGATGGATCCTATTTTTCCTTACTTTTGGGATGAATTTACACTGTACATCTACAATAACCCTTTTAAATATAGTCCATTTTTCATTTTTCATTCACAGTTCTGCAATCTAGAAGTTTTACCCAATCTATATTACTTAAATTCTCTCTCATTTTATTAAAGTCAGGTTGTCTCAAATTTAAAATTCTAGAGTTAGAGGAGGCTGTCTTAACTTGCCAAAAAATATAAAAAATAACTGCACTGTGGTCACTTGCCGCTATTGGTTCTCCTACCTCTGTGCTGCAAATTCTATCAGGATTGTTACACAATACCAGATCCCGTATTGATTTCCCTCCCGTAGGCTGAGTAACAGACTGTACCAAAAGCAGTCATTGACCATATCTAAAAACTCCTCTTCATATTTGCCCTGATCTGTCACTATCTCCCAATTAATAGAGGGTAATTGAAGTTGCCCATTATCGTCTCTCCTTCAGCACAGGTTTGTTTTATGTTACCAAAGAGCATACTATTTATGTTACTGTCTGAAGCAGGAGGTCTATAGCATACTCCTATATTAAGGCCCTTCTCATGATCTCACAGTAATCTAATCCAGATATCCTCACAAGAAGCTAATGAGTTTATACCTGGAATTTCCTGCACATTAAGATTGTCTTTCACATAAAGGGCCACTCCCCTCCTCTTTTATTAGTTCTATCCTTCCTAAACAATTTGTACCCCTCTACATTATATTCATCTCCATCCGCTGTGCCAAGCCATGTCTCAGTAATCCCAACAATGTCATAACCCCCATTCAACATGACAGCCTCCAGTTCCAAAAAAAAATATTTTATGCTAGTTTAGGTCTGCTGTACTTAAACAAATATAACACACATTTGTGTAACTTTCAGTCAAAGAGGACAAATAAAATTAACATTTAAGCTGCTCCATGTCCACATTAAATATATTTACATTTGATACAACTTAAAGACATCTGACAGTACACAGTACACAATGCTTATCATTAAAGAAGTTATTGAGATCACTACTTGGACACCACCGGCTTTGTGTTTTCCTCTGTCTCTAGACACCACTTGAGAGGTGATCATCAGGATTTATTGTCCATGCGTGTCACTCATCGAGCCAGAAACCGATAACGCCCCTGACAGAAACTGAGCTGCCCCCCAGGATCAATGTTTTCCAGTGTCCCATGGAGCTATTTAATCACACCATCACACTACCCATATCTACAGTTATATAACTGAGAACACCACAGTAATACTCTTGCAATATAAACAGAAGATATCTGTTCAGTTACCAAACCTAATGGAACCACATTTTTCTCATATTTAGAATAATTGTATCATCCCTACTTTTATTATTGAAAATAATTATGAACATGCGTACCTTCTTCCCATTTACAGACATGACAAACCCACTCATACAGTATCTGTACTTGTATTTCTCACATTTAAATAGTTATCTGGTAATTTAATGCATTCCTACACAATATGAAATAAAGATGGTTTTAATCTGATGGTTCTAATTTGATAGCACTATTTAAAAATTAAAAATTAAAACTTTCATGGAAATAGTGATGAGAAACCTGTCACTATAGAACGAGGACAATACTTATTTAAGGACATTTTACATTTGACATTTTAAGCATTTAGCAGATGCTCTTATCCAGAGCGACTTACAAGATGTGCATCAATACATGGTAGGAACAATAAGGAGGACAGAAGTTCAGGAAACTGAATGACACGGTAATCATGTGGCATATCTGCCTTCACTGTCGGAGGAGACAAACTGGCTGAACTGAACACTAATGAACAGAAACTGGAGGGAGGAAGAGGAGGAGGAGGAGGAGAAAAGCCTGCCTCACAGTGACCTCATGAGGAGACTCACTGAAAAGAGAAAAAAAAGCAGGATTGAAAATATTTTTCTGAAACCCACCTTAAAGCAAGTAGCTCGTGACCCATCTTGTCATCGGCGAGTTCTGAGGGGTCCCCTGCAAAAAAGAGTAAGGGAGGAAAACCCCTAATGACCTCTGACTTATTGGATTAAATATATATATTTATAAGTATATATAAGTATTTAAACTAAATATAAATGTATTGGATTTATGACGTGCTAAATTATTGGAGTTTTTCTTTTCATATGTGGGGGTAAAATCAAAATAACCCTTTTTTGTGGTGGGAAAGTAGGTCTTCATGAACTCCAAGAGGGGAAAGCTTTTTCAAATTTTTTGTTTCTGATTTTATCCCATTTTCTCCCAATTTGGTAGCCAATTACACCCGCTATATTAAAGTCACACCCCCCCTCGTAATGTGAGTTCGCTGCCGTAGCCCTGTGACCGGTAGTGTAGAAGGCGAAGTATCGTCTCCTCCGAGACGGCACTTGCCAGCCACTCCTATGCGCATCGAATGTCCTCTGGGCTTCCCTCCCCCCTCCCTGGGGCGGATAGCCAATCGCCGCCCCCGGTGGCACTCCCGGCCAGAGGGGAAAGCTTTTTCGATTGGTTAATTTGAGTCAGTGTTTGAGAGCACATTGCAACTCCATCCATCCTTTCAGGTTCATGAAACTTTATCTTCTAACATAATTCAAGAAATTGATTTATGAAATAAAGATGGGGGGGGCAGGGACAATAGAAATGATGTAGTATTTCTATAATGCAATACAATTTCGATTTTTTTTCATCTCCATTTTAAATTCTTTATTGGCACAACACATACAAAAATACACATTGGCAATGCATATGAAATATATGAAAATGAACATATTAATTAATATAAAGAGAACCAGGAGAAAATCTATGAGAGTAGAAAACGTAACATATTTAATTAAAGCTGGGTGTACAGTGAATCGTGGGTCTGGCAGTGGGTGCGAAGCAGAGGGAACTCACGGCCGCTGATCTTGGTGTTGACGCGCTCGGCCAGCGCGCTGCTCTGGGCCAGCTGCTGGCGGAAGCTCTGACCCATGCAGTAGTCAATGTCATCGGCGCGCAGCAGCTCCTCGAAGGCCTTGGTGGTGTCGCCCAGGTGCTGGGTCAGGATGTGGCACACCCCCCGGCCCTCGCGAATCCTCTGCCTCAGGTGCGAGAGCTCACGGGCCTGCGCCTGGATCAGCGAGTCGAACCTCCTGGAGGAGGAGGGGGAGGAGGAAGGGGAGGAGGAAGAGGAAGAGGAGGAGGAAGTGGAGATGGAGGAAGAGGAGGAGGATGAGGAAGGGGAAGAGGAGAAGGAGCATGAGGAGGAGGGATGGATTCAGCAGCATGTTCAGTGCATACGCACACACTGACATACTATTTAAAAATGAAAGACTATTTAGAAATGAGCTTTGTCAAGGCTGTGTTGCAATACAAATGAACATGGCTGTACCGAGAGCTTAGAATTATGGGGTTCCACTTGACATTATTCTTTCAAAAATGAATCTTAAACACAGGAATTCTCTTTGTCATGCCTTTTTCGCAATACAACAAATTAAACACTGGAAATATTTTTAAAACGTACACAGATGTTATACAAAACAAAATGCTACAATATTGGAAAGGTGTTGATATGTGAAAACTATACTAGTTGCAGACCTTATCATTCTAAGCTGTTGGTCTAACTGTGTGCTACTGAGTGAATGGAAATTAAAGACTTCAAGTGTTCAAATAATGACCCCTGGTGCACATACATAAGACCAAACATAATCATGATGCTTAGCATGACACAGCATAGCATAATGCAGTATGGAAAAGGCTGTAGAAAAAGTGTAAAAACATTGTTTTAAATTTAAAGGGGAGGTTGAAATTAGATATCAGTTTCATTACTGTAGCAGGGTAAGAGTGCTGATTTTGTGATCTTCTCTGAAAAGCAAGGACCTGTTTCTTGTACATCAGACCTGCTTGGTGGCGATATCTGAGGCTAAATTTAGTGTGGAGAGAGCATGCAGTCCTCCGGGCTGTCCTGCAGGCTCAGGACAACAAGAGCAGATGGTGAGCTCCGATCACCTGGAGACCAGCCCTTCTGCTCCGCGACCTCCCTGTCCCTACCTGTTCAGTGACACGGGGGGCGGCCATGTGCCAGTGCATCTTTGCTAGCCAGCTCTCCACCATGGCTGGACACAGTCTGGGCCTCTGTGCTCTGAACTCATTTCACTGGGGCTCTGTGTAAAGCAGGAGACCCTCGTCTCCTTTACTGCGCCGGCACTCACCCCGGCCAAGTGGCACACTTGCCGTCCTCGGCGCCCGCCTTGCCCTCCGGTCGGGGGGTTTTCAGCTGGTCCTCCAGGCAGGCCACACGAGACACCAGCTTCCGCAGCTCCTGGTTGGCCTGGGGCTCGGGGGGGCCCAGCCCGTCCGACTGCCAGCCCTCGTCCTCCTCCGGGCCGCTGTGAGAGGGCGAGGCCCGGAAGCCCCAGTTCACCTTGCGGGGGCACTCCAGGTTGGAGGCGTCATCGCTGGCGGTGGAGAGGGAGCGCACACGGCCCTGCAGGCTGCGTATCACCGTGTTGGAGCGGGAGAGCTGGGCGCGCAGGTCCTCCACGTGCTGCCGCAGGGCTGCTACGTCCTCGCCCTTCCCAGGATTCCCTGCCCACCACTCTGCCCCACAGTCCTGCCTGGACAGGGCTGTGCACATCTCAAGATCATCAAACTCTAAGGGGAGGACAGAAACGACAGGCCTTCATGAAGTATACAGATTATAACGACCTCTCTTTATAAACATCCCATATCCCACTGCACCACTTTGCATTCAGAACACATGAAGCCAAATGAGTGCCATGGTGTCATTAGGTTAGAGGAAATATACTTGTTGATTATTTCATAAAGCTGTGATGATTCAGTTGACTGAAGAATTGAACATTTCTGTCTTATGACAAGTTATTGTGCTACTGGCGTCCTCTAGTGGACATTTAGAGATACAATTATTCAGTTTGCCTAGTCAGGAACAAGTATGCTAAATTCATTGTAATGCACCTTAGGTCTCTGTAATGTCATAAGAGTGTAATGTCCCACCTGGGCTGCTGGCGTCCTCTCTCTCAGCCTCATTCTCACTGCGGCCACAGGTCTCATAGCCCAGGTCCTGCAGGTCCACCTGCACATGCTTACTGTCCTGCTGGACTGATGTCTCCGCTGAGAGAGAGAGAGAGCACACACAAAACATCAGATAACAGACAGGCGCGCCTGTGTGTATGCATGTGTGCTGTGTGTGTGAGTTTATATATGTGTGTGCATGTGTAGGGGTGTGTGTATTTGTGCATGTGGGTGTATGTGTGTGTATGTGTGTGGGAGTGTGTGTGTGTGTGTATGTGTGTGCATGTGTGTGCATGTGTGTGTGTGTGTGTGTGTATGGGAGTGTATGTGTGTGTGTGTGTGTGTGTGTGCATGTGGGTGTATGTGTGTGTGTGTGTGTGTGTGTGTGTGGGAGTGTGTGTGTGTGTGTATGTGTGTGCATGTGTGTGTGTGTGTGTGTATGGGAGTGTGTGTGTGTGTGTGTGTGTGTGTGTGTGTGTGTGGAGTGTGTGTGTGTGTATGTGTGTGTATGTATGTATGGGAGTGTGTGTGTGTTTGTGTGTGTGTGGGAGTGTGTACTCACTAAGCAGCTCTCTATAGTCCTTTAGCTGCTCTGCCTGCTCCTGCACTGTGGCCTCAGACACCATCAGCCTCTCCTGGAGATCACGGCTCTCCTGTTGGCTCAGCGCCAGGTCTGAGTGCAGCTGCAGCGTCTTCTCCCGCAGCCCTGTTTCCATTTGCTGCCAGAACCCGCCCTCACCCTCGTCTACAGCCAGCTCTGCCTCCTGAACAACACACCCCACCGTCAAGCCCTCACAAAGAACAGGCTTTTACACACCCTAAACATGACATGGAACAGACCTTTCATATGTGAATTACACTCTGTACAAACACAGTTCAGTTATACAAAAACAGTTAACATATCTGCAGTAGAATAGCTGCCTATATCCACTCTCCCCATGAACACTTAGCTTAGAAAAGTTCTTATTTTCTCCTCTCTCTGGCCTAAAACTCAACCCTGGCTGCCATCACTGTCATTGTTTACATAAGCCAGCAACTGGCTGCGGAAAATAATGATCTAACGATTGAGACAATTCTGAAAGACAGAGGGAGAGAGGGAGGAAAGAGAGAGGGAGGAGAAAGGAACAGTAGGAGGAGAGAGGGAGGGAAGGGGTGGGGGGATACCTAATGCAACACATGAAACCACATGAAACCAAATGAACATATATGATACAAACTACAGGCTGAGCTGCAAACTGTCACCCTAAAGAAATCCTCCACATACACAGGCTGGTGTCTTTGTGTAAATTCAGTCAATTTCAACAACCACACCTTGACAATCAATTCACACCACTAGATTATAACCATAAAGAAATAATCTACAAATTATACCATAGTGTAATAAATTTGCGCGGTCTTGACAAATCTATAGGACACTCAAAGTGTTGAGATGTGGAGTTTGTTCAGCACGTACCTGTGAGCAGGTGAGCAGAGTCCCCAGGTCCAGAGAGGAAGGCCTCTCCCGCAGCTGCACACGGGGGGCACCGCGCTTGCACTGCGTGAGGCCCAGCTCTGCTGTTGACGTGCAGTCTCTCTCCTCCTCTTCCTCCTCCTGTAACTCTTCCTCGGGGAAGAGACCCTGCTGGTGGCCGTCGTCACTCAGCCTGCCGGCCGCACCCTTCTCCCGCCTCCTCCACGCCACCGGCCCCTCCTGCTCCTCCAGCTCATCCGTCTGCATCCTCAGGCTGAGCAGTGCAGTCCTGAATGTGACACAATCGCAACACACGATCAGGAACCACATCTTCAAAAGACATAAACATGCTGCATGCATCAAATATATACATCAGTCCATTCAAATCCAGACTACTGTATTACTCCCAGTCTTTAAACTGGGCCCTGACAATGACTGGGTCTTGAATGTGTGAGTGTTTTGTGTCCAAACCCAAACAATGCTTGACCTTTGAGGTATACATGTACCCAAATGGCCTGGACTGTAAACGTTACCTCATCTGAGAGAGAGAAGTGTATCCGGCCTTCTCCAGCTGGGCCTTGAGCTCTCCCACCTCCCGCTCCACTATCCTCTTCTGTTCCAGCAGCTGCTGAACCTTCGCCAGGGCCTGCCTGTCTACCACTGCATCCTGGGATAGCACACTGCTCCTGAGTGCTCCGGCACCCTTTTCACACTCGATCCCAATGCTGTTATTCTGAGGGGGAACATCAATCAGACAGAGCTGAGCATGTGCACCACTGACCAAGGCTTGAGCCACATTCTTTGGACATATATTGATCCCCATCAAGTGTTAATTTTAAGGTGAGTAGAACACTATACCTGAGGTGAGGTGGCCAGGGTCTGAGCTGTTATCTTAGAGTTCTCTTCTTCCTCGACGCTGTCTGTGTATTCGCTACTGACATCGTCGTCGTCGTCTTCCTCCTCTGCGCTGAGGCCTGAAACAACAGCAACAACATAGATCGGTAAACACAGCAAAACCTCTTCTATGCATTGCTCGTTGAGCCAAACCGATGTGCACAGTTCTTCATTAGCCTTTTTTTCTGCTTCAGGTTAGTGCCCAGCACATGAATACAATGTGTGCACAAAGCAGGCTTTCACTCGACTCTCTCCCTCTCAGACACATTTCCAAAGCATTCAGAAATACCAAAGTAACCCCTGACTCTTGGTAACAGACGGAGAGCCTCAATACCGCTTTTCCCTCAGTGACGGTCTCCACAGAACACAGGAAGAGGGTGTCATAACACACAGGCCCAGAGATTTCCTGTAGGGAAGTGTGCCGAGCAGAGACGCTCCAGGGCAGGAAAGAGAAGGAATGCAGCTCGCAGGCCTCACATGAGCCGAGAGTCCTCACGGACAGAAGAGGGGAGATTAAACAAACTATTCAGCAGACTGCATTATTTTTTACTACTTTGACCACTGACCAAAGCATTATGGGAGGCCCCTTAACTGTTAAAAAATAGTACAATGGTGGGGCGGCAGATGGCGTAGCGGTCTAACGCGCCACACTTTGGTGTGGTGTGCGCTGCCTGTCAGGGACCGCGGTTCGGAACCCGCGTCTCTACCAGACCGGCCCTGGTTGTCAGCCCCAATCGGAGGCTGTCCGCCTCCAGGGGAGGGGGGAGGGTGAGCCGGCACGAGTCCGTCGAGGAGAAGGTAAAAGGCGTCCGTGGAAGAATTTCTGTCTCGGAAGAGGCGGGAACAATCGGCCCGGAATGAGTGTCTCGCCCTGGAGGACGGGCGGCGGACTCGTGGGGGTGGGGAATTGAAATAAATAGAGGGTATAATTGGCAACCAAATTGGGAGAAAAATGGGGAAAAAATTTGAAATAAATTTATTTTTAAAAATAAAATAAAAATAGTACAATGGTAGCCTCCACAGAATGATGCAAAGAACGAATATCTCATTCGTTTTTAATAAATGCCCAGTGGGCAGACATATTTGTCTTCCTTGTGTTTTAATGGAAACAATTGGATTGGGTATTGCCTTGTAGCACTGCTATTTGATTAAAGTACTGTTATAGCTGAATGTCTGTGTGGAAAACATTATGAATATTTTAAGAGAGATTCATACTTTATTTTTGGCAGTAGAATACTAGGCCAGCAATGCAGCCTGTCAAATCCTCTTTGGTTAGCACAAAGTGTTCTTGTTTCTGATTGGTCCTTGCCTCCCAGGGCCTTCTGACCAGAGAATTGGCTTGACCAGATACAGTGAGAGAATCATGGGACAGTGTCTTGCAATGGGAATAAGTGTGAAAGGTGGGCCAAAAGGCATTTCTATTCTACTCTGTTTCCATGGCAAGAGAAACCATGTCCATGAGAACTGACATGACAAATATAATTTTTACACCATCAAAGAGCCTTAGAGCTGGCCAGATAAAATATTCATACATATCTGTACTATTGGGCATAATAACAGATGAAAACATATCTCTTTGTTCTGCCAATTCCTATTACACAGCGTAAGGCTTTTGTAATTAAAGGGATTATGGCACAAATCGTCTGTGAATAGTGAGTCAGTGTCTGAAACGTAGGGCATGATTATTACTGGGATTTGTAGTTTTTTGGGGGTGTATGAAAGTGACCTTCTTCACCACTGTGCACACAAACACACAGCACAGACAGTAAAACACGTCAAAGATGTGCACCAATCAGCGACCTGCTTTACTGTCATTCACCAATAAAGGAGGGGGGTGAGCTTTGGATTAGGGGGGTCATCTGACCTTGGCAAAGTGTACCAACTGCATTGTGTTGTCAGATGGCACATAGGGTCAAGCAAACCTGCTGGTTATAGTTAGACTAAAGTCCATCTTTAATCAATACAGCAAAGAACAGTTCAGAGAAGATTCTGCAATCTCTGATAGATTATGTAAAATGTCCCAGAAAATGTCTCTTTTTAAACCTCTGGGGTTGTCCTTAGCATACTTCCCAGACTGCCATCACATAGTGATAGAGAAGACATGGCAATGAGGACATACATGGAGTGATGAACCAAATCAACCGTAACACAATGTCACAGAACAGGAGGCACATTTATTGAGCTGTTTCACATCACTGGGAGAGGCTCGTGAGGCCGAAGCTCAGACATCGTATACAGATGCAGAAATTACAGCTTATAACCAAGAACAGCGGTACTGTAGCAACCCTGATGCCATGGATGAGGAGCTCATGTCTGTGAGCCTTGGTGTACTGGACAATTCCAACACTTGGATCTTTTAAAAACAATTATTCCCTTCTCATTTCTTACCCAAAAGAGCAAATATAAATACAATACAATTAATTTATATTAAGTAGAGTTTAGTATTAATTTGTACAACCAAGAGTGTGAGAGCCATTATTTTATTCAAATAATGCATTGAATGTAGTTCAACTACAATTTGATACTTCCTACAACAGAGCACATACACTGAACTACTAACATGCCTGGACGGCTTTTTACAATGAACACAAGGCTGTCCTTCTATTATTTACCCTTGATATTCCAGTTTAATATGTTTTTCAATATAAATATGAGTGACAGCAATTCTATAATATACTGTATCAATATTTTCAAAGAAAAACTGTAATGAGTCAAGACAGTGTGGAAAAAATTCAGGAAATCTGGCACTAGGTGTAAAATGCCTGTTGTCACCAGATGCGGGCGGTAGAGGTAAGAGAGAGAGGGGGTAGTTACGTACCTCTGGGCACTCACTTCTGTTGATGATTTCAATAGTGTGATACTTCAGAACTGAAGGTATTTAATACTTACTGTCATCCAGCAAAAATGTGTTGGAGTGAGGTCTCAATGCAACTGCTTAGAGTCTAATGCGAAGTCTCACTAGTATTTCTAAAACTGCAGCTATTGACCGCTATCAGTGCTGCTTGGACTATGCAATGTTTGAAACAAGCAGTCTGGAATCGAAAACCCATAACACCTGGGTGAAGAGGTCACCATGCCGACAAACTGCTTTAATGAACCTTTTCTGAGAGTTTGGATTATAAAGAAACTAGATGATTTAGGTGAAATCATGTGGTATGTAAAAATATTTCCTTTCACACATTTAATTTAATTTCAAACTGTATCAAACCTTTTTTCCAGAAAATAATGATGAAGAAAATACAGTTATTTGTAAACCAGCATCAACACTCCACAGCAAAACAGCCATGCAAACTGGAACCCTGTGCTTCTCGACATGGAAAAGGCAGAGAGAGCTTAAAGAATACGTGTACAGAGGGTCGCAGTGTCTCTGCTACATCGAGCTATCCATGATCTATTTACATGATCATTAAAAAAAACTCATCTATGCAAACTTCATTCTCAATTATTTACTTCATCATCCCTTTGCAAAACTAAAAAAAAATGTTTGCAATGAAAATAAAAACAACCATGACTGAACATAATAATCAAACAAATTGCATAAAAAACGAATAAAAAATAAGCTTTTGCTCTATATTTTTGGCCTATTTGGAAATACGTATTCATGAATGAGTAAACAAATGAGAATTTCAAAAATGCTAACGTGGGCTTCAGCTATTCCTTAGGTGCTACTGAGGGCTGAGACTCGACTTTCACAGAAACACCAGGAACACTGAATGAACCCTTAGACAATGAGAGAGACAGGGCCACAGTCTAGAATGGGATTTGAGGGTGCAGGCAATTCACTTTCCCTCCAACCAGATTTTAGTGTTGGTAAATAAACGAAATTAGGCTAGCTATGCCTTGGTGCAGGGACATTGTACATGCTAAATTGTCAACCGGATCCCTTCCAGTTTCTACACTGCAATAAAAATTAGGCATGCTGAGTCACACTGCTGCCCTACTGCATGCTGGGAGTGGGAAGGAAAGCAGGATTCAGGGAGAGAGAGAATTAATTGCAGTCATGTTTATACTTTAGGATCCAATTCCATGAATGTGAGAAATTTTGCCAAAACCAGCAACAAATATCAGTCAGTACCAGCTACAAATATTTATTTTTCACAGCATTTCCACCAAAATTAGGTTTGACCAATAATTTAATTAAATCTACAGAAACAAATAAGATTAATTAAATCAGAAATCATATTTGGAGTCATGGGGCTATGAGGATTCCTCTCAAAGGTTCGTTTATTTGTCTAGGCTTAATCTAAAAGGCTGAAATGAGCTTCCACCTACAGTGCATGACACAATCAGGTCAGCTACAAAGTACAGCGCATTCTTCTTCTACAGTCAAAACTAACATGGTAAAATGGCACTCAACTTCACAACAATGCCTAATAATCTTCCTGTTCACAATTTAATGAATTTCCTGCAAATACCTACCTGGTAAGTAAGGGTCCTTAAAAATATTGCAAAATGGCATTTGGTCAAATAAATAAATAAATAAACAAATCCTGCTGTGATAACCACGGTGGAGAATGTGTGATTTCCTTCTCATCTATGTTCATGGTAAAATGATAACGTTTTGCCCTGTACACACAATGCACTGATAAGTAAAGCAGCATCTCCCACACAGTTATCCGTCTGGCCTCGAAAAGCAAGCGTCAGAAGTGCTATTTGCCCCCTTTGCTTGCATGTGTAGAGACGGATGACAGAAGTGTAAGGATGAATGCCCATGAGTAATGCACAAGCCCACTTTGAACGCAAGGCATTTGAAACACTTTGAGCACACATACACAACCCAATATGGCAAATGGGGCAAAAATAATTGCACTGAATTTCATTGACAATTGGCAACAACAACAAAAAAGAATTAGAAAAAAGAAAAGAAAAAACGATTAATAAAAAAAATCTGAGTTGTGTGTATTGCCAAATTCAGTTAGTAAAACCACCAAACAGACCCACAAGTTAAGAGAAGGCGTTAGTAAGTACGGCCAGTAGTCCACCACACCTCCCTATGGCAGTGCACCTATGTAGAATGAGCAGCAGTGCCCCCTGCAGCCCAGGAGGCCTGTTGCTGACGGAGCCAGAAACTCTGCTGTTTCCCACCTCCAAAGTCAGGCTGCATCTTTGCTGTAATTTGTGGTGCCGTGGCAGAGTCTCGGGTCCTCGCCAGTACATCTTCCAGCTGCCCCCGCAGAGCCTGAATTTTGCCCAGCTCCACCTGCAGTGTCCGGGTGTTCTCGGAGCTGGGGGAGAGGGACAGACAGGACAATGGTATGACTACCCACCACACAGCAACTTTTACCAAACACTTTCAACACTGCAGGGCTTTATTACTGCCAGTCCAATTGAGGGCCTTACCCATCTCTACTGGAGTGGATCTGAGTCAGGCTGTGGTACAGCTCCTTCTCTGTTTTCAGGGTATCATTCAGACTGCTGTAGTCTGAAACCAGCTGTTCCAGAACAGTCTGCCAAAACACGAGATCAACTCCACTCAGAATGGAGCAACGCAGAAGCATGTGATGAGGGAGAGGGGACACCGAGCAATACCCCTTCAAGCAGCATTGTGGAAACAACCCTAATTCAAACTTCAAACATTCCTACCCAAGACACATGCTACTATATAAGACCAGAGCCCATTTTGCAGGCACTTCCCTGGATGCCTGCATGAAGAGTGCAGTACCTGGTGGTCAGTGCTGGAAGGGTCCTGCTGAGCCACGGCCTCTCTCAGCTCCTGTAGCTCTTTGGTCAGTCTCTCCACCAGAGACAACCCAGAGGGCTCCACCAGCTGCCTCTGAAGGTCCTGTGCACACGCACACACAACAACACACACACACACACACACACACACACACACACACACACACACACACACACACACACACACACACACAACACACACACACACACACACACACACACAACAACACGCACACACACACACACACACAAAGGACAAACCAATTATAAGAGAGAAGTTGCATTCTACAGACCAGTATGCTGCAGTACACCACAAAATCTCAGAAAAGAGATAGGCACTCCCACCTTTATAAGCTGTTCCTTGATGTGCACACTCCTAGCAAGGGCCTCCATTTCCGCAGCCTGGGTGTGCACCTCCTCCTTCTCCTTGGCCAGCGCGGACCGCAGGGTGGAGAACTCCAGCTGCATGCACAGGGACGACAGGGCGATGAGCTCAGCCATGACACCTGCGCTTCAACAGCCACAACCCTGAAAAGCTGCTCCACTCTGCTGCTCCTCACCTGGGCCTCCCTCTCCTTCCTCAGCAGCAGCTGCAGCTCCTCCTGCGCAGACTGGGCATCTCTCTGAGGACCCGCGCCGTGGTCACACAGCCCTGCACACGGGGACACACAGGGACATACTTCAGCAAACCTGCACCGACTCCCCACCCCTCCCATATCCCTGCTCGGAGCTGCCCAGGGTCAAGGGTGCTGGGTGTAGCATAGCACAGTTTCCACACTTACCCTCCAGCACACTGCCCATCGCTGCCTCTGCTGGCCTGGAGGTAATCATGGGCTGCTTCTGACACTGTGGGCTATCCTGCATCAGCTCCTGTGGTGGAGACGACAGCAAAGTTGCCAGAATGCAAGACCCTTGCAGCTGTAGCGGTGTTGAGGTGAGGACTTGTAGGTGTAACAGGTATAGCTCTGTGAAGAAGGATGTAGCAGGTGTAGGTCTATGCTGAAGGATGTAGCACATGTAGCTCTGTGTAAGAAGGGTGTAGCTTGTGCAGCTCTATGTAAGAAGGTTGTAGCTCCGTGATGAAAACACACTCACCTGGACGAAGACCTCCTTCTGGTGCAGCAGGCTCTGCAGGCGCCTGATCTCCAGGTGTGGGTGGGGGCCCTGCTGCTCCGCCTCCCTGCTCAGCTCCCTTGCCTCCCGCTCCCTGGACACCAGCTGCCTGCGCAGCTCCTGCAGCTCGTCCGTCCGCTCACGGATCACCTGACCCAGACGGCCCGCGCAGTCCTAGGACAGATAGACACCGCAGGCGTTTGGAGGACGGTACGATTAAACTCCATTCAGTCAAAAGATAAATGATTTGAGTCAGCATTGCTATGCCCTGGTGAATAATATCGCTTAACTAGGGAATGTGCTAAAAACAAGGGAGGCAATTTCTACAGTTTAGTTTGTGCTAAAAATGCTAAGCTAATGCATGGATGATGAGGAACGTTCACACAGGCAATTTGATATCGAATACTGTTTGTGACACCAAAGGAATAACAACACAACCTTAACAAATCTCAATAATCCCCCAAAATAACAAATACACAGCTATCCCTTCTGATATTTTAAGCTGAGGCATTATATTAATGATGATTATGTAAATATTCTCTGTAGTCAGTTGTTAATATGTGCCGCATTAATGTGAATATCTGAGTATGGCCTGTGTTACCTGGATGTACTGGTCTCTGGTGCTGACAGTGTGAAGCAGCTCCTGGACCTCGGCATGGTGCTGCTGGGCCTGCCTGCTGCGGTCTGACAGAACTTCCTGGAACAGGAGCTCCTTCAACTGCAGCTGCAGCCTCAGTTCCTCCAGCAGCCCAGCGCTCCCCACTGAGCCCTTACTCAGCAGCATGGCCCTCAGGTCCTGACACATGCACGCACACACACACACACACGCACGCACGCACGCACACACACACACGCACAAAAAATAGCTTTTTGGCAAATCATGAAATGGCGACTCTGTACTGTGACAACTTGCTGTAATACTGCTGTCATTTCTCAGCAGAGTAGTGTGTGCCTTGTGTATAAATACAAGGAATCAAATGAATGTTGCACAGCATCAATTTCTCATTGAAAAACAATGCTTTTACATAGGATGAATTAGCAACCTTGACAAGCAACATTGACAGAATGTATATAACACTCAAAGGACACAGGTCCTCCAAGCTGTGGGGGGCACTGCGGTGGAGTACCTGGGCCTCCTTGGTGTGCATCCGTAGGGAGCCCTGCAGCTGGCTGATGATGGCCTCTCTCTCCCTCAGGCTGTGGCCCAGTCTCTCCTCTGCCTCCTGCTTCAGTACCTGCAGGTTCCTGCTGGCCTCGGACACCTGCTCCAACTGCAGCTCCTTCCCCCGCGCCAGCCTGTCCAAGTGCTGATCCACACACACCGCAGAAGCACATGCACACAAACATAAAGCAACGTAGATAGACACACAGGGAAATGGGCAGGGAGTTACTCACAAAGACAGACCAATGCAGCTGTCATTATGGTGAAGCGCAGAAGAGACTCAAGGCCTCAGCATACTTCAAACAAAATCAAATTTGGCGTGTTCGCACAGGCTGTCGAACTGCTGTCGAATACGGCGTTGCGAGCAAGTGTCAGTATACTCTCTGCAACTTTACGTCTGTTCATTTAATGACGCTCCATGCCAGATGGGGGAGCTTGCTAGTCGCTAGACTACGGAACCCGAACAGTGAAATCCAAAACAAAGCAAACATCGGGCTAGCTCAATTGCGAGCACCCGAGGCAGATAGCCATCGACGCATCCTTTTACCATCTCCCTATAAAGATTACGCTGCATTGAACCGTTGGCACAGCAGACAACCCTTTCCTCCAGGTATGCAACTTGCATTAAGTACACCTAAAGACAGTGGCTCTATTTTTCTAATTGGGTAGGAAAAGTAAGCAAGTTACTAGATAAGTGCTACTCGGTAATACGTCTTAGATTTTACACACAGATTTTCTACACATAGCCAAGTTATCTAGCCGACTAAATGTTGTGAAATGTATCATCACCTAACTAGCAGCAAATGTAACTAACTGATATAACGGGCTATCTAGCTCATAATACGTTGCATCTATACACATATCTACACACTAGCTTACGTTAGAAACCTTAATGGAAAATATCCAACTAGCTACCTTGATGAGCTAACTAGCTAGCCATTTACCTTTGCTAGTTGAATTAGCGAAGGTAACACGTAGCTTTCTAGCTAGAATCAAACAATTGGCAAATTTGTGGTCATAGCGGTAGCCAGTTTGCAAGATTTTAAATAAGCATGTTCAGCAATTCAGACGGCTTGCTAAACTGGAAGGGAATAAACATTTTTTTGCTGGGCTTGCTAGTAGTAGTGGCCAATGATGGCTTTTATACTTTGCATAGAATTGTGCCACACATGTTAGCTAGCAACTAGCTAGCTATGTAAGCTATATAAACCAACAAATGTTAACTAGACATAGAAGGGCGCTAGGTTTTGTCATTTGGGCCGTGTGTAGAGGAACAGCTGGACCCGATGATAACAGAGGGCTGTGTGAAAAGTTTGACAAGTTCGCCTAGCCAGCCTGCACACACTGCAACGATCAAAGCCCAATGCGGCGCTTTGTTTTGCTCGCAAACCCACCATCTTAGCTGTGCAAACACACCAAATTCAATTCCGTTGGAAGTATACTGAGGCCTTCAGTCGGTCCCGAGTGCTTGTGTGTTAGGTGTGAAGAAAGAGGCTGTGTGCTTGCGTGTTGGTCTGTACCGTGATGGTCTCCTCATTGTTGGACAGGACACAGCGCAGTTTCCCCTGGTCCCTCTCCTTCTCCCTGAGAGCCAGCTGCAGCCTGCGCACTTCGCTCTCCTTCTCCTCCATGCAGCGGAACTTCTCATCAATAGCGTGCTGGTGGGACGGGGACAGAGGGACACACAGCTCTCACACCGCTGCCTAACCCTAGAGCACGGGGCTCACCTGCTCACTGTTCCCTACGCCTGGCTTTTCAGTGTCCCACATTAAACTGCTTTAATTTATTTTCTCACCCTGGCTGTTGGGACATTTGTCTTTTTTTTACACAAACTGACAATGTTTCCCATGAAGCAGTGGCTGTATGTGTGTGTTGCCCCCTCTCCAGCAGAGGTCAGTGTAGAGTCTTACCTCCAAGGCTCTGTCTCTCTCTTTGATGCGGCTCTTCAGCTTGTCCAGCAGGGCATCTCTGGTCTGACTGGGGTCCTGCTGCTGCTCCAGGAGCTCTGAATATTCCTGTGGAAGGAGGGAAGGGTGAGGCTCATCTCGCTCCCTCTGCACTGATGACCACACTCAGTGACAGTGCATGTCCATGTGCATGGTGGCCTTACAGGGACACGATAGTGCTGAATCCTGTGTACTTCATCTGTGTTAGTGTGTGTGTGTGTGTGTGTTAGGGGTGGCGAGGGCAAAGGGACAGGAGTGTCTGACCTGCATCAGCTGCTGTTTGTCCTGCAGGGAAACCCTCAGCTGTTGGATGGTCTTGTCTCGGGCCTCAACCTCCATCTGCCTCTGCCTCTCCTTCTCTTTGGCCTGCCCCTCCTTCAGCTGAAGATCAGCCTGAGCCTGCTGCAGAGAACTGCGCATCTCCTGGAGGAACAGAGGGGCTCAGTGACTGAGTCTCTCACAGACACACACACACACACACACACTCACTCACATGCACACACACACACACACACACACACACACACACACACACACACACACACACACACACACACACACACACAGGCCTCTCAGTGTCATAGACACCGCAGCTGCACCACCCAGCCCGGACCCAGGCCACACGCTCGTGCACATTCCCGTGCTGCCACTAGGGGGAGACAGTCTGTGCTGACCTGGTTGTGCTTCTCTGTGGCCTCCCTGTGCTGAAACACCTCCTGCAGGTCGCTCTGGAGGCGGTCTCTGGCCCGGGCATGTTCGGCGGCCTGCCGCTGGCTCTGTCGCTGGGCCCTCTGGCTGCCCTGCAGCTCCAGCTGGGTGGAGAAGAGAGCGCTCTGGAGGGCCAGGAGCTCTGCCTGCAGCTGCGTGGGTTCTGCCTTGGACACCTGAGCCAGCGTGGGGAGACACAGGTGCCGGGTGAGGGACTGGACCCTGAGAACGGCTGCACAGCCAGGACACTTGGCTCTAACAAAGAAAGCTATATTGTGAAGCTCCAATGCGCTCTTTTGCAGGACGGAGGTCTCACCGGCAGGTTCTGGAGCTGGTTGCGATTGGCCATCTCCTTCAGCTTGCGCAACATGTCATTCTGCCCTTCGATAACGCGGTACAGCTCCTCAGCCTGGGGTACAGACAACCCAACACTCAGGGCGGGGAAGACTGGTGGCCCCCTCAAAAAAATGACTACGGACGATCACTGCCACTGTCGAAAGCTATTTCAGCCTTTTTGTAGGGTTTACATCCTGAAATCTTAAAATGGCCAGGTTTTTGCCCTGGTTTGTAATCTGCAGGGACCAGGTTTGTAATCTGCAGTGTTACTGTACCTGTACACACATTGTTATACATCCAGGCAATGAAATATGCCATCCCTACGGAGCTATATACTGTATGCTAAATGCCCTTTAGATCAGTAGTTCTATCAGTAGTTGATGCAATGTCAAATTGTCTAAGATGCAGATATCAGCATAACAATTATTCTAAACCTCAGTAAGTGAGATGTGACTTCTCTCAAGTCATAACAAACAGGTGAAGCTCTTATTGCCCTTGCCTTGGTGGTAGATTGAGTCTCACCTCACTGTCCTTGGTGCTAATCGTCTCGCTCAGGCCCTGGATGCTGCGCTCCTGTTTCTGAGTGGCTTGTCTGACGGCACGGAGCTCGCACTCCATCTCATAAAGTTTCTCCTGCAGCTTCTGCTGAGCGCAACACACACGAATGATCACTGTGTGTATAGAGACTAACACAGCACAGAGTTATCAACACACACACACAGCCACAATCACGACGTGTACACAGACTAATACAGAGCAAAACACACATGGCCACAATCACTGGGAATACAGAGTGCAGGTTACTGCCCATAACACACAAGACTTGTGTGACCATATTTGTGTTACTACTGTGTGGTTTATGGCCATACAGTGCTGTCGGTGGTAAATATCTGTGTGGTTTGTGGTCATGTGGTGTGGCTGTGTGTGGTACTGTACCTTGTTTTTGGCCTCACTCTCCTGGATCTTCGCCTGCAAGGACTGCACCTGGAGCTGGGCTTTCTGCAGCTCACTGATACACTGACCCGCCGCACACTCATACTGGTTCAGCTTGGTCTTCTGCTCCTCGACCACGTTCTGAAACACACACACACACACACACACACACACACACACAAATGCACACATCCACGTTAATCATAAATACAGTGCTGTTGATCATTATTATGCAAAGTATGCATCTCACTGAGTGTGCACTTAGAAAAAAATGGCATCAGAGCAACTTGAGGGTAAACACAATAATCAGGCACAGCAAAGCATTTCTAACGTTATCCACACCAAAAGTTCCTTTATATTCAATAAATGGCAGACATTTTGTTTCTATTGAGCCATTGCGCAGCACAACAGGCTGGCTTGCATGTGGTGTGGACATTTTGCACAGTGCCTGGAGGCAGACAGAGGAAGAGAAAGAGAAAGAGGACAAGAGGCAACGAGAGAGCAAGAGAGAGAAAATGAGAGAGAGAGAGAGACCTCCAGTACATCTGACAGACCTTCAGGGTTTATAGATGGCTTCAGTGGGGTCTCCCAGAATCAGTCAACTGGAAGGACAAACCCCGCCCGCACGCATACCAGTGTCACACTGTGATAACAAGCTCAGCTCCCCCGCTACAGTTAACAGAAATCTGTGCCGAATCTCCAACATCCGAAAGCCTTAACCTTGCAGACCCAATTACACCGGAGCATGTACTGTATGAGTGAGATTCAACAGAGTTCATCATCCTGCAGTACAATATGGTCGGCTTTTCTTCTCAAACACAACACTGGGTGAGTATAAAGAGAAAGCTGTTGGGTCAGCGATGTGCTCTACGACTTCCTCAGGAAGCACCTCTTCCCAGAGCAGTGTGTCACTCATTTCCCTATTATTGACATTTGTGGTGCAACAGTCCCACACCGTTTTTTTATATAAACTCACACCCTGGCAATTGTGCCAGAAACATACAGCATCCACCCTACAAAGGCCCCTATGCTGCAGACTGATGTAAAACAAGTTATGAAAGTAAGTAGCAACACATCACAGAGACATTCTGTAAGAGACACAACATTTTACAGTATATATTTGTTTTACTTTCAATGGTAAATCATCCAGTATGCCTGTATTCTGTGGAGACAGCTGGGGGCAGAACAGGGTTGAATGAAAAGGCTGTCTTCCACTGAATGGCGTCGCTGCCTCCAGCTCTTTCTGAAAATAGGGCAGCTCTTGCTCTGTGGCTGCCTGCACTGCTTAACCTATATTAATAGACATGGCCTTTCCGTGGAGCGATGTTAAACCACAAATTGAAATGAGGAAAAGCCCAGCATTTCAGACAGATAAATAAACTTTAGAGCTTTGACAATGCAGGACAAATGGGCTCAGACAGGTTTAATCAGGTTAAAATGAAAGGTGCTGAATTACTGCTGGATTATAAAAAAATTTGTTCCCTGAAAACTGAAATTTGGAACTTGGCATGGAAATCATTATTCTGATCAAGAGAAACAGTATTGTAACTAAATTGTTACACATCAGGCCAGACAAAAATTCTACATATTGTGAATTAGTTTCCTTTTGTTTTTTCCAATCTCCAATCTCCAATTGTCACACACACACACACACACTTTAGTCCTGACTCACTTTAAAGAGTCAGCGGGTATGGGATTAGCTGCTATTTCAGAACCAGAAAGTCTTCTCCAATACTGCATTGGTAAGCTGCTCACAATTGCAGCTGGCTTTCAATTCTGCCATCAGATTAAGGAAAATATTTTTGTAATTCATGTGCTGGGATCACTGTCAGAGCAGTGCAATATAAATTAACTTAGACATTAAATTATTAAAATGGATGCACATGGACTACAGTCACATACAATCTGCTATAAATCTACATCAACTCTGGCCACCATAAATGAACAAGAACACTAACAATGAAATGTTGGTAAGTGAAGGTTTCCATCCATGACTTCACCTTATAATTTGACCCTTCACTTGATAGGTAGACTAATTAATATTGAAGTGTTCTGTTTTTTCAAGCTGCTATTAGAGTAATTGTATGACTGAGTGGACATAACCCACATACTAATCTTAACCCATATACTATTCAAAATGTGACTTATATAATTGCTATTATAAGTTAAGGATGTTAGGGTGTTTTAAAAAAACTGCATGACATCAGGAGATTATGGGTCTTTTAAGTAGTATGTGAAACAAACATCTGTGAACAACATGGAAAAACAAATATTTAGCCTGTCATTCGCCTGAATGATGCTACGCATGTCAGGGATCTTGTATCATAGCACCCAGTATTTATATACAAATCAATAGAAGCTTGGGAAGAAGATTGAGAAAGAGAGAGAGAGTGTGAGAGAGAAAGAGAGAGAGGATATGGCCTGAACTATGGTGCTATTCATAACAACCATTGCCATGGCAACACTAATGTTACCATGATGAGTGTAAGGGCAACCTTAGAGCCCAGAGCATGTACACAAGGAACTGATTGTGAAGAGCATTGTGAACTTAGCACTTAAAACACACAATTTTAGCAGTGTAGTTGTAGTCAGACAACTGAAAATACTGCTAAAGTGCTTGGCTACTCCTGGTCATATTAACAAGTGTAGAGATATATTTATATATTAACTGTTTACAGTTACCGGTATACTGTAAATGGATAATGAGCTTAAAATGCATTTACAGCTATGACGTAAGCATCCTCTTTAAACCATTTAGACATCTGAGTCAAATGTTTGCAACTATTTATAGAAAGAAAAAAAACAAAAACAAAAAACAATGACGTAAACTTCCTGTTTCCTCTCCTGGGCGTTCAAGCGGAAGTGATAGTGTTGTGCTGTGCAGTCTCAGCTGCTTGTGCGATATTCCAGTCTTGCGGAAATGCGGCCGAGATGTTTGGATGGCTGAAGCTGATTTGATACCTGCTGGAAGCGAAAGGGCCTGTACTCTGCGTAGACATCCTGCCATAGCTCGTCCAGCTCCGCCAGCTCCATCTGCAGGTCCGGCTGGGCCTGGGGGGTCACCAGCTCTGGGAAGCAAGCGCCGGGCTCGCAGCCCCCGCTGTAAGGGGTCCTGAGGCTCAGGTCTGAGAAGGCCATGCCACTGCCATTCTCGGGGTAGACGGACTTGACCAGGATGGGCAACCTGCTGCCGTGGGGGCTCTGGACGGGCCTGTACTCGCAGCTCCTCACCAGGCTCAGTGCCAGGTCCAGCTCGCTGGGGAAGCTGGTGGAGCCCGGCGGGCACACATGCTCCTCAGAGAATGACTCGGACTTCAGGTCCTCCCTCGCGTCCCCGTCCGCCTCCTCCTCTCCGGCGGCTGCCGTCTGGCGCCCGGCATCCACGGTCGTGTCCAGAGACTCGATGGACGACCCGCCGCTCACCCTGTCTGGATCGGTGTCGATCAGGGTCCTGTCTGGATCGGTGTCAATCAGGGTCCTGTCACTCTCGGACGTGGCCGGCAGGGAGTCCGGCACCAACGTCATAGCGGCGGAGGGCTCCTCGCTGCACACGCTGCCCGCCATGCTGGCCGAGTACCGGGTGGACGGTCCGCAGGAAGTGCTCCTGGCCAGCTTCCTAGGCACCCTGCAGACGGCCTCGTAGTCCGAGTCGGCCACGCGCAGGGCCGCACAGCCCCGGCACCGCCTGGAGCGCTGCGGGCCGGAGACCTCCGATGCGTGGCAGTGGTGCTGCTGCGACTCCAGCGTCTGCTCCTCGTGCTCCGCCCACGACTCGTACACCGAGTAGGTCAAGTCCTCCTGTAGCAGGGCGTTGTACTTGACGTCGTGCAGGCCGGAGATGTCCACCGTGCAGTCCACGGCCTTGCTTTCTGTCACCGTCCCGGCCGCCTGCTCGTCACTGTTGTTCTTGCGGTACAGGCCGCCGATGCACTGCCTGAGCCGGTCCTTCTCCATGAGCAGCTTCTGCAGACGTTCAATGGACAGTGCCTCCACTCGGGCGATGACCGTGTCAAAGCGGTACATGCGGTCCAGCATGAAGGTGCACTTGCTGCAGGCGAACTCGCCCTTGCCATCGCGGGAGAGCTCCCGGCCCAGGGCGTGGGACAGCAGCACCTGTAGGTTGAGCTTGGAGGCGGGGTGGAAGATCCAGCGCCGCTGGTTCCCACACAGCTCGCGAGCACAGATCCTGCACAGCTCCTTCATCTTACAGTCTAACATCTGAGTCAATGTCAATCAGGGATGATTTTCATCCAAAGTAGGGTTACTAAGGAATGTGCAATGAGATAAAGTGGTTTGTATCAGCAGGTTACTCTTTCTAAAATATATAGGCCTATTATACTTCAGGTAGTCAGCAGAAGTCTTTGAAAAATCTTTATATAACTTAATGAATATGCTCCGTCACATAAAATGTGCTATTCTGTTACCGGTTTTACTTCCATGCTCTATTGTTTTCTTTTTTTTCAGTGCAAGATGACCAGCAAGAAGGGGTTACAGCCAACTCGAAAAATAAATACATAAATAAAATAGATTAGATAGTAATACGCAGCAAATTATGATGCATTGTTCAAGTTTGAATGAGTAGCTCCGTTAGTATGTTTCCGCGAAAAAACCTTCATCGCTGCATAATGAGGATGGAGACAGACAAGCAAACAGAACGCTCCAGACAACTTAACAATCGTAACGCTGGGCAGTAACACAAGAGGTAACGTACAGGCGGTACTAAAAATGGTTGCTTCAAAAAAACTATTATATAAACAAGTTTAAACGGAGCATGACTGTTTTCATAAAGGACGTTTACAGGGATGATGAATGGGTCCTTGTCTACGTATAGCCCTTATGTGGTTATGCTGCCCTTGCGTTTCCATTCTGCAATGGAAATCGTGATGCAATAGAGTATAAATTAAGTCATTAGTAGCCTATGATCTGGACTCTTTGCCTCTGGGCAAACAAAAAATGTCATCAGTTCCTTCCCCGCCTCGTATCATCTTGTATTTCCCAATAGGCGAAATTTTACGTCGCCGCCTTCATCATCCCTGCCGCTGTCATGTGAAGATCGGCTGCTCAGGTTTGCAATATCATCACATATAATCCTTTAGTACGACGCCAAAAACAGCCCAGAACTCCGCGCATTCTGAACCGCTGAGCTGTTGAAAACACATCCGCATATATAAAGAGCCGGGAGTCCCGTTACATTGCGTCTTCGTGATTTCATTTTACCATCGCAGATAAAGAGGGAGGCTGCCAGACGAGCAAACGAACAGGAAAACCCATTGAGCGGACAGCAATGATGTGGCAAGTCTGTAGCGAGAACGTCGCAACTGCGGAATGTACCATTATCAGAATAGGGGTGTTCATTGTATCATTTCTACATCAAGGTTATTGAAACCTCGACATTGCAAAGAGACACATTTATTTGAAAAAACAGTGTACATTTCTAACAAATGAATATCTTCCAACAATAACATTTTTGAACCTTTAGAAACCTGAATAGACATCTGTCATTTCCGCAGCCGTAACTGTTGACGCTTCCTTTATTAAATGTCGGACTGCGGTGAGACATAGCGGTTTCCATAAATTCATGTAACCTTGCTATTTTGGGCTAAAATCACTGACACAGAAAAATTTAACAAGTAATACATTTTTCTATTTGATGGAATTTAGCCAATTAACAACAACAACAATAATAATAATAATAACCAACAATTATCTTTAATTATGGAATATATGGGGCGTTTATATTTATTTTAAATTAATTAACTAATTGATTTGCGTTTTTGTATAAGCGTGCTGCTACAACAAAAAAGGTCCTTTTGTGCCTCTTTTATAGGACTTTTATGGGAATCTTGTAGATAAAACAATCTATGTTTCTTACACGAAAACACAGTACCTATTGCAAGCAAACACTTGAATTAATAACAAAAACACTTAAAAGTCTTGAAACAATGACACCTTTGTAGATTGTGTAAATACTCTACCAACACAGGTGAGAGGAGCAGAACAAGCTCATAACGTTGTGCTATAGTAGTTAATAACATAAAATGTTCTTTTATAATACAAACTCAAGGTACTCTTGCAGCTCATGGTATGTAGTAATATAAGAAAACAGTCTAAACAAAAGCGCTGTCCTGTTCTTTACAAACAATTATAATCTAACAATTATAAACTAATAGATTGCACAGGACAGCAAAAGGAAAAAAGGAATGGCATGCCATTGTGTGTAAGTGTCTTTCTGAATGCACTACAAATACAAATGTCTTGAAGACATTTTTTGCTTAAATAGCTGAAGGTGTGCAATTTCATAGGGTCAGATGTTGAAAACTGACAAGGCAACTGATGTATACACGTAAATTATTTTTATTTTGAACTGCATGTCGAGTTAGTTCATTCTTCCATGTGTGCGTTCAGTGATTAACAGGGAGTGAATTCTCCTGGAGATAGGATTTCAACTATACGGACCAATGAGTGAGGGGGAGGGGGGGGGTCTATCTCTGAAAGTCACATGGTGTGTGCAGAGATGCAAGCAAAGCCCCTTTTCACAAAGGCTTGGCCCAGCGGAAGCTAATTACTGTGACTACAAAAGACACGCAAGTGAATAGAAGCGACGTCAGCCCCGGAGCAAAAAACCACGGGGCAACGTGGGAAGGGCAGGCAAATAGGGAGAAAAGAGACAAAGGAAAAAGCCAAGGGACACCTCAAAAAGCACTCCCATTTTTTACCTTGCGTTTTTTTGTCTTTTTACAATCACCACTGGCGTTAATCACTCAAGGGCACAAATGGCCATGGTGAAATAGAGCTCCACGGGAACACAGGATGTTCTTGTGAACGCAAAACTCCCTGAGAGCTTTTACACTGTACAAACCTCACAGTGGAAGACTTTCCTAGCTGTGAGTGAATATGACCCTTAGATGATTAATTAAGGACAGATTTGTGATATTCTGCACAAACGTGCATCGGGCAAAATGTCACTGTTACATATGGTACTGACGCAACCACTGTCAGCCAAGGCTAGCCTTGGCCCTGTGTTCATGTGTGAATCTGGTTTTGTGTGTGGTTCTACTGAACATAGCCAATGACTGTTTGTTTATGCTCATTGAGCATGTCGAGATTTCATTACTTTTGCGGTGTTATGGATGATTTATAAAACCTCTCTGTGTGTTTAGACAAAATCTGTCACCAAAGCTCCCAGAGCCAGCCACAAGAAGGAGGGTGCTAGTTTGGCTATAAACAGTAATGACGACTGTAATTAAACATCCATTTATTCTAATCAGTGATATTTACCAAATATTACAATGAAATTAAAGTACTGTCTTAGTCCATAGAATTTGTGGATTTGTATCATATAATAATAATCAATAAATAAGAAGCAATCGATTGGCTGTACTATAATATAATACTTATATTCTTTATAAACTAGCTTGCTGTGTTTAACTCTGTGAGTTTGAACCCTGTGAACAAGTCTAACAAAATTGACCCTGGTAACTCTCGCACATATCACAATATCACATCAGGGAGTTCATGACATTTTAGCTATCGCATAGAATCAGATTAGTTACCCCAGCCTATGCAACACAAAACCAATCTGGTGCAATCCAGTGGCTCCTGTTTTTGAAAACATATGAGTAATGGGTATTTAGCAGCAATTGGCATCAAGACACTCTTCTCTTGCAAGTGTGCCTTGCCTGTGTCTCTGTATCAGTATGATGTTAGTTCCATTCACGCCTTAATGGTCTGCTCAACCATTTGGTAGAGCACATTGTGACTTTTGCCATTGCTTTTTTCTAGGTGAGACTATTAAAGGGTTAAGTCAGTGACTCAATCTGTTTCTATTGGGAAATCCTCCAAAGTATTTTAAAAAAGTTGCAAGCAATGAAGGGTGAAGGGCGACATGCACAACTTGGAACAAGTGTGCTAGAAAGTACAAGTATACTAAATTTCAAGCTCATCGAACCAACGGTTATCACATCAGACCTTTGCATGTTATGCGAAATTGCCATAAATTGACTGTCTCTCTCAAGACATATAGAGACATATATGATGTTTCAGAACTTTGGATTGTACTGGAATTTCAAAAAACTGCTTAAATAACAGTAATGGAATTGTAAAAGGAAAACAAAACCATTAGGCTTTCAATGCATACAGTGCTCCTTACTCATATTCCTGAAATATCCCTTATATCTTGTGCTGTGAATCAGTGTATCATGGTGACAAATGGAGACCCAACTGCCAGGAACAATAAAGTATATGAATCATATATGCCCATCATGAAATTGTAAAAAGTTGACTTGCAGTTATCTGTATGCTTTTTTGCTACTGATTTTCAAAACTTGCGGAAGGGTTGCCATAAGGCAGTCTGTAGGCAGAATCTGAGCTGCATGGCTCCACTCATGACATTTGCATCCTTCAAGAGGATGATTAACACATCAAACAGCCAGGGAAGGGAAGACATGCACAGGTGGGTGTTTCTGAGGAACAGACACTGCAAAAATAAATTTGATCTCTCGCTAATAACAATGGCTGAACTGGAAGAACAAGTGAGGCATTTGAATAGTGCGTGAGTGATGAGAAGGTGTCAGCTTGACTGATGTATCACGTGTGGAAAGAGTGGAACGCAGAGGAATACAGATGCAATGCTCTCTTTATGCCTGAATACCAAACGCATATCAAACCCCGTTACTGCAAGTCTAAATTATGTATACTAGATCACAAACAGAGAAGGGCATCTGCTATGTAAGCAATGCTAGGTCACCTCAACTCAGTGTAATGAAGCAATGCTGTAAATGTATAAAAAAGGTATTTTAGTTAACATCACTGAGATCTCTTTGAGATGGAGTATTTTACAAGAGATTATGACCAACATGCCGTTGCACATCATTTAGATTGATTTACTTTGCATGGCTGAAAATAATGCACTTCTCTCACTCACTTTATTTATTACAAGGTGAAATTTGCTCCATTTCTGCAGGGGTGAGCAACCAATCTGACCTTGTCAAGCTCGGTAACCGTGAAAAATGGGGAACGGGGCCATGGACAGCGCATGCTATCTAAACACAGTCGCGCCATTCACACAGAATGGGGCTCAGTATAAAACAGACTAAGCGAGAGCCAGAGTGGAGAGCATTGCAAGGCTCTGCCTCCCCAGTGTGTTATTGAGTCCAGGAGAGGGCGTGCTGTGACCGTCAGTCACTGCAGAGTGAGGGCAAAAAAATGAAAACATGGGAGGCTGACTGTGACCCATGTACCTGCATTTCCTGATGAATACGCAGCTTCTCCTGGGCCAGCACATCCTGGAAGAACTGTGGGCAAAAGAGAGACCGTCATGCAATAGTGGTCTGGTCTTTGCACATGGTTTTATTTGCGCTGTCTGGTCGTTGCAGAACAAATAACATGGGTCCTGTTTACATTCACTCATGTGAAAAAAACCTACACTGAACCTTAATAGTGTTTTCAATCACTTCCAGATGAAGAGGGGTTATAAATATTTGCATTCCAATGATTATTCAAAATATTATAGTTCAATGAGGATTAAATATAATGAAACCATGTAGGAAAATGTAAGAATTGTCAATACAATTGACCTTTTAAATGTTACATTTAATGCACCTAAGTGATGTGATTCAGCTACTGTGTGTTTCAACAAATTTAAACACAAAGTGTGGTTTAAAATATTATATTATTTGCTATTATTGTTACAGTTCTGGGGGAAAAAATGGCTTGCATGTGCTATGGTCCTACTGACCTACATAATTACATTTAAAAATAAAAACAGAAATATGAATCTCTCTGAGAATCCAGGTCCAGTGTTTCTAAGTCAGTTAGGAATGTCTGGGCTTTAAGGCCAGGAACTCCATGTATGCGTCATAATCCAGCTACAATTACAGCAGGTCACACACACACGCACACACTCGCACTCAATCACCCCTCCAATATGGGCCCTCTTTACTCACAAATAGATGTCAATGTATGGTGTTGTTGCTTTGCGGACAGAGGTGTGTACATATTGCTTAACACAGCATTCAAACCTTTGAGTTACATGTACTGTATACCATTCTGACTAAATCTTAGATATTGATTGGGTTGTACTAAATGAGCAGTAGTAAACTGCACTAATTTCTGGAGGAAACAAAACACTGTGGATGTCAGGAAACTCATCCCATCGACCGTGAAAACATGCTCGACAGAGTATAAAAGAATGGCCTGAGCTGCTGCGGAGGAGGAGTGCTCTGTGTTTGAGGCTTGTGCTGTGTTGTGGGCGTTTTAAGACGTTTTGTTGAGCACTTCGTATGAACTAAGGAGCATGTTGTTGACTGAACTAAGACACGTGACAGACGGTAGACACAATGGCGACACGGCTCCAGTCTGCTGTACCTTGGCATCCTTGTCCTTCTGCAGGAGAGAGGCAGAGAGGTCCTGCACCCGGTCCTCAAGCTCGCCCACTCTCTCGTGGACGTGGGCCTTCTCGCCCGACAGTGTGGTGATCAGTGCCTCTTTGGATTGCAGAGCCTGGGTCAGCTCCTTGATCACTCTGCAGAACCAAGGAATACACGGTCGACAAGGGTCTACGGTCATACTGTTCAGACCTAGTATTGGTGAGGCATGCTAAGAACAATTGGCCTGTTGTTGTAGATTGAAACAGAACATTTCCATGCAGGAGGGGACATTTCACAGACCGTTATCAACTTTGATCTGGGAGAAAATATGGAGGAGGTGACTGGCCTAATGTGTGATTTAGTCTTACATCAGGGGCAAAACTGTGAAGATAACCCTATATGATATCATAGTGGGTAAAAAATTGAGAGCACACGCTATTCTTTGATTGGTTGGCATGATGATTCACTGTTCCCATGCCATCGCTCCACATTCAGACATCAATCAGTCGGCAGGGAGTACTGCACGTTGCACGTGGTGAATCGCTGTTCTGGCACTCCACCACTTGTATCAGTGTGTGAATGCAAGTGGCCTGTGTTCTTGGCTACAGGATCGGAGGGGATGAGAGGTCCCACGGAAGCAGAAATCTTCCCTGCGTGCTGTGCCGGGTGTCTTTACCTGTCCTTGTTAGCCAGAGCGTCCTGGTGGAGCGGTCCAGAGGGCTCCATCTCTGCGGTCTCTCTCAGCCTCTTCTCCACAGTCACGCGGCGCAGGGACTCTGACTCTGCCAGGCAGGCCATCCTCTCTGCCTCTCCCCGAGCTAGCTTTGCTTCCTGTGGACCAAGGCCGAAATCACCATATATATTGGGTGGGACACATCCCCCCCAATATTCAGATATGCTCAAAATGTCCCCCCCAATATATAGCCTAGCTGATATAAAAATATAAATGATCCCCCCCAATCTGGTTAGCCACCCAGGGAAACGGGGGGTGGTTTAGAGTGCAGCCACTGGTTTAGAGTGCAGCCACTGGTACGTGAGTATATCATAGCGTGACCCCTTGTACAACATAATGAGGTCTCCACACACCATTGCCATTCTTACTCCTTCTCCTTGAAATAATGTAGTAAAACGGGGAACGATATACACATGACAATGTATTTGAGTGAGTGCTATGCTTCACATATGCTTCTTTGAATACAGTATAGAGACAGTAGATATTCTACAGTATGTCCACCTCCTGCAAGAGCTGGATCTTGGTCTCGAGGATCTCCTGCATGTGGTCGATCTCCTGCTGCCTCTCCTCGCTTCGTCGCTGGAGTTCTGCCTCATTGTGATTGGTCAAGCTCTCCGCTGTGGTCCTATCAAAGCATAAGAGGAGCAGTGGGATCCAGAGGAGCTATTACAGCAAAGAGGTGAACACTGTATCCATTGTGTGTGCGAACAAAAACAAGTGAGATTTTTTTTTTTATGGTTAGAGCCCTGCACTTTGGGCTTGAGTTCATGGTCAGACACTAAGCATTGGGATGTACTTTAACAGCAGCACTGAAAATGAATGGGCTCAAGAATGTGAATGGTTTGTGTTACAGAACCCCCTGGACAAGGGGATCTGTTAAGCAACTGGATAATGTACAACTATACTTAATAACTAGGCTCTCATTAGAAATAAAGATTCTCCTTCCACTAATTAGATAAATAACTAATGCATGGCAAGTCACTTATACACCAAATGGCCTCGGTTTTAACTTAATATTTTCTGAACCATCTGTTTATCCAGAGCTAATTGGCAAGGCTTGTCCAGCACTGCCTCGGGTCATCCTGGGGAGTTATGAGGTCATCCAGCTCGTGGCTGCATGAGTGAAGCTTATGGGATATAATATAGGTACCACATTCTCAACTGCACACACCAAACAATGGCCTTTACTGAATTACCGTATATATCACAGGCTCATACACACAAGAGGAACACTGGTAGATGTTCACATGTTCTAGGCTGGCTGTAGGGCTTCTTTTTATTAAATTGTTGTGTTCATTGTAATGGCATAAGCTTGGTGTAATTTATCCAATCTTCATATGGAGACAGGAATAAGGCTACCAGGGGAATAGCCAAAAGGATATGCTTTTATCGTTTCCTGTGGGATAACATAATGGTGCCTCTGCCCTTTGTTGCTATGACCTTTTTAACATCTGCACATCTGTCAGTGAGTTCACTCAACAACATCCAATAATCCTTCAGACTGTGCTCTGGAGATGTAAAATCTTCACCTGCCTGCACTAGGTCCCTACATCTCCACCTGCCTGCCCCGGCCCACTACATCTCCACCCGCCTGCCCCGGCCCACTACTGTACATCTCCACACAACTGTCGACGAGTGCATGCTTTTTTCTTTTTTACTTTTGACAATGATCCGGGCTCAGTTGTCTTGTTTATTCTGGAGCAGAGAGACGATGAGCTTAGATTGCAACTGTATCAGTCGGACTGGTGTCCATTTGGAGAGCCCGGGAGGAAGAGGACTGGACCCCTTTCTATACTATACTATACTATATATGCCATTTAGCTGACGCTTTTATCCAAAGCGACTTACAGTAGTGAATGCGTACATTTTTCAGTATATGTGGTCCCAGTGGGAATTGAACCCACAACCTAAGCGTTGCCAACGCCATGCTCTACCTACTGAGCCACAAATAACCTTTCAAGGGCCCTCACTCAGGCTAAGGGGATAGGGTCCATCCTTACGGTGGCGGGGACTCTGGAGCACAGGAGTGAGCTCATCTCTCTGCAACCTCCAGCTTAGCACAGCAGCATTGGGTCTCAATGGGCTCAAAGGAGACCAGTAAACTGAACGGAGTGAGAGTGAAGCAGGCTAAACAGGACCTAACCCAAATATAAAACCAGTCACATCCACCCAGGGCAGACATTGCATCAGGAGGTCACTGATATCAAAAAGGTGGTTGGTATTTTTAAACTGTCCCGACAAGTAATCCGTCAACCTTTTTGATATAATATGATGAAACATCATCGTTTCCTGATTTTCATATAGCACAGACTGAGGTGGTCTTCAGGTTTCAATAGGGAATATAACTTATCCTAGATGGGACTGTCAATGTCTTTCTCAGTTTAGGAGATAGACAACTGGTTCCTTAAATCAATGCTCTTTGGAAATGAATGAATTTCTCCCCAATTCTGGCTCTTTGGAAATGAATGAATGATACCCCATTCTGCCTCTTGGGAGGGGAAATGATTGAAACCCTCCTTTGCTTTGGTTTGTTTATATTAAGTTATTCCAATCCTACCCCTCCACCAAGTCTGAGACCAGAGAGTCTTGTGAAGCTGGGGGATCAACATGTCACATCAAACAGGAGCAAACTGTAATTCTGGCGGAGGTGAGGCTTCCATAGTCCCTCAGTCAGCAAGAAAATCATGCACACCATGTAAACGCCCCCCCTTTACCCTGTCCTCTTCCACCTAGCCACCAGACCTCATTTGGGGGTTCACTCTTTGCTTGGAGAAGTGCTGATATTCAATCCAGCAGAGGCATGTTAAGATATTAGCTCTGCCCTTTTGCATTTGGCAAGTCAAAACATTGGGAGGAACGCCGGCGGCGGGTACCCTTGCAGCTGCTCTTTGGAATGTGTGCACCAGGAATATCAGCACCTGGCTGCTAGAAGCCAATATACTGATTATTAGTCTGTGAACGTGGATTAGAGTCATACCATTATCAAGCAGTCGTAAAATACTGAGGTCTTATAATATATTAAATATATTAGATGATATATTCCATTCCACATGTTATTTAATGCTGTGTGTTGAATATATAAAATATGATGATTCATTGCATGTACTACTGTACTGGTGTAGTTATTTTATCCCATAGTGTATCATTGTGTTAACTAAAGAGAACTCGACCTGCTTATAGTAAAATGGGAGCTACTCACTCCCAATGTCTAAAATACAAAAATGTGAATATAAATTCAACTCGGACACATATACATACGAGTCTGACTTACAGAGCCTTGTCAAGAACCTGCTGTTTCTCCTGTAGTTCCTGCTTCAAGCTCTCCACCTCTACTTTCAGCTCAATGTTCTGAAATAAAAAGAGTAAATTTAAATTATAAATTTAGAGGAAATCATAACTATGAATTAAATTGAAAACAATTTATATACAATTGAAAAAGTTACTCTGAAATTGTTGTGCATGGACACTGGAAACAGTCATTTACAACAATATTTTCCACAGTAATGGAGCAATATTACTACTTTTTTCACAACTGTTGAACATTTGACAGAATTTTTCAACGACTTTTTTATTAGAACAAAAAAAACATTAAAGGCCTTAGTCTAAATAAACCTCCTGCCCTTGCACCTAATAGGTTATACATTTTGTTCTTCAACTTGTAATAATATATGATTTATGCCCTCTATATTTAAAGTATAATTTAAAATGTATAATTCCCAGAGGGAAAAGCACTGAAGTGAACAAGATTAAATAACTGCATAAATGATTTAGAGAAATTGATTGAGATGATATGTGTCAAGAACATGCTTCAAGACAGGAATCGATCACAGACCCTTTTACACAGGGTCAAAAGACACCTCAAAAGGGACATGAATCTCAAAAATCAATCACTGGGCTACCTGTACCCTACACCTGAAACATGGTTCTCATTTATCCTTAATTAATAAAGGACCAGATGTTTTACATGTTTTACAAACACTGACACAAGGACACCGAGACTCAGTTCCCAATGATCCCAACCAACGAGTGTGTACACCAGTAGCACATTCAATCCTCTCTCCCATCCCTCAACTTCCCTTATTAAAGTTCACTTTGCACCTTTTTTGCCCGCTCTGTAAGAAGAACCATGGGCTGTGTACAGAAGAGACACACATCTATCGCTTTTTTGTTAATAAGGGACAGGAGGTGGGGGGCTGCATGATGTCACTTAACACCAGCATGGGACATCTTTCACTGTCATCACCTTTATATTTAGATGGCTGGAATGTAGGCCAAGGCTCTCAGGACTGTGGACTGTGGCAGCTGAGGCCTGTTATTTACCTTATTTACCTGCACAAATTGACATCTATGTCAGTCACTGATTTTTAAAAATGGTTCTTTCGGCCATCTGTAGGGCCCCAAACGTAACACTCTTATGATGGTAAGGGGGTAAACATTTCTGTCCCGGTGCTACACAAGGATGGGCGTGGCGAGACAAAGCTGCCTTTTCCTGTGTGACTGAGATGCCGCTGACCTTTTCGGCAGGTCTGCATTGCCACGAGGGATCACTCACAAATCTAGCAGTCCCCTGCCTCTTACACCAACCCAAACACTCCAGCATCTCATTCCCTTTGTCCAGACCCATTCACTGAACCCCACTTAGCATTTTTTCAACTGCGGCCTGGAATCAATCAACATTTGGCTTTGACTGACAAACAAATACACGAATAAAAATGTCATCACAAACACAAGACTTTTGGTGAAAAAATTAAACATAAAAATGTCATCCAGGAACAGCCCTTCAAGTACCATATATCCCAACAACAACAAAAAGGCAAAATGACAAAATATGTACAATTCTAACATTTTAAATGAATCAAACCGTAGGTGTCTCCCCAATTTCATGGAAGCTAAATGCACCTAAAAATAGGAGTAGGTCTGGCCACCTGCTTCTTCCCCTTGGCCCCACAGCAACTGGGACACTTTTAACTCCCGTTGCCCATGTCTGGGGGAAACAGAGCTTGATTGGCTGGATCTTTACAGATGCCTGGGCGTAACCACTAAAAGTGTCAACGATAGCGCCCATCGAGCCGCACACACACCCAAGGACCCACAAGCACCGAGATCCACACTGACCTGGCTTGAGGGGTTCGATGACAATAATAGCCCCTAAATTAAGGTCAATGTGCAGCTCCCTTCCCCCATTCCATTCACATTTGGGTCAGTAGGCATAGCATTAATTTATAACCCAGGCAAAGATACACACAAGGTCAGTCACAAAAATAGCTTGCTTGGCAGTAAGATGGCCAGTGCACCCAGTGTTCATACTTTATTAGCTTCCAGTTGACCTGCATGATTTTGTTATTATTCTACTGCATCATTTTGTACATAAGAAAGTAAAGAAAAATGTACAAAGTCCTTCAGAACCCATCCTTTCATGTCCCAGCTAGCTGAGCCAAACATCACAAATTACAGTGTGATCTTGGCGTGTAGATTGTCTTTGCAAATTATTTGCCATTTGGATGCTCGTGGCTCACCGGGAAATGGACATGAATGTATCACAATAAACGTATCAACAGCTTTAATGACAACAGTACATCCTAATAAAAATGTTCACATCTGGAGCATTAGAAGGAGATAGCCAAACATAGTCGGGACATAACTTATTTCCTGAAAATTAATCAAATATTCACACATATTTCATAACATTAATTTAGTGGATGCTCTTATCCAGAGCAACTAACAAAGCAAAGTGCACACTGTAAGTGCATTCAATTGGTTACATTTTTCAAGCAATGAATATAAATATATTTAACCAAGAGAACACCTGCCCAAACAGTTTGATCAAAAAGGGCTTTTTCTTTTTTACATTTGTTTGTTTGTTTCAAATTTTTCCCCAATTTAGTAGCTAATTGTACCCTCTTTCTACTTCAACTATCCCCCCTTGTACTACGAGCTTCCCGCCATAGCACTAGGACCGGCAGTGACAAAGGCAAATGAACCGCCTCCTCCAAGACGGAACACCAACACACGTTGACCGTGTCACACAGAGTCACTCTTATACGCAGCAAACTCCTGCCATCTTCCCTTTCCCCTCCCCAGGGGCGGACAGCCAATCGCCGCCTCCGAATAGGACTCCCGGCTGGTGCCACCTGGGAATCAAACCCTGGCTGCAATGGGCAACTTGCACTGTGGGCAAGTGCCTTTACCGTTACGCCACTGGGGGCCTAAAAAAAGGTTTGTTTTGATGCCAGTTTTTATATTTTTGCAAGTAGAAGTGCGCTGACATACTTGTCTGTCTGATTCTTCATTTGAAGGATTTGAATTTCTGAAGCTGATCTCTTATTTGATAGGGCATTTGATTTGCTTAACTGTACTGATTATACTGCCACAGGTATGAATGAAGCACCTCTGATCCATTGTGTTGGAGAGGATTTTCCAGTGCTATACCTGGACAGTGCTTTTGGTTGGGCAGCAGACAATTCTTTGAGGTTCGGAAATGAATTTGACAAGCTCCACCACAATTCTATAACAACAATGCCAAGTGTTCTCCCATGCATTTTCATGAAAAGGATAACCACACTCTCTTGAAATGAAACTTGTAATCGCGACAGCTCTAGAAAATATATATATAGTAAAAATATATATATATGATCCATGAATCTGCAGCAATAATGTCCAGCACACACTACAGGCAAATACTGTCACTGAGAGTAGCATTTTCTAAAAGGTATGATAAATTATTTTGTCACATCTCAGAAAACTTTCTATATTTATTGTCAGATTTGCACAAATATCATGTGCAACCACACCTCTGGCTTTCATGTGCATATTGACCAAAATGAGCCATTCCATACCCGTGGAATGCATGAGCAAACTAGTAAAGAATAATAACAATTGAATTACAATTTAAATCAACACAGATAAAAATGTGACATAATGCCAGGAGCTCACATGAAAATTTGATAAATAAATAAATAACATTTCATATTAAAATGAAGAATCCATAAACAATATTATTTAAAATAAACTTTAGGTTCAGGGGAGCTCATTATACAGCCAGAGTTTTAATGTGCAAAACGACTGAGCTTAAGATGCAGAGAGATCTGAAACCAGCCATCCATGTGCATTAACATCACCTGCAGGAAAGACCAACTGATCTAACCTACTGTAGCCCGGGCTGTAAGGTGAGGTGTAATCTAAGAGCAGTCTAGTAACACACAACACAAAAAGAAACAAGCTGTACAAAATAAATAGCAAAGCTGTACCAAAAATCTGTAAACAAAACAAATCAGAGCAGGCCCGTTTTTACATGAGTTAAGATAGCTAGGATATAGCAACCTCAATCAGTCTTAGAAGTACTGTTGTCAAATAAGATGTCCTTGATCAGCATATTCAAACCAATTAGTACCAACAGTGTTCCCAGCACTAAAACTAGGAAAACTATGTTGACTGCATGATATTTACTACATTTTGTATGCATAACAATCCCTGCAGCCAAGCTTGAATGTATAGCCTCTCAGCTATGAAGTGTCTTTGAATAGCAACATGAGGCACCAGCAGACACACACACACAGCCTCCGGACACAGCCAGGCTTTCCCAGCCAGGCACACCCCTCCATGGCCCCTTCACTCACCCTCTTGTACACATCCTCTCTGCTGTCCTCGTACTTCTGCTGGATACGCTCCTCCAGGAAGTAGATTCGGAGCTTGAGGCTGAAGTTCTCCTTCTTCAGGTCATTGAGGTGCTGCGATAAAGTGCGGTAACATGACAAGTTAGACATGACAGGTCCTTCCAGGGGGGCATCTTGGAAGCCCCCTCAGTCCCGCAGCATAGCAGCAGAGGCAAATTCAATAAAAAAGAAAAAAAGAAAAGAAACAAAAAGCAAAGAAAATCAGGAAGTTGGCCTAGGTCTGTGACAACAACAACAACATCAAAATGCACGCGAGTCTAACACATGACGCATGACACAGAGGGCTTGGGCCCTTCTACTCAGAGTTCTGCCCCTGTTCTCTCCATGGTCTACTCTCTGCTAGGTAGGAGGAGGGGTGGGAGGCTGGAGCCTGGTTCCTTTTTTTAGTTTAGGAAGGTATCCCAGGAATTCTCTGGCAGGCAGGAGTGGGCTAAGGGACAGCGGGTGCAAGTGGCATGTAAGCTGATCCCAGGCCCTGACCAGGAGAGAGCGAGCGAAAGAGAAGGAGAGAGGGAGGGAAGGAGAGAGGGAGGGGGCCAATCTGGTAGTCTCTCTCTCGCTCTCTCTCTCAACTGATCAGGGGGCTGGGAAACAGCTGCTCCTCACAGGCCCCTGTGGCTCTGGTAGGTGTAACAGGAGACTGTACACCAGGATCTCACCATGCTGAGACTGACCCCTGGGTCTCAGACGAGCAGAGGGATGGACACGGGACATGGGTGAGACCAGGCCACAGCTGAGGCAGGGACAGGGTCCAGTCACCCATCAAATCAAAATATGGAAAAAAATACACCAAAACCTTCAAACCTTCAAACCTTCTCCAAATGAAAGGCAAAGGTCTTACCCTGATTTTTTTTCCAACCACCTCCCCAGTAGTTCAAGAAAAATATTAAACCTACCCAGTGTTCACACAACCAATTTGAACACCCTGAACATCCACTTCAGCAGATTTGGGATTATGAAAGAGTTCATGATTTGGAATTGATAGGGTTGAATATAAAACAGGGAAAATTATAAACAGTGAGGGAAAAAATCACTTTTCATTTGGACAGGATGTCTAAATCTCTTCTCTACAAATATCAGGAACACCACTAGGAAGCAGAGCATTTTCTGTAAAAGTACAAAAAAATATGTACAGTTTAATTTAGTCTGTGCCAGACGAATGCCAGCTTTCCCAAAATTTCATCTTCACTAATTATGACTAACATTTGACTATAACATAACACAGATTTTGGCACCACAGTGACTTTAGTAGAGCTGTTGTGTGCAACGATCTTGCAGATACAGCCCAGGAATTCCTCAGAATCTCTGAGCCAAAGGAATAATACAAAAATACAGACAGCAAAAGTGCTCAGTGCTGTGCCATTGCTATGTGACTTCACAGAGCCAAAATGGCTCCAGTGTTAATACGACACATAATCTGTGGTGAGAGCCACCATCGGTGTGGAACTCCACACAAGCAATGTGCTCAGCACCAAGTCAAACTGTTTACATCAAAACCACTAAAATATGTCAAATGGCATTAGGTAAGGTACCATGAAGAACAAATAAATACATTATTTATTTATTATTTACCGTTTTAAAGGTCAAAAACCATTGTCAAGCCCAAACACTTTTCACAGTTATTTATTCACAGCTACTATGGATATGAATATTAAACTATTTTAAAAACACACCTAGAGGGGCCACTGTATTTAAAATGTAAGACATTGACTTTAAGTACAGGAAAGATGAATCAGAGGAGGGCACTGTTTCTCCACAAACTGAGACGACTGAGTTTGCAGTGGAAACACGAGACAGTGGGAACACTGCACTGGCTCCGTCTATTTTTAGGGAGGCGTCCGGGCTTTCCTGTAAATCCCGACCCCGACTTCTGGAATTCCAGATCAGAGCCGCTCTCGCACGAGAGAGAGAGAGAGAGAGAGAGAGAGAGAGAGAGAGAGAGAGAGAGAGAGAGAGAGAGAGAGAGAGAGAGAGAGAGAGAGAGAGAGAGAGAGAGAGAGAGAGAGAGAGAGAGAGAGAGAGAGAGAGAGAGAGAGAGAGAGAGAGAGAGAGAGAGAAGAGAAGCGGCACATGGCTGAGTCAGGGCTAAGCGGGGGACGTGCAGCACATGCGCCCATAAAGCGCTGCTCACGCCTGTCTCCAGTCTCAGGCGGAAAACGTGACATGCCACTGCATGGAGCACATCACTATCACCAAGGGCTTTATTTAGACTGCTCCTGGAGCCCAAACGTCACACTCACATCTGTTTTAAAGGCACGTTTTTAATGTGGTAAATCAATTAACTTTTAATCAGCTTGATTTATTATTATGATTTTGTCACTTCAAAAAATAATTTTATGTTCATATGAGCTATTCTGGCTTGCAATTACTGGAGGTATGCTGTGCTTCTAATAACTTCTGCTCTTTTGGTGGGAATGAGCAGTTGTGTGCAACAATCTTGAGAATTTTCTGCTTATGAGACAGGTGAAGGAGGGGAAAAAACACTCACAGCGAGTAATTTGTTTCCTGCCATTCAGTTAAATTCATGAATGAAAGGAAAATCAGAATGATGTGACTTTGTACTACTGCCCTTCTGGATTCAATCAGGAGAGAAATGCTTGAGAAAATTTGTACAAAGACTTGATTAAATAAATACGACCGTTTGGAATGTCTTGTCCATTTTCCCATTCGGTTCGCGTATGAGTGCACTCCTGCGCTGCTGTCAGAGAGAGTTGTGGGTAAAGATGGTTGGGCTTTTCCTTTGCCAGTTGGAGCTGGAACCAGCAGGCTTGATTTAGGAGACACAACAGTGTCTGGTTTATATCTCTCTCTCTCAATCCTGGCCTATAAGCGTGCAATGGGTCATGAGGAGCTCACAGGAGCAAGTGCATTTGCCTGTTTGTCTCGGTACAGAGAGAGGGATTGAGACAGACCACAACTGTGCAGCCAAGTGCAGAGTCAGTGTCTGAGATGGGCCAGCAACTGCACAGCTGAGCTCAGAATGAGTGCCTGAGACAGGTCAGTGACTGCGCAGGCGAGCTCAAGAGTAAGGGATTGAGACAGGTCAGTGACTGTGCAGCTGAGCTCAGAGTGAGTGCCTGAGAGAGGCCAGTGACTGTGCAGCTGAGCTCAGGTTGAAGACCTGAGAGAGGCCAGCAACTGTGCAGCTGAGCTCAGAGTGAGTGCCTGAGAGAGGCCAGTGACTGCGCAGCTGAGCTCAGAGTGAGTGTCTGAGAGAGGCCAGTTACTGTGCAGCTGAGCTCAGGTTGAAGACCTGAGAGAGGCCAGTGACTGCGCAGCTGAGCTCACAGTGAGGGCCTGAGACAAGCCAGTTACTGTGCAGCTGAGCTCAGCTTGAAGACCTAAGAGAGGCCAGCAACTGCGCAGCTGAGCTCAGAGTGAGTGTCTGAGAGAGGCCAGTGACTGCGCAGCTGAGCTCATCTGAGATGGGCTAGGGTCAGGGACAAAGCCATGCCAGTAACAACACGTATGAATTCAAGTAAGGGATGGTGGCTCCCACTACTGCGCATACAGCCACAAAAGCTCTGCTTCGCATTCTGGCGTCTCTCAGCCTTGACTAAGTTGCGTTCCACCCAAGTCTACAGTAAAACCGCAGGGAAGATCAACACATGATCCAAACTTAATAATCCCAGAACAGCTCATTTGGAAAAATATGGTTTACTTTATTATTACACTGGCTAATAAAATGAAATCATCTAATTTCCCTGCACTTTCCTGGTCTGTGCATGGTAACAGGCCTGGAGAAAGATTAACTGTTTTCTGGATGACAAACTTTACATTGGCAATAACTACTTTTTTCCTTGAATATCATTTGCTGTTCAATATCATATTCACTGGGATGAAAGCAAGATACACTGCAAGATATCTCCCAGAAAATCCAGCAAAATCAATAATAGTACTGAGAGGAAAAAAACTCCAGCCAGCATTCATACACTTTCCAATGTGCACTTACGACACTGCACATTTACTGGCTGAGTCTCATTCACTGCATTTTTTTCTTAATATGCATTTACAACCAACCAATGTTATGTTACTATGGTGCTAATGCAGTCCTTGCAGGAAAACTGCTTGAACAAGTTTTATTTTCAAATTCTTTGGAGAGGGTGGTCGGAAATGAATGGATGGACATGGCGTAAATAGTCTATCTGTCTATCTATTTAAATAATTAATAATTATCCAAAGACACATATAGGTAAGTATAGATTATGTTACCCTGACCTACTTGTGTGAGCAGAGCGTAAAACTACTACACTGCAGGTGACAATTATCAATAATTATAGTCTGTAACAAGGAGGTGGGGTGAAAAGAACAAGAAAAGCCATGTCAGGAAACAAGATGCTGCCCATTGAAAGTCAAGTAACAGACAATTAAGCCAAACTGACTTTGCATGCCTTTGAGAGATAGCCTAACATTAGTGCACAATTAGAATCCACGTGCAGGCGTATAGAAACAAGCTCAGACCAACTGAAATAAATAAGAAACTACTCAACCCTCCAGAACACCATGTAATGTCAAAAAATGTACACTACAGAGATAATAATACTACTACTAATAACAGTACAGAGACTATCCCATGATATGTACTAGGACTTCCCCATTTGTAAGGGGTGTGTTCACATGTATAAAAATCTCAGCTGTTTCTAGATTCTAAAAAGTAATGCCAATGTGAGAATTTGTACTTTGTATAGTTGAAAACAAACCACTGCCGTTCAGCCTGAATGCAGTCAGTATGATACATCTCTGCTCCGAAATGAGCCATGTCATGTGCCTTGTCTGCATGTAGAAATAAGGAGAAGAGCCTAAAATGATGGCTTAAATATTAGGAAAATACTGAAACCCAGACTGATAAATCTACAGAAATGCCTGATGAACGAATGTTTCAGTTGTATAATCGTTGTTCTTAACCAATTCTTCCGTTTCATGCTGGTCTTCATATTGTGCATACCTTAATATAATGTGGAGACAAGTATCTGGGTTATTAAAGTCCATGTGTGCCCTTTTTTTATTAATAATCACATGCTATTGCATAAGTGACTCATTCTATCACCCTGCATTTACCCCATCAATATTCCTATAAATTATGTAACTATTCCATTTTTCAAATTCAGTTTTACTTGCTTCCTTCTTAAAATTATTACGACCAAGCATACCTCATACATCCTATAACATTCAATACAAAAGGGATGTAAAATTCCATCTGACAAGAAAAATTGTCACTGTACCACATTTGTTCACTGTTTACAAGGGCGTAAATCAACCAGAAAATTTACAGCCATGCTTTTCTCAGTATGCTACACAGCCAGACAGAATGGAATGTGTTAATGTTTTGTGCTGTTATCTCCCCAATAGATTATAGAGTCTTCAGAAATTATTCCTGTCAAACACAGCCTACAATCGGTGGGGATATAAAATTACAAATATCAGCTAGGGCAGGGGTGGCCAACCAGTCAGAGACTACACGGGGGGGTGCTACACGCGAAATAAAACCGGACACCAGTTCATTTATTTCGCGGACGGTGGGGGGGTAAGACGAATAAAAAAATTGCAAAAAAGGTTGGGGACCGCTGCCCTAACTGTGTTTTTTTCGTCTTCTGAAATTTTGCGAGCGGTGCGCGTTTGACGAAAATACCGTATTGAACTCAAGCGAAGCGAACACGCACATAAAAAAAAAAAAACCACAAACTTCGATATGAACGTAAGAGCCGCATGAAACCAGGCAAAGAGCCGCATGCGGCTCGGGAGCCGCGGGTTGGCCACCCCTGAGCTAGGGGATGGATTTTTGTCACTATGGAATCAAATATACTAGTTTGTGAGGACCAAAACAATGGGTCTTTGGCTTCCCTGTCAGTTCCTTCAAAACAGTACTTTGTCAATGTCTGTCAGTTACTCTGGAAGACTGTAGCCATGGTGCCTGTATCCATGACGAACTGTTCTGTCAGACAACTGGTTAGTTCTCTGTGTTCTGTTCCTCTCTCTCAGTGGGCTGCGTTCTCTCTTCCCCTTCTCTCTCGGCCCAAATCGCTTCCAGATGAGGGTTGCGTTGGGTGCCAATGGCGTGTGGACCCAGCACAGCGCGGGCTCGCTAGCTCTGCCAGGCGCTTGTCAGGAACTTTTCCACTGAGCCGGCCAGCATCACTGTGGTCACCGCCAACGGCACATCCCAATCCCCACTCCAAAACTACCAGAAAAACAACATCTGACTTAGCCCTACTCTCTACTGTGGAAAATTGGTGCGAATTCTGGATTTGCAGAGTTGCGTGATACGGCTCCTGGTATGCTGACGGAGGAATATTCAGTTGCATGTGTTTGTCAGAGTTGTTGGGAACAACGAAAAGACCTAAATGAGAAACGACAATCAATGTGATTCGGCCCAAATGTAGAGTGAGGCTGGGTTTTAGTATTTACTTTTATGTGATTCACCCCTGTCACTGGCAGACAGCTTACAGAAGTCCACACTGCACACATATCAAAAGGCGGATCTCAGGGTTTAGATGCAGAGGTTAGGGGAAAGAGACTATGTCAGCCACCAGATCCTGGGAGATGGGCACCCCAGTAAGTCTGCTTTGTTCTGACTTCTTTCTTCCCCTCCTTCTTCCAACTTTTTTTTTACCCTATTTTTCTCCCAATTTGGTCACCAATTGTACCCTATTTCTAATTCAACTATCCCTTCTCTCGTACTACGGGCTTGCATCTGCAGCCCTGGGACCAGCAGTGACAAAGGCGCCGAACCATTTCCTCCAAGACGGAACTCGTCAAGCTGTCGACCGTAACTCCAATACACACAGAGCCACTTTGCATGCGGCGAGCTCCTGCCGGCTTCCCTCCCCCCTCCCTCTGGGGCGGACAGCTAACCACCGCCCCCAAATGGGGCTCCTGGCCAGAGCTGGGCTGGCGCAGCTGGGGTTCTTCCAACTTTAAAGATACTTCTTCCTTTCGCACCATTGTTACCAGTGGCTTGCTTACCATCTATAACCCAAGCACTGTCCATGATAAATGTTTCCTACCCTCCAGTACAAATTGTGCATGACAGTGCCAATTAAATCCCTTCTAACAGCTTGACTGTACCTGCCCTCTACAACTACAAAGTGGCCAAGACTAATCAAAGCTATTAATCTTTAAAAAATGTAGTAGGGTGGCATAATATATCAAAGGAAGAATATACACTGCATATACAGTATATGTCATAATATATCATGCTGTGTGTTTTATTATTGTTTTTAAGTACATTTATTTTCTGTAATACATCTAATTATAATATTGACTGGAACAATTGTATCTGATTCATTGTGTACATTCAAATCATAGCCTGTACTTCTTTCATGTCTGTGATATTCTACCCCCGGATGCGAGAGCACCCCTGGCCAGCTGTGACAAATGGTGCTGTGTCAGAGCTTCAGTCAACACCGGGGTGTGATACTCCCCTGGAGGCCCGACCAGCCCTGTTTGTGTCAGCTTCTGGCTTCAGCACCACCCTACTCAGGGGGGTAAAATGGCTCTGTGAGCACATTGCTGAGCAAGTACTCTCTCTCCCCCTTCCCTCTCCCTCTCTTTCTCTCTCTCTCTCTCCAACTTTCTTTCATCAGAAGACAGAGGTGAGAGGTGTCACCTTGGCCCCAGGAGAGAAGCCGCTTGTCGCCATTCAGAAGTCCACAGTCCTGTGCCCAGCTTGAATTACTATTCTATATCCATTTTATCCATATCCATCTTATTTGAGAATGTACTTTTTTTTAAACCCTGCGTACCCTACGAATGCACATCTGTTTTTAGTCTATGGGAAAACCTTTAAAAAATGTGTGTGAAGAGTTCCCATATTAATTTACATTACGCTGGTGAAGATGAGATGCAATCGGGGAGAGGTGAAATGAGGATGGTCTTGATTCAATTGCTTTAGCTCTTGCCTTTGTGTGTGTGCCTTTGCATGGACATGTGCACATCTTGGCTCAGCAGAACTGGATGGGGTGGGTGTGCTGCAGAAAGGCTGAGGGGCCTTTTCTGTGTGCTGCTGACACCAACACCAAACACCCTGCTGCCCCGCTCTCAGAGAGACAGGGGAAGAGCCCTCAGGCTGGGCCTGCAGGGCCTCTCTGGTTTAAGATCTGAGGGCCCCACTCTTATACAAGCACAAACTGAGAGATCTGACTACATGGTGTCACTGGCAGACAGGAAGTGACCTCATAAGGGCCATGCAACATGGAGCCCCAAAATAATAATAATAAGAGGGGAGTCTTAATGACTCCTTCCATTAAATCCTATTGTTACCAGCTGGTACTGAATTATTAAGTGGAGTCACTTGCTCAATGCAGACCAGGGCTCCACACATAACCTGGAGGCCAGAGGGGAATTACATCCCCACACCTTTTTAAAAAGCAAAGAGTACATGTACAATCCCAGGTGCATGTACCTGGACCCCATTAAGCTCCGACATCTGCCTCTCGAAGAGTGGGGAGGGCTACACGAGGGGTGGCATGGGGCATCAGCTCTGTCAGCGCAGAGAGAGTGAGAGAGAAACGCATCTGGACACTTGGCCCCTGACCCCGCTCACACCTCCCAAAACAACCAGATGACCCGTCAGACCCACACACGCCACCAATGCTGAGAATCAGAGAGGACCACGACAAGAATGAAAAGGACGACCCTGATCCCCCACGCCCCCCCACTCCTGAAGGGTCATTTTCAGTTAGGCTCAGCCATGACACTGTTTCCACTGGACCAGCTGTTGGGACAGATTAGCAGATGGAGAATTTAGCTAAGCATAGAGTAAGGGGGGTTAAAAATGGTTTTGGCCATGAATGAGAAAAAACTCTGAATTAACAGGCGATGCAGAGCTCAGTGCGTAAGACAGCCGAATGTGGCAGAGCTGCTTCATTTGCGCCTGAAGCCTGGCATCGCTCTGAAGTGTGTCCCACACCCCGCTGCCTCTTATGAGCAGGTGCCTCTCCGCACGCTCACAGAGCAGGCAACAGCAGCTGACACAGCACGGTAATTACATTCAGTCCCCCCTCCTCGACCTCAACCAAAAGGTCACTGATTCACGACTGATCATTGCCAACTGAGAAGGAGTTAACCGTAAGAGGTCACGAAGGACTTCCGGGGGAACGTCCTTTGATCCTGTGTGTCAGGGAGGAGTCACCTCCTCTATTCGCTCTTGCAGCAAAGAGCTCATATGTATTATATATGGGTGGTACCCTGCCGAAACTCTTAATCTATTGGCAATGCTATGGCTAATTATGTATTATCCTGCAAACCTCCTGGCCACAATCATCACTGGCCTGGGCCAGTTTCAATCTAGGCCATAGGGCAAATATGAGCTGCACAGCTCCCACAAAACAAAAATCATAAATATTAGGACTGTAATGATGAATATTGTTGAGGCACATTGCAAGACAGTTTAAGTGCACTGAGATCTTTTGAATATTTCTCAAAATATTGCAAAAGAAAAGCTTGGAATAATTTCATTAAACAAAAAAAGCATCTTAATTCACATTCATTACAAAATCTCCTACTAAGTCTGACTGCAATAGACTCAAATTTCACTCACAAACCTGTTGCATTTACAAATACTGTGCATGAAAGGTTGGTCACGTCAGAGGGACAAATCTAATTTATGATGAAAAGGCAAATAATCATTTTCAGTAAATAATCTGTCTTTAATTCATCTTATTTACAGTAGTGCCTAAATTGTGGTATCAAATGCATTCGGAGCTTGTGTTTTTCAGATACTATGAACCTGATCAGTTCTTTCTGTTGTCTTTTACAGACATGTAATGCAGCCCTACGGAACTTTTCATCTTTGAAAGCATTTTACTCAATTAAGAATGCTTTGAAAATAAACAAAAGTTAATGAAGCAAATATGTTTTGTGAATAGAAAGAAAAGGAAATGCCCGTAGGAGCACACAGAAATGAGAATGAGCCTCCGCTGACTGACAAAGCCCTGTGATACCGCAGAATAACAGTCATGTCTTCAAAGAGACACTCCACTTCAGGGCTTTACAGTGATGTCACTGTTGTCTTGCACAAGCGTACTTGTTGTCTTGAGCACCCACCCCCAGCATTAGCTCCACACAACATCACGGCAAAATGTGCTTCAACACTGAACATGTGCAGCTTATTACGTTCTTGATCTCTCAAATTATACAGGGATAATAAAAACCTTGTTAGGGGGTTTCTGGGTATGCAGACTGCCACAGCATTCCAGTTTATGGTATAGCACTTGGTAAGAGATTTATAGCTGCAATACAACGTGGTTTAAAATATGAAGAGGAACTTGTTTATAGAAAATAGAAAAAAAATTATATTCAAACACATTTTTACATCACTTGTTTTCCACTGTTTTTTAATTCAATCATTGTGTGATAATGATCCCTCTTTGGTTGGGGGTGAGAAATGCCATCTGAATTGAAATTAGGATTAGGATTATAACTAGAGCAGATATATCCTTTTAAACTGGCCTTTCCTATTTGCGACTGTGTAACAAGATGTATGTTTACACAGTAGTGGTGTTATCACATAGGCAGGGGGCCAGATTAGGGTAAAAGTCATACTTGTCCTTCCTAAAAGTTACTTGTCCTACTTCTTTCTTTTGTAAACGGATATTTATGTTTGACTTGTGCAGCGTATGCTAATGGGACTGTGTAACAGTGAAGCTCTAACGGGTGCCGGCATGTGGCGTTAGCGACTGGTGTTCTGACTGTACAGTATATCATAACGTACACTCCAGCCGGGACTCAAATGAGAGAGATTTTTCCATTCCCAACTAGAGTGTGGTATGGCAGCTAACTAATAGCTAGCTAATAATTCCTAGATTTAACCGAGCAGGGATGTGGGAATGATTTGTGCTTGGACTGTAGGACGGAGATGAGAAATCACTGTAGGAAAATCACAGCGATTCTTCAGCGTGGCGGGAGGGCTCACTGAACTGAATATAGACAGTAACTAGCTAGCTAGTGTTCATGGATATTGCTTGCTAATTCAAGGCTTGGTAAGTGATAAATGCATGATCACTTACTAAGCCTTGTGTTAGCAAGCAACTAGCAACAACAGATATCAATACCCAATGTCCGTGAACGCTAACGTTAGCTAGCTAACTAACTAGCTGGTTCTCGCTGTTGTGTCTATGTGCCGCGATCCGTGAACTTGCTTAACTGCTGCAGAGTCTGGCATAGCAACAACAACAAATGTGGTGAGCACAGACTGCATGCGGGTGACAATGTAAAACAGAAATAGTTCCAGTTAGCTAATAAAAGAATAGAAAAATCCTAAATTCACAGTCGTCAGCAGGCCGATCACTTGGAAATCAAAGGTCGTCCTTCTTAATTTTTAGTCGTCTGAGACAATAGGACGACTGCTAATCTGGGCCCCTGCATAGGTGTTGTCAAATTAATGATTAACAAAGTGGACAAAAGTGATTTAATAAGTGATGTTTAAGTTTTTGAATGTAAATCTTGTCAAGTTAGAAATATATGCATACCTTAATATAAAATATCTAAAGTTACTAAATATATCTTTGTGATTTCATTTATTTCTGAAATAAATTAAAATAAATGGTAAAAAATATTTTGGTCTCCCACTTTTGATTTGAAGGTTACCATTTGCTGTAGAGGCAGAATGGGCCTGCCAGTGTTCCACACTTGTCACCTTAAACAAGTGACATCAGCTTCTCTCCACAGTAGAGAGCTCTCCAAGAGCACCAGCGTACAGTACTATGGCTTCCAGGTAACTGGCTATACACTGTACATCGCCTTCTCTTCCCATTAAACTCTGCACGTGCTATAAATGTCCAGCCCATATAGTCAACTGCTCTGCTGGCCAGCTGCAGACATCAATGAAACACAGTGCCATTCCTAAAGGTCTGCCCTGTTCTAAACCATGTTACTCTCCTCCAAAACTACCTTCATGGGACCAGTGACAGTACCCAGGGAGAGAAATTGCTTGTGTGAAATTAGCTCCCATTATTTGGCACAAGGGACAAAACTCCATTAGTATTGGACATGATGAGTTCACTGCTAAATGGGGTATATTTTAGCCCATTCTTCAAGCCCACCCCTCTTTCATCACCAATTCCAGTAGGATTCTGCATTTCCGGTCTGGCAATGATAACATTATCTCTGGCATGATAACATTCATCTCTGGTGACATTTCAGTGCATGTGTCCAACGGCTACAGATTTAAATAACTATAGTCTTGGCATTCTCATTGATTCTTCAGTAGGCATAATAGGAGATTACATTAATTAGTAACACGTCAGAAAAAATAAATGTCAGACTGTTCAAGTTAAATATCAGGAATTAAATTGAAATTCAGTCTGAATTTAAAAAGGTTAAATTATATGATCAAACAAACAGATTTTTAGGATTTTTAGTCCTATTTAGTCCTAACACTCAAATAAAACAGAGATGATGTCACAGAATATATTACAGCAAGCAAACAGCTACCATTGTGTTTACTCACACTAAAGCTGTTTATATAACCTTTGGTCTGCTGCTATTTAATCCCGGCTAGTTAGCGTAGGGTTATATAATCCGATGATGGCCACAGTCCGCTTCAACATGGAAATTATTACTCGTTGGAATGATGGGACCTTCTGAAACACCCTGTGTCTGAATTCAACTACCATGGCAGTAAAACTGAGTTCAGGGCAATTCTTAGAAAACTATTTCTGTAGAAGTTGCAAACTTTCTACTTAGTTTTAAGATAGCTAGCTAGCGGTGGCTTGTTTGTTTGCTTTTCTGATGACTGTGAGATAGGTGTGCTTTGGATCACACTTACATGTATCTGCTTACACTTAAAGGGTCATACGTGATAACTGTCATCCAACAGTATTTTACCGTGTTGCTTTGGAAATGCATACCTAATTGGAAAGGACCCCACCCATTTCCTACTTAATGTGAGCTGGATTTGTCATTCTTACAACTTTAGAAAACACTAATAGATTACAGTCAAATAGGAAAATCATGTGATATTTGATATTTCCCAAAATGGCTACGGCACCAGTTGAAGGCATGTCAAGGCAATATCAAACACCCACATGTTCTGTTTTCATTCTTCCAAGCTGCAATAAGAAAACCACTACTGAGATTTATTAGCTCTAACTTTGCCATAAAAACCAAAGCGGCATCCAACTGGCTCCTATTTGTGCTCAATTCCAGATAACAGGCATAGCATTCACAAACATTATTACACCATCCTGCCTGGAGTCAGCATTGCTTATTGTTTAGAGGAAGATGGGGCTGCATGCTAATAAGTAATGCCTCTGCAACATAACACACGTTGCAGGATTTTAAGGTATTTTTCAAGGATTTTGATGGTTGAATACGTTTCATATGCAATAAAAACATTATCTCATGGTACAACACGGTGAGCTTCATTAAGGACATAGGAACGCATTACACACAGTTTACAGAACAGCAGCTACAGAAGTAACTATCTGTCTTTGCATTATACTTTTTTCCCCCCTATTGGAAATGTGATTTATCAATACATCTTTTCCTCTTATAGGCTAGATTTATTTGTATTAACTAGGGGATGGATATGAGGATAATTTTCTGTCATATCATACAGGTATTACAGTCACGTTGATACATTGCACTCTTCTGAATAGTTTTCTCTGCAATCCATTTTGTTATTAATGGGATTATTTGTGCGTCACTTCAGTTCCCAAGAGATAATAATTCATAGCATTGTGCATTACATTCCTTATTCCTTATAAAACACAAAATATTTGCTAGTCTTTTTTCTGAATTCTTCAACAAAAATGAATGGTGTTCATACAAGTCAAATTCAAGATTACATCGCTCTTTTTGTGTGAATAAATTTTAGAAGGCATCATACCATCATACCATACCTCATACCAAAGGCAACTTATTGTGATTTTACAAAAGAATCATCACCCGTATATATACGTTCTTATAAAGCAAGCACAGTTCTTTAAAAGGGCACACAGAGTAAAAAAATAAATATTAATATAAAACAGAGTAACAACAGCCAGGTCATGGTAGTTCAGAGCAGATGTTGACCATCTCTTCTACGCAGCTCCTGACCCCCATTCACTTTCAAACAACACCCACACTTTCAAGTCATTCAGAACCATCTCGCCCTCTCTTTCCACAATACACCTCCTTAACAAGAAATCCACAATTTCAACATGGTTTTACAAACCATTTCCAGCAAGGTTTAATTTAAAAAGGGAGAAAGAAACATAGGCCAATCCAAGTTTCTATTTTTTCCCTTTCTTTCTTTGTCGGTCGAGTGTTACAGAGAGTTAGTGTTATGGACATACGCGCAGGACCAGACCGTACAGAGGACCGACAATCAGAGGTCTGTTCCACACATGGAAATGCTTACATATCTGTCTAATTCAGAGCAGAGACCATCTCTGTTATTGATTAAGAGCAAATCTGTTTGTAAAGAGCTGTCAAGAGGAATGGTACAAAAATCAAATGATTTTCTCTCTTTTATATATGAATACACACTTTTTTCATTAAAGGTAATGCTTGGTTAGCTGGTTCCTTTAAATGAGTGATACTTCAACGTGAATGGAATGCTCAGCGTTATGGAATAATGCCAGTCCCATGGGATTAGCATATTAAACAGGCAGGTTAAATCACATTACTTGTTTTTTGTTATAATGTACAATAACTGTAATAACTGCCATGATTTTCCCTGTTGGTCAGTCATTTGACAGCAGTCAGTTCCTAAAACTCCACAGTGATGTTAACTGAAGTCTTATTAAATTAGAGAATTTTAATGTTTCCTCTCTCCATTTTCATCCAACTTTTTGAACCGTTTGGATGGAATATATCTTCTTTATGGATTTATAGCCCCAATAATTGTACTATATTTACAATTCAGCCTGGCAGTTAGTAATCAATGTTAAATATGTATTTCTTTGTGCTGATAATTGTTCTCATTTAAACTGTTGAATTGTGACAGTAGATGCCTTATGCCTATGAATGCCTGCACTAATAGGAAATCATGACAGGATGACAGAATCCTGTGTAAAACCCATTTGCATGCAGGCCATGATTCAGTTCTATAACGAGTTTGATTCAAATCTAAAATCCACTTAAAAAATAAGTTGAATTGTTTGGAGTGATCTGGCAGTTCAACATAAATATTGTGTGCTAATACACTGTATTCATGAATAATTCAGCGTAATGTCTTTGACCCCTTCGCCGAGATGCTTTTGTCAAATTTATTGCTAATGTCTGGGAACAATTAAACAGTCTAGGCCTTTCTCCTGTCCTGTTCTGTTAGCAATCAAAAGAGAGAGTACTTAGGCTACTGTAATCCTCTCCAGATGATGGCGCTAGCACCGTTCTGACCCAGCTAGCCATCTGCCTGTTGACTGATCCTTGGACCCTACACGCATACCCATTCCGTCGCCTAAATCGGCCCAGCCGTGAGCACCAGACACGATGGCCAGGCCGAAGTCTTCCCCATCTCTCCGCGATATTGGAAATGAAAGCAATTTAGACTAACTGTATCAAGTATCACTCTCAAGTCAGGGAATAATAACCCACCAATCAAAGCGAATTTATGTGAGACGGAAGAAAAAATATAATGGAGGCCAGATCCTCTATCACACATGCTAGCGGTTATACCCAAGTGAGCAGACCCAGCCTGCGCTGAGAGGGAAGTATGTGCCCACCAGCAGCCGGGTCCACGGCCTGCAACCTGACTGTGCTGTGGCACGCAGGGCTGACGTGCCATTCCTACACAGGCAAAAACACCATCCACAGCCACAGGCATCCACATATTTCATATAAGGTTGTAAGCTAAGGTACAACAGGCATATATACTTTTGTAGCTTAGCTTCCAAGTTTCTACCCATCTATCTATCTATCTATACATACACACACACACACACACACACACAATAAAACAACAATCTTGAAGAGTTGTTTTTTAATCATCTCTTAAACCTGATGGGGGGGGCATTACATTTACAAGGCTAAAATCACAGATTAAGATTTGTAATTTGTCTTGAGGCTTTAAAACACTGAAATAATATGCAATCCCTCTCTTTATATCATTTTAAATATTTTGTGGTATTTTGTGGTGTATATTTACATTTAGAGGCACCATGTGCTTCCAATTTCTCAAATGTAATAATAAGCCTTACTTAAGGAAGGTTATTTCATTTTTTTTACCCTTTCTATTAGAGTTCACGAGATTGTTTGACAGTTACAAATGTTATTTTGGCAGGTTCACATTTCTGGAGAGAAGAAGATTGACTTCTTTAGCGGACATAAATGTGGAATATGAATTGTGGCTCCAGTTATAGTAATGTAATCCAGGTTTGGACTCTGTAAGATATCAGCCATCCTTTCTCTTAAACAAGTTGCCACTGAGTGGTCTCCAGTGTGCTTTGTAAATTGCCTTTTCATTGCTGAAACTTCACGTCGGTCTTTCTTGGCCACCACTTTGCAGTAATGCGTAATCAAACTGACGCGCTTTCTCTGGTGCCTACCATAGTTTAAAGATACAGAAAAAGAGTGGATTTGTGTGGAGGCGATTTCAAACAGCATCCTGAAGTGAAGCATATGCATGACACACAACCCACAGCTGACTGTGTCATTTATGAAGTCTGGAAGGCTACTTGTGTCATAGTTATTGTTCAGAACTGGACATGGTGGTGAAGCTTCTGTTAGGATTTGAATATGGAAATTAGACACCAACGATAGAGGCCAGTCCATCAAGGTACTGATATACAATTTAGAATGCAAAAAAAATACAAATGTGGCTGAAAAATCTACAAGCAACTAACAAAGTAGGAACAGGTTTATATTTACTCTAATGTTGTATTACCATAGAGTTTGTTTAAGCAATGACCACAGCACATGTCGCTGATGGACACCCTGTCTCACTCTTTGTATATCTCATCTCATCTCATCTCATCTCATTGTCTAAGCCGCTTATTCCTGGTCAGGGTCGCGGGGGGGGCTGGAGCCTATCCCAGCATGCATAGGGGCGAGAGGCAGGAATAAACCCTGGACAGGTCGCCAATCCATCGCAGGGCACACACACACCATTCACTCACACACTCATACCTACGGGCAATTTAGACTCTCCAATTAGGCTAATGTGCATGTCTTTGGACTGTGGGAGGAAACCGGAGTACCCGGAGGAAACCCACGCGGACACGGGGAGAACATGCAAACTCCACACAGAAAGGCCCCCGGCCTGGATTCGAACCCGAGATCTTCTTGCTGTGAGGCGACAGTGCTATCCACTGCACCACCGTGCCGCCCACTCTTTGTATATGGTACCATATATCAAACCCGTACACAGTTTCCCATTACCACTGAAGGAGAAGTCATAGCCAAAGCCTTGATAATAAGAACAAGCCTCATATTACGACAATCCAAAGTATGAAAGGTGAAGAGTTATACTTGAACACTAAAACAGATTCACATCAGCACAGATCGTAAAATGTAACATATTGAGAAGCCATACTGTCTTCATTCTCAGGGAATATTTCAGGCAGTCATTACTGCAATGGACACAGAATATGGTATTACTGCACAAGAGGATATTCAACAAGTTTGCTATTTTGGTCAATTTTCTAGTTTATATTTTTTCGTGCTTCTAGAATGTTTACTATTCATGTCTCTGTCGACTGGGTTAAATGTACACAGTAAGGTTTCCCCTGAACTATCTCTTCCTCTCCCTGGAGAAAACCAGTTGGAAACTTCAAAGAAAACTAAAATGACCTCTTGAACAAGTGGAACAGAGTCACTAATTTATGGTTAACCTTGATTCATGACATCCTGCAAGTGTGGGATCTGAGTATTGGTACCCTGAGCGTACCCAGCCAGATCCTGTTACCCACCGTGCACCTAGAATTGTAGAGCCTGCGCTCCATTTATCAGGAACCCTGCCAAAAACCGAGCTGCTCCCACTTTTCCTTTACCGGGGAGTCGGGTAATTGAAGCATGAGTGACATTGGAGGTTATATCACAAAGAAACCTGGCGCAGATCCCAGACTACATTTATAGATGGCTTTAGAGCAGCAGAGAAAAAGAAGAGATGTAACCTTCCCCCTCTGCACATATGGATTCTGGGCAAATGGCAGCACATCACAGCTGCACGGCTTACACAGACAATGCTGCTGATTAAAAGAATGAAAACAACTTGACAGCTCTTGTATTGAATGTGAATGCTGCTGTGCTGTATACAGAAATGGGGATCCTGCACTAAGGAGGGGGACTGGGGGCACCGTCGAGGGGCAGGGCAGGGCAGGGAAGGGCAGGACTGATGTGGTGGATGTAGTTTTTATTTTGTATATTAAACTGACAACTGGATTGACTTGAAGTGCACTGCCTCTTCCATCTACTCATCGGTGCACACGCCACTGCAAAGATCGGACACAAAAGTAGAGCTGATTGCCAGAGCCTGCCCAGGAACAAGGTTTATATTCTTTCCCAGTGTTACAGGTATGATACGCAGACGCCTGCAATGATGTCTATTGCTGTTTTACTGCACCGATCTTGTGCGCTAACTATGATTGTTCTTACCTTGTATTATGCACATCTTGTAAGTCGCTCTGGATAAGAGCATCTGCTAAATGCTTAAAATGTCAATGTAAATGTAATGTAATGCCTCTTGGCAGCCAGCGCACAAGGAGGTCCGACAGTTGGCTTGTGTAAGTGCCTTGTTTCCCCGGAGCTGTCATCCATACACATAAACATACATCTCCACAACAATAAGTTTCGCCATTCCATTCAGTTGGGTGGGCATTCGATCCCCCTATGTTAACATGGTCACCTACCTGCTCAAATTCCCGCAAGGTATGCGTTTGAAGAGGAGGGCCCTTCTCCGTCTCGTCACTTCGGATGTCTGTCGAGACAAAATTGAACGCATCGGCATAGGCTTCAAGTGTTCCAAACCTTAAATGGCTATTGAATGAGCATGACAATGTTGCCATGACTGATTTACTCTGGAGAGACTAGGATGAGGGCCCTGAAAAATGCATGGCAGTGCTGTACTCTGCATTGTGAGAGGTGGCCCTGCTGGCTGGCTGGGATTGTCATTTTAGATGTTGTCAAGCCCACCATTTGAAACCCAAGCACACCCTCTGAACACTTGACAAATACAGAATGCATCATAGGCTTATTGATCACAGAGCTTCAGTTCAAGCACAGCTGATCTATAAGCTGTGTTACCTTGCTGCATGGATCCTGAGAACGTTTTTTTTTTTCTTCTTCCTTTCTCACGGAATAGAATGAGACGCACTGGAGCTGCTTGGTGCCAGATGGTAAACAATCCCTCCAACACATGAACATTGCAGGATAGACCTCACTAAGATAGAATTATGGGTGTGTTTTTTTTCTGAGGGAGTCCCAAAGGTCATAATCACAGAAACACTGGCAGCGATTAAGAATCTCACAGTTCCTAAAATTTTGAGAACAAGCTCATTAAACATTATTGAAACAGTGAGTCGAGTACTGGACCTGGGCCTTCACTCTGACTAGGTCTGTCTTGGGAATTGTACGATATTGCACAATGTTTATACATGAACTACAGTTAAAGTACCAACTGAACAAATTAAAAGAAAAATAACATAGGAAAGTAAGTATATATAAAGTGTTAATCTGATCAATTTAAATATTATTATTGGCTATCAAAAGATAGATGTTCACAAGAGCCATACTGTTATCTCAGAGTATACATGGCTAAAGAGGAAGGGACAAAAGCAGTATGTGGACATGTGAAACATGACTCTAGTTCCATAAAAACACAAAATAATGAGTGTTTTAAAGTGATCAAACTGTTTATGAATGTTCTCACCTGTCATGTGGCCTGCGTTTTTGAGTAGGTCTTCTCTGTCCGTCACATAGTCCCTGAAAAAAAACAGTCCACCAGATTTTCAGTCAGCAGGGGAGTACTGGGGGACTCTGGGGGACATGCCTGTACCATGACACACAGTGCGTGGTGACACTGACACAGATAAGTCAGTCACCTGACTCTGTTTCACAAGGGTTTTTCATTCCCCACACCTCAGAGGCTTATCTTATGTTACAGATAGTCAGTTAGCGTATTTGCTAAAACGTTTTTAACCTTTTTTAATTAAATAATTTGAACAAAACATGGGGGGAGGCAGACATTAACAAGGATTTTGAGTTCTAAGTTCATTGGAGATGTTTTGTCTTTGTGCACTGTAAGCTGAAACTCCTGCAGCTTACACCTCAGAGTTCATTGTTTGTTTTGCCATCACAATGCAAGCACGGTTACAGTTTACACCACTTTTTAATATGAAGATGTATCTTTTATTCTAACTTTTACAGTCCTGAGCCAGACAATAGGAAGATATATTAATGAGGAAGACAGGCTATTCCCGTGAATTAGAGGAAGTTGATAACTATGGTGTATGAGAGATTTTCTTTCATTTCTTAGATTTGGACATGGTAAAAACAAAACATAAATATGTTCACACATTGATAGCACACTACTTATGTTCCAAATATTTTTTAAAAGCAGATGAGTGCTTCAAGGGTTTATCTCTCAATAATTGAAAGATTTACACCAACAGTCACCATAGACGATGGTCATACTGTAAACAGAAGTAGGAGCAAGTGAGCTGGGATTTAAAAATCACAAAATGGTTGCCATCAGTGACAGCCAGTATTCAAAACATTTAATAATCTCACAACTGTTTTCTCCCTCAGTTAAAAAAGGAATATTTGTTCCACCACACAGCCTACTCTTTAAAGGCTTATCGAAAGACAGTTTTTTAAAACATTATTTCAAAAAGAGACTGCGGCCCTTTGTTGTGAGGCCGTGGAAAGGCCCACTCTCCCTTTGAGCAACAGGAACTATTATAACAGCCAGAGTGACAATGAGGTGAGAGTGTGGGGGGGAGACTGCAGCTGAGTTAGTAGCTGAGAGACAAGGGGTCATGACAAAATTAGATCAGCCCCATTACCAGACCTGTGTGGGGCGTGTGTGTGTTGGGGGAGGGGGGGTTTGCGCAGCTGTTCGCCTTGGTAGAGTGTGAGCATTTCCCCCGCCCCCTCCCCCTCCCCTCCCCAGGTTGGCCACAAGCAGGAGGTGTGAGCCTTTGTCCTGCAGGCCAGTGTGGGGGAGAGAACCAAATTCACAATAGCTGGGATAGGGAAAAATACCCCTGGCCAGCTTAAGAACCTGCAGAGTTGTGGCCAGTACAGAACTGAACTTTGGCATTTAATGTTTGTTTGCCCAATTGATATTCAATTTTTCACAACTTATGCAATTATATTTTTTTCATTATTAAACAAAATGTAACACTTTTTGGAGTGACACAGAATTAAATTGGCCCAACCAAGTTGAGTTTTTATAGCTGCACAATATCCAAATGGTTCTTCTGAATAGGAAATAATGCTGTCCCAATAATGCTGAGTGCATAGCCATCCTCAGCGATAAACCCAAGTTTCCACACACCCCAGTGATTACACAACACCATGATTCTCCCCTAACAGCAGCTATACGGCTTAGACTGTTCTATTCTTTTGAAATTAAAATGCACAAAGGGTCTTCACTCCATCCAAGGAAACTCACTAACTTCTCAGAATCTAAATCTAAGGGATCAAAAGAGACACTTTGATCTTCATTTAATCTTACAGGATTACATTTTACAACATTCAAGATTACTGAAATCATGTTCCATCAAAAAACCTGTTGCTGAGAGACTCTTTTTTAAATAGATTGCAGAAAATCTCAACATAAGGTTAAACAGGCACAAGTCTCCGAGCAGCTGAGCATGTGCTCTACCTATGTTGTCTAAGGCTCAGGCAACTCCACAGCATGCTATGCTGTATAAGATACGTCGTCGTAACACGTTATAACTTACCTCCCCCTGTACAGAAAGCCACTCATCTCCAGTTCTTAAACCATACACGCGAGAGGCAGAATCCCCCCAGACAGAGCGGCAGTGTTCTTCATCTGCTGACTTTAACATGTAAGGGTACTCCTCTTCATTAACACAGCTCAGGAGAGTCACACAAAAAATGGCCACATTCTCCTCAAGAGACAAAGCTGAAAACAAGTCATTTGACGTGGCAGGCCAGACTCAGTTTTGGGCTGAGCATCACTCCAAGACTGGATAGCAGTAAACAGCCCCGGAGAGAAGGTACACACTGCGGGTTTCTCTGAAAGCCAGGTTTGTTCCAACACGCTCGGTGAAACGCTCCTGTGTTAGTGCGGTCTTCCTGTCTAGGCATGAATTACATCCATTTTACTGTCAACCTACTATTCGCTTCTGGTGGTTTTCTTCCGAGGTGGAGTAGAGGAAAGACACTTCACTCAAAGTCACAGGTTTGTACATGCCCATTGCAGGCAAGACAAGGGATCAACTCATAATCTCCACCAACCAAAAACATACACAAAACAAGGATGCTCATTGCTTTGAATAAGCCGTGTTACTGCAAGGCATTTTTTAATACCAACTATTTCAACCAAGACTATCTATACACTAAAGATTTCACAGGATATGGATACTATCTCCCTTTATTTAAAACTGAGTGGACAAACAACTCAAGTATTTCACACCTTATACTGAAAACCAAGACAGCCAATAGAAACAGGATGGGACTCTCCACAAACAATGTTACGCGTTCTAACAAATTATGTCATCAGAGTCCGACATTGATGTGTGTTAGATTCCATCACCCTGGTGTGAGATTCCATGGTTAGTGCAGACTTATATAATAAGTAACTGATGTCGGTGTCTTCTCGCCTCATCTCAACTCCAAATTGTTTGCCTCTGAATAATAATGGAGAAAAAAAAATCTATCATCGCAAGAAATATTTGCCTGAGGAAATGCAGGTCACAACAGAACATTTTTTACAAAACGTATTTGAAGCTCAGAAATTGTTGCACAATCAAAAAACTTCAGTGTAAAGCAATATTTTCCAGCTGTGTGATCTTCTTCATTGTTAATTATTTTTGAGCCTGGGTGAGAAAATATTATGTGTAAAAAGCTATGTCTTTTGATCTACTCACATTAGTGTTAGAACAGCCCCAGTCCTATTGATGAGCTGTTGATTGAAGATTGATCTGAATTTGACTTTGCTGTTGAAGGTCATTGGTTATTAACAAGCCTTAACAATTGTTGCAAGGCACAAAGCAGCACACACACACACACACACACACACACACACACACACACACACACACACACACACACACACACACACACACACACACACACACACACACACACACACACACACACACACACACACACACACACACACACACACACACACACACACACACACACACACACACACACACACACACACACACACACACACACACACACACACACACACACACACACACACACACACACACACACACACACACACACACACACACACACACACACACACACACACACACACACACACACACACACACACACACACACACACACACACACACACACACACACACACACACACACACACACACACACACACACACACCTTTGAATGTAGTAACAGTTCTGGGAAGGTCTTCTGTTTAATTAATTAAATAAATATAGAGGGTGTGGGTAATCATGAAAAATTGGGCCTTCCAAATCCACAAAAAAAACAAGTGGGGCAGCACTTTGATGGTTGAAGGCTAAATGTGGGGCAGCACTTTGATGGTTGAAGGTACACATGGGTAGAAATAAACTCTTTACACCCTGGATGTACATATGTAGGGAGGGGGCCAATTCAGCATGGTACTCCTCACCTCACTGTACAAGAGCTACTCCTCTGGCTGACTGGGTGCCTACAGTCTGCCTGTGCCAGCTGCACAAGTAGTGCAGTCCATTGGCCAATAGCTATGTAGCTCAGTTGGAGGTTGGAGTGAAAAGAAGCAGTGGCTGGCTGCACACGCTTTGGAGGATGCATGTGTTGGTCTGCACTCTCTGGACTTGACAGAGGTTTTTTCAGCAATTGGATGGACATAAAAATACATTTCAGCTTTCCAACTGACGAGAAAAAGAAAAAAACATGGGGGAAAAGATGTTAAAAAAAAGCCTAGTAATAAATGGCACTGTATTTTTTGCCGTGTCAAGCCACATTATTTTCTCTTTTCTGTTCTTTTCCCCATTTGTCAGAGTGATGACTCAGGGTGTTTCAGCCTGGATGGGTTTGACAAAGCCTGGTGCATGTTTAACCCTGCTGCAGCCATGACCCTGTAATTACCATAACCGCTTCACCCAAGCTCCACCCCCTCCTCAGCTGTTTGAAGAACTGTTTACGCCCAGCGAAGAGGATGCCCCAAGGTCCTAAAGCACACCGCTCTGACTTGAGAAACTTGTCAAGCACATTATGCATGCACTTGTAAATTGGAGTCATTTCACTTATCTCCTCTCACAATACACTTACACACATCTGACAGAATAGATTATAGCCTCTCCCGGCAGTGACACCATCTGCATTGAACCCAGGCCCAAGCACCCTTCACTTGTGACTGGGTAATTAGAAACAGCACCAGTTCCTCTTGTTGTGCATTGAGGATGTACTCCTTAATCAACTGACATAGTCACTTTTTACTGAGTTCACGAGACACAGTAACACAAACAATGTGTACACTTGAATGCATCTGTCTGAGGAAACAGATAAAGAATACATTGAATCCCAATAATAGTGGGATATATAAATATATATAAAAATATATACATCTCAATGTCTAACCTCTAAACAGTCAAATACATTTCTATCACAGCCTTTATGAGTCACCCCCTGCCCCACCCACCCACACACACATGCACACAGACACAGACATACATACTTTTTACAATTTGGTATACTATTCAAAACATGACCAAAAAACACTAGTACTCATATAATATACACACTTAGCATTGCATTGAATTGAAATAGGACAACATAAGATACAGCCAATTTGTTATTTGCATTTTAGCCTTTTAGCAGACGCTCTTATCTAAGCAAGTAGCACAATGTACATTTCTTTACATACAATACATTTATATAGAGCTGTATATTTAGTGAATCAATACAGGTTAAGTACCTTACCCCACCTGAGAATCAAACCTGGAACCTCTAAGTTACAAGCCCAGTTTCCTAACCGTAACGCTACACTACCCACCATTTGGTCACGTTTGGACACAATGCCAGGTGTCAAATGTCAACAAATCATATTGTTTTGCATCAAAGCTTCATATATAGCCTACACATTGTGCCTATCTACATAACATGAATTTCAAATAAGACGTATATACAAAATGATCTTACTAGTTACTTTCACTGTATATGGTGACTAGTCAGTCAAATGAGGAGAGTAAGAACAGCCCTTCTTTATCCTTGCTATATTTCATAAACCTATCGTGCTATCTTTTTATTGTATCATTAGGTCGGTCCAGTTTAGGTCAAATCAAACAATGGAAAATCTGACAGTGAATAATTCAACAGCCAAGTAACAATAATAGACTGTCACCAAAACGCATAAGCTTAAAAGTTCTGAACAGACAAATGTCGATTTGATATTTGATAATATAATTTCATCAAAGCACATTTTCATGATCACTTGGAAGCCAAAAAAAAAAGTCTGAGCACACAGTTTCCCTGTGAAGTTGTCATGTGGATAATAAATCTGGCCAAAGTGCACTGATCTGATGGCCATTTTTTGGGTAAACAACTGTGACAGATTCCTCAAGTACAGATACAATCCTACTCTGTCTGCCATTCCTCACTTTACTTGTAGTTAGACTAAAGCTATTAAGCAGGTCACCAGCTATTCATGTTAGAGCTCTATAGTAGAAACACTGATAACACTGGATTAGTGTTAGGCTGGATGAGGACATCCTTCTAGACTTTATGGATCTTAATACCCCAAATATTATCCAGGCACAACTCGAGGGAATGTACCCCTAAAGTGTCAGGAATAGACTTTAGCCTGGCCTTCTGTGATTTGATTGAAAAACCTCGAGCGAATGCCAGCACCTCATGTAAAGGAACTCTCTACCGACATATACCACATTAAAACAAAAATAACGTTCTGACCCAGAAATTAAACAAAGTATTTTTTTATTCGTCTAAGGGTGTCATGTGACTTGGAGCCAACGGGATCTCAAACTCCCCTTGTTCTTGCCACATGCGTACTTCGCAAGTGATTTCTGAATTTTAGACAATACAAATATTGGAGAGAAACCGTTTATAATTTCTTGAAAATTATTACACAAACATAAGGAGATTTTGCACTGCAATGTGCATTTAAACAACTATTAGTGGTGTTTCAAGAGCAAAGCATAAACTGAATATCGGCCAAAGTGTTTTATATAAACAACAGAAAAGTATCTGTGGATATATGAGAAACGGAGGAAGAAATGTGTAGGCTAGAATTCGCTCTTACATTTGGGCCGCGAGTGTGGTTTGTATCGTAAACGCGTTTCTTACTTAAGGTATGTTAATGAGGGAACAATAGATAATAATAATGTAATGTAATAATGGTGGTGGCATGCACAAGGGACGCAGTCACTGAAAGAATGGTCGTCATTTCCCGGTGCTCAACAAATGACCGTCTAATTTAACGACCACGACAATGACAACAATGTGCACCCAGTCAAAATGTAATTTCCACTTCATACCAAGCATACCTATCATCACTAACTAAACAGCTCTAGTATTGCATTTGAGTTTTAAACCATACCTCCCTGTTCCTCTCCAGGACTGCTCTTCTGAGGATGCCCAATCCATGTTAGCAAATTAGAGGGTAACCTTGTATGATACGCAAACCATTTAGGCTACATCATCCAGCCATTAATCCAAGAAAGCGAGCATCGTAATTATTTTCGGTAGTCATTGCGGAGGTAACGAGATGCTGCCTTAAAGTGAACTGTGGATGGTACACTTGTTTCATTGTCAGGCTCACCCCCTCCCTCGGTTTAATTATGCATGCAACCTGATTTCGCACGCGTGCTGTGTTTCGGCTGTACTAATTCACCGAGATCAAAGATTCACCGAAGCAATGCGCGCTCGCCGACATTACCTATTGTAGCGCATCTGCTGTTCTCGGTGAGTGAGCCTTCTGCACAATGAAGTGGAATATGCTCCGGCGTAAAGCGTCATCAGATGTGTAAATTGTGTAGCTGCTTGGCGTTTTAAGTACTCTAGACATTGGTTCTTATTGTTGACAAAAGATTAATGACGTCGTCCAGAACGACTTTAGGATAGTGCTTAGTAGGCTACTGTGTTTGTTTAACCATTCAGCTGACCCATACAGCTGCTATATTTTTGTACAGTAGCCTATAGTGTTATATATATTTTAGTTATTTTGCCATTATCCAGCCTCAACGGCCAGTTTCAACTGATATTAAAACTTCTGTGAGTTTTGCGTGTTTCTGCTGTAATTAGGTTAGTTGGTCAACTAGCGACATATCTAAGAAAGGGTCCATGCTCATATAAATAGAATATCTATTTGGCCTATGACTGACTACACTTCCTGATGAGTGAATATACTTTTCAGTTAGGTATATCTGCTGTCGAACGTTAAGAGGTCTGCTTTTGTTTGAGGTAATCGTTTTGCTTCCTTCAAGTCTTGTCAGTTGCAAAACCTGCAAATTGATTCTGGTTTGACTAGGTGCAGTATGTAGCTGTTCATCACACCATAACACAGCCATAGTCATATGCGGTTATGTATTTGTGTGTTTTATCAATTGCACAAACACAAAATGTCTTACACACCCCCCTTTTGCCCTATGTAATACTAAATGGAAAATGTCTGTGGGCTTGCTCTCCGCACTACCCCTGCAGCATGCATTCATTGAAGTGCCTTAAAATAACTGTCTTCCCTGTCTGGGTGCTGCACATTTAACAGAGAATCAAAGTATAAATTAGTTTGTGCTTCAGGGAAACAAAGGACCAGCTAGATGTAACTACAAGCTGAAGGATGACTCATACTGAATTATCATTGCTTGGCTTTCCTTCACTTTGAAGAGCTTCACACTCATGCATAGCTCCAACATATAGTATAGAAATATGCTGTAAAACTACAATTGTCATAAACTGTCTTGGCCAGGTATGCTTGTTTTTACCCAAAATGGTGAAGCTAAGTGACACCTTTGATACATTGGTGCAGTACTTTTGGTTCTGGCTCTTGTATCAAGTCACAGGAATGGTGGTGGCCAAGGCTATTATACGTGGCCTTCGTTGATGTCTGCAGTGTGATTTTGCTGGCATGTTGGTGGCTGTGGTCTGTAGATGGAGCAGACTGCCATTAGTCACACAGAGTAAGTGCTGAAACCCTCTGTGTAGATGACAGATTCACAGCATTTTCTGTGCATCGGTCATTTAATAAAGGTTAATGCAGATGTTTAATGTCACAGGACATGGTCTCCATATTTTATTGCTTTTTAGCCCTTCAATCTCTTAACCGTATTAAGTTAGGAGTTCTGAGGTATTGTTACCAGTATATACACTACCATCATTTACACTACGGAACACTCTCTGTAGATTGTCTTCATGTGTTCCCAGAGTTTCAAGGTAATTTAACAAATTAACTGGGATCTTGATTCTCTTGACCAAAACCAACACTGAAACAAACAAATTGATGTCAGCTGCCATAGGGTCACAAAATGCCACCCAGAGGGGAACCCAATTGATCTACTCACCAAAAGGCTGAGTATCGTTGCGTCATGCTTTTAAGTCGCCATCTGGTGGTCACACCAAGAGCTGACTCCTTTGAACAATACTATTAAATACTATGGATTTATGAAACCAAAATAATTTATGTCAAGCCTTCAATGAGGCAACATAAGTGCTGTGTGTGTGTGTGTGTGTGTGTGTGTGTGGAGGGAGATAAATAACTAAATAATATAAAAATATACAATTCTGTTGAATATTAGCATGGCATGTGTAAACAGTTTTATTCAACCAGAATATCAGGAAGCTTACGATGCCTGAGCAGCCATGTTGTGGCATGCAGAGGGGTGTATGCTTGTCATTAACAGGTCTGGCAACATGCCTGAAGAATATTCCACTATTTAATGAGCTTTATTAGATATGAAATAGTTCACTTCCCAGTGAAATTAGTTCCATCTTAAATCATCCCTAAGTCCCCTGGGATTCACATGGGTTCAGGTGTTTTAGGGTCAGAACAGCCCTTTCCCCTTTTCCTATAAAAAACACATTTGCCATCTCGGAGTCACATGACCCTAGTCCCTTTCGTCACAGGGTCACTAATCAGCCTGTGGTGAGGCAGAAAGTGTCATAACAGACCGCAATATATTTCAGTGCTTTTTCGCTGTCTGTGGATTCCCCCCTTTGTTTGTTTTAGCTTCTGCTCTGTTGTTTCCGTGGATACTCTTTGGGTAGCCCGTCACGTGGCGGTGGCTGGAGCCGGGCTGGCAGTGAGCTTGTGAGGGGAAATGCACTGCATTCCTCCTCATTCCCCTTGGAGCGTCTGCTGCACCACGCTGAAACCAATACTGCTGATCTCCACGCCCTGCCATTCTGCACAGACCACATCCCCGTGCCACTCCGCAAACATACTCCCTTTCTTCACAGGGACGGATGTCCTCTGAGACCTCCGTTTACCCCCTGACGCACGTGAGAACAGTCCTTACACTTTAGTCCATAACTAGGACTAGATTTATCAAAAATGCAGTGTACGATCTTGAACCCTACTGCATTTTTTTGTTGTTTAAAAAAAATAACTACTCATAACAAAACTGAACTAGTGCTAAGAAGGGTTAAAATGGCAGTTGCTAATGAGTGCTTGAATAATGAATGCATCTCAATGGGATTGCTTTCAACAAACCCTTCTCAGTATAACATGACTTTAAAAACACCCTCGGGGTCTTCAGTACAGAATGTTATTTAACTTAGAGAGCTGGTGTTGATATGACCCCTACTCTTATGGGGTGTTCAGTGAGTGCCCAACTCCAGGACCAAAATGTGACCCGCAGTTCAATTGGGTAGCAACAGCCAAACAGCTTGTGGTTTCTTTACAGGTAACTGGCATTAGATTGTTCAATAGCAGTGTACAATTATTCATGATTGATAAAGTATTAATAACTGCATTATACTTCCTAAACACACTTGATTTTTTGATCATATATCCATATATATCTAATCTCAGTGCATATTGTAATTTTTTTGTGTAGTTTAATAATGCATTTAGTAACATCTATTAAAGTCAACTAACCATCAACAATATTTTTGTAATGATATATGAAGCATTTATTCATTTATAAAACATAAAAATCAAATGAAAAATGAAATACATTTTCACTATTTTTGCAGGGCATAATAATTTATTTTCTTTATCCCTTTTTATTTACCTACACCTTATATATAAGTCATTTTATGAATGATCAAAGCACTGGACTGTCGTTTCGAGATATCTGAGAACCACATGCGGGACTGTACATATTAATTAATATGATATTGACATGTTACAAACACAGCTCATGATTAGTTCCTTTATCTGAAGCAGCTGATGTGATTTGTGACAGCCTCAACAATGGGAAAGGATAACCCTCTGTTATTGACTCTTGTTCCAGACCTTGTGGTTTTTGTATCAGACTCTGTGATTCGACTGTCCTCATGTCTCAAATCCCTTCCTCTCTAATGTTACACTGTGCAAAGGTGGGACATGACCTGCCTTCTGTTAAGCTTGCCACCACGGGGCTGATAAATAATGATGGAAGCCTTCAATTTATTGTTCCGTGACAGTGTTCAGCAAGGCAGTTGTAGCTCAAGTGCTCCTGGTGTTTGCTGTTGCACACATTGCTGTAGGAAGTGCTGCGTGGTGAGATCGCTTGTGAGTCACCGCTGCAAGCGATGGTAAACAATGACCTGTGAGAAAATTCTAATTATGGAGCATCTCTCCTCCCTGCGGCAGTGTGGAATGTCCTATCTCGCTTGAGTCACACAGTGCAGTTATGGAACAAACACATAAACAGAAACCAAACTCTGTCCATTCTATATAAGTGGTCTACGAATGACCCACCCAGACAGGGCAATCAATGTTTCCAGATTAAGAGTCGAGCGGCAGTTGTACTTCCCCAGCGCTATATAAACAAATTATTAAAATGAGATGGGCTGAATATCCTGTTACCAGAAAAGAAAATGTCATAACCACAGCTATTTGAATTTTTATCCAGAGAAACTCCAGGAAGAGAGAGAAATACAATATTTAATTGTTTCAAAGCATGATTGACTGTCCAGAAATAGTATCTCCCCCAATACATTTAGTCAGGCAACTATCTCAAAATATTGTCATTCACACCAAAGCTGTTACTTAATGCAGATCAAAATGTGAAACTTTCACAGCCTGTCTGTAGGTGCCATATAAATCATTTTAGGACCTGCTTCTGCAAAGTCGTCAGAGAAAATGCAACTTTCATCATAATTCTATAAGACTAAATTGTGAATAAGGAACATGTAAATAAAATACACATGCACATTGGAATCCAGCTGAAAGCTTGGCAGCAGCACTGCCAGTGGGTTTATGAAGTGTGCTGGCAGCTTTCTTACAGCTCTAATCAGAACCTAATTTCCAACTAAAACTCTCAGTGCAGGATGAATACAAAGAGCAGAAATGCTAAAAATGCTAAAGAGCTAAAATGCTACCGATGAATTTCCTATGTTTGCATGGGCAGAGGAATCAAATATCTTGTTACCTTTAACTTGCAATCAATGTAATTAATGCATTTGCTTCACTTCTTACTTCTGTCAATGCAGGTTTTTGATGATCAAAGGTTAATCGATTGTGCTACTTAAAAGTTGTGAAAAATCATAGACATGCAATATAAGCTAACAAATGTTGTGATGTAATACTATACTTGTTGAGAAATTGAGGACATATTCCAACTCTAAAGTCTAACTTCTAAGTGCTAAGGACTTGTTGAGAGAACATGCACAAACAAAATGCACACATTCATCTGCATCACCAAATATGCCAGAGATATAAACCAAATAGCATAGAACAGGGTTCAATATAACTCACATGACCGGTTTCCCTGGCAACACCGAATGATGGAATGGATCCACATTCATGACACTGTCATGAACACAGTGGGGTGGAGTCAGTGGCTTGAAAAATCAGCTTGTCAACAGAAAAATCTGTGTTTCTGATTGGGCCCAGTAAGACTAGTTGCCAGAGGTATGTTGAACAATGTTGAACAATCCTGGTCATCTGGTCCCAGAGACATCCTGAGTCATATCACTGGAGAGTGTGCAAGAGGTACAATCTAAGCCAATGACTGTTTTCTGTTCTGTTAATATCCAACAATCCTTTCAATTCAAAGGAATCACACAACAGCTGAAAAACTCACATACCAACATTTAGGCAGTCAATCAGTGTTCAGTCATAAAATAAAATGTCACCCAATACACTGACTGAGACCACATAATGCCTGATAATTAAAAGCAGTGAACCCTTCCCTGCCTCTAATCTTTTATCCATCGCTGTTCCACCTGTCTCCATTGACAGAACACTTCCAAATTGGTTTCAGCTGTTTTACTGCCATGTAAATACTTTTAAATGTTCAAATCACATTAACTTTGTGCTTCAGTATAAAGGAAGCACCATCTGCAGGTGATCCCAATCATTACCAATAAAAAGGCTGTCTCCATTATCCTCAAATCTACTAAAGGAAAACAAATATCTACTCTAATTGGTATCGCCATAAAGAAGATAGAAAACATGTGTAAATACCGCCATTGAGGAAAACCGCTCCTAATCTCTGTGTACAATCTGGCATTTTCAGCTTTTCAACTTACTGTTACTTCTGGAAATACTTAGAAGTTTACGTGTTAGTTATGAAACCATCGTTTTTAGCTGTTCATCTGTGTTTCATAAGGCACGTTGTAGCTAGCTCGCTTTACAACGTTATTGTTATGTTTCAGACGGAAATAATTAAAACACATTAAAATAAAATATGTCTTTACTATTATCCCAGATGGAAAGGAGGACAATTAAAATCATAGGCTACAGTGTGTAGGAAACCAGAAAAATTCAAATCAACTTCACCTTGTTTAAATAAAAATAAATAGATTATAGCAGACATAGCAGTTATAGATTATTATATTTATAATTATTTTTGCTCCCTCTAATCGGGTATTAGGTTAAATGCATTTGTTAAAGGCATCCTTTCATCAGATATTTCATCTGCAGATATCAGCAGATATTTAATCTGCCATTTACACTTAATGAATAATTGAAAAAATAAACGCCAGTGTCCAGTTTCAAGTGGGCGATTGGTATGCCTCTGCCCCTGTGCTCCGGCCCCCCTTCCCCCACCCCTGTCTGTGTGAGTGATGTCGTGAAATACAGTCGGCCCACAAGGCAGCCGCGTGAAGAGAAAATTAAAGGCAGATTGTTCAAGGCAGGCGTCAACTCCAAATTGCCTTCTTGGAGTGAATTTGCCCTGGCATAAGTTGTGACAATTATATTAATTCCAGTGCTTGCACATTTGTACAGAACATTTACACAACCGTTATTTAATGAATTTATACATGGGAACAAGAACAGTCTTCAAAAGAAATGAATTATTCCCAGTAATGTAAGACATATCACAGGTATAATAAGTCAGCTACATCGTACAGAGTGGGAAAGCAGATTTAGGCCTAAACTAATTATGTTGTTAATTAGACTTTGAGAAATAAAACCGACCCTCGATTTTGGTGACGGCCTGACATAATTTAAGTAGCCTACTTTGCGAGAATCATATCAATTTACAAACATTCTTCACCTTTTTCTGCTTCACTACAATCGAAATTTGTGATAAAGCATATTAAAATGTGGCGAAAGTCTAATTATAATGATCTAAAAACGGTTTTGAGGTAAAACATCAAATAATCTCAGTTCAACTGTAAGCACTCGGACACACATCTTAGTCACAACCATGAGAGACCTATATCCAAGAGGACATTATGAATACTTAAATTGCGTAAGCGCTTTATTCATAAGTGCATTCATAGGCTTATATATTTCTGTATAACTGAGGAAGTATAACGTAGGGGATTTGATGTTCCTACATTTTTCCTGAAATATAATTATATTTATATATTTGAAAATCGACCTGTCCAGGGTGTATTCCTGCCTCTCGCCCGGAACGCATGCTGGGATAGGCTCCAGCCCCCCCCCCGCGACCCTGACCAGGAATAAGCGACTTAGATAATGGATGGATGGATGGATATTTGAAAATGTTTATATAAGAAAGAATATATTCATATTTTTGTAGATGTTTATATATCACCTGGCCATACTTATGAATAACTTCAGTCCATAAAGCCATATGACTTATTCATGCATGTCAGTGTGAAATGGCGGGAAACAGGGAAGAAATAAAGGAGGGTTTTTGGCAGTGGGGGGTTTGCTGTCTTGTCGTTGCCAAAACCTCTCCCTACCTCTCTCTTTTTATGTCTTTGGCTTGCAAAGCCTGAATGCACCAAAAGCAAATTGGTGCCACATCTTAACCTATTTTGTATGCCTTGGATAGGATGAGAAAATGGCACATGTGTGATTTTTTTGGCTAGGCATTTATACAGCATATCTAAAATGCACGTCCCTTCCTTTCTATAGATTGCAGTGTTTCACACACCAAAACCATTGTGGTGATCTAGACTGTGGACCACATCTGGATCTTGACTGTGTACCCTGAGAAGCATTTGATGATATTGGCAACAGGGAGTTAATTAGCTGGGGGAGTGAAATTTCGGCAAGGCCTTATTTTGGCTGCCAAAAATTCCCTCCTCTGGATAATTAACTCTCAATATCATGAAATGCTTTTCAGGATATACAGTTGAGGTCCAGATGTGTCACCACAGTGGTTCTGGTGTGTTTCACATCTTACAATCTATAGAAATGGGGAGTTAATTCTCGGCATGGTACGTATATACATGCTTAACCAAAAAATTCACACATTTGGCATTTTCTCATCCTATCCTAGGCATACAAAATAGGTTAAGATGTGGCACCAATTTGCTTTTGGTGCATTCAGGCTTTGCAAGCCAAAGACATAAAAAGAGAGAGGGAGGGAGAGGTTTTGGCAACGACAAGACAGCAACCCCCCACTGCCAAAAACCCTCCTTTATTTCTTCCCTGTTTCCCGCCATTTCACACTGACATGCATGAATACTGATACAGGTGGTTCTGTGCGGCTCAGTAGGTAGAGCATGGCATTGACATGCTTCGGTTATGGGTTCGATTCCCATTGGGACCACATATACTGAAAAATGTATGCATTCGCTTCTGTAAGTCACTTTGGATAAAAGTGTCTGCTAAATGGCATATACTGTATTACAGGTACTGTCCAGGACAAGATTCCTGTCAATAGAAGTCATATGGCTTTATGGACTGAAGTTATTCATAAGTAGGACCAGATGATAAACATATCTATAAAAATATGAATATATTCTCAACATTTTCAAATATATAAATATAATTATAAATTTTTTTAAACATGATATCAAATCCCCTATGTTATACTTACTCAGTTATACAGAAATGTATAAGCCTATTAATGCACTTATACAATAAAATATTCATAATGTCCTCCTGGATATAGGTCTGTCATGGTTTTGACTAAGATGCGTGTCCGAGTGCTTACAGTTGTCATGAACTGCGATTATTTTATGTTTTACGTCAAAACCGTTTTTAGATCATTATAATTAGACTTTCGCCACATTTGAATGTGCTTTATCACACATGAATTTCGATTGTACTGAAGCAGAAAAATGTGAAGAATGCTTGCTAATCGTTGTGATTCTCCGAAAGTAGGGTAGTTTAATTAGGCTACGTAATCGCACGAAAATCGCACACATGTGCATTGTCCATAGGCCTACCTATCAATTTATTATTATTGTTATTATAATTATGTATTTAAAAAAATATATACTCTTCTTCCACAATATATTTCAATTTTCCTTGAGGTCTAGTCTGAATGGGTTTCCAGGACGTTCGAGTCGCCCTGGCGAGGCGCATCAGCCTGGTTGTGCTCAGAAGCTGCTGAGGTGTGCGTTCTGCCATCCCAAGACACCCGTAAGAGTAATGAGGCCCGGAAGCGCTGGAACTTAAATTACTTATAGTTAAGTGCTAAGGTCAATCAAATCAGTCTGTTCAATGCTCCTTGCATAGGCCTACATCAGCAAACAGGAGTGATACGTTACAGGCCACATAGCCTACTCTGTCGCGATAGAAACAATAGCTCTTGCTTCATTGGGGATATTGCCTTGTACTTACGTAATTACGTGTAGTTTTTCCTTTGTTGATTTTCTCCTTCATCTTCATACAATTCAATCCAATGTTTCAGATTATGTGTATCCGTTTTGGCAAAAGTTTTGACAGTTAATTAAATTATTTTTTATTTCAGTATTGAATAGTTACAGTAGTTACCGTTTCCGTTGTCAAAGTATCTGTCTCCAAACATTATGTAAATTTGACGTGTTCACTTGTGCTGTCCCAAGAGAAGCCACACGTGGATGATGTGCGTTCATTTAAGAGGACTGAAAACCTTTTTTTTGTGGATCGGTTATTTACTTTGTGTAAATGTAGCGAGGCACATAGGTGCGTGACTGCTAAAGTGCCAGGTCAAACCGTTTGTATCCCCTTTGAAATACAGAACGAAATAATAGTAAAATATAAAAATAGTAGACTGTAAAAATTCTGCTTGTTTCCGTTGAAGCACTGATTCCGTTTCTGTCAATCGATGCCCGCGTTTCAGAAACGACCTATGAAAACAACTCCTTAAGGCCACCTTCTCATACTGTGGAAACATACTTTAAAATATGACATTTCTAGATTGCCCAAGTCTCATTGCCCAAGTTTATTTTTCTCCTCCATTAGACAATTCAAATATCTCGTGCTATGTGAAATTACACAAAGGAAGGCATAGCGTACAGGCTATAAAAGTATATGTTGCTGAAAAAATACAAATACATTGGTGGGCCTGTCTGAGGCTTGCATCTATCTAAGTCATTCCCTAACTTTTCAACCACAAGTTTGTTTCCTTAGCAACACGACACAAATTGGCTGCCAATGACATATAAAACCCTCTGTTACAACAGGAAAAACTTTCGTTGGAAAGCTTATTTATTTTAAGAATTATTTTACTGTAATAAACACGTTTGATCCCTCCTCGCAAATGTAATATGGCTGACTGCCGGTGCCCGTTCTTTTTATATCGATGAGTTAATTACTGCTTTGAATACAGTAGCTACTTTACCAATTTGTTTTTCAAAAGGTGAGAAAATAATTTATAAATAAATTATAAAATAAATCAATATTACTCTATTCCTATTTTATATCGTAATATGTCACATTTCATGTCGTTTTCCAATTATGTTTTATACATAGAAGAATACATAGATAGATCTACAAAAAATCAAGGCTAATGTTTTATTTTTTTGTTGTGATCTACAACAACACTTGTTCCAGCCAGCTTTACGATCAAGCCACCGAACGCAGTTGCAAAGACCTACAGCAGAGGGCGCTGGAGAACTCAGATTGGGTTGTTGAAAAGGTACGTACTTTAGTGGATAACAAATGATTAGATTTTTTTCCCACGCCGATTAAGAAGAATGATCTTCCAGATTGTTTGACAATATATTAAATTAAAATGCATGTGTAATAATAATACTACTCATTCGGTCAATAGGTTATTTTGCATAATTACAAAAGCACATCATATAAAATAGTCACCATTATTGTTATTATTGCTAGGTTTATTGTAATTAATTATAAGTTTGTCCATCTTGTTCTCATTTATTCCGAAATCAAACAACTTAAATTAATGTAACTCTTCAGAGGTGCAATTCATGTAGCTAAATACTTTCATGCCTGAAACAGTGCTGGGACAGAACGCTACCCCACCACTTTGTGGTTTGGATTTAACTCTGAATAATACATTTATGAAAGTGCTTTTCTGGTTTTGTTATATGCACAGGAAAAAAACATTAAAGTTACAGAACAGCTCCTTAGATTTTTTATTCAAAGTCAAGATCAAACTGCAAAGTGAAAGGATTAAATTGCACTCTGTCCTGGCCATGTCTTTGAAGTGAGGCATCATCAATTCCCTGATCAAAAAGTCAAGGAGCGATTTGGACATATGGCTTTCTCTGAGCAATATAAACCAATCCTAATTTATTCTGCGGTGCTGTGGTTATAAGTAAAGGCCTTTTAAGAGCGAATACTTTAAATAGTTCGGATGCAAGGCAATATGCATTTTGTCAAGTAAATCTAACGATGATTATATGGTGATGATGCCTTGAATGTACGTCACGTTACCTACCATAATTACCATTTGGTCTGTACTTAGTGGTATATTTATGGTCAAGAAAATGAAATTGTCAATTCATCCAGTACTGTGACTCCACAACAACTGGTTTGTGTGGCTGAAATATTTACTACATGGTAACTTGCATAACTTTTTAGGAAAGATTTAAAAACTTTGTAATGTTGTACTATAATATAAGGATATGGAAAGTGGTATCAACACTAGGCCCTGCCCCATCAAACAACAACAAAACAATAACAACAACATGATAGGTATTCCTCTTGGACGAAATCTTTAAGAGGGAAGCTCAGTAGATTACTCATGAAAGGTAAGAGAACCTCACAGCTCAATTACTTGATGAACCACTCTGGTCTGCTGTTCCCTCCACTCTCGCCAAGGGCAGGAATATACTGTATAAGGAGGGGTCCCCATATCATTTGCTGTCATTCTTTTGTGTTCCCTTAATTCCCACAAATAGTTCTTCATTCCCCTCTTGAACCCCAGACAGGAAAAGTAGTTGGGAAGAATAAAGAAAAAGAAAAATGAATGCCTGACAGCCTTTCTTCCTAATGTAATGGATCTTCTTGATAAGTAGGCCCTTGTTTTCCTTTCTGATTACTTAGCATATTTCATTAATAAAGCCTGGATCCTCGTTGCAAAGTGAGACATAAAATAGAGAACCATAACCGATCGATTCTCAGGAATTTACCGCTCTATTTTATGTCTCATGTTTAGAAATAAAATGATCTCAAAACAATGTATCCTCACCTTAATAATTGAAAAACATGGAAGTGTATTGCCATATGACTCCTGTAAATGCTAAGAAGATGTGTGATCATTTCTGTACAATAGTTTCCTAGAAGACAGAACTTGATTTTCTTTTAACTTTGTTTTGTAGACTGTTCTCATTAGTAGGAATCTAAATGTGGAGACTCGCAGTTGCTTAGCATATGCTTCACAATCACAGCTCCTTTGTGCTTTCCTTTACTCAGCCCTAGAACTCCAAATATATTTTTGGTTGTTTCATTCTTGCCACACACTGTTAACAGCTGCACAATATTTCACTCAACCTCTTTGACTTTTTAAAGTTCTTTTTTCTTTTCACAGACCGTTCCAGGGACTTCTCATTAATAAAGACTCTGTGATCATTTGAACATTTCAGTGTTTTGGCCAGGAGGCTGACACGGCAGAGAATGCGTTTTTTTGGGGTGGATGGAAAAAATAAAAAGTTGAGCAAAAGAGGGAAAGAAAAGGGGCTAAAAGAGGAAAGATATCTAAGGTACTGCCACTTATTGTGGAGGTGATTGGCTTTTCCTCCGAAGCCCCAGTGCCTGAGCCACCGTGCCCGCTGCTGAGCCTGCGCTCCACAGAGAACCCCCCAACACACCCCCTCCCCGACTGTCTCCTCTCTAATGGGCTCCAGATGTGCAGCTGAAGGGGTGAGCCGCGTGCATGTCATCCGCGGCTGGAAGGAGCCGCCTGTCCAAGGGGACGCTGTCAGGGCTGATGGAGGGCCGCGGCCCGCTCTGGAGGCAGCGCACATCTGGAAACACTCGGGGTCAGCGGGCCGGGACGTGAAAGGTGAGCTGGCCGCCCTGCCCAAGACGCGCAGCATGGACAGCGTGCAAGCTTTTCTCTCACTACCCCCCCCTCACTTCCACCCTTACTAATCCCACACATCCCCCCAAAACACACCCTAACAGAAGAGTCACATTGCCTGAGCAGAGTATAACACTCCAGAGTACACTGACTGCCAAGGTAGCCAGCTTGGAACCTTGTGCATCGCTCTCTTAAGGTGTCGATACACAAAAAGAGAAAATGTATCATAGCCATATATAAAATATGTATAATCCTCATTCGATCTGTGGCACATTTAACTAAAAAGAATACGAATCTTTTTACAGCTATAACTGCATGTCACAAGTTATTAAAAAATGTGACCGTTGAGCATTGCCAGGGCATTGCTGTGGATAAAATAAAGAGTTGTGCAAGCTAAAAGGTAGAGCTTAAAGAGGAAACAGTTGGTTTCCAAAATAAACATAAACACTTTACGGCTCCTCAGTGTACCATTTTATAGGTCTGACTTGTGAACTCACTACATCATAAAGATTCTATTTCAAATGAAAGGAACCCAGACGTGTATGCAGGGCAACTTGAAAGGCGCAACTATTTGGAATGCAGGGTGGAACTTAATATAGGTTTTAAATGTACTCCAGGGAAACAATTTGGTCCGAATAATGAAAAAACTGTTTTTTTCTCACTCAAATAAAAAGCAACAAAATTCACGATAACTATGTTGCCATATCTCTGGAATCCATCACCAATATTGACTTATACAACTGAAAGAAGAGAAGCTGAACACAGTCCTGGGTGAACAAATGGGTGACTCTCACACAGAACAGAACGAGTTGGAAAGTGCAGCACAATTAATACAGTACAGTCATGCATTCAGACCGAAAGAAAGGCTTTTTCTGTGGTTAGAAAACAGTTTTTATCCCATGGCTCTGACGAGAACTTGATTTCAGCGAGCCTGTCTCTGCTCAACAGCTGAAACCATTTTCCTTCCCCTGTCAGATTGGCTCACATTCCTATCCACTGCCTCGCTTTGTTGTTCTTCACTGAGAGTGAAACATTCCTGCGAGGATCTGCGATGTGACAGCAGCTCAAACAGCATGCAGGGCCGGGAGAGAGGTGATGGCACTCTGTTGGCATGCCTGGGACTTGCCAGGAGTCCAGCCCCAGCAGCTGCAGCTCCATGCAGGGGGCAGCTCCACAGGCAAGCCTGGGGATTGAGGGGCGTGGAGGCCTTCACACGCAAACCCAGCAACATGGGCTGGAAACTCCCCTGCAGGCATGCCGGCTGAGCATGGCAGGCGCTGGGCGAGATTACTCTAAGGACTACATTATTTTTTTTGTTTCTTCACATTCTCTACATTCAGACATTTGCATTTTTGTGCAAAATGTACTTTATGACATTGACATTATGAAGAGTCACCTTTTTCTCGTCGGCAGATTTGGCAATATTAATGAGTCTGGACCCATCTAGCAACAAGAGCCTTAGCCTCTCTGCGGTGTGAGCTACCCTCCTGGTGACATTACATGGGTGTTTATTGGGGTGTTATTGGACCTGTATCTGTAGAAAAGAAACACAAACTCATCGAGCAGCTCGGCTTGAGGTCTCGTTGCCCCTTGGGCGCAGCAGGATTAAAACACTTCACACAGTCCAAACACTGTCATTTATAAAACCCAATGGGCAGCAGTGAGACTCGGATTTAAGCCTTTTCCTACATAACACTGAGGAGGAGTATTGTGGGGAGGGAGGCCTGGTTCTCCCCCATCTGTAGCCTGTACTCCAGGTCACTTAAGGCCATGCAGCAATCACTTGTGATAGTGTCAAAACCAGAGGGAATAGCAGGGAGTAGAAACAATGCTACAGAAACAAATTCAACTAGACCAGGCCATCAGGTCCACTTACAAAAAACAAGGAATTCCCATACATAGTATACAGTATATATGTGGTTGCAGGAGAGTCCATCCTCAAGTCGTACAACACTTTTATGGTATTTGCACGAGCTTCAGAAGCCATTTTCACTCCTGAAGCTGGTTCAGTGCTTGTGCATTTTTAGTTTGAACTAGAATCCAAAGTAAATGTGAACTCTGCCCAGAAGTTGAGCAGTAATGGCTGCATGTGCAGATATGTAGTTCATCTCTACTTCTGTCATTCTGTCGGAGCTGAAACATGGCTGTCTCACCTGCCTCTGGAATCTGCATTTCTTTGATGTGAATGAGGGGAACAGGGCCAAAGGGGGGACAGGAGGTTGTAACCCATTACATTTATATACGTCCCTGAATGTTCGAAACATTTCTTGCATTTTTTCAATACGGCAAGGAATACTTTGTTTGGTTATACAGTGTGCCTCTTTTATTAGAATCACATCTGTCCAAGACTACTGAGTCTTAAGAAAGTCTAATTCTTACAAGTTCCCAGGATCCTTGTATCCTTGATTCCTATGGGGGGACGGAAGGGCTCAGCATTTCTCAGTCTGATGATAGAAACTGATGTTTTGAGATGATTACATTTTGTTACAGACATACTTCGTCATATGACTATGTTTATGGGATTCCATATGCTGGAAATCAAAACCAATGTAACCACAGGAATTCTTCCTTTTTTAGCAGAAACAAAGCTATTTCATAGATATTTATTCCATATGATAATTTCTCTGAAAATGGTGCTATACGATAGAAAAAAAAATTCTTAAAGAAAAGCAAGTTGATGTGATTTTCCTCAGCACTGAATCACTGTTGCCAGCAACAGCCCAGAGTGGAGACATTGCATTTTAATAAGAGTAGTAGCTCTGAAATGATAGATTTATGCAAAACTGCACTTCAACAAAAAAAAGCACTGATTTCCCATACAGCTTCAGAATGTGTAAATCTTTGTGATCCAATGTTAAAGCCTGCAGGATGTCCACTACTGCTTTGCTCCTGTTTTGGAGTGTAACACAGTTTCATAATACTGCTTGAACTGTATTTTATTATAATAAAGGATTTTCTGTTACAAATAGCGATATTATACAAAGACAAAAAGCAACTAGGTTTTTGGTTCAAAATGAGTAACATTAGCTTGCCTGTAAAGTGTACATTATATAAATCATAATGCATTGATGACATTTGCTTGTCAGTGGTATAAATGGAAAAGAATGAAACAAAAATTTATAAAATACAAAAATGTTCGTAACTTCCCAGTCCCCCCCTCCCCCCAACTGCTGGAGGAAGTCTTCATTTTTGCTGTTTCAAAATCCTGATATTTCTTGTTTCTGCCGATGTTGATCTGGTGTGTTATTCTTGTGCGTTGTCAGAAAAGATGACAGACTGTTTAAGAGCTGAGAAAAGCATGGCGTTCCTCTCCAAAAGACTCCTGAAAACACCAGACGCTGTGGCTGCTGTGGCGATGACTACACAAACGTACACAATCGGCTGTTTCTCATCTTGAAATACTCAAAGTTAGAAATAATATGGTCCCTTTTTTTTGCAAATGAATTCTTCTCCAGTTCAAACCAAATTGAAAAACAAAACAGAACGAAAAAAACATTAAAGCGTCCAAACATTTTCATTGACTAACTTGGATGAACAGATTTTTTTTAATGTTCAGAGTAAAAATGTTCTCAAACCTTTCAGCTTTCCCCCAGTATTTCTGTCCCGTTTGATTCAGGGTAAGAAATTACATTCACCCATAAAAATGACGTGCCGACTAGAGGAAGCTTCTGTTGTAATTCCGGAGGGATGGCGGGCTGCCCAACGTGGGACGGTGCGGATCTTCTCTGGGAAAACGGCCCCGTAACCCCAGCCCACCCCTCCCCTTGGTGCAGGAGCCTTTCCTTCCTCCTTAGTTGACAGTGGGCACCTGGTTCAAGCTGTACTCCTTGGCTTTGAGGCGCAGGTTAGCGATGCTGTTGGCCATGTTCATTCCCTGGGTGGTATTGGTGTTGGAACATGTGGGTGGGTAGGTAGCCATGGCGCTGGAAGGAACGGAAGATCGTACGTCACATATTTGTACATCGTAGTGATTCATAAACAATCACCCTGAACTCCAAGCAGTGAAACATTATTTATTTTTTTATCTGCATGAAAGAATGAATCCTGTGTTCAGAAAACCACAGTCTCCAGCCACTGAAGTATTTTTAATTTTTTTTAAGAAGTCAAAACCGGAAAAAGGGCTAGACAAGAGCTTGCAGATTATTTTCAGGTCTATGCCTTCCTTCAAAAAATTTAAATAAATGACAGAAAATGTATTTCATTCAAGGACCACTACCACTGAGAAACAGAAACAAACAAGGAACCATATTTAGTAAAATAAATAAAAATACTTGCTTTCTGTGGGCAGCATTTTCTGTGGAACTCGCATTGGTGCTCCCTCCGGCATTGGATACCAGCTTCAGAATATATAAATTGTGATGTATGTGTTAGGTCTGCATTGACTTCTTTTACTGGTTTCACATGCCCTGCATGGTTTTTTGGTCATGTGAAATAAAGCAGTATACAGTCACGCCAGAAAAGATTCCCAGCTGACTAACATTTTCGACTGCCGTAAATAGCTTTTTTGCCAGATCAACAGTCATACATTTTTTTCCCCTACAGTAAATCAAACCAATGTAACCAAAGTCACAAAAAATCTTGCCCAAAACACATCTATTAACACATATCGCATAACGTAGGGTTCGGATAGGTGAGCAGTAGATTTACGACGGTTTGTTTTCAGATTATCACCTCGTTGGGTGGGACTCATGGGGTCGGGTCTGTTCCCCCTTTTCAGTGTTCAAATGGAGGATGGATTAACTGACAGAAATAGTTACATTCACGTGCACTGTATCTCCCTTCCTTGCGTCAAAACACTCATACAACACACAAACATTTTCGTAGACATGGTCCGTTATAAACACGGAAGAGGGGAGTGAAAGATTATTGTGAAAAAGCGGAAAGACAAGGAGAAAGGGATATTTGGAGGGTGGAGAGAGTTATAGAGAAGAGAGCAGTGAGTAGAAACAAACTGCCCTCTGGGACCCAGAGACACAATGTTAATACAACAGATGTGAGGATGGGGGGGGGGGGGGTTGCAGAGGAAATGAAATAAAAACAGTTGCTGTTGTTGGGGGTCACTAGGGTTCAGAGCGGAGGGGTTACCTGTACGGAGAGGCGCTGCCCCAGGATAGGTAGTCGTTTGGTCGCGGAGCAGGACGGGGTACGATGGGCTGCTCCACTGCTGTCACGTCTCCAGAGTAAGACTTGAGGAGAGAGGCGTTCTTGCTGGCCAGCATTGCCCGCTCATTCCTACGAAACTTAGCTCGTCTGTTCTGAAACCATACCTGAAAAAATAACACCCAACCCCAAAGACAGAAGGTTAATACAGGCAAGGCATCCAGAGGGTCCTGGTAGGATATAAGGAAACACTGGGAAGGGTATGGAGGGAATTGCACTGGCTTTAACTGGCTTTAATCCGTCCGTCATTCACACAATACATTTAAAAAACCTCTTAGGGACACATTCAAATGACCAGCAATGCGCATTGTCCTTAACTTTTGAGTGATTAATTTAAACAAGTAGCAGTATGTTTTTTGTTACATGAGTTTTTCACTTAATGAACATGTAGTTATAATTGTAATGTAAGAAACAAGTACAAATAAAATAATGTTTTTGTTACTCAGAGTTAAGGACAAACTCATTGCAGGTAGATTGAATATGACCTTATTCTCATGGGGTTGTTCTCATTCAAATACAGTACACGCTGCACTCTCCTCTGCTCTTTTACTTGGACATTGCAGTGCAGAAGCAGAGCTTTTGAATGCTGGTAATGCAGTGCTCCCACACTGAAATAAAATCTTTTATTAAAGTAGAGTCCTCTCTGGAGCATGATCGTGGCCCAGGGCGGCACAACGTCCTGTAACGCAATGCTTCAGGAATGAACCGAAAGTCTTTTTTTATCAAAGGATCTGTATCATTCTGGTACACATTAATCACAGATGTGTTTTCTTTCTTTTTTCGAACCAGGCATAACCCCCCCATGCAAAAACATTCCCATTACAAGGAAAGGCAAAAAAGAAAAATAAGGTCTGTTTGAAGACATACTGTAGAAAGATGAGTAACACTTTACCATAATGCAACTGAAATGCAAACACATCTTACACATATCCATCACATATGGAACTGTTTGAAAAATGTTCGTAGAATTGGAGAGTTAAAAGCATTCTTCGGAGCAGCCAACTTCACGTCACTGCGGGTAGTCAACTTCCATTCGTGTGTCGAAAACCTGCGATGGGTCCCAAAAACATGCCACAGAGTGCATCCCTGCAAGCTTATGGCAACGGAGCTGCAGCTTACCTGCACTCGCGCCTCGGTGAGGTTGACCCTGCGCGCCAGATCCTCCCGGACAAAGGCGTCGGGGTAGTGCGTCCTCTCAAACACCCTCTCCAGGGCCTGCAGCTGGCTGCTGTTGAAGGTAGTCCTGTTCCGACGCTGTTTCCTCTTTTTCTTCTCCTCAGAGTTCAGCTGCTCATCTGCAGGTTCACACACACACACACACACACACACAGATACACACACACACACACACAAATGCACACACACAACCACACGCACACACAAAAACACACACACACAGACAAATGCACATGCACACGCACACACACACACACACACACACACACACACGCACACACACACAAATGCACACACACAACCACACATACACAAACACACAAATACACACACACACAAATACACACACACACACGCACACATACACACAAATACACACACACACACACACACACATACACACACCTGCATCAGTGCTGCCCCTGCTTCCATCATACATTTATAACATGTCATTCATCAGGAGAAATGAGTAGCAGGAGTGCTGGATTACTGTAATTTTACACAATTTACAATATTTTATTTACAGCCATACAGTGCTTATCAATCTATATTGAATGCATTCTGTAATACTTTTTTGAATCTGAGTAATAATTACAGTAAAGAAAATACCTAAGGACACAAGCTTTGACCCTCTAGGGATTTAAACCATTGGATGTCAAGTTCAGAGTGCGATATGCCAGCAACTACATTGTGCACCATAAGTCAGACATTTCTGCGCTGCTTATCTACTGAAATCATGCCTGTAAACATCACCATTTCTTAGACGTCCTGCATTGAGCTGCAAATATATTTATATATTCAGTGGCTATCACAGGCCTCAGAGAGAGGCTAAAATCCTTGTGCACCCCTCTTCTGTATGGCTGTATAACTAAACCAAAACATAGGATCCAACAGTACATGCAGACATGCTCATTGACACAAGGTGACCAACAGCAACAAGAGCATAATATAATAAAACTGCTTGGAATTAATTTGCTGGAATGTAAGGGTAATACACCACATCAACTAATTTAAACTTGAATAAAAAGTTAGAATTCCTTCTGAAAGATGACCTGTAAAAGTAAGATTTAGTTCAATGTGTGTGTATGACCAGTTAGAGGTTCTCTGCATCTCAGCATCATCCGTGAATAACTATACAGCAGAAAAACTTTCACAAATTTCTGCCTATTACACGCAATAAAGATATTTTGACAGTCCACAAGGGTCACTCAATGTCACTGCTAGCAGCTATACATTATAATGCTATAAACATTATGACGTATATAACTATGAGGAAAAAAACAGTGCAAGTTATCAATGTGTACATTTTCATTATTCGAAAACCAAATGACATTATGAAGGCTAAATTCACACATGCCTTTTAAGAAGGTGAAGTATGGAAGAACACTGCCTGCTGTACGACGCCACTGTAGGAGGATACTCCAGAAAGACCAGGGTCATCAGGGTGACGGAGTGAATGGATATTCATTTATGTCAAATTATATGTTACATGACAAAAATGGCACAAAAAACAACTGAAATACACAAGTTATAGTCACTACTATAGGTAATCTAAAGTTTTTTCTTTAGATTAGGACATGACGAGCCTAGATGGGCTGAACAGCCCGTTTTTGTCGTTATATATTCTTATGTTCTTATGTTCTTACTGTATGAAACAGTAAGGTAGCAACTATCATATTCAACCATTTATGTGTGTACTGTACATAAATATGATATCCACTCTACTGCTTGACTTAAAATACTTACAGTAAGACTGAAATATTATGTAAAGAATTACAGATTTGTTCTCCATGAGTAGGCTACAGAAGCCTTTAATTCAGTCCAGAAGAGTCTATTTTGTACAAGCTATTTAGTCATTTCTGATGGGTTACTTTCACGGAATGGCACAACAGAGAAATAGCAGCTTCAGACACCTTGGTTTTCGTACGGACTTTCTCCACACCACAAGACAAACAGAGCAACTGTCTCATGGCCACACAGTGACATAGCCGTGGGCGGATGAACAAATTGTATGTAATTAAGTCTTGCAGTTAATTATTTTTACAACCTCCTCTACAAACTGCCTCTATAGTGGACCCTCTCTGTTTATGAAAAACATTTGGCCGTGGTCTAAAAAAAAGAAAGCCCAACAGGATTGGCAATCTTACAGAAATAACAGTAAAAATTGGCGAAAAGGCCTACGTTAATGCTAATATTGTATTCTGATAAATACGTTTATTTGTATTTGACAACACGCATTTGGTATGACTGCTTATTTTGGCGTTACTAAAACCCGTTAACCAGACCCTGATTCAATTTTATTGTGCAGACGTTTTAAAGACAATGTAAAGCTAAACACTTCTCCATAATTCCCGAAGGCCGAACTACCATAATGCTGTTATGTTGGCTAAACATTGAAAAATGTTTCCTAAAATGCATTCACGAAAATTAAGGGTACGAGCATATTGCTGTTACTGTAGGTAGGCCACGGACCTACATCTGAATGAAATAATAACAATAAAAGATAGTTTTTTTCAACTTTTTTCCTTTAATTAAATCAGGCTGAGGTTGTTCATACACACCGGCAAGGTTTATTTGGTTGTAGTAGAAGCAGGATTCGTAAATTGATGAAAAGATAACGGATCAATACATTGTTTATGAAATATATATATTTTTAAATAATAATAAATTGTATTGTATTAATTATATATTTTTTACATTTACTTAACGCAGAGAAAATAGGCTACCACATAATTTAGAATTATACTGCAAACGTATTTCCTGTCAGTCAACAGCATACACTCCACCATTTATGTATTTATTCATTGTTAGGGAAGGGAAGGGAAGGGAAGGTCTACCCACAATATATGTTTTAACAATCTAGCAATCTATCTCAAATAAACTGTTGGTAACAACATGGACCAAAATTCAGTTTATTTTTTAAATTTGAACCGAACTCATTGAACCGATTATGGTTGTACCCAATAAAATTTTGATGGAAATATTTCAATAGCATATGTATCCAGCGTGTTCTGGTGCGTGCAATAATGAGGGAGGCTTGTAGTTCTTTTTTTTTAGCAACATTGGCTATTGGCTAAGCCTTCCAGTCATCTACAGGTCAGTATCAATTAGGTTTAATAACCGTATATGACAGATCTGCTCTCACTTGTCCCTTAGCTAATTTGTAACGGATCTCAGGAGAGCACGTCAGTGTGTTACAGAAGGTGACGTCACCCCCACGAGTGAGGACAGAAGAAAGATTGGTTCTCACACAGCTGGGAGCCTGGGTCTTTAGCTGGCCGAGCTAATCCTGTCTGTTGTGTGAGTTGAGCAAACCAATGTCCACATCGATATTCGAATGGCATATATTGAAAAGGTCGTCATGTAACATGTTTGTGTACCACAAATTGACCGTGTCTTATTACTTTTTAAATGATAGCCTACACTATGGTATTGGGCTTTCAACACATACTTCTATTGTAGTCTACTGATTATCAATATGAATAATTGAATATTGTTACTGTTCTAAGTTATGCATTTTCTCTGTGAATTTCTGATAATTAGCCTATAATGCAAAAGCATAAGAATATACATGTAATAAGATGTAATTGTGACGTGCGAAGGTAACTGCGAACTGTACTAATAAGTCCTATAGACTTAGTGGAAAATAGGTTAACACTTGGTTAACAAAGTAAATTAATCCGTGATAAAATCAGATAAAATAAAATCTAAGGTTTAATGTGCGCCATGCTTTCTGTGCCTTGTGATACAAATAAACAGTCAGTGTTTATGGTAACAACAACCACACACGGTTTTATATCGAGGCACAGTAGATGTCACAGGCGGCAGCAGACGCTTCTCGTCTATTTAGTGTCTTAGAGGAGAGACAGTCCGACCTTGTACAAATCAATCAGTCCTTTAATTACTATAATCAATGACACTTCACAGAGAGAAGAATAATCTCCCGTTGACGGATTGTTTAGATCCGAACTCTCACGGTCCTTTATCTCAAAACACAGAAATGAAAGGGAAGAGTGAATGGAACGCTTTTCTACTTTTAAAACTTTTGGCATGCGATTTTTATTTTTGGATTTAATTCTCGCATTAAAAGCTCAATTTATTACAACTAGTACATAAACAATTATTGTTGCTGTTGTTCTTCTTTCTCTTCCATCAAAGTGTACAGCATTATGACGTATTATTTGGGGAGTAGGGTAGTGGTCATTGCACCTTTAGCTTCCCATATGCATGTTTAAGAATATGTTATGCACACTGCTAATCAACACAATTGTTTCTAACACGATTCACCCCATATTGATGACATAGAGCGGTGTTGACAGGTAATCTATAATTTTAAAACAGCTATGTCTATATGCTTGTTTGTCATGCATATAACCTGTATCAATTTACACTGTAGCGATGTATTAAGCACTTTGCTGAAGGGTATGACAGCAGTAGCCTATCCTCCGGGATTCGGAACTGAAACCTACTGGGTCCAAGTAGGACCGCGACCCGTAATTCCATTCCCTACGAAATATCATGCACTCAAGAAAGGCAAATGAGTCTGAGGAAATTTGTCCAAAGAACTGCGAATTTGACATCTGGAGAATATAAACTTATAGGCTAGTAATTGCATACATCATGTAACTTTCTGTATGTCGATCTGCTCGAATATTCTAATATTTCAACACTTTTTTGCACGTTTATGTCAAATGTCAGCACCCAACTATTAGTATTCAAAAACGGATTTGAATATTAATATCGATACCAGGTATTTTGGTATATTTGAGTCGGCTATTATTGTAGTAAAAATTACCCCTATAACAAGCACTTGGTTAGATAAAAAGAATTGTATAAAAGTTTAAGGCACGATTGACAGCTCACTCCAGTTAGTTTAAATTAGTAAAATATTCATATTTAGCATTATACATGTAATAATCTAACAATTATAGTGCAACAACGCATCCATACACTGCACAAGGTAATATTGAATAATAATGTTATAGTTTGCAATTGTGTTATAAGGAAGTGAAAATTTGATCAAATAGGTCAACCAACGTTTATCTCACGCACAAATAGTTTGCATAACAAACAATGTATGGAAAATTAGTGAGTTTTGATTTTACACAGATAATTTAAGTAACAATATACATTGAACTGGTCGATGGGCCTTTTACATAGTATAAAAATAAACTAGGACTGCGTCAGGAAACACGTCTAATGAACAAATAAACAAAAGATCTGACGGGCAGATAAATAAATATTGTTTGTAGGCTATAATACTATTCAGGCGTCATTCAATAGGGTCTATGAAACACAAATTCCCCCGCCTACTGTGATTGAAAAAAGCATATCTGAAACATATTTTAGATTGACATTTTCACTTTGACAACTATATCCATCTGTTGGACACACGATTAATATTGATATTTGACGAGCGAGGACATACTGACGAAGCGTTTTTTCTGACAGACTGCTGAAAACAATGACACGACGAATAAATTACACCCTCAGATGATGATAATAATAATAACAACAACAACAATAATAATAATAGCGGGCGCTGTCTGACTATTGCATATAATAGTGATTTCAAATTACACTGTTATTTTACTATCATGATACTTCGTCTTCATCTTCTTCTTCTTCTTCTTCTTCTTCTTCTTCTTCTTCTTCTTCTTCTTAGCTTATTGTTATTGAGACACTACTACTACAACAACTACTACTAATGATAATAATAACAATAACTTTCCAATCAGCCGGCGGATTAATATACCGTTGCCTGATGATAGGCTACATCGCATAGGCTATATACAAAAGATAAATAAACACACTTTAACATCTATTTTAGTGTAAACTTTTACGGCAATAAAAACAATACAATCAACGTAACAGTGCGAATAGTTGGAAATATTTACAGAAAACTGACTGATACGATGAAATTATATATGGTAGCCTACATATATAATAATTTGGCTCAGATAATATTTTTCGTTTCATTTCAGTCGAAGATAAAGTGGAATTATGTCCCCAAAACCTACCAAGCATCCCTTACTAGGGGATGAAAAAACTCTAGAAATAATAACACTATCTTTTCCATAGGCTACTGGGTTTTCATACTACTTTTTACAATGTATAATTTACCTGTAAGGTTTTGTATTTGCTTTCTATTTGTTCATTTACTAGCAAATGCACGTAGCCTATATAGAGGAAAAGTATACACCCACAATCATCTACAGTAAAAACACCACGTAGGCCTATTCATTTATGACCCAATCTAGTACAGTTTTACCTTGTGATAAATCTCTTCGAAAGACTCAAGACTTATAAGGAAACAGGATTTTTGAAACACAGAATTCTGCCCAAATGCTTGTAAAGATAAGGTATCATAATTCCTCTAATCTCCATAATATAATATTATACAATCAAAGGTTAATTATATCTTCTAATAGTTAAATAGGTTATATTGTTACATATTCGCTATAGGCCTATCTACCTAATTTTATGCAAAAGGACAATCGCTCCGATTAGACTATCACGTTTCCATCAGTGTTACCCAATTTGAATAGGAAGGCGGGCTATACTGACATAGCTGCTGTGTGTGCATAGTATAGAACAACTCTATTTTAGCTATGAAAAAATACAAAATAATCAAAGTAGTTGCAGCCTACCTCAACTACTGTTTGATTTATTTGCGTAAAGCTCGACTGGTATCTTACTGACCATATCCACTAACATCGCTATACTTCATCGACATCAAAGTGTTAATGGTAAATTAATGGCCCTCCTTTTTTAGTGAAACGTCAGATATGATGTATTGCTGCAGGTCATGGAGTATTAATTCTGAGTGCCTTACTTTCAACAAAGCAAGTGTCTTAAGAAGCATACATGACGTGGGGCTACATGCATATAAATACACGTTTATGTCTCTCAGTGCACTTATACACCGCACGTAGGATACATCATTCGCCACACAACAACAACAATCTTTCTTGAACCAGGCGCACGGCACACACTTGGTCTTGTAGTCCACGTACCACACTCAATATAACACTTTTGCTCTCTCTGTTTTGATTATTTGTTCTACCCCGCCTTACTCACAAATGTCAGAACTTCTGGCGCGGTTGAATTGACATACAGACGTGCTAATGTGACAATCCGTTCTGTATTAAGGTGTTAATCACAACTGCAGCCCCAAGAGTACATACCCCGGGAGTACGCTTCGCACTTACTCTCCTGCTGCGTGGTGTCGCTGCCGCTGGTCAGCCCCGGAGACTCCAGCATACTCCGTCCCGCCTCTCCGGTACTCTCGTCCGTCTGTGTCCCAACCATCTCCCCCGCCTCCTCCAGATCCAACAGGTGGCTTACAGAGAAGTTCTTTTTAGCTTGTAGGTTTTCCAGATTGGATGTAATCGGACTCTCCAATCGGTTAGATATCGTTGCTTGTCTGTCCATTACATGTGCATAACTAGACGTCATGACGCAAAGAGAATACAGAAGAAAAAAATGGAGTAATAATAAGCGAGCCAAATTATTCCTTGCATACAAAAAGTACCAACAGCGCCTCCAAACCAATCACCAAGTCTTCGTTTCTGTTGTAATGCACAGCTCACGGTTGAACAAATCCAAATTGAATGGCGTTCTTTCAGCGCTCGCGACGTTTTGCTGAACTTGCTGATCACGGCGCTTGTTACTTAGTTGAACTGTTTTTTCTTCGGCTGGGTGAACACGGAAAAGTGTTCCTCAGCCGTTGTCCACTCAAGCAAAGGCAAACACCGAACATAAACTATTCGCTTTACACAGTCTCGCCCATGGATCTTACACCATCTTCTGCGTTTTCCTCTTCCTCCCGTTGACTCACGACCGTGAATGACTACGGTTTCGGGAAAGATGATGTCTAACAGATGCGCATGTGAGTAATCTCTTGGTTTACGCTCAGTGGAGGAAGGCTGGATACTTCTGCTTTTTTGAAGCGCGTTCTTCCCTCCGCTGGACCAGGACACTCGATGGCACTTCAAACGACGCACACTGGCACGCACGGGAAGCCTGAACGGGGAATAAATGAAAATTTGAGACCCCTGGGAGGGTAGATCGACCTAATAGGAGCCTGTAATTACGTGGCAATGCCTTTGTACTGTTTCTGACGTTTTACAGACCCCCTCTCTCCATCAGAAGTCACCCCTCCCCTTACACAATACACAGCACCGTCACCACCACTAAAAACACTCTGATTACGGAGCTTAACGCAACCTTGGCAACTACGTCTGACTCCGGCGAGGAGCTCCAGAGTTCTGTGAGGGAGACCTAATTATCGCCCAACATAATAATATAATCAGGAAAATATGACAGCTAGGATACTGGGTCCACTTCAAACACAGTGATTTTTTAAATTCAGAGTTACGTCCCCCTGATTTGCTTTAGATCTTGGTCAAACGTCTCATTTGCATGTTTTGATAAGAACTGTTGGGAGATTTGGAAATATTCCACCACAAATGCGATGAACGTTCTTGTTTCCTGCTGTTTCTACAGCGGACCTCTCGAAGACAGAAAAATTACATAAATATAGAATATAGAATCCTAAATAGACACACTTGAATGTCGGTGACCAACTGCATACACATTTCATGGTAAAACTCGTGTTTGATGCATTCGTGACTGGTGGTTAATATTATTCATGATATAGCTGCGTTTCATCAACAGCAATTATATTTCATATATATTCATGTTTTTTAAAGCCATGTATTAATTTTCTGATAATGTAATAATGCAAACAGTAATTCATATATTGAGGAAGAAAAAGCAACTATGTAGGCTACTATAAGTTACTGCATCCATAAAAACCAGAGACAACCCGTATGCGGTACTATTTTTGCTTTCCCGATATTTTAATTAGACTACAAACAACTCATCTGACAAACATGTTAGCGATTTGTTCGACTCTGCCTTACAAATGGTACAAAAGTATATTTGGAAGAAAGTTCTGAAAGTCAACCATATAGCGTGCGCTTTGAACGAGGGTCTTGACAGGAAAGAAGGGGTCCATGTGTTCAAATGGCAGGAGTCTACGCTCCAAGCTGCCATAGACAGCCCGTGGCTTCCAGCCCCGATCTGGGAAAAGAACACTTGATGCCATCAAAGGGATACAGATTGAAACCAGATGTGCCTCTCTCGTTCTTTCCATGCATTTAATTAAGGCGCTGGGGTAGAGTAGACCTTTCTTCATCATTAGTTTTCCTCCAGATCCCCTTTCCCCTTCCAGCCTCAGTGCTCGTGTAGGTACCAGCGCGATGCCTCTTGTCTTTTTAAACAACAAATCTAATCACATTTTTATAAACTCAGTAGCCTACCTAACTTTGGAGAGAACCTTTCTCTACCTTTACTCCCTTTAAGGAAACGTCATTAAAATGCACGATACTACACTTCAAATGTATAACCTACGTTTGTACGGTGAAGTAAACACATACATTTTTATAATTTATTACTAATTTTTAGTTGTGTATTTTACATTTTTGTTGTTATTTACACACGACGTTTGACGTTCGCTGTAATGAAAAAAAGTGTTATGTGCGTCTAAAAGGATAACCTTGCTTAAATGTGCAATTCATCGTTAAAAACGAATCGACAGACTAATAGTTTGGGCTCTTTGCCAAATTAATTATTTAAACAATTAGGCCTACATCTTGCTAAAGCTTTTCGCCTATAAAAATCTTACAGAAGAGGTCGGATAACATCTTTTGTACAATTCTGACAGCACAATGCACTGGAGCTATATTTGCTGTTAAAATCAATACATTTAAAATTTGAATTATTCAGGTTTGTCCATAAATGTGCCCGGAAAAAAGGAAAGGTCACGTGAAAGCCCGAGTTGGAGCTAGTTTATGAGTATCACAAGCAGAAGACAATAAGAAACAACTGATACTTTCTGTATCCAAAATCTACAGTAATTTACAGAGATGTAAATTATTTTAAGTGGATATGATATTTCTAAGTCTGGACATCAAACGCATCTCTTATCTTTTTAATTTTCCAAATACCACAGGAAACGTCATTATTCCAATAAGTAAACTCGTTGTGTCCCATACGTGAAGTAAAACATTTATCATTTATCTGACGTCGTGAAATAATTTGATTCCAGAAGTTGTCATTCGAATTGCTTTTCTCATGCTTGTGTGTATAAGGTTTAAAACAAAACAGCCTGTCAGTAAGTTCTCTTCTCGTGACTCCTGAAATCAGAACATAATAATTCAATTCTGAATATGAAATTATTATTATTTTGTTGTTGTTGTAGTTGATGTCGATGTTGGTGTTCTTGTAGGCTATATTGTACACAGCCTGCATACAGATAAACATACATACAGCTACAAGACTTTGAACCAGTTTTGACAGATGGGTCAGCATATGTGCAGGTACTTCCATATAGCGTGAGTGAACCCCTGACCTTCCATGTTATTTTAGACAATTAAATTGAATGCCATTGACCAAGGGAAATAAGCATCAGAACGGTTCATACTAGCACAACAGCGTCATGAACACATAGCTCTCTCTTGTCTGTTCAGATAAGTCTGCGGATATCATAAAATGACATAAACATGACTTCACTAAATTACAAAAACAACTTAAATTGGCAGGTCTTAATTTTCATCTTTTCACATTTTCTTCCATCCCCATTGTAATTTAAACCACTAATGAAATACAGGACTTCTGTAAAATGTATACGTTGATACTTTTGTATTTACTTAAAAGTATTTACAATTAGCCTATGGTCGAGGTAACGTTTAATTCCAACCAATATGTAGACCAAAATGAACATTATTTAGATATTTAGAAAATATCATCAATCAGAAAATAATTTGCACACGGGCCATTGCTTACTTTAACAATGGATAGCGTTTTATAATTATTTACCATTTATTAGATATAGTGGGTTTTTGAGAATTGTTGAGCTTGATAATATTTATTTACCTATTTTGTTTATAGCTAACAAAGTTTACAATTATACTGAAAACTATTTTGCATTTCAAATTCACGAGATAACAACAAAAATCACTCTGTTGCCCTAGTGTAGGGGTAATAACAAAGCTATGACTAGACCAGGAAGAGGTCGCAGACCTTTTTTTTTATTAGAACCGTATTTAGTTTAGCACACCCGTTGTTTAAAATGTCATTTTAAACATGAAGCCGAATATAATAATGAAGAAATCAACAAAAGGTAGGCTCCAATGTATTTAAAGACGCACTGCTCAACTTGCTTCAAAAGTAGGTGGTAAATCACAATGGGGGTAAATTAATTTCATACTGAGCTTTGTAAACTCTACGTGTAGTTTAATTCAGAGCAGATTGATTTTATGTTAGAACACCACAAGCAGTTTGCAATTAGCGTTTAGAGGCCGTGTTGAACAGTGAACAATAAAGACAGCTGTACGCAGACATTATGCGCCTTCTCCAAATCGGTCAGGTTCAACTGGGAAAGATGACGTAGAATAAATTGAACGATGAATAAATTGCTATTCGTTACCAAAATTATCCGCCGATGTCACCGTTGCGATATCAATAGATATGTTAATTAATTGCAACTTAAAATCAATGACTTTAATTATTTACATGCGTGGTGTAATATTCATTCTTTCCATTCAAATTCTCCCTATAACCTGCATAGCTATTTTATATTAAACAACTGCTGCGTTTGTCATATTAATTTCGAATATTTCAAACAAGTTTCAAAGGCTTCATATGACATTTATACATAATCTATACAGATACAACATATATACGGCTATAAAACAATCAGACATAAAGTCTATTGAATTACAATCTCCATTCCTCGTTGAAAAGGAAGAACAGTTCAGGTTTTGCGAGAAAAATTCCCCAGTCGCCGCAATCACGAGAAGGTGGGCAGGCATCACGTGAAGGGTTTCTATACAGGATGTAAAAAGTCAACAAGGATAAGTATTTAATACTAATTAGGGAAATAAAAAGTGACAGAGGTCAACTCGCTGCTTTAATCAGCACCAAGGGTCACTGGACAGCACTATTCCGCTGAGCCCGACAGCCGGCCTATAGAGTGAGACAGTATTTCGTCAGCACAAATCATTAATGCACACATTCTAATATGACAGGTAAAATAATTATATTACCAAAAAGTGCATGTTTCGATACTACAACCAAGAGCCGCATTCCGCTTTATTATTTTGACCTGACTAGAGGAGCTAACCAACTTGGGGGACACAATAAAAATTTAAAACAGCATAAGAAACAGACAACTATAAATATTATACCGGCGTGTGTGCTTCCATACACTTCCAACGTCTGTTGGCTAATACTTTGAGGAATGTACTGTCATTAAAAAATATATATAAAAAACAAAACAAATATATAGCCTAAATAATTTAAGCTTTTTCAACAATAAAATTGAGAAAATCAAAAAGGTAGAATGTAATCATTCTTCTGATTAATGTTTTATTTGCTCAGCTGCCTCCATCATTATTGCAATCCTATAATTCCTTATTACGTATTAAAACAACGTGACTATCCTATATTTGACCGAGATTAAAAATATATAGGCCTATAGCCTATATTTTGAAGCAAAAACAGTTGTTGTCGACTTATTCAACTGCTTCTCTAATTTAAATCATTGTTTGCGTACATTTCAGTTTGAACATCTGTACCAGTATAAATACCCTCGTCATTTAAAATTTCACAAGCACTGTAAACATAAAAATAAAATTATGAATCATACACACAACCTTTCGCGGCCGTGGTCTCACACTAGCCCACACGCTGCTAACTATATTTGTGCTGCCTTTTCAGTCCAGTTGTAAGGGTAGTCGTAAAAACTTGAATTCGTCTTTAACGTTACACTTCAGATAACTGATTTTGATGGTAGGGTACACATAATAACATATTTATTATTTATGAGGTCTTTCGCAGTTCAATGGACCAGATTCCTTTGTGATGTTTCAGTAGCACATACAGCCCACTCTACGTACAGGGAAATTACATTAGATTAGCCTAACGCACAGGCAGATCATAAAATGTGTAGCCCACAATTTATGACGTGTGTATTGTGACATAGGCCTACTGTACCGCCACATAAATAGTTGTTGTTTTTACATTTAAAATGGCGGTCTTATTTAATTAGTTACAATAGGCCAGGTAATTAGTCCAACATAAATTAATATTATGAAACCTATATTTAATGTGGGATTAGTGATGAGTGAAATCGTACAGTCAGGTCCAAAATGATGTCTTAACCAAATACACACACGCGCGCAGACGCACACATAAAAATGATAGCCTACATTAAGCTGTGCTTCCCTCAACAGTAACAGTTGTTCATTTAGTGAACAGAATCATAACCTTTCGTGCAGATTTCTTTTTACAGACCGCGTCTGCTTTGAGCAAGTAAAGGTTAAGCAAGTTTACAGTGTTCCCCGTAAAATCCCCACACTGTCAATAAGTGCCTTATTATTAATGATTTATGTTAATCCAATTAATATAATTCATTTCGTACACACGGCGTGTCAAGGTCAGAAATCTGTAAGTAATGCCTGGCCAGAGGCACAGATTTTCACTGAAGGTTGATCTCACTCTTTTCACCTCTCAGGTTACACGGCCTTTTCCAACCTGTCTCGAGAGGGTGGCTCCACATAAATCAGCAACAGTTCGAAGGCAACGTCAACGTTTTCTCAAGTACGTTTTACAAAATCGTTGGCTACATTATACCTAATTTATGTTATAACCAACCAACAGGTCGTCGTCATCGCATGGTTTACATTATACCAGGGGAAATTCTGGTAATTATAATTAAGCTGTTAATTTTTTTCCAATTTCTGCGTGGATCTGTGGAGGTTATTGTTATGAAATGTTATTATAGGCTATGTCTAAAGCATACCGTAACAAAAATGTACCGGCCTCATTCAGAGTATGCCGAACACCGCTTAAGGTAACTGTGGATCAATTTTAAATTCAACTTTAATAACATGTACTGGCAGGGAAAACAGTTCACGTGACGCGCGCCTAAATATTAAGTCACATTTCAGGAAATGCATGGCATTGACTGTCACGGCTGTCAATTTATTTATAAAGATACGCGTTCTCGGTGGCTGCAAACGGGCATAATCCTGCAGACATTTTTTATAGACCGTGACAGTAACTACAGAAATGTAACAACTCAAGCTGCACTACTGCACTAGCTACTGCTGCTGATTGAGGAACGGTGGGTTCATTCTCGTTGGAAATTAGGAAAAACACCACCATCTTGTTTATAGGCAAAATCACAGAGGACTTGTTTCTACGTCAACAAATCTTTTAAATCTGCCCATCACAATCAATGTATAACTAAAAAACGACAGCATAAATGCTCGTATACGAAACATCACTTTACAAAAAAATGTATGCATCTGAGTAAGTTGAAGAGAAGTTGAATTCTGTTTTATCGCTAGGTTCTGGCCTATTTACCTTATCTGCAAAACAGCAGAAAAACACAAATAAATGGTTAAAAAAAACGACTTTAAGGTTTTCAATTTTCGTATGAACACATTCGAAAACGGATTTTCGTTAATCTGCAAATAGGACAAGCTACTGCACTTAAAATGTTTTTGAAGCAATTACTTTATTCACAAAAATTGGAAATAAAACATGGTAGAAAATAGTAGTATATCTAAACACAATGTAAACTAACATTTAGAGTATTTAAGACAGTGTCATGGATTAAGGTTTTAAAACAATACCCATTTAGTGGACCAGCATTAATGTTCTGATACAGGATATATATATATATATGAAACTTGTAACTAATATATATAACACTAAATATATATATATATATATATATACACACATATATAAATATATATTTTTGATGCATTTTATATTTTTGATCTTTCACAATGGTACGAAGACAAGTTAGAGTAGACCTTTCTGGAATCAACTGCTTTACTATAGTAGATCAGATGAAAACTTTTCTCTAGTGCCAAAAACTAAATATTAAGGACAACAGAAATCCAGATCAGTTGTTCAACTGCATATGTGTGTGGCTCACACACAATTAGGGCAGACATACTTATTTCTGTACACAGTACACAGTAATGCCAGTTACAGCATATTATGGCAGGCAGCTGGATTGCAGTGCATACAGGACTGCATAGATAAATACCACAATGATGCAGAATTTCATCATCTTTAATGCAGGGGCAGAAGTGTTGCCTCTGCATTGCAGTTAATTACAACAGATATTTCCACATCATAATGCAAGAGGTCCATCTTGTGTCAGATTGAAGCCCACAATCATATGAAAAAGACTAGATGCATACACTGAAATGTCTTAATGTGGTAAAACATTTCTTCAAAAACAGTCTATTGGAATGAGCATATGACACAAATGTATTACAAATAACCGTCTTGTATTTGTCACAGGCTTGTCTTAATTCACAAGCTCAGTTTAAAGCTTAGTTTTCTTTGGTAAAAACCCCCACTTCCCTTCTCCCAGTAGTGAATCTGTTTATCAGCAACAGCTATGAATTGCACTCAACAATATTGCCTTTGGAACATACAGTACATAAAAATAATTTCATCATAAGATATCAAACTCAATAATCCTTAAAATGTAAGGATATGATGACAGGAATTTAGGCTCATAGCCATTTTCACCTATTACCAACACTTAAATGCCAAGAATTACATTCTGACTTCAGGAATTTCAGTCAATGAAACCATTGCATATAATTAGCAATGCAAACTAGAGAGAATTCCTCCTGAGAGCAAATGTTTCTGCTGAATACACTTTGATGTAATAATGTAATACTTTACAGTATATTCCAACATACAATATAATCGGATCTACCTAAATGGCATTGACATGTTACTAGGTGCTCGAAGCATTGGAAAGTGTCCAAGATGATGCACAGAATAGAGCAGATTTTTCACCTCAGAGATAAGGAAACAGGTAAACAGGTACAGTAATCACATTCAAGCTGTGAGCTGAGGAGAGGCCTCCTCTGCCTCTTGAGGGGGAGAGGCTGGGACCTGGCAATGCCTGGCAATGCGGGTGAGCGTCCGGCGGGTTACTGTCTCGATCGCTTCCCTTGTGTTGTGACTCGGGGAGTGGGGTGTCGTCTTGTTTCTCTTCTCGGGGCGAGAAAGACCCTGCAGGTGGCTGTGTCTCCCCTCTGCCTCGGACTCCTGCTGCTGGACAATCCTCTCCACCTGAATCTCCAGCTCCAGGTGCTCCTCATCCGCCTGCATCTCCAGCTGCTGCATCAGCTCCTCCAGCTTGCAGGCCTTGCGCTGCTCGTTCTCCTGGATGATGGCATACAGGTGCTCCGTCAGCTGCTCCTTCACCTCGGTCTTCTTATGCAGGTCGATTTTGGCGGACACATATTCTGCCTCTGCCTTGTCATACCGTTTTCTGACCGGGGAGACAACCACCTTTTAATACAAACAACACCAGTTCCTTTCTAAACAGAGTTAGCCTTGGGAATGACTTATCCATTCACAAAAAAAAGATAATTTTATATGATTTACATTGACTTGATTAGATCTACACAACATTACCTTTCAAACATTAAACAAAACAATCCTGCAGGGGGCACTGTTTTTAGTTCTAAACCAAAAATGAACAATTTCAGATTGTTTTACAGTAGATAACTTTGACCTCTTATGAAATATTTTACATTTTGTTATTTGGTAATGAAATGTTAACACTGGCTATTCATTCCCCAGAGTTAATTGTGGGTATGAATACACTTTATACTGTGCTACACTTCACAGGAAATGTATACGCATCTACATATATGTTGCATATAAAAGATAAAGCTGTTAATGTTTTACTTTAGTGGCAAGTACTTTTATAATGTACTCTAAACTATCCAAAGGAAAACACTCAAAGCTAAACTTGCACTCTGTGTACTGCAGATGCATTTACCTTGCTGTGGAGTAATCCCAGCTGGCCTGTTCTATTCTCCCTCTCAGGATCCCGATGTCATTGGACACCATGTCATCCAGGGCCTGCAGCTCCTTCTGGATCCTCTTCAGTTTCACCGCCTCTGCCTGGGTCTGCTTTGACCTAAAGCCACGGGAATGGGACAGTCAGGGTCTCCACATGGTCTCCACGTGGTCTCCACTCAAGCATGTCATTACAACAAGTCATTTCCTTCTCTGAAATTGAATATTTGTGGAGCCATAATCTAGTGGATGTGTCCTTTGAGGATGCTGTGGTAAGCTTTTCTGAGGTATATGTGCAAAATTAATATTTTTTTATTGCAGTAGCTGGTGCATTAGAAGCATTAGCTTGATAGTAAGTATCATTCAATGTTCAGGGATGTATCTATGACTCCCAATGCATAACAGTGTTTGACATTCCAGGTTCCATTACTGTCTTTCAATCAGTATACGACCATGCTTGCAGTGAGACATGGAATGGCTCAAACGGCTACGCATTGTGAGTGTTATGTCCCATGTTTATCAATTATATGAGGGCATAAATTGTGATTTTAATCAGTTAGTCTGGTTTAGTGTTATAGTACATGTGTGTTCTTGAAATCTTGAATTTTTTAATCTTGAAGATTTTTCTATATGTTTATGTAACTAACTGCAATTCTGTTTCTCTTACTTTTCAGCAATAGTCTTTGCAAGAAGAGCTTTTTTGCGTTTATTCTTCTCTTCGATCATCCGCTGCTCTTGTTGAAGCTGTTCCAGCCGAGTTTGATCCCTCCTGTAATTTAGTCCATCAAAGTCAAAAACAAGATGAACACAACAGGAGGTATGCTTTGCAGAGCATGGTTACTAAACATTTCGTTTCATGAAAATCCCTAAGCACTCTATGCAATCTATGTATAATTTCAAGAAAAGCTTTCAAAAGAATTCAAGATTATTAGACTAGATTTCCTAGATTATGCTTTATGCCTTTGAAAGTACTTACATTTTCTAAACAAAAATTGTAGTGCTAAATGTCAATACACTCTCTCAATTCATATCATAGACTTACTAACAATTCCACCTCCTGCTTTTCCAGCTCCTTGGCCATTATTGCAGCCTCTGCCGGTACCGAGTGATGGTTTACAGCACCAGGTTCTTGTGGTTGGCTGGTGGTATTCTGTATGGACTCATTCTCCGGAGTTATTTTGGGTGTTGCCTGCTTGGAGGTCTGCACTGCGGGCTTGGCGAGAAGTTGTTCAAATAGAAGAGGGGTAGAGCGGTCCCGCTGCTGAGCGGCTTGCTGCAGGGCTTTCTCCCGCTGCAGCTGCTGACGACTGCGGTTGGTGGGAACCGGCTTTCGACCACGAACTGCGGACGCAGTCTGTTCTGGTGGTGAGAGGGAGTGAAGTTGTTAGCTAGCTCTCTGTAATTCCCCACATAGTGACATACTCCAGTGACACTTTATAATGAAGCTAGCAAGGAAGCTGCTACATCACTACAGGAAATACAATTAATCAGAAGTGGGTAAATTGCCTCGCCAGTTAGCAAACACTAACTACTGGACAGTTCAGCTAGCAAACTACCTGACAGTAATTTATCAACGTGTTTAGTTAACGTTAACTACAGTGAGCCACCTCGCTTTCAAGCCAGCACACGTTTCTCATTCTTTATTAGCTACATATCTATTTATTAGCTAAATTATTTAATGTTAGTCTTTTTCAACACTCGTCGATATAGCGCCAGCCAGCTATACCTGAACACAAACGCGTTACAGATCTGTTATAGAAAATGTCTGAGCGCTTGAAATGTTGACACTATTTTTACACGCATTATTACTTTCTGACGAGTTCGCCAACTTGTCATAACTTAGTAAATTAGACGGCGAGCTAAGAAGTTACTGTAACGTTAGTTACCTTTCTGTTGCATTTTCCGTAGCTCATCTTCAGAAAAGCCAGCCCACCCAGCCATTTTAGTTCTTTTTCAGATAATCTTACGGTTACGAAATACTCCTGTGAAAAACGATGATAAAAACAAAACTATTAAAAGTGTTGCCTACTTCAGAACTTAGTTGTGAACCTAATTGCTTTGCATTGCTGTGCAACTTGCTTCCATGTTTGAGTTGTTGCCACGTACAGGACCCAAAGTAGGACCTCCAGGACCGTCTAAAATAGTGCCTGTGATTTTTTTTTTTATCCTTCATTTTCGAGCCGCGATTTTTCTTTTTAAAATGTATTTGTTTTATAATGGGCATAACTATTTACTTTCATGGAGGCCCATACTTTTGACTATATCATCTGAATACTGCAATCCAAGTTTTGGCCTCTATTTAGGCAGTATATGGACCAACTCTGATACAATGTAAAATGCACATTTCAAGCCATGTCCTATGGGCTCAAATTAATGCCAAAAGTATTTCGTATCTGTAAGCAATGACTTGTGCTTGCAACTTTGAAATAAAACATTTTGTACTTGTAACCAATGACTTGAGCTTGTAACTTGTGGTCCGTGTTTATACTTTGTAAGTTGAACTTGTAAAATAAAATTGTGTTTGTGGATATATATTTTGTGAAGGGGGAGGGTCACGTATGTAAATTAAAATCTACGTGTGTTTTGTGATCTGAACGGGTTTATGACCATTTGTTAACAGAAATAGTACGAATGGAAAACAGTATTTACGTGCAACACTCCCTCTACATGCAACGCTCAGTTTACAAGATTTCTCTCTACACAAACTTTTTGCCGCTTCCGGTAAACTATCCAATCGGCATCCAGAAGAGATCAGGTTGCCATATTGTGCAACATACCTCTATGGAGTGTCAAAGAACGTAGCATCGCCTTGTTGAAGATTCTATCGAACGTCTTCCAGCACACGGAATTATAACGATGTCCTTGGAGAATCAATGTGTTCAAAATACTGTGCAATTAAGATACAATTTCTGTGCATAGCCGGCTATAGGCCTACGTATATATATTTTATTTATTATGTTAAAACGTATTTATTACGGATTATTTCTTGTCATTGTCTGATTGTTTTGAGACAGGGGATCTTATGGATATAGTTAAAATGTACATGATATAGGCCTGGTCTCAACACCAGACCCAAATATCTTAAGCTGATAGGCCTACACTACGTAAACTACGAAATCCCCCTCCTCACCCCCAAAAAACCCAACAAGTTTAGCACCGGCCAAGACGGCCCAAGCCGATTGTGATTGGTTTAAATAAATACAGCAGCTCCCCTATCCCCGAACGATATCCCATCTTGCAAGACTTTTCTCTTGCGCGGGAACAGCGCAAACATAGTGTGGAGATCGGAGATAGGTCTGAATAGCGAGACTAGCCTAGCCTAGATAAGTAACTTGTTGCCAACATGGCAACCTGATCTCTTCTGGATGCCGATTGGATAGTTTACCGGAAGCGGCAAAACAGTGCCAAAAGTCTGTGTGTAGAGAGAAATCTTGTGAACTGAGCGTTGCATGTAGAGGGAGTGTTGCACGTAAATACTGTTTTCCATTCGTACTATTTCTGTTCACAAATGTTCATAAATCAGTTCAGATCACAAAACACATGTCGATTTTAATTTACAGACGTGACCCTCCTCCCTCACAAAATATATATCCACAAACACAATTTTTTTTACAAGTTCAACTTGCAAAGTATAAACACGGACCACAAGTTACAAACTCAAGTCATTGGTTACAAGTACAAAATGTTTTATTTCAGTTACAACTCGCATTGTTCAAACACAAACTATAAGTTGCAAGCACAAGTCATTGCTTACAGATACGAAATACTTTTGGCATTAATTTGAACCCATAATGTCCCAGTTAACATTTGCAGATGCTGAGAATTAGTTAAACTATGAAAACACTGAAAGTTACCATCACTGAGGTAATTATTGGAAATACAAACATTTGCTAATTGCAGATCAAACATAGCTAAGCTTATTTGTTTAACACTAATTTGTTTAACTAATTTATCGATCTTAATCTATAAACAAATAATAATATTACTGTATTTTTCACAATATTATATAGCCTATGTGTTGTTTTGTAACTGAATTAACTCTTTAAAAAGAATGCTTCAATGTTTTGTGCTTCAGTATGATGATGTAGTATCCTAGCGAATTGTATTTGTTTATGAAATTTTAGTTTGGGGCCATTTTGTCCGTAGACTCGGCATATTACATGATTACTTCTCAATGTTTGGCATGCCTAAGTGCTTTATCACAGAGGATATTGTTGCATGCTTTTTTCAGTCTAAGAGTCTAAGTAAGAATGCGGAAAAGTAGACTTTACTCACTAAACTCATTAAACTCATGATTATTGCAGAAAATAATTTGGATGAGAGCATAAGGCTTTTAGGTGGCACATTCTTTGCAGGAGGCAGTGACCTCAACTTCACCTCACCTTTGCCCATAAACAATTAATTTGCTCACAGAGTTTACATACATGCCCTTAACAAAGCTGTCTTCCTATAATGCTATATAGGTTTTAATTTGTGGCTATTACCGTCACAAATCAAAATGGGAAAATATTTTCTAATACCACTGTTTTACATCCCAGCAGTCCAGAGACACCATGGTTGGTAGTTTGTTCCATTCTTATATTAACCTCTGAACTCTCTGACTGCAAGGGCAAGGCAATGACCGGGAGGTGATAGGCTAACTGGTGTGTATAGCCAAGTAAGAAAGCACAGTGAGTGAGATGACTTTTAAGAAAGTAAGAGTGGTTGAGTGATTTATTATTGCAAATAATTATTTGATAAGACAGAAAATATGGCAATGTACATGCTATTAACTTGACTGAACAAGAAAGCATTTCCTTATACGTGCAGTGACCATATGGAACATAGAAGAAATGTAAAGCTTATTCTTTCCTATGTGATTAGGAAGCTTTCTTTTTTCTTTTTCTTTTTTCCCAGCAAGAAATTAGACCTCATTGACTAAAACTGTATATCATTTTTCACTTATTGCTGAATTTTAACACAGCATTGTGTCATTGTTGTAATGTATGTCTTCTTTGAGCCTTAACCCTACTTTGATATGCAGGGAATCAGTGTGATCATGATGGAAGGAATATGCAATAATCTGTATGAATTTTCATACTTTTTAGGTGTCAATTAGAAGAAATCCAAAGACGGGAGGACACACATAGTGGCGTGCAGGATAGCCGGTAACAGAGAAAAAAAAAAAAAAGGAAGAAAGGTAAAGGAAATAGAATCTGCACACTATAGTGCACCAAAGAGTATTCAAGTTTATTGATGACAAAAAACAACATTTACACACCCTGATGAAGGCAATTCCTTTGCTAAAACTTTGGTTTGTGTGTGGGTTCTTTTTTCTTTTCTTAACTGCCAATTAGATGATATAACAACTAAATTTAGCTGCGATACAATATTTGTGTACTATTTTTTTCTATGTGCCTGACAAATAAATAATATGATGCTGTCCTGATGTATTTTCACCTAACTGGTATGAATGAGCAACACATTGTGTGTTTTCTTAAAAACTTTTATGCACAGAAATAGAATAGAACAGAATATATGTGCATATGTTTCGCCCCACTTCCACCCTACCTATATATTCCCTCTGGGAGCCCTAATCACACACTCAGTTCCTTGTTTGGGACTAACCCAGATTTGCATTTCAAAAATCAAATACCCCCATGACTGGGGAGGCCTGAGCAGGAAATGGTGTAACAACAGTTGAAAGGTTAGTGCCCTAGACAGTGGCCTGGGGGTACCACGTTGCCCAGGCGCCTGCGATCTTCAACACTAATCCTCTGGACTCCCCGGGACTGACACGGAGTGGAACACATTAACATCTAATAATATTTTCAGAAACCGGAGGAAAAGGAATATTCTTTAAAGACCATTAGTCACAATATATTTTTTCTACTCTACCAGACAACCACTGGCACAATGGAGAATTTGATGGAGAACATCTGTTTTTTTTGTCTAGGTACATGGTACTGTGCAGTTCAACACAAGGCTGTCTGTCAAATAAAATATGATAATAAGAACATTTTAAAATTGAATAAATAATAGGAAGGCAAGACATAACCTGCACTATATAAATCTAATTTAGAAAGAAAGAACTGCATTCCAAATTCATACCGTACAAAGTCAAGTTGGCATTGGTCTCTTTAAACACAATTGAAGCAGAAAGGCATGCAATATTGCACTTTTATTATCATTACTAACACAATTCTTTAGCACTTAAAGGGTTACTCTGACTTTTACTGCTGAAAACTGACACGAATAACAATAACAATAAATATAACATCTAAAAATGTAAGCAATTATTTGGGGGAATAAGCAACTTTTTTAAGCTGCTCAAAGAATGGTAACATTTCTTAAGACTTAATAATATCACCATAGATACTAAGCATTTGGTTAAACAAGTATTACATTCCTCTTTTATTGCAGCACAACACCTAATAGAAACATATTTTAAAACCATCCTGTCTTACATATCTTGGTCAACTTTCATGACTGCTGACTTACTTTATTTAATTTATTATATTTGTTATGAAGCACATTTTCTGCCAATTGCTTTTTTCCAGGTCAGTGTTTCAGGTTTATTTATGGGCTCTGTTTTGTGTCTTGAACATTTCAATTACCCCTTTAAAGCTGAACTGACAAACATCCAGAATTTCTGCGCTGTTGTCCAATATGCCAACAGAAACACAATTTGTTGTATCTCTTCCAAATACTATATACATATAAAGCATGCACACATTCTTGCTTGCATATATCACCTATTAACTCAAACAAATTGGCAGCTGTCTGCGGCAAATCCAATGTGAAGTGTATACCCTAGCCCTGGTGAGGGTGTTGCCGTGGCAGCATACCTTATCCAGACAGGAAACAGGAAATAGAGTGTTCCAACTGTTCCACAACCTGGCAGCTGAGTACTGCTGAATCCCAGGCTCCCAGGGGGTCTCTCCCATCTCAAATCTCACAGTACCTTCAGAAAAACAAACTATACACAAATATATAACTAGATATTAGCATGTCATCTGTTTTTCCATTATCATCTCAGCTTCCATTCTATTGAAGAATATACATTAACATATACACTCACCCTTGCACACAAATCTGTGCTAACACATACAGACATATGTATACACACACACCTACACACACACACACACACACACACAACACACTGGTCTACAACCACAATCATTAGTAGTCTTATACTACATTGAGTACACCAAGACTGCTCCACTCTTCAGTTCGTAAGATAACATACTTCAACCAAGGAAAATATCTTGTATTTATTTTTTCACTTCAATCATAGAGTGTTGGAAGCCCTCCCCAAATAGCAGTAGATTTTCCCCTTTTGAAATGATCCCTGTCTAATGTTCACAGACATGAGGTTTCTTTTCACTGGCTTTGGGATCAAGTATTCATGGTACAGTTTTACTATAACAATGTGCCTCTTGAACATTGTTTAACTCTATAATGGCTATTGAACAAGCAAGCAGAATTGTATAATCAAGCAGGTAGGCAGATAAGCTCGGCCCTGAGACGTTGAATGTTCTTGAGCATCCTGTGCAACTAAAAACGGTAAAACCAGCCCACATCTTTTTCACATCTGGGAGCCAATTATTTCTGTGCTTAAAAGGCAAAACACCTCAGGAGGGCATAAATCTTGGTAGAGTGGAGAGACAGGGTTATACATGGGATCCAGATGTCACAAGATTGAATGGTCATTTGTAGCATGTTTGTGGGCGCCGATGGCTTTGAGCCTGGCTCCGCGAGTGACCAGAGCTCCATTATGGAAAAGGCCTACCAGGACAGATGAGGATTGCTCAATTCCCCATGGGGTCTGCCTAGGGGGACGAGTGACACAGAGAGTCAGTGATTGCAGCAAGAGTTCAAAGGTTCAAGTCTGAAGAAGAAGAGGATGAGCCTACTGCTTGTGTGTGTGTGTCTGTGTGTGTCTGTCTGTCTGTGTGCTTGCATGCACTTTTGTATGTATATGTGTACTGTATGTATGTATGTGCATGTGTTGGTGTGTGTGCATATATGCATGTGAATGCAGGTTTGAGTACGTGTATATGCACGTGTGTGAGAATATATGTCTGTGTGTGCGTCTGTGAGTGGGATGTATGTATGTGTGTGTATCTGTGTGTCTGCAAGTGTGTGTTTGTGTGTGTGCATGCTCAGAACACTGGCCCCTGTGTGTCTACAGCCTGAAGGCAGGGTAATCCAGGCTCATCACTCTCCATGTGTTTGGGTCTCATTGAGTCTGTTTATTTGTCTTAAATTAGAGCAATATCCCGTTTCAATAGAAGCTAATATTCTAAATTGAAGGCAATTGTTCAAATGCCCACTCAAGAATATAATATTGTAATATAGCAATATTATTTTCTTGCGTAGTTTCATTTTGTCACTATTAAAATGAAACAACATTCTCATTATACTATATGTTATTAGGTAGGTAATTTGGGCGATCTCTGATACCAAATCAAATATAAATGGTAAAATACAGTTTATTTAAGGTATAATTATTTATCAAAACAATGAAAGCACAGCCCAGTTTCAGTCAACAAGTAAAAAATGCATGAAACAAAACAATGTTCAGGGAGATCACCAAGTGGGACAAGTGGGTTAAAGGAAATGGGGGAAGATGTGGTAAGATCAAAAAACTTCCCATTGTGATGGTTTGACCAAGGGGGCATCCAATCGTTGGGTAAAAACCTCATATGTTTCCGCTTCTCTGACCTCACTCAGGCCAAACTGTAGCTCCCCTCCCTGCCCCCCCCGCGCACCAACAGGCCTCCCCAACTTCTGTTCCAAATTTGTTCTTTAATTTCCATCTCTGACCCTTGGACCTGTCATCTGCGCTGAGTTTGGAGTAATAACCCTGGATGACATTATGTACAGAGCTTCTCTCTCCCACACGTCTTCAGGCTTGGGAAGAAGGAGACGGGAGCCTGGCGGCCAGGTCTGCGGGGAGATAGCGCTGCAAACACTACTATCTCAAGTGCATTCAGATGTGCCATTATATCTGTCAGCCTGCAGCCCGTTCACTTCACATCACGGATACAATTTTCAGCAGTTGTGCTCTCTCTTGCAGATCAGCCATTCACTGTCAGAGGCTTGCTCTCGGTGATTCAAAGTGACGTGGGTGTACATGTTTGTGCTACAAAGCATTATAAGTTAGTGTCATGATTGGTTTTCCCGAAATCAAAATAACACCCCCCCCCCCCAACAAAAAACCCTTCAGGAAACATGAAGATTTCACATTTTGTTGATTTTCTCAGCTGCTGACACACCATACAGCAATGAAGACTAACCCAAAAGCTTAGGACTAATTGGAAGGACATTTCCAAGTATTGTGTAATAAAAAACATTTGTGCATGCATGTGTGTGTCTGTGATTCAATATTAGTCTGTGTGGGGATTCTGTGTTTGTGTGCATATATGTGTGCATTTGTGTCTCTCTGTCTGTGTGTGTGTGTGTGTGTGTGTGTGTGTGTTATTGTGTATTTGTCTGTGTGTCTACATGTGTCAGTGATGTTCTGTGGAGAAAGTTGACTGTCCTCCGGCCATCACATTTTGATTTTAGAGTTTCATGTTTTCAGTTATCATTAAAATATATAATGTCTTTCTTACCTATTATTTCTGCCAAGCCCTGGGGGAGGACTGTTAACTGCACTGAGAAGGCCTGCAGCCAGGCTCCACTCACTCACTCACTCCACTCAGTCAATCCATCAACCAACCAACAAATCAAAATGTATTTATTGTTGTGCATTTTTACAATGGAATTGTAAAATAAAAAAAATAAAATAAAAAACAACTAGCACAAAAACCAGAACCAAATTAAAGGAGATATATGACAAGTTCTTGATAGATGTTAATGATAGAGGCTTGGGCTTTATCTTCCATATAGAATAATTACTGTAAAAACAAAAACAATATGATGAAGGCGAAGACAGATATCAAAATCTATCATATGGCAGGAAGAAAAAATAAAGAAATCATACATAGTTTAGGCTTAGGGTAGTTGCATGCATTAAATTAATTAAGTTCAAAAACTTGCACTGTAAAGAAATTTGACATTACAAGTTCTGGAAACATTCAGTAGTGGTACACACTTTAGAATTTATTCATAACATGACAAATTCTCTGGTAATTTCAAAATACATTTTCAATACCATTACATATTATTGACAGCTTTTACATATGGCCAAATTGGCTGTATGTCAATGTGTTCAATAGACTATGAAAGTTTTAATTAATATTTTGCCAAGGCATTTTCATAATTTAGCCAAACCCTCAGAATTTTCCCAGAGAGTAATTTCCAGATGTCTGAGACTTGTGTACTGTAATAAGAACTGAGACATCACACCTGTACATAGTAACACGTGACTGGCGACCAAACTAATGCCCTTTACTCTGACTTGTGTGCCTTCTATTTGCAGCAATGTCCACTCTTTGGAAACTATTTTTGGCTAAACAGATGTCATTACAGTCGTCTTGTCTGACAACCAAAGAAATGTCAGGCAGGAGATGCAAACCAACCCCACAGATGGAAGGGATCCAGAGAGAGATGGCGCATGTCAGAAGTGAGTGTGCATTGAAATGAAGCAGTGCACAACGGCTGGACACACACAGTGAGAGGCCCGTACACGGCAGCGCGCTCACCGCACTCGATGAGTGAAACCTGCTGGCACTGATGTCGCTAATCTGGGGAAACAATCAGATGCACATGAATACTAATATGTGCATTTAACTGTTCCGAACAGCTGGACACGTGTGGAATGCCACTGAACCATAAACACTGCATCCTCGCCAAAATAACATGGCGATGACACTCACTATCTTCCATCACATGCTAGTGCCTTCACCACTTCTAGATTTCTGCAGAACAACACTGTTAGAGACCGACTAGAAGCAGCCATGAAAATCACTGAGTTCATAGTAAAAAGAAGACACCATTTGTTCCGCTCAGATTTAATAATGCTTATGTAGAATACACGTCTCCAAAGCAACTCCAAAGCTCTGTTGCCTATTTGCGCAACTGGCTGTTTACTAAAGTAATCTGGATTTAGTACCTGCTAGTACCCCAGGATGGGTTTCAGGACTAAGGTTATTAAAAATGTGCAGTGTACTTAAAATAAAAAAGCCATGAATCAAATACAATGTCACTAAATGTCATATATGGTGAGAACGGCTAGGATATAGTATTTACCTGATCTCGCATGCGATCAATTAATGAAATGATGGTGTCTTTGGCAGACTGTTTCTCTCTTGTGCTTTACCCCTGTCTCAGATGGGGAAAATGCAGACATCTGGTTGCAATTGTGAAAAAGTTGCCCATCAGCAATAAGGGTTTGGCATGGAAATGCAGGTACAGCAGGATCCTATGTCTGGTGGGGATACAGGAGGCCTTGTTTTAATGTACAGCCTAACCATTAGCAATACACTCCATTTTTAACTATTTAATTTGATTTTAAATGGGGAGAAGAAAGAGAGAAGTGGACGAATGAGGCCTTTGCAGCTCTGGGCGAAATAAACCATACTGAGCAAGGAGTGGACTGGAGGTTTATGACAGAAATGCATAATGTCAGACTTGACAAGTCTGTCAAGTGAATTGAATCACATTCAATATTTTTGGAGTCTGCATTTAATGTGCAAGACAGATTGCAAATATGTAACAATAATAATGTTTAATGAAAAGGACAGAAAATACAGCCCACTTAAGTCATATTTTTCCTGAAGTCTAGAGTATGTACAGCAATGTATGAAGCCTCGTCTTGAACACTGCGAGGGTCTCTGATAGCAGTGTTAGTCTTGGTAAGTTATCTACTTGGTAAGTAAGCAGTACTATGATTTACCAAAATATAAAGTAACAAATGAAACAAACCCGGTGATATACTATAATTGGTCAAAAAACTTAAACGTGTGGACAACTCATCCTACGTTCCTTACATTTTGTGTGAAGTAAAATACATGATTAAAATATCAAAGTAGTGACTTCTCCACTCTGTGTCAGGCACAAATGATCAATTTGTGTGCTATAATGTTTGTTCTTCAGCATGTGGTCGCAACTTGTGAAAGATAAATATATTTTTTTCTGAAAAGAAAGAGAAAAGAATCATACCAAATAAATCAATTAGTCAATAAAGGTGATAGATGAAAGGTATAAACAGTAAGCATTGTTGGTGAAGCAATCAAACAAATGTACTGGATCAAGTTCAGCTCTTTGGGTAAATCTTTCTCTATTCTGTTAAAATAAAAAATATGCTGTGAAATAAAGACGCTT